>JAHDVF020000291.1:0-666620 GCA_022606425.2 Lepidostoma basale | reverse complement strand
AGTACGTGTTAAGGGGGCATGAGCTGATAAAAGCGAATGTGATAACTATTACTAACAATACGTGGAGTTACTGAAATAGAGCTATCGAAATTGTCAATACGAGCTATATACAGGGTGTATCGCGGATGGATTATCTGAATCAAAAACACATTTCGGCCGGTCTTACCGACAGCCGCTTTGCAGCAATAACCCTTACCACTCCATTATTTTTTGATATTGTTTGTTAGCCAATTTAATTTAAATATTGTCAAAAAAAATCGTTAAAATTCATTTGTAATGATTTATTCTTCAAATAAAACACAATTTACAAAAAAACATTATGGACTTCTTATAGTTTTGCATAGTACGGTACTTTTTAAAACAATCTCCAGGATGGAGACCAGGTTTTCTGGAACAGGTCTCACAAAACCACACTGTTTCCCGTCGTCCCCCTGGAATCTTTCTGTTACTGCACACAGTACAGTCTTTAGAACCTTTGTCCAGTTTCGCAATGAAGTGGGGCTTGTACTCTAATCGCTCCTCTGCATGACGTATCACGCGAAGTTCCTGCCATTTTAGGTTAGGTGAGTTTGCAAGGATTATTTTATAGTAAAATAAAAACGGAATACAGTCAAAATCTTATTAAAACGTGAAATTAAATGTTTTTTTAACGAATAATCACAAGAAAGTCAAGTTTTGCGCGCGAAAATACACGCGCGCGCAAGTCTTATCTTGTCAGCCGCCAGCCGACAACTGAGTTGTAGCGTAAATATAGCGATGTCGGCTGGCATTCGACAAAGTAGTGGTAAGGGTTAAACAATCTTCCTCCTACCTCGGGAGCACCTATCCTGGTTAAAAATATTGATCCATATTATCGGTTGCAGAAAGCGTCAAAACTACAACTAGGTAAGTTACCTAGTTGTAGAATTGAGTCTATGATTTTATCAGGAATAATAGTGTGTTCATACATTATAACTACATTATATACAGACCAAAGACCGTGTGAGAATCATAGTCATCGTCGGGAATTGAATCGGGATCGGTAGGGCAGTCATAGGTGTTGCCACTCTGCCACAAGGTGACTGAACTACCATAGACAAGACGAAGAAAAAGATTCTCTTAAAATTAATGTAAGAATCGAAAAGTAACCATAAACAGGGTAATCAAAACGGGTAATCAAAACCAACCTGTGCTGTAATGATTTGGGTATTTTTTTAATTGTGACTAGCGACTCTTGTGCGACCTCAAAAAGGATGCCCGTGATTACGAGACACCCTGTACAGGAGAGCAAAGTAATCTAAGTGAAATAAAACAGTTCATTTGCGTCAGAGCATTTTGCAATGTTTGTGAAAACTCGTGATAATAAAAATCTAAACACACGACCAATTCCCAGCGAGTGGATCGTTTACATAAATGGTAACACAGATAGTAATATTTTTTGTATAAATATGTTAAGTGAACACCCATCGCGATAACTGTAAAATGTACAGTATTTAAAAATCGCAAAATAAAAATATTTCATTAATATAAACCAAATAGAATGCTTGTACATCCGCACATAACAGTTTGATGGGTCTTGTAAACAAAGATGCGGTCATCTCGGGAGGTTTGAAAAATTCAATATGGAAAAACCCTGACATGAAGATTAGCAGCAAAGCAAAGATTTATATGACTTGTGTGCAACCGATCATGACACATGGGATCGATTAGTCGACCTTCGTGTCAGAGTGGAAAGAGCTCTGACTGCCGTACGAAGGTCCCGGGTTCGATTCCCGGCGATGGCAGTGTGATTGTCACACTGTCTTTGGTCTGGTGTAGTATTCACGTGACAATAAAATGGCGATAACTTTCACACGTCATGAGAATCATATATAATAGCTTAAAAAATTAATTGCATACAGTAAATTAAAGTAAGGGTGGCAGAGATGAGGACGTTGAAGATGATTGTAGGAAGGACTATTCGAGATAGGGTGAGGAACACAGCTATCCGCGAGATCTGCAAGGTGGAGAATGTCGCGAGAGAAGGCAGATAACGCAGAATATACTGGAATGCGCACGTGCAGAGGATGGATCCCACCAGAATCCCGCACGCTGTGGCGCATCAGATCAAGTTTTTGGGAATCCTAGCTGGATATCTCCCTACTTCATCTAATAAAGTTTTCTATATTGCAGGAACTGCAAATGCCTTCGTTGGGTATCATATCTATTTTATTATCTGTATAAAGTAACACAACAATTTTTTTACATTGAAACTTAAAAATATATATGTAGTTTTTAATTCTGATTTTTCCATTATTAACTTTACGAGTATATGCTTAGCCTTGTTTCAAATGTAGTATACGATTACTTTTATCAAAACAATTCAAATATGTTAAGCACAATAAACCAAATAGCTAAAAATACGTAGTTTTTAATTCAAGCATTTAAAATGTTAAAACCAACTGTAAATATTTATAAATACTACAACTTGAGATCTTGGGTATGTCCGAGGTTAATGGTTTCCTCTTCAAAAAAAGACAAACTACTAAGGTTATCTTGTGATCCAAGACTGACCCGGTCGAAGAACCGATGTTAGGTTAGGTTATGTTAGGTAAAAACCCAAAAAATTCCGTTTAAAGAAAATATACTATTATACGAGCTAACGCTCATAGTTTTAGCTTCAACAAGAGAGGATATTTGAATTATAATGCGATTGTCTTGATTTACAAAAATGGTTAGAAAAATACAATAGAATTCATTGACGATACATTATTAAGGCAATATACGTTGCGTCAGAAAGACATACGTGTATAAGATAATACGTTTTGACGGATTAAGGCATGGACAGAAATCACTCATGAAATCTTTATATTACGGGAGTGTTTTACGTCAGAAGTTACAACTAAATTAAGAAAGACAATTTCATCGATTATTTATACATTCGCCTTCACTTTGTATTGTTATATCATAATGAAAAAAACCGTGTATTTTCAACAAAACAGCATATACAAGCCTCTTTAATAATTAGCATGTTCACAGCGGATGGCCGAACGGACAGTGATGTTGAAAGAAGCGTTGGTGCGGGTAACAAAGTGAATGGAGCTTTAAAAATAGTTATTGGAAACAAGAATTTATCAATGAAAGCGAAAATAGCCGTTCAAAATGTAGTTCTGGTCCCAACCCTTATGTATGGAAACGAAGCATGGAAGTGGCAGAAGAAAGATGAGAGCAGAATAAATGCGGTAGAGATGATGTCACTAAGACGTATGTGTGGTAGAACAATGTACGACAGAATCTCAAATGCTGATATTAGAAAGGAATGTAGAGCGAAAGAAGGTATATATTATGAACAAAATTATGAAAGGATCGCTACGTTGGTTCGGACATGTGGAGCGCATGGGTAAAGAAGGAATGGTTAAAAATGTATACGTTAATGATGTAAATCGGTTTGATTTTTCAAGGTTGGTTTTAAATCGACGTGTGTGTATGAATCGCTGTATGAATGTGGAGGAAGCTAGAGAGATATGTCAGGATAGAGTAACGTGGCGGTCCATTCTCTCTGCCTACCCCTGCGGGGAAACGGCGTGATGATTTGTTGTTGTTGTTTAATAATTACTTTTCAGAATTTGTTAACCGCCTTATAAATAGAAACAAACCATTTATTTAATTTAGATAATTGTGTTCCAGAAAACCTGGTCTCCATCCTGGAGATTGTTTTAAAAATTATCATACTATGCAAAACTATAAGTAGTCCATAATGTTTTTTGTAAATTGTTTTTTATTTGAAGAATAAATCTATCTTCTAAATACTACCTATCAATAAACATATTTTGAAATTATTAAAATTAGAGTTGGCCGACAAACAATATCAAAAAATAATGGAGTGGTAAGGGTTAAATGAGTTTTACATAAATGTTCAAGAAACAATAAATAGTTTAATATTTAGATGTCCTTTATTTGAATGTTTATATATAATAGTAAATAATATATATTTGAGTACGCCTTAAAACCACAGAATGTGGCTTTACCTGCGTCACTAAATTAGAAGGTAAACCGTTGTAATATTTTTTTACGATTTTTACAAAGCACTTGTAGAATATTAACACTTTGATCACAAATCAATTTTATGTAACTTTCAAATCATGATTCTTTGTTAATTTTTTTGTTTGCCTTTAAATTTTAATACACTATAGAGGCGTATATCAAATTTAGCGATGTGTGAATTATTAAGGTACAGTATTACTACTCATTAGACATAAATTATACAGATTTCGTATGTTATTACATTAGCAACAGGAAAAACAGGTGAAGAGTCAAGGATTTAATTCGATCGATTGAATAGGCATGACACTCGTTCTCAATTCAAAAAGTGGACACTCTTAACGTGACATTTTGACATTGACAGATTAATGTGACATGTTTTGTCGTGGTGCACCACAATGCTATCAGAACCAAATATTTGGTATGGTTATATTCACATCGTTATGGAGCCGGGTGTCTTAACGCGGCTCTATGGTATTGTGATTTAAGGGAAGCAAACCCTTCAGGAAAAACAAAGACATAGCCATTAAGAGTAAGATGAGAATCTATAAAGAATGCGTAAGACCAATAATAACATATGGCGTCGAAGCAAGGGCAGACACAGTAAGGACCAAACAAGTTTTGAGGACTTCCGAAATGAAGACACTGAGGACGATAGCAGACAATACGCATTATCCTGGTGTTCCTCACGCAAGATCGCGTGAGGAACACCAGAATAAGAGAGATATGTGAGATTGAGGATATTATAAGATGGAGCAGACAGCGAAAAAGGGACTGGTACGGTCATGTTCAAAGAATGGACACCACCAGACTCCCCTATATTGTATTGCATAATCATCCTCATGGGACTCGTCCTCGTGGAAGACCTCCTAAAAGATGGAAAGACAGCTGAGAATCTACCTCACAGGAGGATAAACACTCTGGAAGTCTCTGGAACCACATAGGTCTACAATAAGAAAGAAGAAAAAAAACCTTCAGACGTCCGAAAATTAGTCATTTTTTAGGATTTTTTTAAATGTGATAATATAAACACATCGTATTAAAAAATTTGACATTATTTTATTACAACTCTTAAGTACTGGACAACATTTAAAAAAAATATATAAAACAAAATGGCGGCGTTGAGGGGTATTTCTTCATACGTCCTTTGCGTGCCATCAAAAAGTGCTACAGTTATACTGCATTTTCTATTAATCTTAAACAAAAAACATATTTATTTATCGATTACAGACATGTGCCGCGGAATCGTAAGATCATACCGCACCCGCCTTGTTCACCAGACGTGGCACCATCGGACTACCACTTGACTACGCATGCCTTAGGAGCACTTCCATTCATATGCAGATGTCAAAAATTGGGTTGATTCCTGGATTACCTCAAAAGACGAGGCGATGCCTATTGGTGGCGATGAGGTTCGCAACCCATCACACCGCGTCTCCCGCGGAGCGAAAAGAGAAGGGTGGAGTGCCGCATCAGTAAAAGTGTGACAGTCCATTCTTTCTGCCTAGCCTTTCGGGGAGACGGCGTGATGGTTAGTTAGTTAGTTAGAGTTAGACGAGGCGTTTTTTTTAACGATGGATTAACCTTTTGTCAGAAAGATGGGGAAAGTAGTGGCTAACGATGGACAATATTTTGATTGGTGTGTTTTTCTTATTTAACCTTTCTAATATATGCAATTTTCATACAAAACAAACAACGGACCGAACTTTCCGAAACACCCAATAATTCACGCTAGAAGAATATTGAAGCCCTAATTGGTTTTGCGTCGCAAAAGGGTTTTGTTTGCCTGAGGTAAAGAGAAGATACATTGAAGTAAACGTTCAGTAAGAAATATGTAATTAAGGTATAGTAGTTCTAATTATTGGTATGTGGTGGTACGTCTTACTGGAAGGTATATATCCATTCAGTTTGACCACTGCCTTTCGTCAATGTCATTGCGGGTGGCGAGAAGGCGAATGGCAAACGTCCGACGCCAAACCGAACCGACCCTGCTAAGGAAAGGCGATCCCTACATAAAAATTCATCAGAAAAGACAGCGATAAATCACTATGGAGAGAAACAATTAAGAACTTACTAGGATGCCAGGAACCCTAATCCCGGGAAACCCTTCAATTCGCTAAGGTGAACGAAAAATCTCCCCGCTCAACACAGTGAAGTCAATATCGGGAAAAACTGACTATTTTGCAGTTGTCAAAATGTCCACTTGAACACATGTTTTGACTATCAATAAGATAGTTTCTGTAACCCTGACAAAGCTCTGGCGAAGAACCACTTTATGTGAGTTTTTTTAAACAACCGGTTTCGCCTCCACTGGACAATTGGCAAGGTTACAAAAACGATCTGGAAGTCTTTTAATGTTATCAGTTTGTTTTTATATCCATGACAAAGCTCTGGTGGGAGCGAAACCGATTGGTTCGTTAAAAGAACCTTCGTGGCCGAGTGGTAAGTGCATTGACTGCCACTCTGAAGGTTCCGGGTTCGATTCCCGGCGAGGGCAGTGTGATTGTCACACTGTCTTTGGTCTGGTGTAGAATTCACGTGACAATAAAATGGCGATAGATTAGTTACCTATCACATGTCACGAGAATCACTATGATAGCTATAATACCCTTTACATCGATTTGGCTCATGCTGTCATGATGTAAAGAGCGATTCAACAAAATAATAATAATAAAAACAAATAAAGTGGTGTAAAAGAAATATATGAAAGTGTTTCTAAATTATTTTTAATAATGCTACACAACAAAATAAGTGCTTCATACGAAAGTTTAAAAAAATTGTGCCTCGTATATATCAGATAGGAATAATAGCATGCAAGTGACCAATCTATTTTCTTAAGGGCCAAACAGTTTAGTTTCTGAATATTATTTAAGAGAAAATTGTAAAATTGATATAAAGTCACCAGTAACCGGCATAGTAATATAAAATAATCAGAAATCTAGAAAACTATCATAATCAGAGATGGTAGTTAAAGATGGCGTGATATTGCATAGTTACATGCCTTACCCATTACCACAATGTATTTTTTGTAATTATCTTTAATAATAGATAGTTATAGAGTAAATACCTCAATTTATCTATGATAGAATAATAATCTATGATTTATAAAATTTATAGCAAATTGAATAACATTTGATACTCTACTCTACCCTGCAGGACGAGGTTAAGGCAGCAGGCCTCACTTGGGATGATGTTAGGCATCAGGCATGCGATAGAGTCGGTGGAGAAGGTTCTTTGAGGCCCTATGCACCGCGGAGGTGACAGGACAAAAAGAAGAAGAAGAAGAAATTAAATTTTAGTTTAAAAAAATCTCAGAACTTTGGGTAGATCCGTGTAACTTCTCCTTCTCGATCGACGTTTCGGAGATCGTTGCGGTCTCTATCCTCGTTTAAAATAAACATATTAAGTGTGAGGGCAACAACTTTTATAATGCCCTGGTTAGATGAAGCACGTGTCCGTAAAGATACTTTAAAACGCCCGATAAGCAAATATCGCCTCTTTGTATAACGTGTTATTTCGAAAAATTGAAAATTTTAAAATGAAACAAGCTACCCGTCTGAAAGAGACAACATTACAACACAATGTTGTGTTGTCTCTTTCCCTCATAAATTCTCTATTTTTCACTTTAAAAATACCATGTTTTTGTGGAAAATAAAGTTGAACACGGCGGATTTGATTATCGAAATGTCACGTTATTCTCGCAAAGAAGCGATATGTTGTTGATAATTATATCTTTATATTTAAAATCGTCACCTGAGAGTAAGAGGGTTCCAACTAACAAAATTTCACATTTGGCTTTTTTTCGTGAAAAGGGTTCTTACTAACCTTATCTATACGTACAATTAAAAAAAAACATGTGATAGTATCGTCATTTTGATGTTACGAAAATAATCAAGTTCCATCTGATCATTCAAAATACACGATTCACTGAAGAAGGATTCATTTAAACTTTGAACTTTATTATTCCAACTGTTGCCAGACAAAATTTACACGTTTCTCGGTAAAAAAAATCTATGGAAATTGGAATAAAACCCTTTTATTCCAAGATACACACCCGAAACCAACAAAACTTTGACTTCATTTTTCTCAGATTTTTACTTTTGTCAGTTGGAACCTTCTTACTCTCAGGTGACGAAATGATATTATTTTGATCTTTATTATTTAGAATTCGTGAATTTGTAGCTGTATACAAGTATGGTATTCGATAAATGATTATTTCATAGTAATTCCTTACGGCCGGAGCCTCGCGGGTGAACAGTCCCACGGACATCGGAATGCACCGGCCGCATCACGTGACCACCTCCATTGACGTCAATGGTGACCTCCGCCGTACATCGCTCACCGCACCAGAGGATCTCCACAGCCGCGGCCGCACGCCATCGACACACATATCCAGCAACGCTCAAAATGGAGCCAACAGCTCAAAAGGTATCAACCAAAACCCAACAACGCATAAAGCCGCAAAACGAAATTTTGCAACCTTTCTACGCGTAAAAAAATTGCTGGATACACTCGCGATGGAACGAGGCTTATCAACACGTCGCATTTCTTTGAAGGCGGCAAACTGCCGTGACAAACAACCATTTTGAACGAATGGGTTGTGGTCCCTTGGCTAAATATTTACTCACTTCCGAGTAATCTTGGTTCGATTCCTCGTAATTAAATAAACAGGGGATCATCTGTGAGAACATCCGAGATGAGTCACAAAACGATAATTCCATAATTATGACGATTATTTAATTGCCATGATTCAAAGAGTTCCTTTTGAATTGGTCATTTGCCGATCCCATTTTTGAAATCGGAATACCTCAGCATGCATTTGTTTCAAAAATCTTGTTGACCAACATCAAAGCCCGTAAGATATCATATTTAGGTCACGTATTTAGGAGAGAAACATGAATTGCTCCATCTGATGATTGTTGGTAAAACAGAGGGTAGACGCAGTGGCGGTACTCCCGTAGAAGCCCAGAACCCCGGCTTGCGTAAGAAATTTTGAAACAAAACCCCCAAATCTAAGAAATCGTGCCCCCGCATAAACCAAAAACCCACCAAATCACCTTTCAACAATGTTCCCATCAGACGTAAGAGGAATAGCCACAAGAGTTGAAGCTCTGTAAGCCAGAAGAGGTTTTGATTCAAAATTTCTTACGCAAGCCAGGCTTCTGGGCTTCTATGGGAGTACCGCCACTGGGTAGACGAGGTGTTAGCAAGAGGTGAATCTCCCTACACTCAAATGATAGTCAACATCGGGGGGACCTGATATAACACCAAAAGAAGAAGAATATTCTTCAAGATTTTTGGTATAATGTGAGCGTATGTATAATATAACGTGAAACGACATTTCCGAGCTCATTGGAATATATGTCTTCGTGTCATCAACAGATAAAACATTACTAAATACAATTTCAAACAACAACAAAAAGTGTATGCTTGCGCGACATCATATGGAGGAACTAACACATGCTAACCGAAAGCAAAGTCGGGTTGTACAAGGCACGCTCCATCATGACGTATGGGATAGAAGTCAGACCCGTTACCAATAGGACTAAGAACATTCTCAGAGTAGCAGAAATGCGATCCCTACGCTCCATCGCAGGCAGAACTCTTAGAGATCGGATCAGACAATGTAATATGGGGAAGAACCAGAAGGTGCTTTTGGAGAGATCATGTGGACCGCAAAGAGAATACACGAATTGCAAAAATTATTAAAGAAGAAAACCCCAGCGACATGAAGGCCGCCAGAGATGGAGAGATGGCTGGACATCATCATCCCAGGACATCTCACCGGCATAAACAGGTCATACGACCCAAACTAAGAAGAATAAAGCATTATGATAAATGTTTAAAGTTGATCAGAAAGATGCGGTATGAATACGAGTATAATTGATCCAATAAAATCATGCCAAAACACTATATATATCCAGATATATCCTTTCTGCTCACTCTTCTAGGAAATCAGTTCGGTGATTATTAATGTTCATACGTGTATATCGCTTACTCATTAATGATGATAATACTTTATTCTGGACTAACCTTCTTTCGAGGAAATACCAGTGAGTCTTTTGGGAACACTGTGACAATCAAAATCAACTGTAATAGTAGTTATAAATAACATTAATGAGTAAAACAGTTGATATACAATTAGAATTTTAGTATAGACGTGTCCTATTGGAACACTCTGCACTACTCCATCTTCCTAACCATTATTCCAAGCCTGTGACTTTAATTAATATTCCCTAATCCTCGCCGTCTGTCCTTACACAAAATGACCCTCTACCATCAAGTAATTCGCCATCATTTATCCCGTTTTCCAACACCGAAACCAGTTTCCCCTCATCATCGTCTACCAACCTCCCCAGATTCAATCAAGGTTACGTTTATCCCTATCGGCATCTAATAAACAATGCAGTGGGAACTACCGAATGTCATCCAAAAACGAAACAATAATATTTACAATCATCCCCTCGATCAAAATTCATCCCTGATAACCCGCCACGTACTTCACCAAAGAAAATGGACTTGGATTTGTATCTTATGTCTTAGAGAGGTTCAGCTCTAATGGCTATTCCTCTTAAGTTTGTAGTAAACATTGTTGGAAATGTGATTTGGTAGTTGATTTATGGGGGGGGGGGGCTAGATGTGTGACCCGGAGTGCTTGTCCGAAGAGGGCGAGGGAGGATTTAGGATTTATTCTAAAGTCTTAATTCTGAAAGTCCCGGGTTTGATGGTCTTACTGCCTTTAGCCAACAATAAAATAGGGTTAGATTGTCATAAGAATCAATATAATAGCTAAAAGCACTTAGTATACAAAAGTTTTTCACCTGATTTTATCAAATATGATGAATTATTGCCGAGAAACTACGAGTGACCCCAAGAGCCATAGAAAAAGCTATGTTAGGAATAAGCCTAAGAGACAGTCGGAAACGATTCGGCGAGAGAAAAAACAAAGGTCACTGACATCTTCCACCGGATAGCGACTCTAAAGTGGCAATGGGCAGGTAACGTAGCCAGAATCTCGGACGAAAAATGGACAACAAAACTACTGACTTGGAGACCGTGGACGGCAAAGAAAGGTGCAGGGCGACGACTGGAACTACGGTGGAAGGATGACCTGAACAAACATGTCGGAATAATCTGGATGCAGTCTGCACAAGACAGAGTGGCGTGGAAGCGAACGGAAGACGCCTTTGCCCAGAAGTGGAAATAATCAATCTTAATTATAATACATATGCAAACATTACTCTAACATGTATCAATTCTGTAATTTATTTTTCTGTTGTATAGCTGTGTGTGTACGGCGGGACATCGAGGGAGAGTAGCGTAGCTTAAATGTGGTCTGGGTCCCCCTTGGTTGCAAATATACATATATTATTATTTATTTTAACGTAAGTCCCGCATGGACAGGAGACGGGCCTAGGGAGTGCACGCGTGAAGCTGACGAAAGGCGCCTCTGCGCCTATAACAGCTTCGGTTAAGCGGGCTCCCCCTCTATGGCTCGGCCATATTTAAAAAAAATGTGCAAACATTATATTTTTAAATTCTTAAATGGATACCAATATGACATTGCATGGAAATGTCTATGTTAACATACAGTGTACGGAATAAGCTAATTTATGTAAAATAAAATTATTGACTTAAACGTATCATCTCTGTTGTGAAATAAGCCACCAAATCAAGTACGTGAATACATTCACAAATTTCCATTTGCCGTACGACGTGCGTCATACTTGTGCCCTTTTTACATAATTAGAGTGTTTCTTTTGTCAGTAATATTCGGCTAGTTTGCATTTTGAATAATGATTTAACAACCGAAACGATAAAATTAACATTTCACGACGGCGACGAAACGCAAAATAGACAAAAATTAAATGAAATGCCTTCTCGACTCTCCGCTGTAAATTCACACTGAATGAAATAAAACAAACTTCGTATGTAGAATATGTTAACATAAGTTTACACGCTGTTTTGTTCTTCGAACAGTAATGGATTTCAGTGACAGCTGAGTCTTTAGACTCCTGTATAACTCTCTCGATGTGGTGCTTCTTTTGAACCATTGTCTTAAATTGTGGTATAAAGTAGCACCACATCGCTGTTCAGGGCCGCAGTCGACAGGGTGGAAATAGCCCTGATGATCGCCAACCTTCACAGAAGAGACAGTACTTAGAGATGAAGAAGAATAACTCTTTCAAGCTTGAGAAGAGTGCCATGATATCCAATCTGCACAAAATTCTAATGATACACAGAGATCAAAGTTAATTCATGAGAAAGAATAATCTTATTACCTTATCACACACCCCATGGCGCGCCTGATGTATACACATATACATCATCATCGGCTGTCCAACGAATCCGCATTTGAGTATATTAAATGTCTGATGAAACAGTCCTAGGAAGTGTACGAAAGAGGCTGACAAAAGGGCGCTGTTGCGCCCTATAACAGCCTCGGGTATGTGGTGGGAACTTTTCTGTCCAACGAATCCAATTCGCCCGAGAAGTCCTGAAACGCCACTGACTCCTGGCTTTTCATTTCCCGCTATCATGTGTCCATGAGTCTGGTTCCCATATAATCGTGTGTCCCTTTTTATATTTTGTGAGGCATATTTTAGTAACATTGAGGAAAATAGGAGTAGATAAAATGTGGCCTGGGTCTCTCTTGATTTCTTATATATAATTGATCTAACGTAAGTACCGCATGGACAAGAGACGGGCCTAGGGATTGAATGAGCAAAGCTGAAGAAGGGCACCGTTCGCCTATAACAGCTTCGGGTAAGCGGTGGGAATTCTCTGTCACGAATCCAAGGAAGACTGTGCCCCATGGATGTGCGTCCTCGTGTGACTATGTCATGGTCCAACCCTGAACCCAAACACTCTGGGGCATCTATAGCTGGGAATACGTTGGCAGTGAAACCGCCACCGTCTTCTAATGGTTTCACCTTTCGTCTCCTACTCATCTCTGCAGCGTTTTCTCTACGCTTAGCTTCAAAGTTTTTCGTGCCTTTATATATTACTATTTTCCATCCAGGTTTGTCTTCTGCAGTCATTTCTCAACGTTCTCTATCAATGTTAGTCTTTTGTAGGTTCACTTTTAGGGAGTTATAGGAGCGTTTTCAATGATATTCACTTGAATTCCTTAGATCAGCTGAGAGTACAGCTACTCAGTATACTGGATAATATAATACGAGTATGTATTATTTGATTTAACACTATAATAAACAAATAATATAAATTCATTGAATAATTGTGTGCTACCTATCATGACATATGGGACCGACTGCAGGGTGGACACCACAATCACAAAAAACGCGCTCAAACTGTCAGAAATGAAGACGCTCAGATATATATCTGGCAAGACACTGCATGAGAGGATAAGGAATACACGGATAAGGGAGATATGCGAGGTCGAGGGTGTCATTAAGTGGGGAAGGCAAAGGGGAATATACTGGTGCACACGTGAGGAGAATGGATCTATCCAGACTCCCCTTCATTGTGTTGCACGGCGAGCCCCAAGGTAGACGACCCATGGGCACACCACCAAAGAGCTGGATCGACAGCTGGAAGTCGACTTCGCAGGAGGCCAATTTCTCTTAAGAAACAGGCCACTAGGCCTGCACTAAGAATAATTAGAAGAAGAATACTGAATAATAAAACCCATGTACATTAATTGAAAACAGTAAAAAAAACATAGAATGAAAATAAACACAAAAATAAAATAGTTACATATTTTAGAAATAGCATTAACCCTTAACGTACCGTGTTCAAAACAAAACGCTTGCTCCCATGTGGTAAGTTCAGTTTACCGCTAACTTTATCTAAATATCAAGCATATGACTAGATGAATCAAAATTTAATTTATGTCATCTTGTAGGGAATTTCATTAGGAATAGATCGATATCTATAACATACATGGATTATTTGAAAAACATATCATTATTAATTTTTTTCTGGAACCATGCGATTTCTGATATGTAATGCGTCACAGCATACGGCTGACTGAACATCGGGTCGGGTCGGGTCGAAACTTGTCTGTGGCGGGGCGAGGATAAAGGCACCTAGGCAAAATGTATAGTACGTTCAAGACAACGAGTACGTATTAATATTTGTCCCTTTTGGTAAAGTGTTAATATTTTCACAGTTCTGATATTATTAAGTTACGTGGTGCGTTTTCATCCAGTCGGTATTATTACGTACCTATTGAAAAGGTCAAAGATATAATTTATAATATGTTCAAAACAGCGAGTAAGTATTTGTCACTTTTGATAAAGTTGTAAATATTAGCAAAACAAATTCTACCTTAACACGAATGAAGGTGAGGGCAGTCTTAGAAAATATTTTTTTTTGGGATGAAGGAAGTAATTTTTTGCTTTTTTTTTTATTACGAAATATTGAGAACACTTCAATGGAGGATTACAATTTTTTTTATAATATTAGGGTCCATAGGTTTTAAGAAAATCAACTTTAAATTGGCAGTGGAAACTCAATTGACCACATGGCAACGCGACGGTTAAAAAATGCAATATTTTGGTAAACACTAAATACTGAAATTTTTTTTTACTTGAACAATAATGTAAAAGTAGATTGTAATATATTTTATATTAATGAAAACGTCTGTTTTCTAGAAGTTTTATGAGAATAACATTTTTTTAAATCTTTTAGGGGCATTATCAAATGTAGTGATAATGAAACGCGTAGTTCGGGTTTGCCGATGGTGCAAAATGAAATAAGTCAAACACAGTTTTGGGTTTGATTCTCGCTGCATATGATAATGCCTTACCAAGACGAAACGTGTAAATCTCATAAACTTTAATTAAATTTCTAGAAATCTGACGTTGTAATTAATATGAATACAACACTTTGAATGTACACAAATTCTTGTAGACAAATACTGGATTTTTCCCATTGCGGATAATTTTTTTTTTATAAGGATTAATTGTATCTCAATAGAGACGAAGATGTAAATTGTTTTTCTGGGAACAGAATGTGGTGGCCGAGACGCTTACAGGACTTATGACCTGTCATTGGTTGGGTTGAGCGATCGCTTTATGTTTAACAACATTCCCCATTCCGCCCTTCTTATGACCACCACATCTGACAAATTTTTGGAACTTGTATTAAGTAGGCATAAAAATTTGAGAGACATCTCCAGGCGTAATCTATACTACAGCCGTTTTAAACGGAGTCGTGGGGCCATAAATGTCAATAGAAATAGGGATGGGAAGCCCCAGGACTGTTATCGGTATACGGCTACCTGCTCTCGTGGTGTCGATGAGTCACTATAATGATTTTGTAATGATATGTACGTTATGATATGTACGATGAGTCACTAATGATTGGTTTTTACCGAATGCAGTGCTTTTTTGTTATAAATGTGTTTACTGCAATTAAATGAATTCATTCGTGTGTCACCACTCGTTACGCACTATGGATACTTTATTTTCCAACATTGATTTGAAGAAATTACATGGCGATATTAGCCCTCAAACTCGAACAGTGATTCACAACGTATTCTTGTTTGTCAATGAATTGAAAAGTGATCCGAATAAAATAGCTTCTCTTAATTTCAACAAACCACGTGAAATGGCCGCGTTTATTTGTGGTGTGAGTAGAGTGACAGTGGACCGAATAAAGACTGAATTATTGCAATCAAGCAGCCCCTGTACACCAAGAGCAAATTTTAAGAAACAAGAAACTGTCACCAATATTGACGATTTTGATAAAAGTGTATTGAAGCGGACTGTAGGTTCATTTTATGATAGTGGAGAGTATCCGTCCGTGGCGAAAATATTAGAAAAATACCGAGAGCAATTACCTGATTTTAAATGCGGAAAAACTTCGATGAGAACACTCATGAAGGAGATTGGGTTCAAGTATAAGAAAAATGCCGAAGGACGTAAATATTTAATGGAAAGAACAGATATTGTTTGTGCCAGAATAGACTTTTTAAGGAAATTGGATTTACTTAGAAGAACTAACGATCAGCGGCCGCGTTTCTATCTGGATGAAACATGGATTAATCAAAACCATTCAAGAAAGCGTATGTGGCTTGGAAGCAACGATGAAGGAGGTTTCAAGAATCAGCCTGTAGGAAAAGGTCAAAGATTGATAGTTTGCCATGCTGGTTCCGCAAGGACTGGCTTTGTTCCAGAAGCGAAGCTAATATTTAAAGCGGTAAAATCGAAGGATGCTGATTATCACACAGAAATGGATGGCGATACATATATGGCATGGTTTTCCGCATTCCTAAATATACTTGAAGAGCCCTCAGTTATAATCGTCGATCACTGATGAAGAAGACTCCGATGAGGATTGATACATTTTTTTGTAATATAAACGGCTCTTTTAAGGGCCACAATATGATCTACTTTGTTTTTTATACTTAACTTTCTTTCTGGGTTTATAGACATACGTTATACAAATTTTAAAATTAAATAATTTTTCTGTTTTTACTGGTATTTAATTTAGTATCTGGTAGTCACTAATTTCATACTAATTTAAACGCACGTAAAACCCATAAATAAAGTTTAATATCAAATCTTTGTTAACTCGTTAAAGTTTATGAACAAGATACGATAATAAACGTTACTTATCGATATATTTATTTTATTGTTACGCCCATCCCTAAACCGCTCCATAAGGCCCGTAAGTGCAAGCGAGATAGACATAGGGAAATGATTTATGGCCCCAAGACTCACTTCTGAGCGGCTCTAGTATAGTACTGTATGACTTGCAGAGACTTTCGCAGTACATTAATAAAGATTTTCTGCTTAATGCTTCCCAATCTTAATAGATGACGCTAGTGTAGAGTGAACTAAAAAATGTAAAGATAAGCGCGGGATTCTAGCACATATACAAGTTCCAAATATTTGTCATATGTGGTAGTCATAAGAAGGGCAGAACGGGGAATGTTGTTAAACATAAAGCGATCGCTCAACCCAACCAATGATAGGTCATAAGTCCTGTAAGCGCCTCGGCCACCACATTCTGTTCCCAGAAAAACAATTTAAACCTTCGTCTCTATTGAGATACAATTAATCCTTTTAATATGAATAGTTATATAAACATGAATCTAGAAAAATCGCCTTACAATATGTATGTACGAGGTATGTTCAAAAAGTATCGCGAATTTTGAATTTCCGCCGGTTACGTATATTCGATTTTTGATTTTTTTGTGGCGTTATGTTGGTACTCATGTCTCTCACTTATGCCGATAAGTTCGGCCAGTTTGAATGTTCAGAATGTTTCAATTTTTGAGAGCCACTTTGCTTGCACGTGTTTTGGCTCGTCTTCGATTTTTCCACTCCAGAAAAATGGATCAAAGAATCTGTATCAAATTTTGAGTGAAAAACAAAATTAAGTCCCCGGGCGCATTCCGAATGTTGACTGTGGCATATGGTGAAGCTATCTTGGACCAAAGCAACGTTTATCGGTGGTACGAAATGTTCTCAGAGGACCGAGAAGATGTGAACGAAAAAGAGCCTGCCGGACGCCCGAGCACGTCAACAACAGACGAAAACATTGATGAAGTGAATAACATAGTATTGGCCAATCGTCGAATCACCGCTAGAGAAGTTGCTGAGGACTTAAACATATCGCTTGGCTCGTGCCATTCGATTTTTACCAATGATTTGGGCATGAGATCGGTCGCCGCGAAATTCGTACCAAAATTGCTCAATTTCGCATCTGCTTGTGCGCGAATTTTTGGCCAAAACAACACACCAATAATGCCGCAGCCACCGTATTCCCCAGATCTGACCCCCTGTGACTTTTTCTTGTTCCCGAAACTGAAAAGGCCCATGAAAGGACGACGCTAGGCTACGATTGAGGAGATAAAGACGGCATCGAAGGAGGAGCTGAACAAGGTCACAAAAAATGATTTTTTGGGGTGCTTCGAGGATTGAAAAAAACGTTGGCACAAGTGTATAATATCTGGTTGGGATCACTTTGAAGGGGACAAAATAGAAATTCATGAATATATAAATAATTTTTGAAAAAACACAAAATTCGCGATACTTTTTGAACGGACCTCGTATACGAAATTGAATTTCCATTTTTGTGAGATATGATTAACCACCCCAGGTATATTATGTAAGCATGATGTATAAAATTAATCATGCATTATTCAAACACTCGTGATACGGCAGATACGAATGACGCCGGAATTGCGTCGGTTGGAGTCATTTGCAGTAAAATCAGCAGGATATGGAGGAAGCGAATCACGACCATAATAGTGATGGGATTACTTAATCGTACGGGTATTACTCACAAATAAATATAATAACCCTTTTTTAAACAAAAGGCGTTAATACTGTGGATTACGACCATTTTATTTATGAATTAAAACATTTTCCATTTTTAATTTATTTTTCTCGACATGTTTCGACGGTTCTACACTTTCATCATCGGAAGAACATTATAAACTATAAATATAATTATTATTTATATTAATATAAATTACATTTATATTTATATTAATATAAACTATAAAAGCTTATAATAATATAAATAAATATATAATTGCGTAGTTCTCACAGTTGGTAGCAATACGTATTTTTGGATCTTGAGAAAATCCGTCTTTCTGGACCGACGTTTCGGAGATCGTTGCAGTCTCCATCTTCAGCGTGGTTATGACCACCAAAATACATACATAAATATAGTTTATACTGTTTTCCCGATGATTAAGGTGTAAAACCTTTGAAACATGTGGAGAATAATAAACTTAAAAGTAGAAAAAACAGTGTTTAATTCATAGAAAATTCGTCAATTTAACAAACGTTTCTTCGAACGATCAACAGTCGTGTCGCTAGGCAGGGTTTATATTGTAGGTTATTAAAAATATTTATAAAATATTATTTATAAAATACATATTTATAAAATATTTATATAGGAGAAAAATATCGCCTGCTCAATCTAATTTTGAAGGGAACAATAGAGGGCCGCAGGGGGGAAGGGAGAAGGCAGATCTCTTGACTGCGCAATGTGAGGGAATGGACGGGAATCGGAACTGTGGAGGAGCTATTCCGGACAGCGCAGGATGGGGAAGAGTTTACCAGAGTGATCGCCAACGTCGGGGGGACCTGACAGGGCACTTTAAGAAGAAGAATAAAAGATTAAATATGCATAGTTTTTTCATCAATTTACCCATTTTGGGTGATTTACAAGTTATAGCCTAAAATTTCTAATTCAGATTTTTCGAAAAAGGAACTTTGTCATTACAATGTAAATGGACTTTTAAAAATCATCTGAATTAAAATACATAGTTCACAACTCGTTTTAAATATTGAATAATTAATCGATTTGGACACTGACAATTAAATCATTCATCCCATCACTGAATACAATGATTCACGAAAATGTATATATTCCTACGTTATTATTATTCAAAAAGATATTTTATGGATGAGTAAAATTCAATGATTCTGTAGGGAAGAAATGAATCATTTTTCGAAAATTAATTACATACTTTTTATGTATGAATCACAAAAAAAATCGAATATTAAAGATTTTAGTAATTTAAAAAAAAACATTAAAGAATACCTGTTTTGGAAGCCGTACATAAGTCAAACATCAATACCAAATAAGGACATATGACTATCAGTTGATATCAAAATAAATGGTTCAATTGTATCTCAATAGAGACGAAGATGCAAATTGGAAACAGAATATGGTGGTCGAGGCGTTTACAGGACGTGGTTGGGTTAAGCGCACGTTTTTTGTAATACAACATTCCCCATTCTGCCCTTCCTACGACCACCGTGTCCTACAAATATTTGGAAGATGTATATATGCTACAATGTAACACCACACTTCACTTTTTTTAGTTCAATCTACACTAGCGCCATCTATTAAGATTGGATTAAGCACTAAGCAGAAGATCTTTATTAACGCAATGTGAAAGGCTACCGCCATTAACGTATTGCTAGATAACGCCTGGAGATGTCTCTCCAATTTTTATGCTATTTTTAGCTTGGACCAGTTTTTTTACAACATTTTGAACGTATACATACGAATACTAGATTTTACCCATTGCGGGTTATCATTTTAAGGATTAATTGTATCTCAATAGAGACGAAGATGCTTGTATCTATAAGCTTATAAGAAGCTTAAATTAGACCATTTAAGAAGAAAAAAATGACAAGACAATATTATGGTTAATTGAGAATTTCTCATATATGCTACGAAATTAAGGCATTACCAAATGTTTTATAAGGTTTTAGATGTATAGAAGTGAAACTTGGAGTTGGCAGAAGAAGGATGAAAGTAGGATAAATACCGTAGAAATTAGGTCACTAAGAAGTATGTGCGGAAAAACAATGTATGATAGAATATCTAATGATGAAGTAAGAAAGGAATGTAAAGCGGATGAATGCGTGATAAATAAAATCAAGAAAGGGTCACTAAGATGGTTTGGACATATGGAACGAATGGATGAGGGAAGAATGGTTAAAAATATATACACAAGTAGTGTGAATGGAAAAATAAGTCGAGGAAGGCCAAGGAAGACATGGTATGGCCAAATTAATCAATTACTGGAAGGCGGCCATGTTCGAAGTAGGAACAATCGACGAGCGTGCATGTCACGATGTGTGGTTGTGAAAGAAGCGCGAGAGTTATGTCAGGATAGAACAATGTGGCGATCCATCCTCTCTGCCTACCCCTCCGGGGAAACGACATGATCGTTAGTTAGTTAGTTAGTTAGCAAAGCGAAACACGTCACTCTCATAAATATCAATAAAAAATCTAGAATACAGACGTTTTCGTTATTTTGTTTAAATTTATTTTATAAAGTTAAAAAAAAATACAAAAACATTTTACAAATTATAAAGTGGTAAAACGGTTTTGTAATTATATTATATTACTAGCTGACCCGGCAACGCTTCGCTATTGCTAAATTCGAGTACATAAATAAACCCAATATATATTCAAAAAATACAATGAATTATAAACTTGAATACATATTACTAATGTAATAGAAAAACAATTTTTTGAATATTTTATATGAAATTTAATGATCAAATAAACAATATTATATCACATTTGCAGAAAACATTCATTATATTAAAGAAACAAAACTCTTGATTTTGTTGTCCATGAAATTCACATCAGAGCCAATAAAGTAAGTTTCTACGATGATTTCGGCACTGCGAGTCCGCTGGCGTGGAATAGTAATATAGATGATAATACTACATAAGCCTCCCTTCCCGACTTCCACAACTGTATCCCTCGCCGCTCTGCGCCATTGACCTCCTGCCACTCGTTTAATGTCATCAGACCATCTTGCTTGTGATCTGCCAGAATTTGTGTAGCTGTTTCTCTTTCGCCACTCCAGGCCAGAAGATCTTATAACCCGTTGTCCTTGCTTTATGACCGATCCCATTCCATTTAAACATTAGTTGCTGCATCGGCAACTTTGGTCCGATCTTTCATTCATCAATGTTGGGCCCTGGAATTAAAAAAAAAAAAAATTGAATTGCCATAAGGCGGACACTATAAAAGGCAGTTCATGCTATATGCATAATAATAATAATAATAATTAGGCTAATTTGTCAAATTAACTAACTAACTAACTAACCATCACGCCGTCTCCCCGAAAGTGTAAGCAGAGAGAATGGACTGTCACACTTTTACTGATGCGGCACTCCATCCTTCTCTTTTCGCCCCGCGGGAGGCGCGGTGTGATGGGTTGCGAACCTCATCGCCACCAATAGGCATCTCCCGCGCACACTTCGATCGTCAACACCCACAAAATAAATCTAAAACAAATAATATAAAATACAATGATATAAAATAAAATAACAAAATAAAAATAATTTAACACAAAATGTTCTTTTTAGACGGTGCACATATTGTCTATTTAATTTATAATATGTTCCACGTATCCACTGTTTTTTAATTTAGCACATAATGTAATAACACATAATGTTTTTTTCAATGTTGCACATGTTGACATGGACGATCCGGACTTTTGTGTTTATTTAATTTATGTTACACGTATCTACCATTTTTTAAATTATCTGTAATAAGGCACTTAACCAGCAAGAACTTAAAAATAATATTGAAGAAATTATTCAAATTGTCATTGGAACAAATGAAAAAATTATTTGTACACCTGTCAAAATTCTTTATAAAAACGATAAAACTAATAAAACCTTTTAATCTGATTAATTTGTCAAATTAATTAAATTAATCAGATTTTAAAGGTTGGTCATGTTAGAAGTCGGAGGAATCGACATGCGTGTATGACTCGTATGAATGTGGAGGAAGCTAGACAGGTTTGCCAGGATAGAGTAGTGTTATGTTGAAGAAATTATTCAAATTGTCATTGGAACAAATGAAAAATTTATTTGTACACCTGTCAAAATTCTTTATAAAAACGATAATACTGATAAAACCTTTTAATCTGATTAATTTGATTAATTTGTCAAATTAATTAAATTAATCAGATTTTAAAGGTTGGTCATGTTAGAAGTCGGAGGAATCGACATGCGTGTATGACTCGTATGAATGTGGAGGAAGCTAGACAGGTTTGCCAGGATAGAGTAGTGTTATGTTGAAGAAATTATTCAAATTGTCTTTGGAACAAATGAAAAATTTATTTGTACACCTGTCAAAATTCTTTATAAAAACGATAATACTGATAAAACCTTTTAATCTGATTAATTTGTCAAATTAATTAAATTAATCAGATTTTAAAGGTTGGTCATGTTAGAAGTCGGAGGAATCGACATGCGTGTATGACTCGTATGAATGTGGAGGAAGCTAGACAGGTTTGCCAGGATAGAGTAGTGTTATGTTGAAGAAATTATTCAAATTGTCATTGGAACAAATGAAAAATTTATTTGTACACCTGTCAAAATTCTTTATAAAAACGATAAAACTGATAAAACCTTTTAATCTGATTAATTTGATTAATTTGTCAAATTAATTAAATTAATCAGATTTTAAAGGTTGGTCATGTTAGAAGTCAGAGGAATCGACATGCGTGTATGACTCGTATGAATGTGGAGGAAGCTAGAGAGGTTTGCCAGGATAGAGTAGTGTTATGGTCCATTCTCTCTGCCTACCCCTGTGGGGAAACGGCGTGATGGTTTGTTTGTTTAATTTGTATAATCGCCGTTTTCGTGAATAGCTCACCTCAAGGGCGCTTTGACAATGTTTTTAGTCATGAAAGGTGCATGTGACAACAGCGAAATCACGATCGTAGAAACTTACTTTATTGGCTCTGATGTGATTTTCATGGACAACAAAATCAAGAGTTTTGTTTCTCTAAACATATTAATGTTTTGTGCAAATGTGATATTGTGTAATGTAAAAATGAGCCGGTTCTCATTCGCCACTCCAGAGTACATCTAATTCACTGATCATCCGTTGTTTGATTGATCTAATTCCATTTTAACGAAGTTATTTTGCACGCTGCATCGGTAATTTTCGTCCCATCTCTGATCCGTTACTTTATTTTCCTAGAAATAAACGGAAAAAGTCATAAGAATTGTGTCATTCATTCATATTGTAATTCATATTGTATATCATTAGAACTTTCTTACCGTTGCTGTGGTAATGTAACAATTTCCCTGACCAAAGCATGCGTATAAAGAAAACAGCAAAATAGAATAAACTGAAAATATATTTATGAATTAGAAATATAAATATTATATTATACTTACGGAAGCAAGTTTCTTCATATTCTTGTAGAGCTTCGACGTCCAATATTTTATATTTTCGCTATCATCCTTTGAAATAACTTTAATCCCAGAAACTTCATAACCTAAAAGTACCGAAACTTCATACCTACAAAATATTACGACGTACAAAGAGATTGACAGTAGATTGACAGTTCAGAGACCACGTGACCAATCGAACGGCTAGAACTCTAGACGAATAAGTTTCAGCCACACGAAAAAATAAAATTTCGTTCATAACCTCAAAATGACGTGTAAAAATTATACTCGCCAAAATTAAGAAGTATAATTACCTGTCTGCATTAATGTACATTAAAATATGGCCAATAAAATAGACTGTACCAATTAAACAACCAATTATTTTAGTACGTAATAAGTAAAACGTATTAAGTATTATACATCCCAAAGTAAAACGCAATATATTGGACTGTCAGAAAGCAAAACACATTGTTGCCACTACACAAAATTACATGGAGACTGAATTCTCTCCAGACCGTGTCAAACGAATATAGACTCAAAAGATTGATACTCAGGTGATACGAACATTAAGGTCTATATTCGTTTGCACTACGAAAATTTTCAATTAATTGATTAATTTATAAAGTTAATTAGAGCTCGATTAATAACGAAAATATGCCTATGACGACCGCTAAATTCCACTTAGCCCATTCCCCAAGATTCAAAAGGATCTGATGAGGAATCACCGAGAAAGAAGGAGACACACAGAACCCAGATTGTGTTTTATTTATATGTAGATAATTAATTATAAGTAATTATACTACAGTTTTGTCCTAAGTAATATTTGACATCGAAGTTAGCAATGTGTTTTTTTTTTAATTAGTAAAACTTATGTCCTACATCAGATAATTAAACAACATTTCTAATTCTTATTAAAAAATTCGTTGAAATATTCTAACAATCTAAAGTTGAAATAACATTTGAAAACGAAAAAAATAAAACTGTTTCACTTTCAACGAATCAATGAATATTAAATAGATCCCTGAATCGAACAAAGTAGTAGGTTATTCCTCATATTACAAAGTGCTTTGTGTTTTCCCCATTGCCTACGTGATGGTTCTCACGTTCAGACTTGATATTATGTTAAACTGTACGCTGTGAATAAACTAGTATATACCCTTAGAATAGCTGGATTTTCCTCTAACATCCTTATACAAGATGTCTCAGAAGAAAGAAAAATAAGCTATTTATCGAAAAAATGATCATTAATTATTAAAGCACACAATTTGGGAATTTATTTCTTAAAAATAATAACGTCCCAATGTAAACCCTCGCGTTCACGGAACACATTTAAACAGTTCAGAACACATTTACTCGAACAGTAAAAATTCTTATGACAGCTTGGCTGGTAGACTCCGTGATGGCTGCCATTTCGAAACGAATATTTTCTTTCAAATGCGCCGGGAAAGTCGGTTTATTGGCGTTAACTATAGATTTGAGATAACCCCACAGGAAAAAGTCTGCGTGGTGCCTTATTTATGTCACTTCTCCTGGAGATTCATTTGCCAGGGAAACTTTTACGAACTCGTGGCAGAGACGTATTGGACGTATGTGACGTTGCCCCGTCCAGCTGGAATCATATTCTTTGGTTATAGTAATAGCTCAGTTTTTTTTTCGCTGACGATGGACCCCTTGCAAGTTGTCGTAGACCTCTGGGGGTCTACATAGATCACTTTGGGAATCACCGATTTAAATCAATGTGTACTAGTTATACAGCACCGGGGAGAGAAGGTTAAGATGCTAATGTGTATATTGTACTATAGAATATTCAATTCGGCATTTTAGAACGGTTGTTTTACCAGAGTTCGTTAAAATAAACAATGTAAAAATAAATCATATGTTGCTCTTTTTAAAATAATGAATTCGACGTTCAAAGTTTGAATGCCATTTTTAACGGTTTTCTTGAATGAACCAAAGTTGATTAAATGGCACAACGATCATTCAAAGACTATTATTTGGTGCCTGTAGCAAAGTTTCTTTGTTGACTGTTACTTTGACATATTCCATTTCGACCCATTGATAACATTACAAAAACAGCGTGACAAAAATATTTTCGTTATACATAATAGGCATATGCTCGCGCGAGAATTAATTTAGGATAATTACAATAAATGATACAAACAATGTTTCGCTGACGCACTTTCTGACAATAATTTTAACATATAAAAATAATAGTAAAATATATTAATAAATATTAGAAGTAAATAGTGGTAGAAGACCAATTGGACGACCAAGACTATGATAAGAGGATGAAGTTGGCAAAGATACAGCAAAATTGTTACGATTGTAAAATTGAGGGCCGAAGCAGAGGACAGGAAGAGTTAGAGGCGAGGAATAATGGAAGCTCTATACGGGCTGTAGGGCCATCGAAGAAGAATAAGAAGAAGTATTATAAATAAAACACTTACAAAGAGAGGTCACGACATGGAAACCTGACTTCGGGATGGGATTTTACAGGGTTGTTGCCACCTCATTAAAACATTAAAAGGCCTAAGTGGCATCCAATGAACCAGCAAAGATGTTAATATACTTTAATGCAAACCAATCCCTAAGATTATAGATTAGATCAGAAATGACATAGTATAATGTTGAGCCTACCTCGAGATAAAAATTGTAAGAATAATAAATAATATACTCTCCCCTTTCCTCAATCCTAATTATAACCCCTCCTCCTTTATACATAACTCCACCTTTTTTTAGTATATATGTTAAATAATCCCTGTTTTATTTTATTGTTAAAATTTTATACATTGAAAAAGGTTGTGTCATAACCGAAACATGTCTGTGAAAATTGTGTTGTAAAAATACTAAGTGCAGTTACAATATAATTTGTTTTTAAATAATTAAAATAATATGTTGATTCAAATAGAAATAATGCTGTTTTTTTTTTAATTTATCGGTGGAAGTTTATTGTACCTTGCGAAAATAAATAAATTAATATAGGATATTATAAGATGATATGAGATAATAGGTTGAGGATATTATAAGATGGAGCAGAGAGCGAAAAAGGGACTGGTACGGTCATGTTCAAAGAATGGACACCACCAGACTCCTCTATATTGCATTGCATAATTAACCTCATGCGACTCGTTCTCGTGGAAGACCTCGTAAAAGATGGAA
This sequence comes from Lepidostoma basale, assembly GCA_022606425.2. Taxonomy (NCBI): domain Eukaryota; kingdom Metazoa; phylum Arthropoda; class Insecta; order Trichoptera; family Lepidostomatidae; genus Lepidostoma; species Lepidostoma basale. The sequence continues at coordinate 639,810 of JAHDVF020000291.1, read as the reverse complement.
CGACAGCTGGGAATCTACCTCACAGGAGGAGCTACACTCTGGAGAACAGACCACATAGGTCTACAACAAGGAAAAAGAAGAATATAGGATAGTGGGTTCTGTTATCTGCACTGCTCCTAGATACAGAAGGATACACACGTCCCCAAGCGCATTCTCTTTCCTTACCTATCCAATTGACTCATCTGACAACACAAACCGGGTCAGTGGTAAGAGAAAACCCAAACGGCGGACCCCTATCCAGGACTGATCCTATACCGTTCGGTTTTAAAGCTCTGACTCTGCACAAAAGGCTGACGTGAACTGATGAAACTTTCCCTGACGGCAAAACCCTTCTTACTTAAGGTAGTAGTCTGGTAACTTAAGCCGATTTTCATGTCATTTTTGGAGGGCGTTTTTTTGTAAGAAAATAAAAATGAATCGTTTTGGAAATTTAAGATGTTTTTATTTACATATTAAAGATACAAAAAAAAATATAATAGTTTATTACTATTATTATTAATCGAAGTTGGCACCTTGAAAAAAAAAGCGCGTGGGTGGCCCGGGTGATTTTGGCTCTTGATGTTATCTAAAATCAAAAATTCTTGAAAATTCTTAATCTAAAGATATGTCATTCTGGTCGGAACTACAGAGACATTTTTTCACCCCTAACTTTTTATTTTACAACCCCTTCTTTGCTGACTTTTTTTTCTAAGTCCGCCATTTTGTTATTTATCCATGACTGAAGTTCCGACCAGAATGACATGTCATTAGATTAAGAATTTTCAAGAATTTTTTATTTTAGATAACATCAAGAGCCAAAACCACCCACGCGCTTTTTTTTCGAGGTGCCAACTTCGATTATTAATGATAATAATAATAAACTATTAAATTTTTTCAATAAAAATTTTTTTGTTTCTTTAATATGTAAATAAAAACATCCTAAATTTCCAAAACGATTCATTTTTATTTTCCTACAAAAAAACGTCCTCCAAAAAAGACATGAAAATCGGCTTAAGTTACCAGACTACTATCTTAAATCGAACAGTATAGGCCTGACCTGGACGGTATAGGCCTTCTCTGGTCCGCCGTTCAGGTTCTCTCTCTCCTTACCACTGTAGCACCGGTCGGTACTCCGCGGTTAACGTATTAACGCGTACCTAACTGCAATTATTAAACCATTTTGTTCGCTACCATTCGTTTGGTACATTCGAAGGACTCAATTTGCGCTGCCATAACACAGTTATATGTATGGTTAAATGTTAAATTGCGAAAGTCACGAACGATGAGTTTAAATTATCTCTGATTTGCACAGACAATTGAATTAACGGATACAATAATTATCCAATCTGCAGACGAGTGGACGTGGGGAAATTAATGATTGCGTTTGCTTATTTGCTTGGCGGTCCAATGAGCACATAGTCAACGTATTTTGGGTGTTGCGTGTTTACTTTGTTTAGATGATTTGAATAAAAACATTGTCACAAAAACGACTAATTAAATAACCACCACGCAGTTTCTCCAAAGCGGTGGAGAGAGAATGCGTTACCGCACTGTTTATTTATTATATCTGACCATTGACCATGCTTCGATCATGGCTACCTTTTAGTACCTTATTAAAAGATTTGATCGCGTCACGTTTTTTTCACATGTTTTACATTGTTTATTGTTTTTATTCTCTCATTGATTTGATCCATATATATGGATATCCTAAGCATATTATTTTTCTTCTCCTTTCTATGGATCTGTGTATGCCGCCATTTCACCTTTCTGAGATGTTGACCGTCAGCTGTCCCGTTATCTTTTCGGGGGGTTGCCTGGGAGTCTTCTGCTTTCGGATTCCATCGAAGTTGGTCCTTTGTCATTCTGTTGACATGTTCATTCCAGTACTACCATCGTTGACACAATGTCTTCCTTCAATTCCTAATGCGGTCTCGCAGCGTGTTTCCGGTTATCCATCGGAGAGTTCACATTTCGGAATTTCTTCGGAGGTATCTTTTCTTGCTTCAATTCCGTTGGTTAACTATTGTTGCATCATATTGTTATTATCTTTAATTATTTTAGTTTCCATTCACCTGCCTTTTAATTCTTCCTTAGTTTTAACAAAAACAAGACAATGAAAATTATTAAATCAAATTAATAAAATTTAATGTTACGTTCTTCTAATCCACCATAAATAAGTATTAATGGACAATGACGTATAGCCAGACAGAGCAGTACCAGATGGATATCCAGAATACTTGGACAAAAAAAAGGACTGTCGTCAAGAGACCACCTAAAAATGGTCTGATGATATTGACCGAATAGCTGGGACAATCTAGATGCGGAAGAGATAAGACAGAGAAGGGCGAGAAAAATGGAAGTAGCCTATATCCAGCAGTGGGCGGAAGAAGGCTGAAGAAGAAGTAGAAGAAAAATGGACAATGTGATTTGTTGTATTTGGACTTGGATCTTCTAGCATACTCGTAACCCTTCTTGGTGAATAGTCAGTAATCCTTCAAGTAGAGTAACTTGAAACCATGTTTTATAATTCCACTCTACTGAACCGCGATGGAACAACTCCTTTAAAAATAACAACAACCTTATAGATGTAATTAAAAGCGACATGATACACGTAAAGCGGTAATTTAATCACGATAAATTACATTGTACTGTCCTTTAACACTGTAGACATACTCCTATAAAATTGAGTGTCAACTAATACTAACTAACTAACTAACCATCACGCCGTCTCCCCGGAGGGGTAGGCAGAAAAAATGGAACGCCACACTGTTCTGTCCTGACATACTTGTCTCGCTTCATCTTGTCATGCACGCACGTCGATTTCTCCGACTCTTCACGTGACCGACATTCAATATTTGATTGATTTGATCGTGCCACGTTTTCCTCGACCTTCCTCTATTTCTAGCTCCGTTCACGCCGTTTACATAAACCTTCTTTACCATTCTGTCTTCACTCATTCTTTCCATGTGTCCAAACCATCTTAATGACCCTTTCATTATTTTGTTCATTACACTTTCATTCGCACCACATTAACTTCTTATACTTGCATTTGATACTCTATCATATACAGATTTGTCACACATTCGTCTTAGAGATCTCATTTCTACTGCATTTATTCTTCTTTCATCCTTCGTTTGCCAGTTCCATGCTTCACTTCCATACATAAGGGTCGGCACAAGAACACCACTATGCACTGCCATATTAGCTTTTTTGGATAGGCTTTTGTTTGCGATAACAACTTTAAGTGCACCATTTACTCTGTTGCCTGCCCCAACCCTTCTCTCAATATCCTTCTCCACCCTCCCCAGACAGTAGTCTGTCAAATATTAAACTGTGTCAAATGAAACCTAGAGCCAATTGGTTAGTTATTAAAAACTTTCTGTTAAATTTCGCTTTTATACTGGCAGATAAGCAGCAGCAAGATAAGATAGCAGATAATCCGCAGAGCGACTGGATACTTTTGAGAGAAGGGTGCTGCGCAGAATTCTGGGACCTGTGAATGACGGTGAAGGCTGGAGAGTGCGGCATAATGACGAGCTGTACCATATTTACAAAGCTCCCAGTCTCTCCACACAGGTTAGACTGAATAGACTTAGATGGGCCGGTCACGTGCAGAGGATGCCGTCATCGCGAACCCCAAAAAGATTGCTGGAGTGGCACCCATGTGGTAGAAGACCAATTGGACGACCAAAGCTGCGATGGGAGGATGAAGTTGAGAGAGATAGGGCAAGATTGTTACGAGTGTCATATTGGAGAGTCGAAGCGGAGGACAGGAGGAGTTGGAGGCGAATAATACTGGAGGCTAAGGCTCGATATGAAATCCTGAGTGATGTAGGTCTGTTCGTCCCTGATAATTATCTTCGACAAAGGGGCCATAGATGTTTTATCTCCCACGATGCAGAACCAACCTGCCAATGGTTATGCCGGTAGGTAGAGCAATATTTTTACTTAATCGTATCACCTCGGAGTTTGACATATTTTGTGATAGTTTGGCTCGTCTGAGGGAAGTACTATCTTTATTATAATTGTTTGGTATATTTATTTTATTAATTAGTCATGCATCTTATGTTTCTCGCTCTTTTTATTCATCTATTATGTCTAACTTATTATTGTGTATCTCTAACTTGTATCTTTAGTGTATTGGAAAAAAAAAATCTGTAATGCTTTAGATATGTTTAAAATAAATAAATGAAATGAAATGAAATATGGGCTGTAAAGCCATCGAAGAAGACTGTCAAATTACATTAAGTCAAATCATTTCTACGGTATTTATCCTACTTTCATCCTTATTTTGCCAGCTCCAAGCTTCCAAGTTAAACCGTGCTGTACAGTAATTAATCGTGTACCTTCAGGTTATCTACATAAAATGAAATAGACATTGTCCGCCGCGTACAGGAAGTATTGATATTAATTGCATTTCAATCACATCTTATATGGAGTTCATTAGAATTTTATAAATGTCAATATGCTAGCAAATTGTCACACATGTTTTAATGTTTTTAATTGCATAACATCCGGCAGAGACTGCCATTGAACACAACAACGATTTATTAATTTCATACTAATGAAAGAAAATATAACTACCGATGTTTACTTTGCATTCAAACAACACTTTAATTAACATAAGTAAGTACTTATAATACGTGTAAACATTTCATAATATACTACAGAATAGGAGTATTTTAAATTCTTTAAAAAATATGTTTTTTATTTATTTATTTTTGACATAAACGCCGCAAGGGCTTTTACAATAAATGACATGTTTAGTAACAAAGGTAATTAATATTTGCACACATAAACAGACAACCAAAACGAGAATAAGGATAAGATAATAGAAAATATAAATTACGTACATGAGATAGAAAAGAAACATTCATAATAATAATTTGACTGTTAAATGTCCAAAAGAGAAGAAGATAAATTAATTAATACACACAAATACACACAAACACATATATGGTACATACGCACACATACACATACCCATGTGTGTATGTTACATTGATTTATTAGAGAAAAAAAAAATCTCAAAAAAAAATCTATCTTCATTTATTTTCTAGAGAAAAAAAAACAAAAAAAGAAACAAAGTGATGGTAATTTACCAATCCAACAAGTGACCGGATGGTATACATGTGGGGCGAGCGAACAGGAAACGAATACTAATATAAACAAACAAACAAACCATCACGCCGTTTCCCCGCAGGGGTAGGCAGAGAGAATGGACCGCCACACTACTCTATCCTGGCTAACCTCTCTAGATTCCTTCACATTCATACAACGAGTCATACACGCACGTCGATTCCTCCGACTTCTATCATGACCAACCTTTAAAATTTGATTAATTTGGTCATGCCATGTTTTCCTCGGTCTGCCTCGATTCCGTAACCCAATCACATTTATTTTTTTACCATTCTTCCTTCATTCATTCTTTCCATATGTCCAAACCATCTTAATGATCATTTTTTGTTGATATCAATATCATTCGCATCGCATTCACTTCTTATATTTTCATTCGACACTCTATCATACACAGAGTATTCCACATTCGTCTAAGAGATCTCATTTCCACTGCATTTATTCTACTTTCATCCTTCTTTTGCCAGTTCCATACTTCGCTTCCATACATAAGGGTCGGTACAAGAACACCATTGTGCACTAACATTTTAGCTATTTTTGAAAGATTTTTGTTTGCGATATAGGTACTAATATTGATTATACTATGATGATTATACTAATACTGTAGAACAATATACAATTGAAATCGGAATAAAACAAAAATAAGCACCTTACTTAAAAATAATATTAGCAATGACGTCATTGATGGTGCCATTCGTTAAATTTAAAACATTCGTTTTTTAAATCAACATTATTTTATTAAACAATCAACTATGGAGTACTTGTATATGCAATAGTTTACTGCATATTATTACACGGTAAAGTGTTTATTTGTACCGGAGATTAATGCCTTCCGTCTTAATAGAAACAAATGAAAAAACTTTTAAGGTCAAACATCTACATAATAAAGAATCCATCTTTCCTTTATGTTGAAATTTTTTATTGTGCCCGATCAAGGTAACTTTTTGCCAAGTGCAAAAATAACACTTGAAAATTTATCAAAATAAAATTATAAAAACACAGATCAAAACGTCATTAAAAACCCATTTAATTATAAATTGGATATTATATTATATTTTTTTAAATATTGTTATTTGAAATTTCATGGGAGCAGTTCATTGTATTTCATATATGAAAACCTATCCAAAAAATCGAGAATGGCAGTGCACAATGCTGTTCTTCTGCCGACCCTTATGTATGGAAGCGAAGCATGGAACTGGCAAAAGAAGGATGAAGGTAGAATAAATGCAGTAGAAATGAGATCTCTAAGACGAATGTGTAGATACTCTGTGTATGATAGAGTGTCGAATGAAAATATAAGAAGTGAATGCGGTGCGAATGATGGTGCTTTGAACACAATAATGAAAGGATCATTAAGATGGTTTGGACATATGGAAAGAATGATGAAGAAAGAATAGTAAAAAAAAAATATTTTAACGATGTAAATGGAACCAGAAATAGAGGAAGACCGAGGAAAACGTGGCACGATCAAATTAATCAAATATTGAATGTCGGCCATGTGAGGAGTCAGAGAAATCGACGCGCGTGCATGATACGATGTATGAATGTTGAGGAAGCGAGAGAAATATGTCAGGAAAGAAAAGTGTGTCAGTCCATTCTTTCTGCCTATCCCTCCGGGGAGACGGTGTGATGGTTACTTAGTTAGTTAGTTAAGTTCATTGTAAATAATAAAAATAAATGTTTTTTTTTTAATACAAATTTAGTTAATTCCACAATAATCGTACGATTGTGTCCCAGATAAAATATCAACCGGTTTCGTTCTTGTGCTAGTTTCTTCATGACTTCTTTTGTTGCTTTAATAATAATAATAATGAGGCTAATTTGTATACCGCCTTTTTCGTGAATAGCTCCCCTAAAGGGCGTTTTGACAATATTTTTAGTCATGAGATCTGCATCTGACACCAGCAATCAGATAACCGTTGTTTATATTTTATGCGATATTTTGAAAATGTGGGTTTTTAGGTGAGATTTAAAATCTGTCGGATTGTCAATGCATCTGAGGCGTGCAGGAAGCATATTCCAGGCGGACCTGCTACTCCAAAAGCCCGATCTTCGAAATGTGTCCACGAGTTCCGCTTTGGCTTATAGACCGGGAGTTAGAGGGAGTTGAGTTTACTACTTAATTGTATTTCGTTGTGCAAATGTATTGATAATGACTGCCAAAATAAAAAAGGATTGATTATTATTATTATTTTGATGACTTATTTTAAAAATGAGCTTTTTTGTATTAAATTTTTTTTTTTATCAATAATTCTTGTATTTTTTTGAAACTTTTTTTTTTCTATTTCAATTGGCTAGCTATAAGTATCTTTTATCATAAGAAATAATTGGATATTGTCACTAAAACAATCATTAAAAGAGTTCCAAAGCATTTTTTCAGTCCACATACTTGTTCTCTTAGGGGATGGGGTATAAAAAATAAATGGACCAACAAACCTCCTGGCAACATTCAGAATCATAATCTGCAAGCTTTTCGTAGTTCAAAACTATGTAGGTACAGAATGTGGTCCTCATATTTTGCATACTCAACTCCTTTTGGCGCCTGCACTATTAACTAATCTGCCTATTGCTGAGAAGTTTGTTGATCGAAGCGGAGATTGCCGCAAATTAGGGCTATCAGCAAATGCCTTACATAAGCCCCATCATGAGTGAAACCGGTTAGCTATGTATCTATATTACATTACAAATGTGTAGTAGGAATAGTCCGGATTCATAAAAAAAACCATTTAATTTATTTCTCAATTATTCGACAATCCCACCTCTAGTGGGTAAATACCATACAAATATACAATTTACATGTTTCAGCAGATATGAGTATATCCCCGTCCATCTCGTGCGAAGCTGAGTATTTGCGTTTGCCTCTGATCAACAAATCTCGATAGATATTATTGGCTTTAAATATTTACACGAATATACCAAAATGCGTGTATGAAAGTTTTATAAACACAAAGCCGGATGCCAGTATCCAGTAATCGTGCATAACATCGAAATTTATTTAAACGTTTTTCCGTCTTCATTTGATGTATCTTTAATAATGAGAAATCATTTAACCGTCGCGTTGCCATGTGGTAAATTGAGTTTCCACTGCCAATTTAAAGTTGATTTTCTTAAAACCTATGGACCCTAATATTATAAAAAAAATTCTAATCCTCCATTGAAGTGTTTTCAATATTTCGTAATAAAAAAAAAAGCAAAAAATTACTTCCTTCATCCCAAAAAAAAATATTTTCTAAGACTGCCCTCACCTTCATTCGTGTTAAGGTAGAATTTGTTTTGCTAATATTTACAACTTTATCAAAAGTGACAAATACTTACTCGCTGTTTTGAACGTATTATAAATTATATCTTTGACCTTTTCAATAGGTACGTAATAATACCGACTGGATGAAAACGCAGCACGTAACTTAATAATATCAGAACTGTGAAAATATTAACACTTTACCAAAAGGGACAAATATTAATACGTACTCGTTGTCTTGAACGTACTATACATTTTGCCTAGGTGCCTTTATCTTCGCCCCGCCGGCCCGGCGTGCAGACAAGTTTCGACCCGACCCGACCCGATTTTTAGTCGCCCGTATGCTATGACGCATTACATATCAGAAATCGCATGGTTCCAGAAAAAAATTAATAATGATATGTTTTTCAAATAATCCATGTATGTTATAGATATCGATCTATTCCTAATGAAATTCCCTACAAGATGACATAAATTAAATTTTGATTCATCTAGTCATATGCTTGATATTTAGATAAAGTTAGCGGTAAACTGAACTTACCACATGGGAGCAAGCGTTTTGTTTTGAACACGGTACGTTAAGGGTTAAAAACAATTTTAATAAAGGGTGCGGCAGCATAACTTCCTTTTTTAAAATGCGAGCCATTCAGTCGGTTGATGTCGCGTGTCGTAGCGGAGCGCTAGTGGTCTCGTTCGAGAAGCGGAACTATAAAGTTTTGTCCCAGTTTAGTCGACATCATGCGTTGGAACAGTGAGAAGCGTGCGTTTGCCTTCCTTCCTTTGACTTCCTTTTTTCAAAACTAATTATTAACCCCATTGTATGAGTCCGAAATTTTTTATTGGTTTTTATAATGTAGGCACATACCTAAAGTTTTGTTTTACTTAGTTTTTGAAGATCAAATCAAGTAGGTGATGTCGCCCATTCTCCATACACTGAGTAAACTGACTCTTGCCAGCATATTATGCGTTATCTTGGAAATTTCTTCCTGGATGTTGGTGTTCAAATCTTTTAGGGTTCCTGGACAGTTCACATAAACAATTCAAAACAAAAATTTAGGATTCATAGGGTTTTATTAAGATTTGAAAAAAGGAAGTTATGCTGCCGCACCCTGTATATAGAGAATAACTAGTATTTATTTATTGATTTATACTTCTTGTATACATATTTCAGTGGAAGTGAAGCCTGGAGATTCTGAACGATGCGTTCTACTCACCTGGGTACATCAGTTTTTAAACAAATTAAAATGCATACAATGATCCATGGAGAAACAAATGTTCGGCGTGAGTCTTCGAGTTAAAATTAGACGTTAAACCAATGTTTTTTTTTTTGTATACAACAGGTCGTTTGAACCCAATTACTGTATATAATTTGTTTTTAGCTATTCTATTGATTATCATGACATGTGATAAGTAGCTGATCTATCGTCATTTTACTGTCACGTGAATTCTACACCAAACCAAAGACAGTTTGACAATCACATTGCTATCACCGGGAATCGAAACCGGAACCACGAAGTTGCCGACATCATGTACCGTGCAGCTTAATATAAGTGGGAATGGGCTGGACATATAGCCAGACAGGGAAGCCCAGAAGCCCGGCTTGCGTAAGAAATTTTGAATTACAGTCCTCCAATCTAAGTAATCATGCCCCCGCATAAACCAAGAACCCACCAAATCACTTTCCAATTATGTTCCCATCAGGCGTAAGAGGAATAGCCACAATAACTGAACCTCTGTGAGACAGAAGAGATTTTGATTCAAAATTTCTTACGCAAGCCGGGCTTCTGGGCTTCTATGAGAGTACCGCCACTGAGTACCAGATGGATACCCAGAATATTTCAAAGGAGGCTTGGGATAAATAGAATGAGTGTCGGGAGGTCACCTAAAAGATGAACTGATGACGTTGCCCGAAAAGCTGGAACGACCTGGATGCGGAAGGGACAAGACAGGGACGAGTGGAGAAAAATGGAAAGAAGATGAAAACACGCAAATTATCTTCTGTGAAAGTTATTTCTTTTAAAAAAATCCTCCATAAGCATCCAACGTCGTGCTTTAAATCAATCACGTTACACGCAGAATACAATATCATCTTAGAACTATCCGCTTTATATCGCAAGTGTACTACACTGTTAATATAAACCCAACAATTATGTTAAATCGGATCATACGAGATAATTTGCGGCATAACATTTACATTTTAAGACGATAGATGGCATTTACTGTACGATATTTACATTTTAAGACGATAGATGGAACTCAATACGGTGAGTCTATTTATTATTAGGTAATGCAAAGATTTATGATAACTAAAATATAAGGATAAAAATAGGTTAACATTAAGCAAAGGACACTGAGTAGTTTGGACACTTGATGTATACAAGAAGTATGGATGGAAAAATACCAAATTAATGTGAAACCAAATTTATCAATGATATTTTTTAAATCAGAAAAATCGACGAACGCGAATATCTCGATGTGAAATATAATATAAATTGACGACCTTCGTGGCTGAGTGGTAAGTTCTTTGACTGCCATCCCGAAGGTTCGATTCTCGACAATGGCAATGTGATTGTCACACTCTCATTGGTCAGGTACAGAATTAACGTGACAATAAAATGGTGACAGACTAGCTACTTATCGCATGTCACGAGAATCAATATGATATCTATACGCTTTACATCGATTTGGCTCGCGCTGTAATGTTGTACAGAGCTTCTTCTTCTTATTCTTCCTTGTTGTAGACCTATGTGGTCTGTTCTCCAGAGTGTTGCTCCTCCTGTGAGGAAGACTCCCAGCTGTCCTTCCATCTTTTTGGAGGTCTTCCACGAGGACGAGTCCCATGAGGCCGATTATGTAGTGCAATATAGGGGAGTCTGGTGTCGTTCATTCTTTAAACATGGGCCTTACCAGTCCATTTTTCGCTGTCCTCTCCATCTTATAATATCCTCAACCTCACATCTCACTTATTCTGGTCTACCTTACGCGATCTCTCAGTGTCTTGCCTGCTATCGTCCTCAGTGTCTTCATCTCGGAAGTCCTCAAGACTTGTTTGGTCCTTACTTTGTCTGCCCTTGCTTCGACGCCATATATTATTATTGGTATTACGCATGCTTTATAGATTCTCATCTTACTCTTAATGGCCATGTCTTTGTTTTTACATATTTTGGATTTTAGAGCACCAGAGATTACAGCTGCCTTGTTTACTTGGGCTTGTATTTCTTCCTGCAGATCAGCTCCTCCCACTAGGTCTATGTTATAAATATAGGAATCTTAACAATGTGGCGGACCATCATTTCTACCTACGCGTCCAAAGAAACGGCGTTATGGTTAGTTGTTTTGTTTATAGAGTAATGCGTAAGCATACAATACGTCAATTCGAGTGAGTAATTCAAAAATACTATTTGGTGACTAGTTTAAGACACACGATAATGACAACAATGCGTGTAGACTACTGAATTACTTATTAAATTATAGCAGTTTAGTACTACTAGAAATTAAACAAATTGTATGTGGGTGTTTTATAACTCGAGCCAGTGCAAAAATATGGAAAATCATTGAGTCATTTAATGTATCGAAAAGCCAAAAAAAATATAGCTCATCATTTATAAAAAATAAACATAAATTTCGGGATAGCACACGAAAAGTAAATCCACATTTTCAAATCAAATCAAATCAGTTAATTTCATCAATAGACATTACAAAATTAATTTTAAGGCATCTATAGAAATGGGTTATGAGATGCCCATCTCTTCGAAGCTGCGGAGAGTTGGCCCCAAGCATCCCCAAAAGAAATACCGTGGGATAGAGCCACGAATAGCTACCATACTCCCTCATGTAGAGATACCTCAGATTTTTTTTCTGAACCCTCTCCAGCATAACGGAATATCTTGCCTCGTGAGGACTCCATATCACAGAACCACGTTCGAGTCTGCTCCGAACTAATGCGTTGTATAGGACTCTGAGCACATGAGGATCCCTGAAAACTCTCCTGGTCCGGACGATGAAGCCCAATATCCTCAGTGCAGTGCCACAAATCCTCTCAATATGTGCACGAAAAGTCAGCCTACTCTCATAGATGATCCCGAGATCTCTCATCGTAGATACATGTGCTAGTTGCTGGCTGTTCATTGTGTATCCATAATACACAATGAACAACAATAATTTAAAAACAGAAGTACAAATACTAACTAAAAACATTTAATATATTTAATTAGTTACATTAATCGAACTCTGACGTCTTATGGTCCAATGCGTTTTATTTTCCAAAACATTTTTATTTTCTTTTAAAAATTGATTGATACATTTTAGGGTGCGTCTTGTGGTTCGATGCGTCTTACCGTCCACAAAATACGGTAGTTAATTGGATTACTCTCTCGGCACGGGCCACCAATCTAGGACCACAGAGAGCACACTTCAATAATAGAATGACAAGTTGACAACTCGAAACAATTTGCTGTGACATGTGGCATACGGAGTAAGGTTCTTTTTGACGTACTAATGGTAATGAATGCTCCGGTGGTATTGATCAAGTAAACAATGCAATGAATAGATAAGTACAGTGACATAATACAATACAAATATGACGAAAAGATAAACGGTCTTTTTATTTAATCAACTACCAAATTAGCTTCAATAGTACAATAAGTAATCATAACGTCGCCCATCAACGCAAAAAGCGAACCAATGCGTAATTTACAATTCACAATTAGGGTACAATTCACCATATCCCTGCACGAAAACTAATTATTTTAAAACATGCACGCAATAACGTATAAACATTCAGTCCCTGAAAGCCATGAAGTTTTAACATGTTTTTGTCCGAAATAAGTTATGTAAATGGTGTTTATTTTAGAGGTACACAATACATATTCACTGGCTTAAAAGTCCAGAAAGAATCCAGTATAAACTCTGCTGAACAGTCTTCAAAGCGCTACATGGAATGGCACCAAGTTATATATCTGAACTCTGTATAACGGACAGCCTAAATACAAGGAAATCCACACTTCGCTCAGCGAACTCCTCGGCAATAGGAAGACTAGCCGAAGCGTTGCCCCAGTACAAATTACGGAGATCGAGCGTTCGGAGTAGCCGGTCCATCAGCTTGGAACAATCTCCCTTCACACCACAGATGCATAAATGATCCGACAGATTTCAGATCTAAACTGAAAACCCATCTTTTTCATATTTCATACCCAATTTAAACATTTATATTTTGTTCTACAATACTTTTTAACCGATTTCGAAAATCAGATGCAGCGTTCACATTTAGATTTTTAGATTTAAAACACGTCTTAATGCGCCCTTGAGGTGATTACGTCACAAAAACGGCGCTTTAAAAGTTAGCACATTATTATTATTATTATTATTAAAAATGTTTTTTTTTAATAATGTTAATTTTTATGATATTGGCTTTATTTAATAGTTTAAATATGATTTCGGGCATATGAGCGCCACGGCTAGCTCGAATAAAGCGCAATCGTGAAATCCAATTTTTGACACCTTTATTGAGCAACTGGATAAAATGACAAAACGTCTTCCGAATAACTTGCTCGGATGGACGATTATGTCTACCGTAAAATGGACGTAGTGCACGATAAGTTTGGCGAACCGAACCACGATTTTCAAAATAAATTTGCACAAATTGCAAGCGCTTTTCTGACGTCAGTCTATTCATAGTGAAATGGCAAAACGTACTGACTACAAATCAACTGTCAACTGTCAAATTGACAGTCTGTAGAAACAATGTTTACAGTTTAAAAACCAAACCTTTAAAAAAACACCCTATACATGTTATGTTATTATTGACACAGTATTCAGCATATAGTATTTAGTGTAGTAAAAAGAAAACGTTAAAACAATAACCCTTTTCGGGCAAAAAATCACTTAAGACATTGCGGCTCTCGGGTATTGATATAATTTTACCGTTTGAATGCGTATCGTCGATATAACGAATATCTATCATAAATTGTGTGCCGTCGATATATCGACGATATGACGCACAGTATATCTCTGGTATTCGGATGGTGCGCTGCGTCCGCTAGTTATGATTTTGTATTTAGCATCCCAATTTTTCATTTTTTCCCTGTTTTTTAACACGCAATTTTAGTACATATTATGACAAAAGGCCCAGCATGGCCCAGCACACAAACGGTTAAACTTTAAAAGGGTCACTTACGTACTCATGTGAATAAACCAATTAGGAACAAAACAATCACATTAGTTGAAAATATATAAAACTCACAAAAGTGCAGCAGCTCAGAATAGAGTTCCCGTGTTTTCCATTTCGATTCGTGGCATTCAACTGTTCACCTTTAGGCACCTGAAAGGACAGAGAAATAATTTAAATACAGCGTGTATTAATGTGAGGGGATATGAATCTGTTTTACGTCTCCACGTGTAGGCTTCACACACGGCCGATACGCAGTTCACAGCACACAAACATTGCAAAATAAACATTCAGTAACTCAATCGCTTTAATAAAACACGACACTGATTGAAGATTATTTTTCACGGCCCTTACAATTAGTGTATTCATAAAATTGATAAAAAAAATAAATGGGCACGGTTTTATGGCAGTAAATATTAACAATTTAGTCGACTTAACCCCTTACCGCATATATGATCCAAAATAATCTTTCGCCATAAAAAACAACAAAATAATAAAATTTGTCTTGCTTCTAGCAATAATACTAAAGTTGTATCTATGATCCGCGTTACTAGTTGTCAAACTTCTTGCTAGATGTCTCTGGTTGTACTAGATGTGCGTTCGACTGTTTCCAACTGTCGGTTTATGATTTTTTGTACAAACGTGATATTCAAAAGTGTTATTTTTTTGTTTGTAAAACGCTATAAATAGGTAATTATATTACACTGGTTTACTATTATTTTCATTAGGTAAGTAATAAAATGATCACTTTTATATAAAATTATGGATAATATTATGTAAAATCTAGGAATAAAAAGGGTAAGACCTAGAAATATTTTTTTGTATTTTGTGTCCATTTTTTTCATCATTTACACATCATATATTTTTTTTACAAATTTAAAAAAAATCATGCAGTAAGGGGTTAAAGTCTATAGCAATGTTTTTGAGCAAATCTTCGCCTTAATGACGCTCTACAAAGATTAATTAAAAACTGCGTATAACCTCTAAAACAATAAAGTCTAAATAATTAACACCTGTATAAGCGAGGCAATTGACATATGAATTACATTTTTTTCTTAGCTAAAAATACGGTTTAAATTACTGTACGAATCTCAATACATCTTAACTCTAAAAAGTAGGACTTTAGCATAGACCCTAAATCTTCCCTCAATTTCGTAGGAGCACTCCGGGTCACACATCTAACCCCCACATAAAACAACCACCAAATCACATTTCCAACAATGTTTCCAACAGACGTAAAAGAGGAATGGTCATTAGAGCTGAACCTCTATATGCCAGAAGATCCAAGTCAATATCCAAGGATCATCATGCCGTTTATCGATAGCAATAAAAGTGTGCAAATATTAATGGTACCGTAAAATAAACAATGTATTGTAAAGGTGTTTTTTTTTAGAGGTATACAAATTCAAAATGAAAAAAACAACATATTAAAATAATGTTAATGTCTATGATATTGGCTTTATTTAATAGATATTTTTATGCCATTATTGTTTAAATATGATTTCGGGCATATGAGCGCCACGCTAGCTCGAATGAAGCGCAATCGTGAAGTCCAATTTTCGACAACTTTATCGAGCAACTGGGGCCGTATATCGGCAATAACACGACGAATGTTGACTTCCAAATGGTCCAACGTCTCTGGTTTATCAGCATAGACTAGTGACTTCCCATACCCCCAAAGAAAGTAATCTTATGGTGTGAGATCACACGATCGTGGAGGCCAGTATAATATATACAGACAGTATAATATATATAATATACTTTTAAAAAGACAGAATTTTCACAACACTTTTTTTACACTTTTCACAAATCAAATCAACAAAGACAATTAAGGTTTAAGGCGCCTTTTGGGAACAGTAAAATATAATGTATAATACCAGGATGAGAGATGGTTCAACTTTAGGAAGTTTAGAAATGCAGATATGTTTCAGGCCGCAGACGCCTTTCCTCTGTGTATAAATGTTCGACAGCTATTCAAATGCGAATCCACAACACTAAGTGATGGTGAATATAGAAGAATGTGAATTAGAATTATGAGTAGAAGTTCGAGTTTCCCAATGTGCACCTCCATTATCTAAAGTACGAGTTGACAGATGTCTTCACAAAACACCATTTTTTAGGTTATGTTCCAGCGCATATTATGAATAATCCATTTCGAAGTAATTCTTTTGTTTATTTTCCGTAGTCTGTAGCTAACCAACTTGACGTTTTGAATTTGTATAACTACTCTTTCGTTATTCTTTACACGGCTAGTGTAAGATTTTTTTATTTATTATGTCGTCTGATTTGTATCTAATTAGTTATGATAATTGTATTAACCGTAACCGGTTTTAAGTAGAACTTTAGCCATTGGAATTTACGAAAACACGCTAAAAGATCTAGCTATCGTTAAAATCTATATATCCTATCAACACTACACACTACACTACGTCTTTCGTGATTAAATATCTTTCTTGTGTAGTAATTTGAAGATAATAAAGAATATTCATAGTTTATTTCAACTGTGGATAACTTGGTTTTAATTAAACAGAACACATTTTTAATGATGTCTAATAATTACTCCGATACAGTAGAACCTCGATTATCCGGATTTTCGATTATCAAAACAAACAGAAAACGAAAGTAAGTACGTGTTGGAATGCGTTTTATGCATTTGTTCCAACAATAAGTCCCAACAAGTCAAATATTGGTCAGAGGTCGTTAAAATTCAATACGCACCGGATCTTTGTTTCTTGAAAAATTGACGATTAATTGATTGACGAAAAATTACCGATATGTCATCGAAATTAAAACGTGTTGTAGTTTCATTAAAAAGACAAATTAGATATAATCAATGCTTTGAAACACGGTGAATCGGGACGTTTTTGTCTGATAAATATTGTGTCGGAGCGTCAACGATCTCGGATATCAAAAAACAAATGGAAAAATCTTGAAGTTTACTAATTGTTTAATGTCAGAAGATGGAAGCTTAGAGCGTAAAGTAATGAAAATCAGGAAATGAAGAAGTTGAAGAGTGTATTTTTATGTGGTTCATACAAAGACGATATCTGGAGCTTTTCAGTGTTTAAATGTCGCCATGAAGTGGTTTGAGAGTCAAGAAGAATGTAATTCAGGACAACTTGTATGTCTTAAAGGTATTCGCGATTTGGCAGCTTTATAAAGAAAAGCTAGGTTTATGCAGAAATCGACAAATGATTTTTTTAATAAAAAATAATTTACAATAAAGCTATTTATAAATCTAAATAAATAAAAATTATTCACACTGAATATACTAGTCTTTTTCTGTCAATTATCTTTTTTTTTCTATTATCCGGATTTGTCCTTATCCGGACTACCTTCATCCCCCATTAGTCCGGAAAATCGAGGTTCTTGTGTACTTAGAAAACAATCACATTCTAAAATACTTTGTAGCCAGTTAATAATAAGGAATAATATTAATTTGATGTCCTTTTATAAGAAAATCCAAAATGTTACATATGATTTTAAAAATGAAAATTTAGTCATCGAAAATAACACAAATATTATAAATACGTACTGCTATATGTAAACTTGTTAGCCATAAAATAAAATCTTTACATTCGTTGACAGAACAAAATCATAGAAATCAAAATCGCGCTAAGCAAAGATAATATAATTAATCATTGGTAACTTTTTTATTTATTTAAAATATTTGAGTTTGTACTTTTTAGTAAAATTAAAAAAAAAAAATAGTTAACTAAATTGAAACTTGTTTGCAGTATGTAAAATAAATCGTTGGTTAAAATAAGGGTCTATGAATTTATAGGATATGATCACAAAATCGGGTAGTGGTCTAGGAGACAACGCTTGACTCCCGATCCTGAGGACTTATCAAGCCTGGACACGACCCGATTCCTTCATACCAATTATTTCTGCTCATTATTATGGACCAATCAATCTCAATTTCCAATATCTTGTATTGAAGATTGAATAATAATTTCTAATACAATTGATTTAAACCATTATTTTAGTATGAATTTAAAAAAAAATGCTAAAAGTATCACAAAAAAAATTATTCATGATGATTTAATAGCACAATGCCACTTATGACTTTACAATACAACATATTTTCGTTAATTATTTATGCATTTAGCTTTTCAAACATTTCACGAATCCGTTTTAACTTTTACATTTAAACTAAACATTGAAAATACACAAACTTTAAAGACGGCATCTTACGAGTTACTTTATTTAAACTTTTAAATTATTCAAATGGAAAAAGTAACCTTGATAGTCAATATGGTAATAAAATATATACACATACTCGTATAATGACTATAAACTATTCACTAATATAATTTTAAACCGATAGATAATAAAATTAATAAAAAAATGATTAGCTTCCTCAATTAAAGATTACAGTACCTACTTTTCAACAAGTGTCATTGTAAAACGGCAAAAATTATATTGTTGCCATCTTATTAAACCACAAACTAACAATAGATCTAATCACTAACCTGCAAACTATTTTGTTGAGTCTTAAATCTGTGCGACTATTTAGAAAAGGTATGCAGTATTATATGTATGCAGTTGCCAGACCCAAAAAGTGATAAGAGTTAAAACAACGAAATTGTTTGGATTTTTTAATGCCCTAAGTGCATTCATTCCCGACATAGTACCTGTGGCGGGAGATTCACTGATTGCTTACAACTATTGCAGCAAAAGAGAGGTCGCTAACGGTTATGTTCAAAATACAAAATATTTTTTCTCGCGGGAGACTTACACGTAGTTTACGAGACAGGTATTTGGTTTTTAGAGGTACAGATTTTAGTGTACATTAACTTAATAGTAGTACAATAATGCTAGAAACACCTGTTAATACCAATGCGAAAACGATATTGTAATGAACTAATCTGCTATTGTATGAATTTCCTGTAGTTTTGTTTAGGTAGTAAGCTAGATTACGATTAATTCCAAATTATTTAAAACCGGCAGTTTTTATAATACAAGCAATTAATATATTTATATTTCGCCGCGTCTCCATAAAGGGAGGTATCTCATTAACAGAATATATAAATATGTGCCCCTTTACTATTGTGATTTATTTATAGAACTCTATGTTTGCCACACATTTTCTTACCTGTACTTAAATACCTTATGGTAATCATGATAAGGAATTAAAATAATGACGAATATGCGAAACTATGCATAAATTGCGAAAAAGTTAAAAGAGGAATTCAAATGCCAACTTGGATCTGTTAGCGAAGCAGATCACCAAATACAATGGATTTATCACATTAACGTTTTCATAACAATTATTCACTGGCAAAGATCGACCATAAATGAAAAATTTATTTATATTTCTGTTTCAATACTCTGCTTTCTGTACTTGATTATTTCAATTACATGTAGATAAACATTGAAACTTATTATTGTTAGACAAAAGTAGAAGACCAATTTAATAATTACTGAATTTAAGAGGGAGTACCTTCTAAAATCCCTCATTTAGCGGGTAAACATTATTAAGTACGTAACAATGAAACTAGACTATGCATCTCTCCTACCGGCATTAATATTCTTCATTTTTTATTGCATTTAAGAGAGTGATTTGACAATAAAAATTAATAAATTAACCATTTAATAGAAAAATAATATTCCATTTAGAGAAAAAATTATGTGAAAATATATGCGGAGTAATTCATAGAACAAAATACGTATTGAAGTTTTTATTGTCTGCGATTAATTAAATTAGATTCGAACATCGTAATAACAAAATTGAACATCGAACAAAAAACACAAATTTAAAAAAAATCGGTGGGAACTCAGAAGTAAACAACT
The DNA here is from genome assembly GCA_022606425.2 of Lepidostoma basale. Lineage (NCBI taxonomy): Eukaryota > Metazoa > Arthropoda > Insecta > Trichoptera > Lepidostomatidae > Lepidostoma > Lepidostoma basale. The sequence goes on along the minus strand of JAHDVF020000291.1, from coordinate 619,495 downwards.
GTCAAACGTAAACTTTATCAGTAGTATTAAAATGAAATTTCTTGATGAAATGTGAATAAACAGATGTTTTTTTAAAGTATAACTAGAAATATAATATAACAATGAATTTTTTATTTGCGTGACTGAATAACTTATAACACCAGATAGTGCCAGACGAGACAAAAATATGCGCTACAAACTAGGAAGATAAAAGTAACGTGAGGTTTCTCTTCAGTGATATAACCTCAATTTAAATACTTTTTAATTGGACACTTACATTTGCGATTGAATTATCTAAAAATGGTGACGCAGAATATTTTCTTGGTGGAAAACGCTTGGCGGCAGCAGCCATGCTCAGCCGCGTGTCTTAATAAAAAAAAACACGAAATTGACAGTTCTCACGACACAGACACACACCTCCGCACGAATATTTCAACTGAAGATTTGTATTCAATATTGACAGCACAATACCGGACCCAAATGACAGGCGCAGCTAGTAAGCGTACACAAACGAAATAAACCGGGAAGCCGGCTTATAAAAAATGTATTATTAGTATATTTAACTTAATTTTAACGGTTAAATAATATATATTTTTGTATGGACCAAAATTTTGGGCGTTTGTTGATTTGCTTTGCCGCGAATTATCCGATGTGTTTGCCCAAGGCGGTGTTGCGGGTATGAGAACTTTAATTTTCAAGAAACTTAGTATTATTTATATTATCTTCAATAATCGTAATGATTGTTTTATTTGTGAGTTTTACTTGTGTTTTTATCTATCTAAAAATAATCCATAATTATTTCACTTTAGTGTAAGTGATTGTAAGAAAAGTTTTATTTTAATTCGATTTCGTAGTATTCCGTGGAATGTAACAGCTATAATATTAATTATTTGGCTTCTTACCCAAAGGAGACAGGTTCAATCCTGAACAGCTTTTTTATTTATTGCTTTAGTGATTTTTAACTAAGATTGAAGTGTGTAAGAATCACATTCAATTAATTAAAACGTTAGAGCTAATTATTAAACAATAATATCACTTACCAAGTCATACTTACATAATGCTCACCAACTTATCATTGTTTAGATTCCTTGGAATGGGATCTATTATATTAGATTAAAACCTTAATCTTTCTGTCAACATGGACTACCTCACCAAGGATTAACTTTTTATTTACATCACAATGAACAACCTGCGCAGACTTAATTGCATACTTAGCAAGTAAGACCAACAACTAACACATTCCCGTCCTGAGGTCAAGTTCATGGTATATATTATGAATAATGTATTTGTAGAAAAATAGGACTAACTGTGGCTCACTTTCAAATATTCATAAGATATGTATGAAAATAATTTACAACACTTGAGTACTTTGTTTTTAAACCACTTTATTTTATTTTATTGAACCAACCGGTTTTGCTCCCACTGGACCTTTGTCAGGGTTACAAAAACAAACTGGGAGTCTTTTAAAGTTTTCAGATTTTTTTTTGTAAACCTGACAAAGTTGGTTGGATAAAACAAAATAAAGTGGTGTAAAAACAAAGTACACAAGTGTTATAAATTGTTTTTAATAATGACACACCACAAATTAAGTGATTTATATGAAAGTTCTAGATATGTATGACTTATGTAGGTGAATCTTGGGATACATAAAAAAATAATGTTGAGAATTTTTCTAACAAAGATGTATTAAGTTATTTATTGTTTCTTGAACAAACTCCATATTAAATAATTAATGCGAATGAAAACATCAGTTTTCTAGAAGTTTTATTATATTTTATGGGAATGACATGTTTCACCCTTCTAAGGTATTATCAAATGTTTCATTGATATCAACTGTGTCATTTGATAATGCCTTAGAAGGGCGAAACATGTCATTCCCATAAAATATAATAAAACTTCTAGAAAACTGACATTTTTATTCGTATTAATTATGTATTAAGTTACTTATAAAACACAACACAAAAACATTTTTTTAAGCATTTGAACTTCTAATAATTCTCAAGTCATTTAAAATATGTTACTAAACATGTCCCTAAATATTCAATAAATTTTGTTACATTGGTATTTTCTTTTTGAATATATTCTACTATTTTTCTTGTATTTATGTTGTATCTTCATCTTCTTCTCCCTATCGTTAAGGCTATAGAAGCTACATCATCAGCCCATCTCTTCTGCAATCTTCCGACATCTTCCCATTGTCTCCAATTGATTAATCTGGGTGTCTACCTATTATTATCATCTTTTGCCGCGTGTCCTACTCATTGCCACTTTAACATAGCTGTATGATCCATGATGTCAAAGACTCCAGTTCTACGTATTTTTTTTAAATTGGTCTCTTAGACTTGCACCGAGCATCTGTCTTTCTATGGATATATTTTAACTCGACTACTTTTTTAGTTTTTTTTGTTTGTCAAAAGTAGTCAAAAGCTAACTTTATGTTGTATAAACATACAATATAACCTTAGTAGATATCTTATGTAAGTTTTGCTTTTGTGATATTTTACATAATGTCTATACACAGATCCTTATAACTTTACAGAAATATAGGAAATACTTGGAAAATCTATAATACATAATTATTCAAAACTAACTAACTAACCATCACGCCGTCTCCCTGAAGGGGTTGGCAGAAAGAATGGACTGCCACAATTTAACAGATGCGGCATTCCATTCTTCTCTTTTCACCCCCGCGGGAGACGCGGTGTGATGGGTTGCGAACCTTATCGCCACCAATAAGCATTAGTTTTCTAATAAAGAATTTAAATAAATCAAAATATTTATTGAGATGTTGAGGTATCCAATGAAAACAACAGTAAATTTTAAATAATGTATTTCTTTAAAAAAATATTGGTGCCATAATTTCATTAAATCACAAAGTGCAGAATAAAAAATCACCAGTTCTCAATTCATTATCTTAAATAAACAACTTAAAATTACAATATAGGTACATATATAAAACACAAGTTTTGTGAAGAAGAAAAAAGTTAATCGTGAAAAAGATTCAGCTTAAAAAGTAAACTAATAAAATTATGCAATTTTTTTAAATAACCCGACTAGTCAAACAATTGATACAAATATTTTTTCAGATATCATCAAATGACATTTTACAATGTCCCAGCAAGGCCAAAGATGTCATTTCCATGAAATAAAAAAAATATATATATATATCAAATTTTTCAACTACAGTTCTCCGTAGATGCGTATTAATTACATCAGTCGTTTGCCTATTGTGTTACTAATTGATTTTTATTTTAAACAATCGTGCTTTTACACAATAGAACTTTTTATTGTTTTGAGGACTGAAATATCATTAAATTTTTCATTATAAATGCATCAATGTTGCTATTTTACTGAATAATTCAAATTCTTTTTATAATTAAATTATCACGCAACAGAAATTACTTTGGCAACATAGGTTACAATTTGTATGGCTCTATCGCTCTCGGTACTGCCGTTAGAAGTGTATTTCAGTTGGTGCAAAAAATTTGTCAGCTTTGCAGTTAATCCAGCCGTCCTCAAAGACAGTTTACTCTGTAAAAAAAAAGATAAACACATTTTTTGTCTTTGAATAAATACAAAATGTTATGTTTTCCACCAATATGAAGGTTTTGTATCAACACTTTTTACAGAAAAGCAAAAACAGCTGTTCTCGCAGAATATTCCTGCTTCACAAGGACATCCTAATACATTATTATTTCCTCGTGAGACTATAAAACACCAAAGTCACAAAAAATGGCTTAATGCTGTTAAATTCAACTATAATAAATTTATGAGAAACAAAACCCTCATTGTTCCACTCATTTGAATAAATTTATCTGAACGTGTTTCGAAGAAATTATATCTTCATCATAGGGAAAAAAAATAAACGGTCCAGATCATTCTTCCGAGAATTGTGTTGAGATACAGTCAACTCATATCAGTGAAACAAACAGCATTTTGCATACAGAAAAATGAATATTTATGAATAAATTTAAACAAAGATTTTGAACTTAGTATTAACTAACTAACTAACTAACTAACCATCACGCCGTCTCCCGAAAGGGTAGGCAGAAAGAATGGACTGTCACACTTTTACTGATGCGGCACTCCATTCTTCTCTTTTCGCTCCGCGGGAGACGCGGTGTGATGGGTTGCGAACCTCATCGCCACCAATAGGCATCTCCCGCGCACATTTCGATCGTTCAACACCCACAAAATGTTCTTTTTAGATGGTGCACATATTGTCTATTTAATTTATGTTCCACGAACTTAGTATTAAATATGTAATATTGAGTTTTGAATGTTTCGCATCGATAAAGCATTATAAAATGTTAATTATAATTAATCTTAGCAAGGCAAAATATTAGTCACTCCCATAAAATATATCAAAACTTCTAGAGAATTTATGTTTTCATCGATATTAATCATTAAAAAATAATATTTCCCAAGATTTATGTTGTTGTTATTAGCCTTTTTCAGAAGCATATGTATGAAAAATTATTTAAAAAATCTTAATAGGATCCTATTAATATTATATTACTAGATGAAATAGAGAACAGCAATCAAAGTAAATAAATTTTAAAAAAGAACTATAATTAATACATATCTGAAATATTAATAAATATATTTTTACGATAATCTAATGATTTCAATGAAATCTCTTGATGGAAGTTCATTTTAAATAATAATTAAATAAAACTTTGTTTTTCCAGTCTGTGCCAGACCAATCTGTCGATGTCAGCTAGCCTGGCAAAACCAGTCGCTGTCATAATAAAGACAATAAGTGTAAGTAGTTAATTAAAAAACTAACTAACTAACCATCACGCCATTTCTCCAGAGGGGTAGGCAGAGAGGATGGATCGCCACAATGCTCTGTCCTGGCATACCTCTCGGGCTTCCTCTACATTCATACATCGTACTATGCATGCACGTAGATTATTCCGACTTCGAATGTGACCGCCTTTTAGTAATTGATTAATTTGGTCATGCCATGTTTTCCTTTGTCGTCCTCGGCTTCTTTTTCCACTCACGCTGCTTGTGTACAACTTTTTAACCATTCTACTCTCATCCATTCGATCCATATCGCACGCTTAATAGTAAACTGACCGATTATGGTTTAGGTCATAATTGAGTTAACATTAGACAAAGGCTTGTGTTAACGCTATCCATCTATTTTTCACAATGTTAACGCTATCCATTCGTACGTACGATAATCGTTCACAATGTTGACGCTATCCATTCGTACGTGTTTTTCGACTGTTTTTGTTCAAACACCGACTCATGTCAGATTGAGCAAAACTTGCTTTTTGAGTTAAGCCAGTGTTCTATTAAGCGTGCGATATGTCCAAACCATCTCAGGGATCCTTTTTTAATTTTATCCATGATGCAGTCATCTGCCATACATTTCTTTCTTATTTATATATATATTAATATTAAAAAACAATTATTTATTTCATTATTTTTGTCTAATGGTTTTACAGAAATGCACTTTTTTGATTTTACTGAATGTATTTATAAATTTGGACATATTGAAAGAATGAATGAAGAAAGAATGGTAAAAAAATTATATGTTAATGATGTAAATGGAACCAGAAATAGAGGAAGACCGAGGAAAACGTGGCACGATCAAATAAATCAAATATTGAATGTCGGCCATGTGAGGAGTCAGAGAAATCGACGCGCGTGCATGACACGATGTATGAATGTTGAGGAAGCGAGAGAAATATGTCAGGAAAGAAAAGTGTGGCAGTCCATTCTTTCTGCCTACCCCTTTGGGGAGACGGCGTGATGGTTAGTTAGTTAGTTATTTATAAATGTGTTTATTATTAATATTTCAAGAATACGTTTTCTTTATACTAAAAAAAATGGATCAATGTGTAACTGATGAGTGTTTTGTATGTACAAAAACATGGCATCAAAATAGTATTCCAAAGAAGTCAAAAGTTAAATGTGTTTAATTGACCGAGTTTCATTCAAACCAAATGCTACAATGACTATTATTAGCAGCCAAATGGTTTTTAAATTGGATAATTTTCAGTGCCACGTGTAACAGAACACTTGGTTTTAAATTAGGAATTAAAAAAGGAGAGTCATATTAAATTTATGATTGGGCTATAAAAAAATATATACTGAATTGTATTCTGACCTTATGATGATTAGCGCCCAGCGCCCACAGCGCACCACACACCATCAGTTTATCGGATAATATATTATCCATTGTTAAAATGTTTGAAAATAAATTCAACAATTCGGCTGAAAAAAAAAATTATAATAATATTTTGTGCTCATTTGACAGACAATCTGTAAAAAAAAAAGTTTTCAAAATAAAAAATCTAGAATTTACAATCATAATATAAACAGGGAAAAAATTCAGATGTCGTCAAGAAAGAGTATGAGAATATTTTGAATACAAGAGAACGAGAGAGGAATACTTCGATTCTCTCCGAAAGTAATTTGAAATGTACATGATACCAACGCTTGAGAACGTTTCTGGTTATTTAGATTTTTGTTCTGATTATTGTTGTATGACAGTAGTGCAAAAAACAGAAGAACAATTTGGTGTCGTTAATTGTGAAATTTTAATGTGTGCGAAAAAAAAAAGATTTACATTAAAAGTTAAAACTTATTATTAATTACGATTGTACAGTGAACCAAGTTTTTAAAAGGTAGAAAATCTTTACTTCCGTGAATATTTCACGGGTTGCAACTGTGTAGTTATTATATTTTATATTTGAGCTTCGTCTTATTCATATTTTTAGGAGTAAAATAAAAAGTTTGCATTAATAAAGATTGCAGTTGTTGCATTGCATTAATAAAGTTATATTGCATTTATAAAGATTTTCTGCTTAATGCTTACACCTAATCTTAATAGATGGAGCTAGTGTAGATTGAACAAAAATATGTGAAGTGTTCCTCAACATATTAGCATATATACATCTTTCAAAAAATTTTCAGACGTGGTGGGCGTAAGGGCAGAATGGGGAACGTTGTATTACATAAAGCAATCGCTTAACCCAACCAATGACAGGTCATAAGTCCTGTAAACGCCTCGACCACCATATTGTGGTTTTCAAAAAAAAAATGTACATCTTCGTCTCTATTGAGATAAAATTAATCTTTAAAAATAAAAAGTTGTATAATAAACAATAAGAGTGTGTGTAAACTGTTTTTTAATACCACTAAACTTTTGTAGAAATTTACAAATCAAAGCACACATTCACATAATAGAATGACACATCATTATACACAGTACTTACTACATTACATAATTGTATAATTTATACCTGAGGCAAGCAATCGAGGTCTGTTGAGAGGGTTGAAAGCACAGTTCCTGAGGACGGCTAGCATGAGTCCGCCAGCCTGGTGGACCAGGGCACAGAGGACGCCCAGGTACTCCGCCACTCTCACCTGCCCCTCGGGGTACCGGGTCACGGTGGACAAGAAATTCTCCCACATCAGCTCCACCTCCTTCCATTGCCCTTGCCTTTTGGTGACCGCCGGGTGAAGCTTGTTCATATGTGAAAATATTTCTGTCTGATGGAAACAAAAGAGTATCATAAAATAGAAAATTGACTAAAGCCTCTTCATCACAGTTAGTACATACATAATGCATTCTCATAACAATTAAATAATTTTTTAAATGAAAACTAAAATTCTCTCAAACAATTTTGGTTATTTATTTTATGGTATCATTTATGTATTTTGTCACCTTTAAGATGCACGATATAAAAAATATAATAAATTGCTAATGTATTTTATCTAGGACTCAATAATATAACCAGTTAACTCATAATTTGGCCATTTTGAATTATTTACATCAATAGATTGCTTATCGAAGGGGCTTTTCAATGCATCATAAAATATTATTTGTCAACTGAATTATAAGGAAGTATTATCAAATAGTAATCTTACTATCTATCGAAACCTCGTTTATTAGTTTAATAAACAATATTTGCGCGATAATTTATAAAGAGGAGTTACCAACAAAAGGACCTCAAAATTAAGAATACAATTTTTTCAGAATATTAAATTTTAAGTTGCTTAGTATTGAGCCCAAGATACATAAATTTGAAAACATAAATACTGAACAATAAATTTGGCTAACTTATATAGTTAAAATTTTATGAAACATTGTTTTTACACCACTTTATTTTGTTTTTTTGAACCAACCTGTTTTGCTCCCGCCAGGGCCTCATCAGGGTTACAAGAACAAAAACAAACTGGATTCCAGTTTGTTTTTCTAACCATGTTGTAGCTCCGACAGGAGCGAAACCTTTTGGTTTGATAAAACAAATTAACGTGGTATAAAAACAAAGTACACAAGTGTTATAAATTATTTTTAACAATGCCACACCACAAATTAAGGGCTTCATATGAAAGTATGAAATTTTATTAATTAATAAATCGCCATACAATAGAAATTTAAATGAGTTTTCATATTTTAAAAAAATGCACGTTATATCTATTTAGTACCTTAAGTATAACAGCTCTACAGTGGACATGCGAGCTGACATTTTCCAACACCTGGAGACAGTCTCGAAGGGTTAACAAGGAATGTTTGCGGGACACAAGTCCCATTTCCTTGCCAATGAGATCGATTATTTCCAACAAGATTGATCTGACTCCAACCGTTGTATGCATGGACTGATTTGCTAAAAAAATCAATCGTGCAATTTATTTAACGATCGTTTTTGGAAAAAAAAAAACAACAATTATCACGAAACCATAAAAAAGAATAGTTTAATTTGATATTAAGACCATTACTCGTGAACATTGCTGTTACAGGCGCTTACACTGAAGAGTGGTGTATAAACTTGGTTTACATATAATATTTTATATGTTCACCAAAATCACAATTCTTTTTAAATAAAACTAACCATCACGTCGTCTCACCGAAGAGATGGGCAGAAAGAATGGACTGCCACACATTTCATTCCTGACATTCTTCTCTCGCTTCCTCAACATTCATGCATTCTGTCATGCACGCACGTCGTTTTCTCTGACTCCTCACTTGCCCGACATTCAATATTTGATTTATTTGATTATATTATTACTAGTTCCATTTACATCATTAAAATATTCTTTTTTTACCACCTTTCTTCATTCATTATTTTCATGTGTCCAAACCATCTTAATGATCCTTTCATTATTTTGTTCACAACACTTTTATTCGCATCACATTCATTTATTATATTTTCATTTGACATTCTATCATACACAGTTTTCCACACATTCGTCTAAGAGATATCATTTCTACTTTCATCCTTTTTTTGCCAGTTCCATGCTTCGCTTCCATACATAAAGGTCGGTACAAGAACACCATTGTGCTCTTTAATTTTTTTGGATAGGCTTTTGTTTGCGATGTAAACTTTAAGGTGTACCATAAATTAACATTTTATTAACACATTTTACACTACACAAATCTATAAATATTGATTTAAGAAAACAAAATACCTTTAGGGCAATCATTTGTGAAGACATTAAGCATTTGTATTGTATGCAGCCTAGTTTCGCTTGTTGATACACACCAGGGCCACATCTTATTCAAAGGAACAACCAGATTGAAACTCACGCACAACTCTTTAGCAACTAGGCAGTTGGTCATTGCATTGCAGAGTAACTGTATCGTCCAGTCCATGCAGCTAATCGCCGGATGGTTGCCCCTTCGCTGAAGGAGATCCGTAGCCTTAATATCCGTTGCCATTGTATACTGAAGCTCTCCTAATAACTCAATTTGATATTGGATGAATCCATTATTCGCTGCATATATTTTAGCTGCATCACTCACGGCGAATAAGCTGGATAGTCCAGATATTATGAAATAGCTGTCATCTGAAAAATAAAATAAAAAAATAAATATGTATGTGGTTCAGTTGTGCAAGTGAAAGTCACAGGTTGGTACACGATTATTTATTTTTACTAAACAGGCACAAATGTATAAGCAATAACTTAGAATGCGAGCATGCATGTTACTTGACCGGAGGACGCGGTAGTAAGACCGGAAGCAAAGACGGGGTCCTTTTCCTTAGGGGTCGCTATGCTCCTGCCAGCACACTAGGGCCACAAGTTAGCTAGGTGTATGGGATTAATCCTTCCACTCTCACACGTATTTGTGTTGAAATAGGAATCTACTCATTAACTTTTTAATAATTTATATTAGTTCCAAATTCATATTATAGTTTTTTTACATTTTAAAAGCAGACAAGCAGCATTAGAAAACGGCCGTTCACAATTGAGTTCTGGTCCCAACCCTAATGTATGGAAGCGAAGCATGGAACTGGCAGAAGAAGGATGAGAGCAGAATAAATGCGGTAGAGATGAGATCCCTAAGACGTATGTGCGGTAGAACAATATACGACAGAATCTCAAATGCTGATATAAGAAAGGAATGTAGAGCGGAAGAAGGTATTGGGAACAAAATTATAAAAGGATCGCTGCGTTGGTTCGGACATACGGAGCGCATGGATGGAGAAAGAATGGTTAAGAAAGTATAAGTTAATGATGGAAATGGAGTATGGAGTCGAGGCAGACCGAGGAAAACATGGCATGATCAAATTAATCAAATTTTAAAGGTTGGTCATGTTAGAAGTTGGAAGAATCGACGTGCGTGTATGACTCGCTGTGTGAATGTGGAGGAAGCTATAGAGGTGTGCCAGGATAGAGTAGTGTGGCGGTCCATTCTCTCTGCCTACCCCTACGGAGAAACGGCGTGATGGTTTTGTTGTTGTTAAAAGCAGACATTATTGCTGTTTGTTTCAAATTGTGTGTAGGTATACACATCAATTGCTTCAATTTATGATTGAGTCTTGGACTATGTGATCATCGAAGAGATTCGTCAGGATCGCGTGGCGAGCCATGGTGGATGGTTTACGGGATGGATCCGAATACGACTAAGAAATATTCTACAGTTAGAATATTTTAAGAGTTAAATTTGGGTGTATTACTTTCAATCTAAAATAAGCTTCGACTGAGAAATTTCAATGCCAGTTTAGAACAAAATTAAATATAGTTATAATGACATACCTTTAATACTGATAGAGTTGAAGTTCTTTCCAATGTTCATTGTTTTGTACAAATATAACAAAGTCGAACACAGATCTTCACTCATTACTGACACACCCGATATTGGAATACGTACACCGCTCTCGTATATATTACATTTATTCATGATTTCATCGTTTTTATAATTATTTTTCAATATTCCAACCACAGATGACTTTTTATCGGTTTGGTTATTATTGAACAGTGATGAAGTAATCGTTTTATCCAGTACGCTCTTCATGTTCACAGATTGTGTTTCTTTTACATATTTCAAACTCCCATTTAGAAGTTTCACCAAACAAAACACTGCTGATAAACAAATTCCTGCAATAAAAATGTTATAAAATACGGGAAGCAATAAAATAAAATAAAAACATAATAAATAAAACACATATACCTTTATAATCTTGATCACTCAACGACATCAAAAGAATTTGATAAAAACTCAAAATTCCAGATTCTGAGAGCAAATTCCACAGGCAGAAGAAACCGTTTCTTGTTTCAGATAAAGTACCAATTAAGAAAAATCCCCATTTCCACATTTCTAACAATGCTGTTTCTGGATTCGATTTACTGTGTCCTAGAAATTTTAAATATCAATTTTTTATTTCATACATATATAAAATCGATATCCAAATTATCCTTACAATGGCCAGATGTATGGTAAAGACCGATAAAAACGTGGCACAATCAAAACAATCAAATGTTAAATGTCAGCCATGTGAGGAATCGGAGAAATCAATGTGCGTGCATGACACGATGTATAAATGTGCTGGAAGTGAGAAAAGTAGGTCAGGAAAGAACAGTGAGGCGGTACATTCTTTCTACCCCTTCAGAGGGACGGCATGATGGTTAGTTAGTTAGTTAGTAGTACTCTAGTAGCTAGATAGCTGTACAACGTCTACAAAGCACCCAAGCTCTCGACACATGCTCGACTTGGTAGGCTGAGATGGACTGGACATGTGGAGAGAATACTGTCATCTCGGGTATCAAAGAGAACACTTGAGGGGCATCCGGGTGGAAAGAGAAGGATTGGTAACCCTAGACTCCGATGAGAGGATGAGGTGACGAAGCACACTGCACAATTACTGCAAATGAGAGATTGGAAGACCGCAGCAGGTGACAGAAGTGCTTGGAGGTGAGGACTGATGGAGGCCAAGGCTCGATATGAGCTGTAGAGCCATCGAAGAAGAAGTTATTACATACTGCTGTACAAAACAATATTTTAAAGATAATTACAAGAGGAATTAAAGAATTTATGGAAGTGTAGAATTTCAGATACTTATTATTTTTATTTGGATTTAACATAGTTCAGAATAACCCTGTATTAGAATATTATTTGGTTAAAAGAGAAGATGTTATGAGTTATTTATAAATATAAGATGGCGGAGAAATTTACAATAGCTAAATGGTATTTAATATAAATCACCTGTATATTCTGATGAAAATAAATTAAGTAAAGCACTGACACAGTCCTCGGTGTTAACCAAGACTGCTTGAACTTCTGGAGACATGTCAGCGGCCTTGTGAAGGACTCTGCATATCGCAGTCATCATTACAAACTTCGCTTCGTTATTGGCTAATTTCAAACTGATACATCTACAAAAATGAAAATTTTAATTAATAATAATATTATTATTTTTAAACAATACGAAAAAGAAAATGAAAATACCTATATCAAACATAAAACAAGCAAAACAATTTAAAACTATTGTTTTCTGATTGAATTTATTCTATTTTTGATATTACAGATATAATCTTTGCAGCTGCACACTTTCATTGATACTAATTATAATTTATTTTGCTTTGATTACTGATCATTGGTTAAAACAAACAATCTTCTTCTAGTCGTATTCATCATGATTGAGGGCCGTGTCTATCCTGTAAACTATTGATCATGGCACACCATGTGCTCATGTCACCTATCAGTGTCCAGGCTGACAACACTCTCCGAGAGCACATCCGGGAGAGTCTTGCTCTGATACCCAGCTGGTCAATGATCAACGGGTTTGTTCTTCTCGCCGTCCAGGGTATACACAGCATTCGCGGCCAGCACCACATCTCAAATATTGAGAAAACAAGGGTTTGAACCAGTCTCATTTTGGCCTTGTGAGATATATTTTCGTCTTGCCATATCTTGGTGAGCTTTGTCATGGCAGTTTTAGCCATTTGGGTTCTGCGTCGAATCTCCCTCTTGCATCTCCCCCAGTAAGTTATCAGTAATCCAAGATAGAAAAATTCATTCACAGCTTCCAAATCTGACAGAAGGCTATACTAGGCTAGAAGACTAAATCGACAACTATAAATCAATAGCAAACTATAAATCGACTTAATATTAACACTTAAATCCTCCTCTATTAAATCGAGTATTCAAAACAACAACAAAAAATATCTGCATACAGATAATTTATATAATTACCTGAATAATATTCTAAAAACTTCAGATTTCTCCATACTCTCCGGAACATCTTCGCTGTACAGCAAGATATTGAACAGAACATCAGTTAATGCCGTGAGCAGCCTGACTGAACACTTGGGGGGGCTGTTTAAAACCAATTTAATGGGTACTGTTAACTCACGTTTAGAATGAGCCACTTCTAACTTTTCCCGATTCGAGAGAACACCTAATGAAATGTTATCACCTGAAAAATCATACATATTAATGAAATGAAAAAATACATATTAATGATAAAAATGATTAACCCGCAATGGGTAAAATCCAGTATTTGTCTACAAGTATTTGTATAGGTACATTAAAAAAAAACAAATTGAATAAAAAACTGGTCCAAGTTAAAAGCATAAAAATTGGAGATTGGATCTCCAGGCGTTGTCTAGCAGTATGATAATTGCTTAAGCCTTTCACATTGCATTAATAAAGATTTTCTGCTTAATGCTTACAAATAATCTTAACAGATGGCGCTAGTGTAGATTGACCTAAAAAAATGTGAAGTGTTCTTAACGTAGTAGCATACACACATCTTTAAAAAATTTGTCAGACGTGGTGGTCGTAAGAAGGGCAGAATGGGGACTGTTGTTAACATAAAGCGATAGCTTAACCCAACCAATGACAGGTCATTAGTCCTGTAAACGCCTCGACTACCATATTCTTTTCCAAAAAAATAATTTACATCTTCGTCTCTATTGAGATACAGATTAATCCTTAAAAATATTAATACTTATTTATATTTACATTAATAAATTAAATAAATAAATAAACTGTTGTGTTTTATTTACCGGCTTCAATTTCGTCTAGATCGTTTATACAAACTTTGGTCATGGTTGAAGTAATCTTATCAAAGAAATCTGAATTAAACAGATGCATTCCATTATTTCTAACAGTTCTTGATAACTGAAAAGCAAAAAATAGACATAAATCATCTCATGTGTGTATACAAAGGAAAAGTGTAATGAACAAAATAATAAAAGGGTCATTAAGACGGTTTAAACACATCAAAAGAATGATTGAAGAAAGAACTGTTAGAGGAAGTATGTAAACAATGTAAACAAACAAGAAATACATAGTGGAAATCAAATAAAAATGAGACAATTAAATTTTAAATATCACCTACGTGAGGAGTTTGAGAAATCAACGTGCATGCATGACACAATGTATAAATGTTAAGGAAGTGAGAGAATTATGTCAGGAAATTTATTTCTGGTCCATTATTTCTGCCTACCCTTTCAGAAGACGGCGTCATGGTTAGTTAGTTACTTTTATTTAACTTTTTTATTCAATATTTCAAATGAAAAAAGATATAAACATATAAAATGAAAACAGATATTTGAATATGCACCAGTAATATCAAAATCATATATATAATTTATATTTTATATTTTGAAAAATTTCACACCATTAATGGGGCTACATAACCTACCAACAAATTACTTAATAAAATGGCAGCTTGCTCCCGAAAGATACTAGCATCTGTCAGGTCAATAACTCTATTTATTACCATCTCCATGATGTTGTTATCAGAATCTTCAAATTCTGGAAAATTAAAAAAAAAATTAAGTATCTAAACAAAATTTTAAAATACAGATTCGTGATAATAAACAGTAAATGGTATACTTTCTCGGAGATGAGCAACAATTTGAGGTTGTGTCGATAGTCCAGATAACAATTTGAATGAAAGACTTCGAACAATTAGATGCTGTGATTTGTTCCATAACAGACATGCGCAGAGAATGTTGTCGGCTTCTGGATGGTTTAAACAGTTCTCAATCCAAAACTGAAAGAACAATGACCTCCATATAATTATTTAACAAAAAGAAAAGTTGAAACCACCTAAAAGACATATGGATAATGATTAACAATAAGATGTGTGTGAGAGAGAACCAGACAATCGAATCTATGACACAATCCTATCAGCTATCCGCGAAATTTTTGAATTCACATAGATTTTAAACTTCATTTATATTAGTATTCGTCTCCTATTCGCTCGCCCCACATGTACATCATCCGGTCACATATTGGACTGGTAAATTACCATCACTTTTTTTTTTTCTCAATCTCATGTACGTAATTTCTAAATTCTATTATGTTATGTTCTTTTCTATCTCATGTATGTAATTTCTAAGTTCTATTATGTTATGTTTTTTTCTATCTCATGTATGTAAGTTCTAATTTCTATTATGTTATGTTCTTTTCTATCTCATGTTCGTAATTTCTAAATTCTATCATGTTATGTTCTTTTTATCCTTATCCCAAACAGTGTCAAATGCCGTTCTCTGGACCATGGCAGGTGAAAAGCCAATTAGAGAACAAGTCGCTAGGCGCAAATGGCAGTGGATCGGTCACACTCTGAGACGGAACCCAGCCTGCATCGCTCAGGGCGCACTAGACTGGTCCCCTATGGGGGGAAAGAGAAAGCGAGGCAGACCTAGAGCCACCTGGAGAAGAACCCTGCAGGACGAGGTTAAGGCAGCAGGTCTCACTTGGGACGATGTTAAGCATCAGGCATGCGATAGAGTCGGGTGGAGAAGATTCCTTGAGGCCCTATGCACCACGGAGGTGTGACAGGACAAAAAGAAGAAGACGTAATTTCTAATTTATATTATGTTATGTTCTTTTCTATCTCATGTACGTAATTTCTAAGTTCTAATAAGTTATGTTTTTTTTCTATCTCATGTTCGTAATTTCTAATTTCTATAATGTTGTGTTCTTTTCAATCCTATGCGCGTAATTTCTAATTTATATTCTATTATGTTCTTTTCTATCTCATGAACGTAATTTCTAATTTCTCTTATGTTACCTTATTCTCGTTTTTGTGTTTTGCCGTTATATGTTAGTTGTCTGTCTATTTGCCCAAATTTTTAAATTACCTTTGTTACTAAACATGTCATTTTTGTAAAAGCCCTTGCGGCGTTTATGTCAAAATAAATAAATAGAATCTGCAAGGTGGAAGATATCGTAAGATGGGGCAGACAACGCAGAAGACACTGAAATCACGTGCAGAGGTTAGATCCCTTCAGAATCCCACATTTTGTGGCACATCAGATTCATATTGGCTACCGTCCCCCAGGAAGACTGCCAAAGAGGATAGCTGGAAGTCAACTTCCCAAGAGAGGCCAGCCTGACTACAGGAAAGAGGTTTAAAAGAAGAAGGAGAAAAATGTGCATAAAAACAATGTATGATGTAAAGCAAATAAGTGCATTGCAAGGAAAATTAAGAAAAGGTCACTAAGATGGTATGGAGCAATTGGATGAGAGAAGTTCTTTTACTTTCATTCCATGGAGTGTGAATTAAAATAAAATACCAAATCAATCAATTACTAATCGGGGGCATGTTTAAAGATGTATAAATGGAGAATTGCGCATGTGTCAATGTATGAATATAGAACAGTATGACAGTCCTTCATCTCTGTCTACCCTTCCAGAGAAATGGCGATATAAGACTCAAATTATCTTGTTTTTTTTTCATACCTGAATATTCCTCTTGTCACCTAAAGAATCCTCGAGCATGTGACAGAGAACAATTAAACAATTCTGTACTAGTGCTAATCCTTTGAAACCCGTGTAATTATTGCCCACAAATGACATGGTGAGCACGTGGGTCATGTGCTTGATGAGGGCGCACTGCGAGTCCCTGAGGCACTCCTTATTGGATAAGAATGTTAGCCGAGTCAAACATTTCACTATTTGACCAATATAAGCTGAAAATATTAAATTAATTACATTAATTTATTCAACTTACAAATTCAAAAACAATGCTATTTAATTTTTTTTAATATTTCTTTCACTTATAGGTTTATTTATCTCAATATATTTCGATGATATAATATAGTAAACTTTAACCATCATAAGACAACTAAAATAGTGACTTTTCATCATTCTCTAGTAATGTTTAAACCAACAAAAATATGTTGAAATAAATGCTCATGTAAGTGGAAAAAAAACAGTGTTTTTTACATATTTTTTTGGTAGTGAAAATTTCCACAGTGACAATGTTTTAAGTGTACAAGATATTAAAAAAGAATTATTTTATATTTTGAATTTAATGGATGTAAGTCACCTCTGACGTGACAACAGAACTTTGTCGCTGTGGTTGTATGGCACATGTGAGGTGACATGATGAATCATGTTGAATCTTGTAATTACTTTGTCAGTTGAATATTACCAATGAAGCGATTAACATACAAAGCGCCTTTTTAAAATTAAATATTGATAGAATAACGTACAAAAGATACAAAAGCTAGGTGTCAGATAAAGGTTTAAATAAATGCAATAATTTTTTTTTCTTTTAATCCGTGATTAAATATTATTGTTATGTAACCACTAACGTAAATAATACATTATTTTATTAAAAGCTTTTGAATTTTTTTTTAAATCTTAGATGAAAAATTAAATGTAAAATAGAATACAATAATATTTCAGAATAAACTCACCGAGACTATAATAATCGTAAAGATCTACTTCCACGAGACATTCTGTTAAATGATCAATGAGAATCTCGCAAGCATCTTGAAATTTTTCTTCGTCCAAACTTGTTTTATTGCCGGCGTTATGAATTTTAATTTTGCCACAGAAGTAGACACAGCAGTTGCTTATCAACACAATTATATTTTGACGAAGTCTATTGGGACTTGGATCCGCATCATCCACCCAGTTGGAATCGGTACTCGAGTTCTTGAGCAATGACGTAATGCCCCGGGATGTATCCGTGATAAATTCTATTATCCAAGAAACAGACAAGACGTCGTCGGAATCTATCGGCAAAACAGAATAAAAATAACAAGTGAAACACAATAATATTAAATATTGTATTTTTAAAGCAAGCAAAAAATACATTCTTTTTAAATAACACAAAACATTGAGATTGTGTAAAAACAAAATATTAGAGTTGATTTAAAACAAACCATTTTTTATAAGGGCTTCTATGTATGTTGATAAGCACTTAATCACATTTAAAAGTAACATGGAATCTTTAGGACTCGCTGGCGAAGACGAGATGAACCGGGAGAATGTGTTATTCCACGGGAGATCATTCACATCGGTCATACTTTGTCCAATATCATTGGTCAATAACAAATATCTGAAATTAATGTAAAAAAAAAGTAATTATGCTTAAATTAATAAAAATGCATTCCGTTCAAATAAAATATAAAAATATAGTGGAACTCCAATATTCATCAACTCTAATATTTGTGTTTTTTTTCTTAAAATGTTAATTCCCCATAAAGTCAATATTGGTCCCACCTATGAAACGTAACTAGCGAAATGAAGGTTTTTGTCAAGAAATGACACCCCATAATCAGTGAATTAACCCTTAACGGACGTAAGTCACCTCTGATGCGATATCAGAACTTTGTCACTGCGGTCATATGGCACATGTGAGGTGACATGATTAATCATGTTGAATCTTGTCTGTGGAATCTGCGTGTAATTACTTTGTCAGTTAAATATTACCAATGGAGCGATTAACATACACAGTGTCTTTTTAAAATTAAATATCGATAGAATAACATAAACAAAATATACAAAAGCTAGCGTCCGGTAAAAGTTTAAACAAATCGGTGCAAATATATTGGATAAATTAAAAAAAAACAATGACTTCCCTTCCTAACAATAAATAGCCTAACCCCTATAAAATATTAAAAACTTTAAACAAAAAAAAAATTCATCCAAATGAAATGCGTACAGTTTAATGAGTGAAATTTATTTTTTGTAAAAGATTATGCAAAATTCGAGGCTAGGAATTTTTTTTACTAATAGAATCAAAACTAAAACAAAATAATTCCAATCAGTTGATTTGAAATAGTAAATATACTCTCAAAAGTATGATGGACCATATGCATGCATGGGAAGAATTCTAAAAGCAATAAGTGTAACATACCCATTTAAGGCATCCAGCGCTTTGTTGACCGACGTGTGGGACGTAGCATTTTGGATAAGATAGAGAGCGGACACACATCCTTGGACCGGTGAACTGGATTTGAGGATTGCGAGATCGGCACTGGTCATCATGAGACTCGCGCTAAAGTCTTCCATGGTAGATTCTGGTACGTACGGCCATCTCACAATTCTATCTACACCACCGTACCACTTGGTGCACCAGTAAACACGCAAATAATTGCTTATTGCGGGATCAACCATTAATGATTCTGTTTAAAAAATATGTTTTAATTAAAAATATGATTTTAAAGAAATCATAAAATATTATAAATATATTAATGAAAACATCTGTTTTCAAGATGTTTATATTATATATATATATATATATATATATATATATATATATATATATATATATATATATATATATATATATATATATATATATATATATATATATATATATATATATACTATATATATATATATATATATATATATATATATATATATATATATATATATATATACATATATATATATATATATATATATATATATATATATATATATATATATATATATATATATATATATATATATATATATATATATATATATATTTTTTTTTTTTTTTTACGTATACAACAGGTTGCTTGAACCCAATTACAGTATACAATTTGTTTAAGCTGATATATTGATTCTCGTGACATGTGACAGGTAGCCAATCTATCGCCATTTTATTGTCACGTGAATACTACGCCAGACCAAAGACAATGTGACAATCACACTGCCATCGCCGGGAATCGAACCCAGAACCTTCGGAATGGGAATCAGAGCTCTTACCACTCTGCCACGAAGGTCGTCGATTTACAGGGATGAGATGTTTCTCCCCCATAAAATACAATAATAGAAAACAGAAGTTTTCTTAAATATTAAATACTTAGGATTCAATTTTACACCATTGTTCAAGAAACAATAAATAATTCATATATTACTAACATTATATAAAAGGTGTTTGATTTCTTATATAAGGGTCATATTATATAATATTTGAATACATATTTTTTAAAACCATGCTAAAAATTTACAATGAAGAAGGATGTGTACAGAACGAAACATGCTTGTGAAAAGTGCAATTTTTTTTTTTTTTTTTTAATTATTCAAATGTGAATCCACTGCACTAAGTGTTGGTGAAAGAGAAGAGATTCATATTATATTTAAAAAAAATTATTCATAATGAAACTTAAATTTAATTATAAGTAAACTGAAAATTTTGTGGTCAGTTATAAAGAAAGTTAACTAAATTATCTTACCAGTTTTCTCTTGCCTTCGATGAGGACTAAATTTACTATAAGAGTTACATTTGAAGGGTAAATTAATATTTTTTATAATGCAGTGTGGCAAAGACAATTCGCTGGACACATCACCTCTGGTAGTAGATACATCACACACATTCAGTGTTACTTGAGAAAACGACAATAAACACAACAGTTGTGAGACTGTGATGGAAAAGTTTTCTTCATTGGGGAAGAGATACAAAGCTGAAAAATAAAACAAATGAATAATGAAACAATTGAACAGAAATATTTTTAGTAACCAAAAGCAAGCCATGCAAGATTTCTCACCTCGTAAAATGTTTAACACGATGTCTTGCTGCTCCGATGCCCATTGCCGAATGGTAGAATTATTATAGCACAGACTGTTTAGTATTGATATGCAGCTCATGGCTGACTCCGGGAAGCAAGTGTACTCGTATGTTGTTAGGGATGCTCTGCAATCAGGCACACATTGTTTAAGAACATAATTACATTTATGTGGAGCATAAAAAAAACTACCCCAAGGTTAAACAAAAAAAATATATAAGTCAAACAGAAACGCAATAAGCGAAAAAAGTTCACAGTTTGCAGTGATAGTGGATGTCAGACAAAATGCGGCAGTTCACTTTGGATCTTTGTTGTGTTCGTAATGGCTTTGTATTGTGAAGAAGATATATTACTTTTGTATGGATTAACAAAAAGAAAATAGTTTCCGATTCAAATCAGCAGCTACTGCAATCAAATCTTAATTTAGAATAAAACCATTTTTTATTTAATTAATGTTTCTGAAAAAATCAGTTATAAAGAAATATTATTCCAATCATCTGCTTGAAAAATTATATTTTTGCAGTCCGCGTTATATATAATAAATATAGCCACTTGCGCACTTCTTTTATAGACAATTCAGTATCCATAAATGAATCCGTTGTAGCAAGAACAACAGAAATCTTTCTACTTCTTCTTCAGCATATTCCCGTCCACTTCTAGATAAAAGCCTCCTTCATCCGCTTTGCCTTATGCTGACTGCATTCAGGTTATGCAGATATGTGTCAGTTTATTTTAAAATAATCAGTACAGGATTATGTAACATATATTTTCTAATCAAACTAGATCCATACTCATGATAGTAGCTTCAATAGGAATTTAACTATAAATTCAAATTGTTAAATTGTATGAAAAGAAATTTACGGGGGAATAAAGTTAACTGAATGTGATCACTTAAAGCTAAAATCATAAGAATGATATTAAAAAATCTGCCTAAATTATAAATATGGTTGTTCGATATCCAATAGTTTGTATCATAATAAAAAAAGAATGGTGGACAGCTAATGTAGCGGTGAATTACCTCAAATAATGGACAACAATATTGCGCCCATTGTTGTTGAGGAAGCTCTCATGAAGAGTCGGCTGCTGCAACATCACTGCCAATTGGGCGAGGGCGGACCTTCGGAAGGAAGGATCCACATCTGGCAGATCGCCTCCGCCCCTCTCAATATGCGAAGACCCCAGACTCGCAGACCCCAGATTCACAGACGTTTTACTGATTCTCAATAATGACAATACTTGCAAAAGAGATCCTTTCTGGAATTTACATAAGTTATGACATTAAGAACTTGCAAGATGTGAATGATTTTGTGTAATAAAAATTGTGAGATGCAAAAAGTATATTTGCATTTTCTTTTACGTGCAAAAATATTGATTCAAATGAAAGAATACAAGCTACTTCAGTCATTGAAGATGTAAGTTTTTTAAATCTGAATTAACAGTTTTGAAATAATAAATATCTAACAGATGAATCTATAAAATGTGTACAAATAATTTGAAAAACAAGGCAATTTATTTTATTAGTGTATAGTACATTTTTCCATATTTATCAGGAGCTTTAAAATATATATTTTATCAGTACAACAAATAGGAAAACTGAAAAAAAGAGTTTGCACGTACGAGGTCTGTTCAAAAAGTATCGCGAATTTTGAATTTCCGCTGGCTACGTATATTTGATTTTAGATTTTTTTGTAGCGTTATGTTGGTACTCATGTCCCTTACTTATGCTGACAAGGTCGGCCATTTTGAATGTTTAGTTAATTTTTGACAGCTGTTTTGCTTGGATGTGTTTTGGCTCGTCTTTGATTTTTGCCTATTCCAAAAAATGGATCAAAGAATCTGTATCAAATTTTGTGTGAAAAACAAAATAAAGTGCGCGGACGCATTTCGAATATTGACTGTGGCATATGGTGAAGCTACCTTGGACCAAAGCAACGTTTATCGGTGGTACAAAATGTTCTCAGAGGGCCGAGAAGATATGAACGACGAAGAGCGTGCTGGACGCCCAAGCACGTCAACAACAGACGAAAACATTGATAAAGTGAAGAAAATAGTATTAGCCAATCGTCGAATCACCGTTAGAGAAGTTGCTGAGGACCTAAACATATCGATTGGCTCGTGCCATTCGATTTTAACCAATGATTTGGGCATGAGTCGGGTCGCCGCGAATTTCGTGCCAAAATTGCTCAAATTCGACCAAAAACAGCATCGCGTTAACATTGCTCAGGAGATGTTGGACTCGGTCCGTGACGACCCAAATGTGCTCCAGAGGGTCATAACTGGTGACGAATCATGGGTTTATGGTTATGACGTGGAAACCAAGGCTCAATCATCCCAATGGAAGCTGCCGCATGAGCCAAGACCAAAAAAAGCGCGCCAAGTTCGGTCGAACGTGAAGGTTTTGCTCACAGTTTTCTTCGATTGCAGGGGCGTAGTGCATCATGAGTTCTTGCCACAGGGTAGTACGGTCAATAAGGAATATTACCTGCAAGTTATGCGCAATTTGCGCGAAGCAATCCGCCAGAAACGCCCGGATTTGTGGAAGAACAAAAACTGGCTTTTGCACCATGATAACGCCCCTGCTCACACATCGTTGCTTGTGCGCGAATATTTGGCCAAAAACAACACAGTAATGGTGCCGCAGCCACCGTATTCCCCAGACCTGGCCCCTGTGACTTTTTCCTGTTTCCAAAACTGAAGAGGCCCATGAAAGGACGACGCTACGCCACGATTGAGGAGATAAAGACGGCATCGAAGGAGGAGCTGAACAAGATCACAAAAATGATTTTTTTAAGTGCTTCGAGGATTGGAAAAAACGTTGGCATAAATGTATTATATCCGAGGGGAATTACTTTGAAGGGGACAAAATAGATATTCATGAATAAATAAATACTTTTTGAAAAAATATAAAATTCGCGATACTTTTTGAACAGACCTCGTACACCATCTCAACTGAGTTAATTTAAAATAAATGGCTTATTTGATTAAAATATTGTTATTTATATCAATGTCTATTGAGAGGAAGATTAGAATGAACAGAATATTCATTAAAATAAAAGCATAGATTGAAATACTTGAAGTGGTTATACTCGTATATACATAAAGTTGAGCAAAATCGCCATTTATGAATGCTCAACAAAAATAAATGACAGGTTATATAACTTTGCAATACCACTGGTATCAAGCATATAATTCCAACACTTACTAAATAAAATACCAATATCAAGCATACCATTGCAACACTTACTAGTTAAAATATCAATATCAAGCATATAATTCAAACACTTACTTCATAAAATGATGGATCCCCATGCTTGATGACATTAAAATTATTTGGCGTAATGGATTTCATCACAGCACACAATATATCGGGCCTCATGCAGTCCGGCTTTGGTAATAAATTATCAGAATCTGTAATTTATAAAATACATTTTATAAATACTTAAAATAAAAACCTACAAAATAAAACCTTTGAGCCAGTCACGAAATATACAGAATACACTAACCTTCCTGCAAGCTGAGAAGCTTAACTAAATTAAGAGATCCTTCCATCTGTGTTGTGAAACATTTAGTAAAAAGTAATCTTATGTTCCCCATTATCATTTCTATTTTCGGTATCAACATGCATTGCCCAATTTTCAAATCCAGTGTTTTGATTATTGCCTGGCCTATATCAAAGAACAAAACAAAACATCAAATAAAAATTTCAATATTTCACTCAAAAAGTATTATATTATTAATAGACTTCGACTCACCGAAGGCATCATCATATGCTCCATAGACATGCAAATATGGTAAAGCAGGTACCAAAGCTTCCAAGAGTCTTTCCCATCCTTTATCAGACATCAGAAGTTTACCTTTCAGCAAATGTTGGATTATCTCTTTTGAATAAAATATTACCTATAAATAAATAACATTATGAGGTCGATTGTGAATATGTAATTTTGTTCATCCAATACTAGCATTTATAAAACATAGATAATTTTAAACTGTTAATGAATAAACTTTGTTTTTTGTATCACAATTGTATTTTATTTTACGCGACAGTTGTTTCATCAACCAATGTTGACATCATCAGGTGTTACAATAATATATCAAATGTCAAAGTTTATTCATTAACAGTTTAAAATGTTAAGGTAACATAGCGTTTCGGCCAAAACAATGGACTATTTAAAAACACAGATATAAAATAATAAAACACTTTGTATTTAACAACAGTATGGTTATTACGATTGATGCCAACTAGTTTCACTTGGACCGCTTCATCAGCGCAATATAATAATTAAACTAACTAGCTTTTGTTATGGATATTTAATATTGATTATAACATCTGTTTTATAGAAGTTTATCATATATTTTGAGAGTGTGGACATATTTTGCCTTCCTAAGGCATTATCAAATGTGTCAAAAATCAAACGCGTAGCTGTTTATATATCTGAGTTAATGCAGCAGAATAAGATTCTTAAGAATTGAAGTATGGTGTGATTTAATCATACTTAACTTGATGGTTGTCACAGACGAGATATCTTGGCAAATGGCGCAGTGCTCATATTGCCAGAGACGAGATATCTCGGAAGAACTTTTGGTGACATATTCTTGCGCCGTATTGACTTGTATTGACAATTTGGCAGAAACGGAACACACACTGATATCTGTTTTAGTTATCCCGAAATATTTTATCAAGTTTCCAAATACTTTTATCCAATTTAACGGTAAATTTCAAAAACTGTTTGACAATGATAATTTGAAACTAGTTTAACTTCAAGAAAAAACTATAACAATCGATGCGGGATATAATATTTCATAAGTAAATTGTAATTTATTTCTAACACAGCCAAAAAAATAATTTTTTAGACAAGTTTTATTTTGACAAAAAATATTTGGCCTGATAAGCACTGCGGCGTGATTTATTTGCGGCTATGAAAAGGTTAAAACATCACAATAATTAAGGGACAAGAGAAAATTCACAAACAATTAATGTATTTAAGATAATCAAATGATTTAACTGAAATCTCTTATTTAACAATGAATGTACTCGTATTTATGTATTAGAAATGCTTCAAAGTATATTGTGACAATGTATAGATATGTTTACATAATTAAAAAATAATATTATACACCAGTGTGCATTGTGTTAACAAATATTGAATAATTTGTAATATAGAACCAAAGTAAAAAATTTTTATAAAAAACATGAACACCAAGCAAACCAGGAGTTATACATTTTTATTCCAGAAACAATAAACAACTATTTGTGGATGTTACTCCGATATCATTTCAATTGAATTACCTTTCTAGATTCTGACTCAAGACCTTGGCTGCACATTTCAATTAGGATTGAAGAATTCAATAAAAACGTCAAAGATTCTTCACCACGGATGGCACTTGAGTCTCTTGTATGAATAATTCCACCAAGAACTTTAACAACGACATCGTGAATAGTTGAATAAAATCCTTCCTGAATCCATTGACAACTGTGCGCCATTAATGCGAGCGTAACAAATTTGACATTTTTCATTAGATTGGCATCTAGTTTCCATTTCAACATTTTAACACAAAACACGTCAATTACGTGAGAAAAGAAATATGGATTTTTGTGAGCTTCTAGAGCTGGTAATGCATCTCTTATAATATTAATAATATCTGAAGAATGACACAGTGAGTCATAATTTTGGAATAAATTCGTAGAAGTGTCAAATGCATGGCAAAGTTGTTCAGCTTGCAAAAATAAAGCATATTTCTTTTGATCTTCAAAATTTGGAGTATCCAAAACCTAAAAGAAACATTAATAATTAATTTAATTTTTTATTTAAAAACTTATGCATATGTAATGAAGCAGACTGTCATGCTTTCTTCTTTTTCAAAAATCATTACCTTGGACTTATTCACATTCAATATCAGATCGTATTGCATCCGTACCAAAGCATGATTACAGCTCTCTTTCAGTCGAGGTGCGTACAACACTCCTCCAAGCACAGGTTAAAGAGTTTACATATCCATGCAGAAACCACTTCCCTGCCGTTTTTTTTTTTTATAAATTCTATTAGGACAAAGTCACACCAACAGCTTTTCCACTTTTGCCAGTTCCATGCTTCACTTCTATACATAAGGGCTGATTTAAAGACATAACTAAATCCTGGTGTTTGAGGTATGCATGTGATACAATCTGATAATGAATGAGAAATAGTCCAAGGTAATCTCCGAAAAAGAAAAAAGCACGACTAGAAAAAATTAACATCAATGGTGAAAATCTGGTGGAAAAACAAGTGGATGAATATTTATGAATTATGTTTAAATGGTGTACATATAATATAAATATATATGTATTCATGTATAATTTATGAAAGAAAACAACAAAATTGGTATGTATCATTTATGAAAGAACCAAAAAATATAAGTAACAGAAAACATTACCGATACAACATCCTTCAATGTTCTGTGTAGTTCCGGATATAAAAGTAAGCAAGAGACATCTGCTAAGGAGTCATATAAACAGGAAATAAAAGATGATGGGATAAGGGGAGTACTTTTACACCATTCTAAAATGGTGGTTGCAAAGGATAACAAACGTAAGTAAGTAATCCTGAATGATGGGTCTCCTCCTTCACAAGTCAAAAATGATATCCTGAAAAAGATAAAACAAAAATTTAAGCTTTCGATTTACAAGTATAAAATAAAGAAAACATTTTTATCAAAAAGAAAGAGACCTCCAAAACCTGGAGATTAAAAAACATTAAAGAGAGAAATATAAATGCAAAAATGTATGAAGCATGCAATAAGAGCGACCTTGTGATGAATGTGTGAAATTGTGATGAAAGTCTAAAGTGATGGTATTTGAGAAGGAAGAGTGTATGACGGGATTTGACATAAGTGTGAATGGCAAGTAACTACTAAAGGGTGGCCATATTCGCCGTCGAAAAAATCGACGAGTGTGCATGTTACGATGTATGAATATAGAGGAAGTTTGAGAGGTATGTCAGGATAGAGCAGTGTGGCAGTCCAACCTCTCTGCCTACTCCTCCAGGGATACAGCGTGATTGTTAATAATAAATAATAATATGTTAACTTTTAAAGCATCGTTTTTGTGATGTTATCACCTCAAGGGCGCATCAAGACGTGTTTTATATCTAAAAATCTAAATATGAACGCTGCATCCGATATTCGTGATCGGTAAGAAAGTATAATAGAACAAAATGTACAAGTTTTAAATTGGATTGAATGAAATATGAAGAAGATGGGTTTTCAGCTTAGATCTGAAATCTGCCGGATTATTTATGCATCTAAGATATGAAGAGAGATTGTTCCAAGCTGATGTACCGGCTACCGCAAAGGCTCGATCCCCGAAATTTGCACTAGGGCAACGTTTCGGCTCAACTAATCTTCCTATTGCAGAGAAGTTCGCCGAACAAAGTGTGGATTTCCTTGGATTTAGGCTGTCCGTTATACAGAGTTCGGATATATAACTTGGTGCCATTCCATGTAGCACTTTGAAGACTGTCCAGCAGAGTTTATACTGGGTTCTTTCTGGACTTTAAAGCCAGCAAAATTCTTTGAAATGTTGTGTTATATGGGACTTTTTTGGAATGCCTTTAATGAGTCTTGCTGCTGTATTGAATGCAGATTGAAGTTTGTTTACTTGTTGTTTTGGAATGTTTGCATAAATTCCATTACAATAGTCAAGCCGTAATACAACAAAGGAATTTACAAGAGTTTTGAAAGTGTCATGGGGAATACTCCTTTTGACAGTTTATTTGTTAGTTAGTTATTTAGATATATTTAAAAAAATATAGATACTGCATTATTTTTCCTTAGACAAAAAGCAAATTTAAACATTTATTTTTACCTGTATCGATTAAGTATGTCTCCCAGCGTTCTTAAGATCATAACCATTTTCTGAACTATTGTCTGGATAAATTTGTTACACTGGTGGTCAACCCATATCTCATCTGTGAGAATTTTTTGCAAAATTTTGCTAGCCTCAAAACACAGTGTGATGGCGATGTTCATCTCTCTCTGAAAAACAAATAATGATATACACAGAGTACAATATATTCCAAAGAATAACAACTTATTGATCAATTAAAAGTGAGAATCACAAGTGAAGAAGTACTCCAGTGAATGAAGAAAGAAAAATAAATTTTGAAAATGGTTCAGTTGAGCTGCTATATCAAAAGTGAAAATAGCCGTAATGTTGTCCAACCTCTGATAGAAGAGGAACAACAAGAAAAAGAAGAATTGAAAATTTGTATTTGTTTTTTTGATAAACATAAGGTTATATTTGTTTTTTTGATAAACATATTAATACTGCGAAATTCTATAATGACAAATTTATTTACGAATTATAACACTGTTTTTTTCACTTTTGAGTTTATTTTCCTCAACATGTTTCGAAGATTTCACACCTTCATCATCGGGAGAACAATATAAATTCATAAAAAAAATATATCAAATTCTATTTGTCTAACTCAGTGGTTCCCAAACTTGTTTGTCCCGTGGACCCCCTGCTGATTTATTTTATTTTGTGCGGACCCCCTAGCAAAATTATGCCAATAGAAAAAAAAAACTGGAATTCGTTGTCGAATTTATTTTTTGTTGCTCATTCGTGATTTTCTGATTTTTATAAATGAGCAAAAAAAAAGGTCGCCGTAAACCTTGCACAAGCCCCCTTGTTGTTCAGGGACCCCCAAATCAATTTTAATTTTCCACGGACCCCCTGAATGATCCCAGGGATCCCCAGTATGTATGAACCACATTGGGAACCACTGGTCTAACTTATAACAAGTTGATTTCCATCAAATCTGCATTCTACAAATCAATAAATAATAAATAAAAACAATGCTTATTTTAATTAATACTAACCATTGTAAATACAATGTCATTTTGTTCCGTTGTCAACTGTGGAACTCCCTGCCCTAAACTATTAACCACAAGATAGATAGTATCGAGACAGAACAGCGGCAAAGGGATTTGACTTAAAGCATCACCACAATCAATTGTCGGCACTTGTTCCCCAATCTCCGACATGACGAGATGCTCCAAGATTCCAGTACCGCGGGATGTATGACTTCCAAAAAAATTCAAATCGTGACAATCGGCTTTCTAAAATGAAAACAAACAAATTTAAATAACATTTCAGGTATATTTTTTGAGCATGTAATACTAAACCAACTGAAATTGTTTTTCAAAAATTAAACAGATGCAGATTATACACCTGAAAAATTTAAATAGACAAACTTAGAGAACACCTACATAAAGATTTTTTTAAATAATTAATTTAATGAATTCAAAGTGTTTATCTCGTTTAATAAAACCATTAATTAATATCTCAAGTGTGGTTTGCCATTTAAATCTCATTATAATATTGTATCTTCAGTAAGACAAGTGCACAATTGCACGTTTTGTAATTATTCATTAGACATTTAATTTTTTTTGAAAAATAATATCGTGTTATTCTGGCTATATTGATCATATACTATCGCCCTCTGGCAAAATGAGACTGTCTGAATTTAATGAGCGACTTTGTTTCTCAAGATAAAGGGATGTTTTTAAAATACAATGGCATCCTTAACTCATTTTGAGAATTTTAAACAATTATGCCCTTGTCTTACAGAAGGTGCGATATGTCTATCTATAATCTACAGTATACAGAGTTACTTGAATGAATACATAATTTTTTTTTTATGAAAACATCATTTTATAAATGTTTTATTGTATTGTATGGGAGTGACATATTTCACCTCCAGGGCCATAATCTAATGGTCATTTGATATTTGTGACATGTTGCACAATTCAAAATACCCTAGCAAAGTATGCCCTAAAATTTTCTTTCATTGTTCAAGAAACAAATAAAAAATGTACAGATATTGAATGGGTACTTACTTTGCAATGCCTTAAATTAGAATCATACAGCTGACAGATTCTGTAATTTAATGCGAGGCATAATGAATGCAAGGCTTCCATTGATAACATACTGGAATCTGGCTTATTCAACATCTTGAATAAATGCTGAAAAAATACTGAATTTATTAATCCTTGCAACACAAAA
The DNA here is from genome assembly GCA_022606425.2 of Lepidostoma basale. NCBI lineage: Eukaryota > Metazoa > Arthropoda > Insecta > Trichoptera > Lepidostomatidae > Lepidostoma > Lepidostoma basale. The sequence goes on along the minus strand of JAHDVF020000291.1, from coordinate 588,477 downwards.
TAGCTGTGAAAAATTGTAGCATTTCAAAATATGAGTTTTAAGATATGCATATTTTTAGAGGCAGTGATATCATTTTTTTTATGTCATACAGGTCGCATTACAGGTCGCTTGAACCCAATTACTGTATACAATTTGTTTTTAAGCTGATATATTGATTCTCGTGACATGTGATAGGTAACTTATCTATCACCTTTTTATTGTCACGAGAATTCTACACCAGACCAAAGACCATGTGACAATCACACTGCCATCGCCGGGAATCAAGCCCGGAACCTTCGGTATGGCAGTCAGAGCTATACTTGGTAATATATATTGTATGAAGTATAGTCGGTTCACTACAGGGAAATCTAGATGCTATTTTTATTTAATTTTTTTATGATTGGAAAACCAAATAATGATTCAAACATTGAAATAAATAAATGTGTTAATTTGATTACTTTTTCATTAACAAACATCGGCTTAATTGTAATGATTATAAAAATTAAGTTCATTAAAATTATAATTTATTTATTGATTTTTCCTTGGAAAGGGTGAAACTTATATTAATAATGATATATTTTTTTCCTTTATTGGTTTCAATTACAATATTTGATCCTTGCAGGTGATTATCTCTAGGATATTATTACTAGTTATTATAAAATTTCTTTCTATATTATGTATTTAAACTGACCCGAAAGTGCCTTTCCTTTTCCTCATTTCGACATGGTAAATTTGCGATTAATTAATAATAAAAATATTTTTAAAACACTCCTGAAAAACTATAATAGTATTTTTCGAATCACCGAGTATATGAGCAGCCAAATGTGTGCGCTCCGCCTCACGTCTCGCAACACACTGACGTTTGATGTATCTAACCGGACGCAACCAATCAGATTCCACGAAAGACCACCATACTAACACATAAGCAATAGCTCTTCGGTTTGTGAATCAACTATAACCGAATAATTAATACATTTTTATTAACAAATCTTACACTTTATAACATATTTATATAAAATAACCTTTATTAAACAATCAAAGATTCCTGTTTGAATATATCAAATCTAAAAAATAAACACTTACTTGTACGATCTTAGGCCTATTTAAAAATAATTCTGGGGGGAAATCTTTTAAAAGAATATCAACGAAAAATCTGGTTGTTCGTTCTTCCGACTGTATTGATTGAATAGCTCCTTCAATCATCGAAATTGTGTTTGAATCAGTTTCACAAAGCTGACACCACGGCAGAAGGTATATTTTAACACCATGTGATGATCTGCAATGGAATAATTTGTAGATATTAAAAACGTTTTGATACTCAGATTTAAAATTCTAACAGCGATGAACCTACCGAGATAAGCAAGAAAGGCATCTCCACATGTACTGTTATTAAAAATATAACACCCAGCGATCATGTAAATGACACAAAGCCGACCAAACCTTACACCACAATGACAAGAGAAAGAGTTCAGTTTGAGTAAAGAGTGAGGTTTTGGCACAAAGAAGAAGACCAAGTCAGAATTAAATTTTCTGTGTGCATTATTTTAATTCAAATTGTATAAGAGCTCTCACTTCTTTACATAATTACTAAACATTCTTCAAATTGCGTGTTTATTATGATTATTTTACTATGAATTGTGCCAACATTTTATAAACATGTTTATACGAGTATTAACACTTTATTTACCAACGAATTAAAAAATGTTAAGTTAACGAATTATTTTTAAATTTTAAGTTCGTAGAAAATATCCTTTTTAAATGAATAGCTCAAATCTGAAATTAATATAGTGATTAACGTAATTGTAAGAATTATTTCCAGTACATAGGGTAGAAAAACCGACTAATCGGTGTTTGTTCGTTTACAGTTGGCAGCGAAAAGCCGACTAGCCGGCTTTTGGTAGTTAATATGTTAAGAAAAACAACATACAATTCATCAGAAAAAATGTTACAGATAGTTTTGAAGCATGTGTAAGATAACAGCAAAAGAAATACTCACAAATCAAATGATTTAGTTCCATCAATGTTAGCCCAAGGAAGACTATAGCTAGATTCAATACCACTTTCAAATGTTCCGTTATTAGGGTGAAAAGATTTGTGGAGAGAGCTTTCATTTGTCATGTCCCTTTGTAAATATTCTGGAATTTCTGACCTAAAAAAATACAATTATAATCGTTTCATCTATCACAGATTAGTTTATACATATATTTAATATAGCCTTTAGTCATCCAATTCTGAAGATAGGCCTCCCTTCCCGACTTCCACAACTCTCTATCTCTCGCCGCTCTGTCCCATTGACCTCCTGCAACTCTCTTAATGTCATCAGACCATCTGGCTTGTGGTCTGCCAGGATTTCTATGGCCGTTTCTCGGTTGCCACTCCAGGGTGCGTCTTGTCCACCAATCATCCGTTGTCCTCGCTGTATGGCCGGCCCAATTCCACTTCAACGAGGCTATTTTGCACGCTACATCCGCAACTTTGGTTCTTTCTCTGATCCATTAATTTCACTTCCTGCCTCGCAGACTGATATTTAACATCCTCTCCATTGCCCGCTGGGTCACTTGGAGTTTCTGTATTATTCTTCTTGTGAACGTAACTGTTTTTTAGCCCGTATGACAGTACTGGGAGGATGCACATGTCAAATATCTTTTTCTTCGGGTGGTTCGCGAATCTTTTGGACTTAAGACCCCGCCTACGTTCGATCTCGGCTTCTTGGTTGTCTCCGCAAAGCTTGATAATATGTCCCAGATATATATACGCTTCAACTCTTTCAATGATCCTTCCCTCCACCGTCACTGGTTGTAGGCGCATTGAAGTACACATCATTTTTGTTTTGGAGTAGTTTATTTTCATACCCACAGAGCTCGAGAGATCATTGACATCGTTGAGCATCAATTGCAATTCTTTATCGTCATTTACAAATAGGACGATATCTGCAAATCTTAGGTTAGTTAAAAATTCGCCATCTATTTTTATACCCTGGTTTTTCCAGTCAAGCTTCTTGAAGACATCCTCAAGTGCCCCAGTGAATAATTTAGGGGATACAGTGTCTTCCTGTAGGACTCTCCTTTGAATATTTATCTTTCTTATTTAATATGATGATTCAAAAACACACAAAAAAAAGTATTAGAACACCACTGTGGATAAAAATAAAAATTAAATAGCTTACTCAAAACTAGGCGACATCTCCAAATTTGGAATTTGTAAACTTTCTTCACAACGAGAAGTATTTTTGACTTCAAGGTATTCAATGATATCTTGAATCACATTTGAATACTGTTTATCAATTTTTCCTCCGATTTTCTCTAATTCTTTTAATAACTTTTTAAAACTAAAATGTTTGATCAGAATGTCACCACAGGAAGACTGAAAAAAAATTGCAAAGGATAATTTCACAGTTCCACCAATAAGCATTTTCTTCAGTCTCTATCTCGCTACTTATATATTTTTTTAATGTTTTTATTATCTTTAAAAAGAACCAACCTTAAGAACTTTTGTGATCATTTTCAAAACTTTATCTTGATTATCAATATCTTCATACTCAAACCACCCGAACAGCAAGGTGATCAACTCTTTGGAACGAGATAAATCGTTGTCAAATTTTAAACCATATTCCAATTTCGAATATAAGCTGTTCAACGCTCTTTGACGAATTTCCTTGATGGGGTGCCCTTCGAATTTAATAAAAACACGTTAATTATTTTACGTTGAATACTATATTTCTTTGCTCATAGTAGAATGAAAATTGTTCTAATTAAAACCAAAATAATTTCGTAATACAAAACATTCTTTCAATTGATTATGAATATTACCTATTTTTAAAATATGATGAGATTTAATACAAAAATCATCCATTGTGTTTGCTTGGTAACTTGTTAAAAATACATCAATTAAGACAGCTTATATGAATTTCAAGCTTTAAAATAATTTGATTTCACAAATTCAAAATATTCAAACTTCAAACTGTTAAAAATGACAACAAACATTACCATAGATTACTCTATAAACCTGTATAGAAAAAATATTTTACCACTTCATCTATGTATTGTCTATGATATTTTCATTTGTCAAAAGAACGTCAAAGTTAATGTCATAATAATAATAAAATTATCCATGTTATGTATTTTAACTCTCGCGTTAATTTGATTTTTGAAATGACATAAGATTTTACGAATACCATAAAACCGTAAGTTTTTTTCTCTTCTAAATGATACGCTATTAATTATCAGCAAATTAATGCGAATAATCTATTTATCATCGCGAAGAATGCGAGAAAAACAAATTTCTAATTTTAACATGCACAGGAGTATTGTTTGATTTTGTGGACGACAGATCACAAAATTTATATTCTGATTTATTATCATTTGTTTTAGATGGAAGGACTTACTCAAAACGAGAAGATCGTGTGGTCTTGTTGGGAGACAAAGACTTTGCGAGAGGTCGTTCGAGAGGCCGCGGCCAAAGGTACACACGTCGGACTGGCTCACAAATTTATCCAGATCAAACAGTCTTGGGATGCCCAGACCACAAATGCCTGGTTTAATGCTGAAGTAAAGTATTATTATTTTAATTATACCTAAATCACATAATCAAAGACCCTTTCTTACCGTATTAATCATCTTTTTATTTTTTTATCTACCCTATTTCATTATTCTTTGATCTTTCCTCATTTAGAATTTGAATTGGAAAATTACCATCATCATTTAAACATCATGCCGTTTCTCCAAAGGGATAGACAGAGTAAATGGACCACCACACTACTCGATCCCGACACACATCTCTAGCTTCCTCCACATTCATACAGCAAGTCATACATACGTGCATGTTGATTCTTCCGACTTCTAACATGGCCGACCTTTAAAATTTGATTAATCTGCTCATCTCAAGTTTTCCTCGGTTTCCCATGACTCTGTACTTCATTCACACTATTAACCCCTTCAGTAATCATTAAAAATTAAAAAAAAAAACTTTTTATTTATGAATGAATTTTATTTACTGAAAATATACAATATCCTCTATAAAAGCCATTTCGGCCCCAAAATGAGACTGAAAGTTAATATTATGGTGCATAGTGTGAAAAAAAACATTATATTAAAAGTTGGTCATGTCAGAAGCCGGAAGAATCGACGTGCGTGTATGACTCGATGTATGAATGTGGAGGAAGCTAGAGAGGTGTGCCAGGATAGAGTAGTGTGGCGGTCCATTCTCTCTGCCTACCCCTGCGGGGAAACGGCGTGATGTTTTTTTTTTTTTTTTTAGGTATATCATTAATTTTTTTTTTTATGATAACTTTTGAATCATCGCGGCTGTCTTTTGTCTTGCTTTCCCATACTATAATTCGTATTTATTTTCGCCCTAGTATATTCGGGAGTGTTCTTTTCGATAGGTAATCGGTTTGCCCGAGTTATCTCGGGTGTGCATATTTTCGACGGAGTACTCGGGTGCGATTAACGTATACATTCTTAACCATTCTTCCTTCATCCATGTGTTCCATATGTCCAAACCAATGCAGTGTTCCTTTCATAATTAACTATTATAAGTTCTTATTTTTATATTGTTATAGGTATTTACTTGGGTTTTACAACTCTTATCGAGAAAGCAATTCTTTAAAGCATCTCACGTACTCGATAAGATGAAAATTCCTCCTCACAAGCACATGCTCAATGTCGCTGAAGAATCTTTAGACAACTCCTTGAGGGACTACATTATAGAACAGTTGACCAAGAGCGCGACCAACATGCAGAAAGAGGACCCGGAACTGTGGAAGAAGGTCACTAACCACTTGAATCTGCTGCGAGCTCTAGAGAAATCATTCGAGATCGATGGTACCATAAAACCCAATCGGGTGTTTGGAACTGGAAGTGACATGTGTATCGTTCCACTGAGTGAAGTTAAGATGATGACAATACAAAAGATCCAAACTTTTTCTAGTGAATGGAAGATAAAAGTAGCCTCCTATTTATTTTTGGAATTGCTTGGTAAGTTTTTTAATTCCGTAATTTTTATTTAATTATAATATAACTCTAATCAAAGGAATATTTATTTGTTTATATAATTCATATATCAGCAGCTTATTGGGCACTTTTTATACATAAACATATTTTAAAAGAAAGCAAATGTAACCTAACCTAACGTGAATGGTAATTTTTATGCCTTAAGGTCCATTTACACTGGACCGTCATCAGCCGATACTGACACGTCACGTGTTTGCATTGAGATGGTGATCATTTTGATGGTGTCTTGGTACTTTAAATTAATGCCGATTCCATTCATATTATATTTAAATTCCGAGATAATCGCCTTCTCCACAGCGATTTTAAATGGTAGTTAAAATGGTATTCTGTAAAAAAGAATTATATGCTGTAGGAAACACATCCTGAAAAAAATTATCATTTTTATTAATTGTCAATTTTATGTAGGTAGGTGCTTTCTTCGGCAACCCCCGACGGCGATTTTATTCTATTTTTATCATGACGTGTCGGTATCGGCTAACGACTGTCCAGTGTAAATGGACCTTTGTGTATAATTTTTAAATATTAATTAAATTAAAGTCTAATCACTGCTCTTTGCCATGACACACTTTGTATATTTGATTTTGGTCTTTATCAGTTATTGGAATGTTGTTTTATTTGACTATCAATTAAGTTACATACAAATGAATTATTTTTGCATATTCACAAGACATATTTATGACTAGATAAAGAGAATGTTGATTTGCTTGTGTCAATAACTTTATTGTGTTTTATTATTTTATGTTTAACATGTTTCTTATCTTAATGCAATTCTTTAATGTAGGTAGATATTAAATTATTATCACTTTTCTTTGTTATTAAAGTGTATTCATGTCTTCCTATTGTATATTTACATATGTGTTTCTGCTATATATTTAAATAGAAGAATCATGCACATGTTCGACACATGGCCACCTTTGTAGCCGAGTGGTGAGTGCTTTGATTGCCACCCCGAAGGCCCTGGGTTCGATTCCCGGCGATGGCAGTGTGTTTGTCACACAGTCTTTGGTCTGGTGCAGAATTCACGTGACAATAAACTGGCGATAGATTAGCTACCTATCACATGTCACGAGAATCAATATGACAGCTATACCCTTTACGTCGATTTGGCTCGCGCTATAATGATGTATAGAGCGATTCCACAAAATGATGATAATAATGTTATTCAATTTATTTTATAGATTTCACCATTGTCGACTTTCTGGAACCTGAATATTTATGGAAAATCTTACTGCGAGAAAATAAAGCAATCCTCTTAAGAAGATGGATAACAATATATTTTTCAAAAGAAAAAAATGCCACCATGGAATCCCTCCAGTCTGATTTGCAATTGTTAAAAGTTGATTCTAAAGTTATTGTGTCCATAGATATGTTAAAGCAACTTGACAATTTGTTTCTTACTTGGGCCATTAGTCCTGAAATGATAAATTCTGTAAAGGAATCAGTGTTCTGTTTTGATTTTACAAAACTTTGTGTTTATGACACTCTGTGTACTTATGGGCACATTGTAGAGGACGATAAAAATAATTTAAATAAAATTTTACTTAGACTAGCTAGGACACACAATTTAGGAAACATAGATAAATTATTTTCTAGATGTTTATCGACAATTAGCAGAACTGATCTTAACAACATGCTGGCCACATACTGTGTGGAAAATGATGAATACAAAACTATGACAACCTGTGTTGATTCTGCTTTATTGGAGAGACAGACTGATACATCATCTGGTACCCATAACAGTTTAGATCTGTGGCTCTTATTCAAAGACACGGCAACTGCTAAAGTAACTGACAAGTATGTTACGTCAATTTATGAAACTTCCAAATTTGTGTCTGAGAATAACCTCAATCAGTATTTCTCTGAAAATCCTATCTTAATTTTAGCTATGATTTTATTTGATGGCCAGAAATCAATTTTTGATATTTTTAATGACAATCTTTCCATATCATTTCAAAATGCGACAATTTGTTGGGAAAAACCTCTCTCTCGCAGTTTGCCACATTTGTACTCAGTTTTTCAAAAATGGAAAAATAATTTGCTAGTCATAGAAAATGATGTGAATGTTTATCAGTTACTCTCCGGATACAAAGGATTGGACATTTCTAAAATATTTGAATTTCAATTAATTGAAAAAAGTTTAAAGGAGAAAAGAAAAAGCGATATATTTTCAAAAGCCATTGGTAGTGAAGATACCATGAAAAAATTAAATAATTATGAAGAAATGCCTCATTTTGCAAATAGAAAATTAGTCCGCAAGCATGGTTACTACAAGAAACTAAATTACATGTATTATTTAAAACAAAATAGATCGTGTATGGCTAGTCAAGCTTTATTAATTCAACAATATCAATGTTTCGGAAGGTTAAGTCCTAAGTTGATAAACGAGGCCTGCACATATGCGCACACACTTGCCTTACAGAACTGGAGTGACCCGATCATCACTGCAAGTTGCATTTCTTTTATATCAATGATTGGTGGGGATTCCATAAAATGTCGCACACACATAACATGCGCCAACTTGGTGGCTCAATACTTGGAGACTCAAGAGCAACAAAGTAAGGAAGATGTTACAAAGTTCATTCACAAAGCCATGCTGCAACTGACTACAAATGATCGTGACATGCAGTTACAAATCCTTGATCTTTCGGAAAAAGCATCTATTTTGGAACTTGATCAAACAACAAGTGATACGCTGCAATCATTAGATTTAAGTAAAATACTTCACAAATGGCAATCTGTTATAAGATTTGCCAATTTCCACAGTCTTCCAGTTCCTAAGTCACCGCTAGAGAAGCTTGTCAAAGAAAATCTTTGGATAGAGTTTCTTATATTCAGTGATGTTTTTAATTATCCTCCACATGCGCTACTGTCCCTTAGCAAACATTTTTCATCTCCGTCTTTAGTAGAACACTTCAGACATGCTATTTGCTATCAGCCGATGGATGAATCCTTTCATAGAGATGGTAGTAAATTACCAAAAGATGAACAAAGAAAGACATCTAGAGGATCAGTAGACAAAGTAATATATATTTTTTGACTACTCAATATTACTCAAAAGTATTTTTCTTGATTTAATGTATATGTATATATTTTTAGAACTACACTTTGGAAGGAGTAGAAGATTTAGATTTTACATTAATGGGAGATATTTGGGAAGTGATGGCCAATTGCCATGGACCAGAAGATCCTCCAGGCGCTCTCATCAGAGCATCTGCCACACTCCAATGTCCAATACTCGCCTTGCTGGCTACTTGCTATGAAGTAATACAATTAACTATATCATATTTTTATCAATTCTTGGACTGACAGTTTTTGAAACTTTTTTCTTAATTCAACAATTCATTGTTATAGCCTGATGCTGTGGACATTTGTTGGGCGCAGTGGGTATTGAGTAGTATTAAAATTGAAGATCCGGAAAGTAAATCAGTGAAGCAGTGGGATCCCTCAGGAATGCAGCTGTCTGACAAGAGAGTAAAAAAATTAATGGAATTGTGTTTGGAGACTGGATATTACAAAACGCTATCTGAATCTCTAACTATTTTTTATAAGGTAAATACTTTATGAAGCTTATTTATATATTTTTTTTAAATTAAAATAACATTAGATTCAGTATATAAAATAATATTTTGATGATATCAAAGATTGTCCACAAAAATATCTGCTATTTATATTTTCTCAAGCAATTAAGTGAAATGATTATTGATTATTATTATGATAATGTCTTAGCAAGGTAAAACATGTCACTCACATATAATTTAATAAATAACTAACCATAAGGGGTAGGCAAAAATAATGGACTGCCACACTTTTCTTTCCTGACATATTTCTTTCGCTTCCTTAACATTCATACATCGTGTCATGCACGCGCGTCGATTTCTCTGACTCCTCACGTGGCCGACAATCAATATTTGATTTTTATTTGATCGTGCCACGTTTTCCTCGGACTTCCTCTATTTCTGGTTCCATTCATTATCATATTTTTTTTTACCATTCTTTCTTCATTCATTCTTTCTATATGTCCAAACCATCTTAATGATCCTTTCATTATTTTGTTCATAACACCATCATTCGCACCGCAATCACTTCTTATATTTCCATTCGAAACTCTATCATACACAGAGTTATCACTATCTACGAGATCTTATTTCTACTACATTTATTCTACTTTATCGAAGCTGCTATCGTCCTCAGTATCTTCTATCTTTATCGAAGCTCAGCGTCTTGCCTGCAATCGTCCTCAGTGTCTTCATCTCGGAAGTTGAAATCTGTTTGGTCCTTATTTATTACAATGAATTTTTAAATTATTTTCATTGTACAGTTATAAAATAAATCTCATCAATTAATGATAAATTGTTTTATGTACTTTTTAGGACAGCCCTCTGTGCACATTGATGAAGTTCATAGTAAGAACAGTTTTATATTTCGATTTCGAAGATGACACAGTAGAACTTCTGAAGTCTTTTAATGCCTCGTGTAACCGACGTGAGTCAACAATGGGAAGATCAGAGGGGTCTTGGTACCCTCGACTACAACGACCAAGATTTGTCCAAGACGTTTCAATCAGCCTCGTAACCATTGTATTATCTAAAGGTTTTAAAAGTCTCTCACACCAAAAGATGTTTTTGCAGTTTTTATGTGAAACTAATTTTTCCAAGGACTTTACAGGTATTTTTGTCTTATTTTTCTTATAATTTAATATCTTTTGGAATATTTAATGTATACTGTAAAAAAAATACTCTACTCTTGTAGATTATTGAATATTTTTCACTGTTGCCTGATCGATTGTGTAAAACGTCTTAATTAATTCTAAATTTTTATGATTAAATTTATTTACACAGTACTTTAATTCATAATTATAGATCTCCACAGTGTTTTGGCCTTAAATTTATTAAACATCAATATTTTTGATTACATACTTTAAAAAAAATCTTGAAGTTTTTACAGTAATATTTTTTGTTTTGATTTAGTAATGTTAGTCGATAGAATTTCTTGTTCTCTGCCGTCTGGCAAAATAATTCAAGTAGATTTCATTGTTCGTATTTCTTAAAAGGCAGTTATCACAAGACACACTATTAAGATTAGATGTAAACATTGAGCAGAAAATCTTTATTAATGCAATGTGAAAGTTTACGCAATTGTCATACATTGCTAGACAACGCCTGGAGATGGCTCTCCAATTTTTATGCTTTAACTTAGACCAGTTTTTATACAACATTTTGTTTTGAATGTATACAAATACTTGTAGACAAATACTGGATTTTACCCATTGCGGATTAATCATTCAAGGATTAATTGCATCTCAATAGAGACGAAGATGTAAATTGTTTGGGAAACAGAAACAGATAATACATCTAATCTTAATAGATGGCGCTAGTGAAGATTGAATTAAAATATGTAAAGTGTTTCTCAACATAGTAGCAGTGGCGGTACTCCCATAGAAGCCCAGAAGCCCGGCTTGCGTAAGAAATTTTGAATAAAAACCTCTTCTGCCTTACAGAGGTTCAGCTCTTGTGGCTAACATTGTTGGAAGGTGATTTGGTAGGTTGTTGGTTTGTGCGGGGGCATGATTACTTATATTTGAGGGTATTGATTCAAAATTTCTCACGCAAGCCGGGCTTCTGGGCTTCTATGGGAGTACCGCCACTGCATAGTAGCATATATACATCTTTCAATATTTGTCAGACATGGTGGTCGTAAGAAGGGAGGAATGGGGAATGTTGTATTACATAAAGCGATCGCTTAACCCAACCAATGATAGGTCATAAGTCCTATAAACGCCTCGACCGCCTTATTCTGTTCCCAAAACAATTTACATCTTTGTCTCTATTGAGATACAATTAATCCTTAAATGATTAACCCGCAATTGGTAAAATCCAGTATTTGTATACATTCAAAACAAAATGAATAACTGTTACAGTCTTCGAAATTCTTATTGGCAGATGTAACGGTTTTTATAACTAATGTTTTTATTTTAGTTCCACACCCCGACTACTGCAAACTCTCAGCATTATTGCATTGTTCCATGAACTCCAGCATGTTCATTAATCTCGGTGACATGTGCGGGGACAATGCTATACAATTTCAAAAAGAGTATATGGAAAACCTTGTCTCACTTAAACTATACGACAAAGCTCTAGAATTTGCGAAAATTGTTAGTTTACCGATTGAGCACGTTCTTATTTGTGATTGGTTGGAACGATTCGAAGTATTAACCAATTCTTATGACACCTCTTCACAAACCTCGAATGAGCAATCTCTTTTGCAATTTTGGGCACAGTGCAGCTTAGATTTTAAGGAAGCTCATGCAAATCCAATGGTGACCGTGGAGTTCCTTAAATCACAGTGTGATAAAATAAGTGACACTTCTCAAAAATTCTATATTCTACGTTTAATATTTTACTGGTTCAACAAACTCAGTGAAGACGCATTGGTAGAATTATCATTGAAAAAAGAAACAATTGAATTTGAAATGTGGATGGCGTTTATGAACTGCGAGAATGATAATAAGCTGCAACTGTTTGAAGAAAATGCGACATATGACTTTATTTTAAAAGATAAGTTACCGTGTCATTATGAAAATGAAGAAATAGTAGTGTTCAGAAAGTTTCTCAATGAAATTGAACGAGAGTCAAACGTTGGCAATATGTCGATCACCGGTCACAAATTAAGCATTGAAGAAACAGAGAGATGGAGTCGCGCTCTGGGACGGCTACTGGGAAGCGGCTTTGTTGAGGAAGCATGGAGACTTTCCAAGATGTTCAGTCCGTCGGCCGGTTTCATCCTGCGCCCTCTATGTTCTATTGAACTTGTAGATACTTGCCTTCGTATCGCTGAAGGCATCATCGGTCCATATGAACTGCCTCAGTCCTTAAGACTTATTGTGATGTCATCTTCAAGTCGATTACGCCTTACAGGTATGATTTTTTAAAGATAATAAACTGTTTATTATAGAGACATATAAAAGACATACTTTGCAAGCTACAAAGGGTCTTTAAAGTTTTTAGTTGAACCTTTTTTTTTGGTATACTAAGTAAAATTTGATTCTGTAATGTTGCCTTAACCACCCTAGGTATTTGAACGTACATGATACATTCACTTTGATTATACCATTCTGCGCTATCCCGTATCACGTATGCGCTTGAGAAAAAGTAATGAACCTAAAATATACAAATTGTTAGGGAGTCGCGCGTGTGCCAAAAACACTTGAGTACAAGTCTTCACAAATATGATAGTTTTACGAGGGACAGGCGAAGTGTTTGTGTGTTGTAATTTAAAAAAAAAATTAACATGTAATTAATTTAAATTGATAAAAAACCAGTTTTGTTTTGCACGTTTCTCGGAAAATTACCTGAAGGTAGGGCGGTTAAGTCACATAATATCTTCTTCTAGTTCAGCTTATTCATATTTTCCCCTCCTCCATCTCGAAGAAAATAACTCATAAACAGTTGATTTTTTAATGTATACGATACACGCTTTCATTAATATTATTTCTAATATTAATGAGAACATATCGCACCTTCGGTAAGACAAGGGCACAATTGCACGTTTTGTAATTTTTCATCAGACACTATTAATATTAAATAAATAATATTAATTGTGTTATTCTGGCTATATTGATCATACACTATCGCCATCTGGCAAAACGAGACTGAACTTAATGAGTGACTTTGTTCCTCCAGATAAAGGGATGTTTTTAAAATACATTGGCATACTTAACTCATTTTGAGAATTTTTAACAATTATGCCCTTGTCTTACCGAAGGTGCGATATGTTTTCGAGAAGTTTAATTGTATTGAGTGATATTATTAATTGACTAAATAAAATAAATCTTTGTATTTTCTCAACGCTTTATTTCATTTATTCCAGACATGTTTCGCTTGTGACAAAAAACTTTTTCGATTTTAATTTAGGTTTAAATTTGTGCATCGAAAAAGGTTGTATCGCAACCAAAACATGCCGGCGATAAGTGAAATAAAGTGTGTTTAAAATACAAAGTTTAATTTTATTTATTCAAAAATGAATCCCCAACACAAAGTGAAGACAAAAAGTAGAAGGATGATATTATTCGCCTTGCTAGGGCAATATCAAATAGGTCTTGACATTAGCTAAATTAGCAAAATAAAACATGTCTCTTTTATTAAAATAATTTTCAGATTCTCAGTGCTCCGACAACAGTTTTGAAGAACTTGTTTTAATTTCTGATAAGCAAGGAGAGTCTACCAGTAACACCTCCCAGGTGGTCGGCCGTCGGGAGGCAGACTGCCTCTCTTCACTAGAAGCACTAGCCTCCCGAAGCGGACTAAAGATTGTGAAGCAAATAGCCAGCATGTACAGAATATCACTGCAGATCGGATGGTCATACATTAAAGTATTGAAGTATGTGGGAAATCCTCTGGATTTAATCAATTACCTGAGCGGCCGCAGCAGAATGCCTCTAGCTAAAATTATTTTTAGCACTTACGAAGTTCCAACTCAGAAGGTATCCATCTAGTTAAATTTTATTTTTTATGTTTTCTTTTCCCTGTGATAAATTTGTGATGCATGGGGTGTCAAGGGTTCTTCTCTGTTCAACTGTCTCACGCCTGATGCCAAACACAACTCCAAGTGAGGCCTGCCACCTTAACTAGGTCTTGCAAGGTTCTTTTCTAGGTGGCTCTAGATCATTTATTTTATTTAATTGTATAACATTTTTAATACGACACATACTCGTATAATAGTTCAAACATATCTTCTCTCTTCTCAGTCGTATTCCTCATGATTGAGGGTTGTGTCCATCCTGTAAACCATTGACCATGGCACGCCATGCTCTCCTGTCACCCGTCAGTCTTCAGGCTGCAGCTAATGAAAGACCAATCAGATCCCTGATTTGATCAGACCAGCGGCTCGGTAGTTGTCCCTGTGGTCGCTTTCCCTCCATTTTGCCCATGATGATGAGCCTTTCAAGGTTGTCCTGATCTCTCCGGGCTATGTGTCCAAAATATTTATATGTTTTCTGGCTTTTTGTGTTCACTATATAAGTGAACACAAAAAGGCAGAAAACACACAAAGAAGAAACTTGAACAAAAACCCTTAAAAATGTGACTTGACGTACACTGTTCATTGGTTCTGGAACATGTGGACATTTTCAGAGTCCTTGGTGATTTGCAGCAAGTTATTAAACACTTTATAACCCTTATATGAAATTCTATTTTCAGACCCCCTATAAAATGTTTTATTGATTCTAAAATTTGTGTTATTCCTCTTTGGGTACCTATGTACTTCATAGTTATAAGTAATCTGGTCAAACAAATATTTCGGTAGAAGACCACTCCTCAGTTTATATGCAAAAATTAGCATATTTAAAGTGAACAATCTGTCTCGCAATATTTTTTCCACCCACACACAGTCCAGTGCGCCCTAAGTGATACAGGCTAGGTTCCGTCTCAGGGTGTTACCGAATTAACCATTTGTATCTAGCAACTTGTTCACTGAATGACCTTGCCCCTGCGATTGCCCAGAGAAAGGCATAAGTAATTTTATAAAATAAAAATGTGTCAACATTGTTTGTTTGATATATCATAGTATTTTAATTATTTTGTTATCTTAGCTTATTACCATGCTGTACTTACTTATTAGGATGTGTTTTAATGTTAAAATGAACTACTTTTTTTACAGGTAGTGGAATACCTCTGCCTTGAAATAGTTGGTGCTGTGGTATCCCCTCACCTAACGAGAACATCCGGTTTCAGACAGAAAGAACACTTCCGCTACACTTTGTGGGGTTATCCTCTAGACTCAGACTTTGAAATGTTTTTGAACCTACGCCCTGATGATGACTCTTCTCTTGGCAGAATGATACTTGAACACTTGATGGCTTTTCGAAAGCTCTATAAAACCGACGGAAGCACGACGTCTTTCACTAACAATGACTACACGGAAGTGGAAGATGTGGAAGTTCTCATCGACGAGGAGTATCAAAATATTGATGACTACGAAGTTGAAAGTATCACGAGTCAGCAGACATCCAGCACAATGGAATTTTCACCCAATAGCACGAGAATTTCGTCAGATTGCCAATCAGTTGCGTCTGAATCCACGCTCTATGGTTACGCGCCTAATTCTTCCAGAGATAAGAAGCCTCAATTTGATGTCATTTCATGTATAAATGTTCGTGTTAAGTCATCTGTTAAATCGAATATGAAATCTTTATTAAAAGGAGAAAAACTGTCATCTAAACAGGTTAGTAATATTACTTGTATATTTACATTTTTTTAAATTAAACTTTTATACAGTAGAACCTGGATAATTGGAACCTGGTTAATTGGCAGAAAAGTTCCAGTCCCACCCTCTTGGGGCACTAAAACCTCTTTAATTGGTAAAAAGAAACCTGTTTAATTGAACTCGACATTCTGGCCCTAAGCCTCTGTAAAAGTCTCAATAATTAAATTTATTGTTTGTATGTGTTTGCACGTATGTATAATACAATTACAATTTACTTATTAAACTTTTATTATTTATTTATTGATTGATGCATCAAACCATGAATTGTTTTTATTGCTTTTCTGTTTATGTGGTTACAAAACCTGGTTAAAAAGACATGGCACTATTTGGACCTGGATAAATGAAAAACTGGATAATTGGAAAACCTGGTTAATTGACCATTGTAGGCCTGGTACCTTGAAAGGCCAATTATCCAGGTTCCACTGTAGATGTTTTAGTATTATATTATTTAGCCATCTACCAAGTACTAAATTTTCAATGCAACCTGATGAATTGATGGCGCTACAGCTCAAATCGAGCCTTGGGCTCCTTCAACCTTTGCCTCCAACTCCTATCCTCATCTGCCGTCTTCCAATTTGCAACTTCTAAGAGTCCAATCCTGGACTCAGATCTCTGGAGCATTTAGAGCAGGGGTAGACTTTGACAGTGGAACCACTACCGTCTCTGTGGTTGCTTCTTTCATCTCCTTTCAATGGCATCATCTCTGCGCTATGTTTTGAAGTCATGCGTTCCTTTATGTATGTTATTCTCTATGACCTCTGTCTTCTGCAGTCTTTTCCCAGCATTCACGCTATCAATGTTAGTCTTTTGAAGATTCATATTTATGAAATTAATTTTTAAATTTTAATTATTAAAAAAAATTGTATTTTTGAATAATAATCAAATAAAATGATTTTTTTTATTTCCACTTATTTTATTTATTTTGACAGTAACCGGTTTTGCTAGGCTAGCTGGCATCGACAGACTGGTGACACTGTTATAAACTTACTCCTTTATATACGTACAGATCAGGGGTAGTAAACAAGATTCTGTACAAAAATAATAATAAAATAGTTTTGTAAAATATACTATGTTTATATTGATATTAATATCAATTTAAATTTTGTTTTAAAGTACAATGTCATTTAAATTGATTACAGCTGACATTTCTTTACACCGTTGTTTGTAATTTTTTTTTATTGTAAACTAACTAACTAACCATCACGCCGTCTCCCCGAAGGGGTAGGCAGAAAGAATGGACTGCCACACTTTTCTTTCCTAACATATTTCTCTCGCTTCCTCAACATTCATACATCGTGTCATGCACGCGCGTCGATTTCTCTGACTCCTCACATGGCCGACATTCAATATTTGATTTATTTGATCGTGCCACGTTTTCCTCGGTCTTCCTCTATTTCTGGTTCCATTTACATCATTAACATATAATTTTTTTACCATTCTTTCTTCATTCATTCTTTCCATATGTCCAAACCATCTTAATGATCCCTTCATTATTTTGTTCATGACACCATCATTCGCACCGCATTCACTTCTTATATTTTCATTCGACACTCTATCATACACAGAGTATCCACACATTCGTCTAAGAGATCTCATTTCTACTGCATTTATTCTACTTTCATCCTTCTTTTGCCAGTTTCATACTTCGCTTCCATACATAAGGGTCGGTAGAAGAAAACCATTGTGCACTGCCATTCTAGCTTTTTTAATTGTATTTTTGATCAATTGCCAGAACATTTTCAAATATTATTTATCTAGTGTCAATCATTTTTTTTTCAGGTAAACGTAATATCAATAGAGTTACTGGTGTTGGCACACGAATGTTTCTCCTCGGTGTGCGATACGGAGGGCATTGCCACCGTCCTCCGTTCAGCGCAGACTCTGGCCTCGCGCCTACTGGCCGCACGCTCCTGGCGTTTGATGGTGCGCCTGCTCACCGGCCTGGCCCGCTACACCGAGATGGCCTACATCTTCCAGATGCTGAGGGACCATCACCAGTTTGAGTTTTTGCTTGGGCAGTTTGACTATATGCTCGGCCAGCATCAAGAGAAGATTACCAGCTTTAAGCAAGGTGAACACATTTGTAATGTCATATAGTCTACTTGTTGATTCATTTGGTGATGTCATGTTTTTTACACCAATAAAATATACTCTAATAATTATTATAAGTTTATTCATTACACTATTGTCTTACCTTCATTATTATAAAGCAAAGCTTAACATTCTAAACATTCAATAGTCCATTGTTTTGGCCGAAACACTATGATACCTTAACATTTTAAAACTGTTAAATTAAATAACTTTGTTTTTGTATCACAACCTGATAATGTCAATATAGGTTGATGAAACAGCTGTCGCATAAAATAAAATACAATTGTGATACAAAAACAAAGTTATTTAATTTAACAGTTTTAAAATTCTTAACATTCATTCATATATAGCAAAGCTTTACATTCTTAGTATTCATTCTTATATAGCAAATCTTAACATTCTTAACATTCATTCTTATATAGTAAAGCTAAACATTCTTAACATTCATTATTATATAGCAAAGCTTAACATTCTAACATTCATTCTTATATATAATAGTAAAGCTAAACATTCTTAACATTCATTCTTATAAATCAAAGCTTAACATTCTTAACATTCATTCTTATATAGAAAAGCTAAACATTCTTAACATTCATTATTATAAAGCAAAGCTTTACATTCTTAACATTCATTCTTATATAACAAAGCTAAACATTCTTAACATTCATTCTTATATAGCAAAGCTTAACATTGATTCTTACATAGCAAAGCTAAATATTCTTAACATTCATTCTTATATAGCAAAGCTAAAACATTCATTATTATATACCAAAGCTTAACATTTATTCTTATATAGCAAAGCTATAACATTCATTATTATATACCAAAGCTTAACATTCATTCTCATATAGCAAAGCTTAACATTCTTAACATAATTATTTACTTTATTATTTTACTTGTTTTATTTTTACTTGTTCCAGGGCTGCTAGAGTTCTTGAAAAAGCATTGCCCAGGGGACACGGACACCTACTGCCTTGTAGCTTTGCACTTCTCCATGTATTCCGAAGCCGCTGACGTGAAGAAGAAACAAGCAAACGATCTTATCGTCACCCTGATCCAGATGGCGCTGGACTCCATGAAGGCCCTTAAGAGACTTTTCACGAAGCTGCCCGATTGGATCATCCTGGCCAACAGTGATAGTAATCGCCTGTTGCTGGAAACGGCCATTAACCACTGCACAGACAGTGCGGAGCTATACTCCAAGGGCGGTTGTTTGGGAGCGGCCCGAGAAATGGCGGGTCTAGCACAGATGCTAGCACTTCAAATATCGCTACTAGCAAATCCTCCAACAAAATGTATTTTAAATCTTACACAAGATAAAATGGTCACTGTTATAGATTCATATTTGAGGTATGTGTATAAAATTATAATATTAATATTATTTTTTTAATCATATTATAACAGCAGTTTTAATGGCATTTTATTTTGAATTAACCACAAGTATTTTTTATACTCTTCCATTAAAGGTGTCTTGTATATTTATGGACTTATTTTATTGTGGTTCTGTTTCATTACAATGTAATAAAAAAATTAACCATTAAAAAAATGCATTGTTATAGTTTATTGTTTCTTGAACAATTATGTAAATATCCATATTAAATAATTTATACAAATGAAATTGTCTGTTTTTTAGAAGTTTTATTACATTATGGGAATGACATGTTTCCCCATTTGATAATGCCTTAGAAAGGTGAAACATGTCATTCAAATGAACTATAATTAAACTTCTAAAAAACAGACATTTTCATTCCTATTAATTATTTGATATAGATAAAAACCTCTGTTTTATACGAGTTTTTTACACTGTATGGGAGTAAAATCTTGCATTTTATAAAGCCCTAGCGAGACGAAACATGTCACTACCATATATAGTTTAATATAATTTCTAGAAAACTGACATTTTCATTTAGTATGGAGTTTACATCATTGTTAAATATATAGTTGATATTTTTTTAATGTATTATCAAATAATATTTTTTTTACGCTGAAAACCTTAATTCTTGTCAGATTAAGTTAAACTCTATTTATTATGCATTAGTTTTTATGTAAAACTAACTTGGAACTTTAAATTGAGTTGTGCAGAGTTACTTGCTTTTGTTACTAGTATTGCAAACTCGAATCTATTGCAGAATTTCTTTTAATAATGTTATTGATTGATTACTCTATTTTCCAGTTTCATGGAAGGTCTTGTATTCGCCTATTCTGTGGATGGTGGAGGAGGGGGTTGGATGCAACGTTGGCGTGACTTGGTGTATCAGAAACTCTTGAAGACTGGAGACTCCGCATACATCAAGGACATAGCCACTCTCCGCCCTGACGTAGCCTGCTATATCCTCGAGAGGTCAGGAATTTTTATAGATTATCTCTTCTTCTTGTTCTGTCACACCTTCGTGGTGCATAGGGCCTCAAAGAATCTTCTCCACCCAACTCTATCACACGCCTGATGCCTGACATCATCCCAAGTCAGACCCGCTGCTTTAACCTCATCCTGCAGGGTTCTTCTCCAGGTGGCTCTAGGTCTGTCTCGTTTCCTCTTTCAACCTACAGGGATCAGTCTAGTGTACCTTGAGCGATGCAGGCTGGGTTTCATCTCAGGGTGTGACCGATTCACAGTCATTTGCATATAGCGACTTGTTCTCTTATTAGCTTTTCGCCTGCCATGGCCCAGAGAACGGCATTTGACACTGTTTGGGACCGAAAGATCTTGAATATTGAGCGAGGACTCCTATCTATTAACTCCTGGAGGTTTATTTTATCTATTATACATAAAATTACATTACAAAGAAATCAGTAAGATCCATCGCAAACCGCTGTTCGCAAGCCAAATGTGTGTCACTGTAGACATTTTTCAAATATAGAAAGAGCTATATGTCTTTCAAAGAGCATATAGGATCGTAGTTAGCAATTGTTAATTGTATACTGTAATCGGTTTCAAGAAACCTCACATATAAAATTAAATAAGATAATTTCAAAAATGTGGCTCTTAGAACCTGGAATCATGCCTGAAATTAAAATCAGTAACTAAGAAACTTCAAATAATAGTTAAATAAAATGATGTTTTTTAACTACTTCCACTTTTGTCTTTATTTCGACAGCGACCGGTTCTGTATAATAATAATAATAATAATTGGATAATTTATAGAGCGCCATTTTTATGAATTACTCATCTCAAGGGCGCTGTGTATGTATATAAAGAACTCGGTTTGCAATAGTGTCACCAGTCTGTCGATGCCAGCGAGCCTAGCGAAACCGGTCGCTGTTGAAATAAAGACAAAAGTGGGTTTAGTTAAAAAACATTGTTTTATTTAATTATCATTTAAAATGAACTTCCATCAAGAGATTTCAGTAAAATCATTTGATTATCTTAAGAAATTTGATTTTCTCAAACATTGACGAAGCTCCGGCAGGAGCGAAACGGGTTGATTGTTAAAAAGAATAAAATGGTGTAAATACAATATTATATTTTTATATAAATTTTCATTTGTCTAAATGTTTATTTCTGTTTTATTTCAGATATGAGAGTGAAAAGTCATCTTTGAATTTGGAAGCTATCACTGAACTCAGATCATATTTTAAATGACACAGCTAATAGCTTATATTAGATCGGCTGAAATTATTTTTGAATACCTCATTGACTGACTATTATTATTCTTAAGGATTTTTAATAATATCCGATAATGCAATAATTATATTCACATGTATTATTTTCTTTTAATAATTTTTTTATAGGTTGAGTGTACATGTATTGCATTTTGATCAATCTCAGTCATAAATATTATTATAATTTATATAATTAATATATGTAAATAATCTATTATATGACATAGTGAATATTTAATTTTAGCTTTTTTCCAACTTAGTCAAATTTGAAATTGATAGTTAATTTTTATTTTGAAATAACATGACAAAAAAACATTAAATATGTCTAAAATTACCCAGTGGTCAGTCAAAATTACAAAATTACCAGTGTTAAAAAATATATGTGTATTTCTATTTTTATAAATTGCATAATGTTTAAATTTATTACATATTTTCATTAACACAGAAGACCCGGCTTAATGCTGTTTCAATATTACGCGGTAGTATTAAGCGGATCGTGTGTGGTGAACATTCGACAACTTATTGATAGAACCTATTAGAGATTTTTGGAAAAACTGTAATGTCATAGATGCTCTAGACATCACCATTTATTCCTGAAATTAAGTGACTGAGAAACATTTGAAAGGTACTCCTTTAAATAATGTAAGACCAGATCTTAGCAAGGATGTCACAAGATTGAGAACTGTGTATCAAAGATACACCATGAACAGCCAGCAACTAGCACATGTATTTACGATGAGAGATCTCGGGATCGCCTATGAGAGTAGGCTGACTTTTCGGGCACATATCGAGAAGATTTGTAACATTGCACTGACAATGTTGGGCTCCGTTGTCCCGACCGGAAGAGTTTTCAGAGATCCCAATGTGCTCCTATACAACGCGTTGGTTCGAAGCAGACTCGAAAATGGTTCTGTGATATGGAGTCCTCACAAGGCGAGCTATTCCATTATGCTGGAGAGGGTTCAGAAAAAATTTCTGAGGTATCTCTACACGAGGGAGTATGATAGTTATCCGTGGCTCTATCCCACGGCATTTCTTTTGGGAATACTCGGAACCAATACTCTACAGCTTCGATCTTCGATTAATCAGGGGATATTTCGAGAACTCGGCCGTGCTGGAGGATGTTGGTCTTTTTATCCCTGATAGATATCTCTGACAGCGACAGCACAGATTGTTTTACCTACCGGCGGCGGCCAGAACCAATCTGCCTCTGGTGACACCGGCGGGAAGAGCAATTAGTCTACTGAACGCGGTCTCCTCGAAGACCGACATCTTTCATATTAGTGAAAGTACGTTCAGGGGACAAATACTCTCGATTTTAGAAAGCATCTTGTCTTCCTAGTGGCGAACTATCTCTAATTCATTCCTGGTATTGTGTTGAATGTATATAATATTTTACTTGTACTCAATAGATGCCTTAAACATTTATGCTGTTTGTAATGTCTTTTGAGTAAATAAACTGATTTGATTGATTGAAAAAAATGATAATCCATTGTAGATTTCGAAGATATTTTAGAAACAGAACTAACTAACCATCACGCTGTTGCCCCAGAGGGGTAGGTAGGATGGACTGCCATACTGTACTGTTCTGTGATGTCGCTGTAGGAGATATCTATCGGGTACAAAAGGACCAACATCCCCCCGCATGGCCGAGTTCTCGAAATATCCACTGATTAATCTATATAACCTATTGCCCGTTAGTAAGAGCATAAGGAACACAAAATTTTTTAAATCTGTCGTCTGTGCCACCTGGTGTGGCTATGTAGTCCTATTTTAGATTGACAGGCTTTTAGCGACGACTCTTCTCCACTCCACCCTATCGTTTGCCAACTGCTCCCACAACATTTTAAGCATTCTTTTCTCATCCATTTGTTCCATATGTCAAAACCATCTCAGAGATCCTTTTTTAATTTATGATCCAATCAGCTGCCTTACATTTCTTCCTTATTTCGTCGTTTGGTATTCTATCATACATCGTTTTCCCGCACATTCTCAGTGATCTCATTTCTACGACATTTACCATACTTTCATCCTTCTTTTGCCAGCTCCAAGTTTTGCTTCCATGCAATCAAATCAAATCAGTTTTTTTTCACAAAAGATATTACAAACAACAATTATAGTTTAAGACATCTATTGAGAACAGGATAAAATATAATTAATATATAATACCAGGAACGCATGAGAGATGGTTTGACATTAGAAATACAAGATACTCTCCAAAGTCAAGAGTATTTGTCTTCTGAATAATACTTTCGCAAATATAAAATATGACAATCTCCGAAGCGATCATGTTCACCAGTTTGATTTCTCTCCCCACCCGCATCACCAGAGGCAGGTTGGTTCTGGACCGTTTCTGGTGGATAAGGGTTGGCCCTAGAACTCTATTTTGTACTGCCATATTGTTCCCATCAAGAATCCTAAATGAATGAAACTGGTGAAAGTTATTCCAACAATGATTTTTAATAAATAGTATAACAATCCCATTATTTGCATGTTAAGATGAACTTATTTCATGTTGTTTCGATTAGTGCTGGAACTTACTGGAACATCCTGGTGTAAAGTGAGCCCCCTGAATGGAAACAAATGATATAAGAGTTTTAGGTGTTATGTATTTGAATTCTCTGAAACCCAAATTCGGGTTGAAAAATAATACTTTAAATTGTTCATGTTTCAACTAATGTTAAGTTTAAGTTTGTTTTTGTGACCGAATAGATTCAGTCACTTATTGTTAATTTTATCATCATATTTTGTGTTTGTTTTTGTGACGGGGGATAATTTCTGACCATTCTGTATTATGTACCAGTAAATTGAAACATGGTAACATTACAAGTATTCCAATGTAAATTTTATGGAAATATTTAATTGACGGTAATCCCACGATAATAAGTAGTAACCAAAGAACTTATTTACTTCCCTGTTTCGAAGACAATACAATTATTTTTGTATTATTATATTATGGTGCCAACTTCATTGTTGTGTGATACATCAAATTGTTTACTCCCATTATCGTGTGTATATTATGAAAATAAATGATATTATTTTATTATTTGTTTTTTTTTATTTATATGCTCTGTTGAGTTATCAGTAATAACAAAGGTTGGTGTTAGCAATTTCAAAGTAAATAGTCACTGGGCAAAGAAGTATTTATCTAAAATCGTTTTAAAAAATCACCAATCGAATCGAACGCAATGGAAGCATAAAACGTAAAGAATATACACTGTTTTACTGCCCACTCTCGCTACATCTTTATGTATTTGTGAGAGCGAGACAATTGTTAGTCAGGTTCTATCATCAAAAAGTAAGGGAAGCGCCACACAACTATTTATGTTGTACTCTCGCTTTGCAAGTGTCAGAAAGACAAATACTTCAGTGTGTTATTTACCAGATGTTTCTACATTTTTCATAAGCAGTAATTTCACTCGATGATTTTTCTCATTTTTTTTTAATTGTATTTAATTATTATACAACACAATACATTAAACAACAACATTTTGAATGTATACAAATTCTTGTAGACAAAATAACGGCGGAATGGGGAATGTTGTTAAACGTGAAGCGATCGCTCAACCCAACCAATGACAGGTCATAAGTCCTGTAAGCGCCTCGGCCACCACCTTCTATTCCCAGAAAACAAATTGCATCTTCGTCTCTATTGAGATACAATTAATCCTTGTAAAATAACAATACATTAAAGTTATAATATCCTATGAATATTATATTTTTCTGATTTTTTTTAACCCAGTAAAGGAAAGTTTAAGACAACAAGAAATCTAATATCTTCAATCCACAACAATCTCTTAACTTTCTTAACCCTTCCTGGTCCTATGTCGAATGACATTTGACATCGACTTTATTCCAGTGAATCCTATGTCGAATGTCATTCGACATTTTTCTTCGTCATTAGTTTAGTGTCAAAATACAAGCAAGCATATTTTTCTCTCGCTCGTATTTAGTGTAGCGGTACACTGGGACGAGGATTCAATGTTTTTTATGAACATTGGAATGTGTAACTTTCTACCTGAGAATGATAAAAAAGGTTTGTTTTAGGGGCTGGCTTGGTAAGTGTCACTCGGATGCCCAGCCCCCGGTATCAGTTACACTTGACCCGTGGGCGTGTAAACAACTTGATAATTATTATTACCGATACTTACTATTATTCAAAAAATTTGAACCCCTCAAAATGCCTAGAATTTCAAAACAACGCATTGACACCGAGTTTGAAATTAGTGATGAAGAATATATGATGGAAGTGAACAGTGAATTCAAACTATTTGAGTATAAAATTAAATAATTAGAGCATTATTCCATACATTCAAAATAAATTAAAATTGTTGTTTTTTTACCCTGTAATTCTGTTAATCTATTGTGGACTTGATGGAAAGGGTTAAGAGATCTGACAGAATGATAGGATGAGAGTAAATATGTTAATAATATAGTCAGAGGGGATCAATAAACTGGTGAAAGAGAAACACGCAACACCCGTAAGATAAAGTTTTATTGTATAAAAACAGTCTATAAAAAATATTTATTATTCACCTTATCCTAAAATTATTGCTAAACAAAAATGGTGACTTGCACGCGGTAACCTTCTAACATTCGCTACCGGGGATTTGTAATTTGTTGATAACATTATCTTATCACATATAAATATCTAAAAGATCATTTTATTTTTAAGATACATCTTATTTTGGCAAGTAGAACTACAGTTGTATGACTCTACGGCAGTTGAAGATCTGCAAATAAAATCGTTACGTGTTATTAAGTTGAGACTCCGCAGATTGCGAGTACTTATACTTGTTATATTAAATAAATAGAGTTGTTGCACTTAAAATTATATACTGTCTTATTGGACGGAATGCCTTTCGACCTCATTGCATGATGCCGCACCTAAACCTAGACGCATCCAACCAAACACAATGTTCTGATCACATTAAACGTATAATTAAACTGAACTATAATGTAAAAGGATCACAGCTTTATTTTTGCACTACACACAAATGTTGCAAAACACAATACGAATATAAAAGTCAGGAACATAGAAAAATCCCAAAAGATTTCCAATTTATATAATGAATTCCGACAGAGATTTTATATATGAGTAATTTGATATTCCTGCTTCTCTCTCAGCACAGTCTCCAGGGTATTGAGCACATTGTATGGAATGTGGTCCAGCAGCATCCGAGGCATAACAAGGAGTTCTTTGAAATCCTCTGGACACGCCCATCTCATCTCGAATGTTGGCTCGTGGATTTTAGATTTTCTGAAATTGAATTTTAATTATGTTCCACAAAAATAGAAATATTATTTTCAAATGACAAAATAAATTGAATAACCTTTTTTTTAAATAATCTTTAACAATTAATATCATTGTATTTATTTTAGATTTATTTTGTGGATGTTGGTCAATCGAAATGTGCGTGGGAGATGCCTATTATGGTGATAAGGTTCGCAACCCATCACCCCGCGTCTCTCGCGGGGGCGAAAATAGTAGGATGGAATGCCGCATCGGTTAAAGTGTGGCAGTCCATTATTTCTGCCTACCCCTTCGGAGAGACGACGTGATGGTTAGTTAGTTAATTAACAATTTATTTCATGCTATTTGTTATGTTAAATTATTTAGCAATTTAGCATAGAGTATTGGAAATGAAAAAGTAAAGTTTTTTAGCTTTAACTAGGTAGCTCAAAAGTCTTAATAACATTCTTAGTTTCAATCGTTACAGCGCGAGGCAAATCGAAATAAAGAGTATAGCTATCATATTGATTCTTGTGACATGTGGTAGGTAGCTATTATATTGCCACTAGGTATTGCCACTTTATTGTCACGTGAATTCTGTACCAGACCAAAGACAGTGTGAGAATCACATTGCCATCACCGGGAATCAAACCCGGGACCTTCAGGGTGCCAGTCAAAGCAATTACCACTCGGCCACGAAGGTCGTCAAACTATTAATAGAGTAGTGAAGTACTATAAATAGAGTAGTGAAGTTGTCTATTTCTGACATATGAGAGTTTATTTTTATATTTGTGTAGGATAAAGTTATTTTGGAAAAATATTACGTACTTTTCAATCCCTATTCTCTTCCGCCTGACTATGTGCAATATTCTTCCTGGAGTATAAAGTCTTACTTTGGAAAATCTTCTTAGAAATATGTCTTTTGATAACACTGCTGCTTCCTATAACATAAGTGATTAAAACATATTTTATAACACTCCAATTTACATAAGTGAGTTCAGCTAATCAATGAATAGAATGAGATAGCTTATTTCTTCTGATATAAATTTGATTATTGTGTTAATTTATTTAGCTCCAGAAAAATTATTGTAAATGACAACAAAAATTTATGTTGAATAGTTGTTATCTCCTGGGGTACTTTAAAATTATAAAATATCCTTTAAAGTTTACTCCTTTCCATTAAAGTCCTTTTATCAGGAAGCGAAAGAATAGATCAGAGATAGGACCAAAGTTGCCGACGTAGCGTGCAAAATAGCCTCGTTGAAGTGAAATTGGGCCGGCCATATAGCGAGGCCAACGGATGATCAATGGAGTGGTGACCGCGAACCGGTCACAGAAATCCTAGCAGACCACAAACAAGGTGGTCTGATGACATCACGAGAGTGGTAGTCAATGGCACAAAGCGACGAAGAATAGAGAATTGTGGAACTCAGGAAGGGAGGCCTGTGTCTAACACTGGACGACTAAAGACTGATGATGATGATGATATTATTTTAAGTTAAGAAATAAATAAAAATGTATGACCCAAAAACATGTCAATATTAAAGAGTATGAGAAGTATGTCTATAGAGTTATCTTAAAAATATCATCATTTTTCTATCGTTATTTGTAAAAATATTCTATAAAAAGTGTTTTAAAAATGTATTTAAAAAAATCTTCACTGATAGCATCATTTGAGCGTTTTTGACATAATGATACATTTTTTAAGGCTATCATGTGAACAATAAAAACAAACAATGTTTTTTATTTTGTTTTTTGCCTTGCCATGACTTAAATATGTTTTAGTAGTATGTAATGTTCCTTACACATGATACATTAACTGTAATTAGTGGATCTTGGCCACCTTCTTCAAGTTTACTTTCTAGATCTTCAGGATCTCTCCACGTTGACTCCAAATCTCTTGTTGGAACTCCAAACAGGGCATAACCAAATCCATTTAACATAATGCGATACTGAAAAGATAAACATATTTATTTTCACACATATTGAACATAATATACAAAAAATGTAATATACATGTAAAGATTCAAAAGCAAACGGTAACATTAAAACAATAAACAAAATAAAGTTTAAAGTGTATTTAATATAAATATATTCATTTCGTTCACGATCATATTAACACGATCAATTTTATTTATTTTATAAAAAAGGGTTTAAGACAGTAGACCTATGAGTGTCCACAAATGACTCCACCCCAATCTTGCTCCACGGTGTCCCCCTTGTGACCACGACCAACTTCTGGTACCTCGGTAGTATGATAGCAGGCTCAGGAGGTACGGAGGAAGATGTAGCCAGCAGACACAACAAGGCAAGGGGAGCTTTCGCAATGCTTCGCCCTGTATGGCGTTCCGGTATCATGTCGAGAAAGCTCAAGCTCCAAATATTCAGCAGTAGCATTAAAAGCGTACTGCTGTACGGATGTGAGACTTGGAAATCTACCGCAGACGTAATTGGTAAACTCCAGGTGTTTATAAATAGGTGGCTTTGCTCAATATTCTAAATCTATTGGCCCCAAACAGTGTCAAATGCCGTTCTCTGGACCATGGCAGGCGAAAAGCCAATTAGAGAACAAATCGCTAGACGCAAATGGCAGTTGATCGGTCACACTCTGAGATGGAACCCAGCCTGCATCGCTCAGGGGGCACTAGACTGGTCCCCTATGGGGGGAAAGAGAAAGCGAGGCAGACCTAGAGCCACCTGGAGAAGAGCCCTACAGGACGAGGTTAAGGCAGCCGACCTCACTTGGGATGATGTTAGGCATCAGGCATGCGATAGAGTCGGGTGGAGAAGGTTCCTTGAGGCCCTATGCACCACGGAGGTGTGACAGGACAAAAAGAAGAAGAAAAATAAGATAAAAAAGGGTAAAATTGTGTTATTTCATGATTATTGTTCTTGTGGAGATATTTTATTGTATGTATTCTTATATAATTTGTGCAATACCTCCATTGATATTCTAAATCACATTCTTGGTTGCTATGACATAATGAAAGAAACTAAAAATATAGTCAATAAAAAGAAGATGTAATATCAATTACCTTTGGTAGTTTTGTTGCATGAATGGTTTGCATAATTTTAGTACGAAGATTTTCTGCACTCTCCACGCTGAGTCGCATAACAAGATCATCTCCAACTCCGACGGTAAACACAAAGCCCTCTGTATACCTAGCTGCTTCACGGCTCAGCACACCAGCTGCAATTTCACCATTAAATTATTGTACATAATGTGTATCTAGTATGTTTAGAAACACTATTATATTGTTGTATCATCTTTACCTGGAGTAGAAAATGCATAGACTCGCAGATCTGGATATTTAGATCGTAGTTTTAGAGCTACTAGCACTGCTACACCCGCTCCCAAACTGTGACCTAAAAATTCAACAATCATTTTAAAACAACAATCTAAATCGTCTTGATGTGGAGAACATGGAAAGGGATAAAAAGCATTGGTCGACCCCAGAAAAGATGGACTGATGACATAGTTCCAGTTGGGGAAAGAAGTTGGATAAGAGTCATGCAAGACACAAAAATGGAAGCTATTTGAAGAGTCCTACATCCAGCAGTGGAGAGATGGCTAAAGCGAAGATGAGAAGATTGAAATTGAAAGTTAATTGTTTATTTTGATATTCCAATCAATTTCAATTTAACCACCCTACGTATTTGAACGTATGTGATACGTTCACTGTGACTGTGTACCATTCTGCGCTATCCTGTTTCACGTATGCGCTTGAGAAAAAGTAATGTACCTAAAATATACAAACTGTTAGGTATACGCGCGTGTGCCAACATCACTCGAGTACAAGTCTTCATAAATATGATAGTTTCACAAGGGGCAGGCGAAGAATATGGCCGAGTATTTGACTTTTCGTAATTTAAAAAAATAAAATTAATATATAATTAAATTTCATTGAGAAAAAACCTGATTTTTTGCACGTTTCTCGGAAAATAACCCAAAGGTATTATATCTGATTAATGCGATTGAAAGAAAATATTGTTTAATTAATGAAAACCATTTTTTATTAAATCATTTCAACACAGTAAATGTTTCACTCAATGTTGTAATGGTAAGATCACAGTTCATATTATTTGTGATTATATTATTAAGAACATTATTTAAAATATGAATAATACCTGTAACAACAAGTGTGTAATGTGGATACTGGTAGAAAGCCCTCTCCAGTAGAGAATGCAGTTTATGAAGTAGTTTGCTTGCCCCCATAGCCATGCCCTTGTGAGCCGATGTTTCTGGAGGTAACCCGGGAGCCTCGAACTTCTCAGAGCCTGCCGTGAGGTCAGTGAAGATGTCTCGCAGGGACATGGAGCCCCGCACTGCTACTACTATGCTCTGTGTCTTGTGGTCGGCTATCACACAAAATGGTAGCTACGAAAAGACAAAATAAAATTTATCAGGTGCTATTAATAGGTGTGATTCATATTCCTTTGTCTTTAATATTCTTTAAGCTTGTTATTCAATAATTCAATGTTACTTCTAAGATTGTATGATGATAATTTTAAATAATAATTAAATTAAATAATAATAATTAAATATGTTTTTTATATCTACTTCCACATTTGTCTTTATTTCGACAGCGAGCCTGGCGAAACCGGTCACTGTCAAAATAAAGACAAATGTGGAAGTACCTAGTTACAAAAAACGTTGTTTTATTTAATTATTATTTAAAATGAACTTCCATCAAGAGATTTCAGTTAAATCATTTGATTATCTTAAAAACAATTACTTTAAATAAAATTCATATATAAAATTCCAGCAAATACTGTACTGAACAAGACATTTTCTTTGTCAACATCCTCCTAATGAGATTTGAAATTACAATCTTTCACTTTATGAGCAGATGCTCTGAATCACTAAAATATGACATCCTCTGATATACATATCCAAATTCCAAAACACATATTTTAATCAATATTTGTTGTGATATCACCTATCAATATTCCTCAAATTAAAACTAATTATTCATTGGCTTTTAATAGTTGATTACGAGAAAAAATATTATCATTTATTATTTATAAATGGTTGACTCTTAATCTGTGGGATGAGAGTAAAATCCTTAATATATTATCTGTATCATTTTTCATATATCAAGAGTTTAATATAAAATTAATTTACGAATTAGATTTAAAAACAGTATTTCTATGGATAGAAACCTTTGATATTGCACTGGATTGAAAATCTTGTGTAGGTGCATTTATACATATTTGTAATACACACCTCAAAAACGTGATTTTTGAATGATGCAAACAAGATATCTTCAGAAGGTAATCCAGATAAGTATCGCACTCCCGCTAGGTGACACATGCAGCAGTTATCATCTGTCACTACTCTGGACTTTGGCCTGCAAAATATCAAATTAAAGTTTATTAATTCATTTGCTTTCAACTCCAAAACGATTATTTTAATGTCAAATATGTATCATTCAATAACGGATAATGAAACCTTTTACAGAATGAAGTAATATGTTTGAATTTAGGTATAGGAATCATATAAATATTTTTTACAGATACTGCATAACAAAAAATAGTATATCAAAAAATGTAATTATATTTACTTAAAATATCAGAATTGTTTTAATCACATGTATTGCTTATTGTTTTTTGAACGATGTAAAACTCCATATTAAATAATAAATACGAATGAAAAAACTTATGTTTTTCTAGAAGTTTTATTATATTATGGCATGTTTCGCCCTTCTAAGTCATTATCAAATGTCATTATCATTTGATAATGCCTTAGAAGGGCGAAACATGTCATAATATAATAAAACTATATAATAAAACTTCTAGAAAAACATAAGTTTTTACATTCGTATTAATCACATGTATTGCTTTATAATGTGTCAGATATAACACATTTTCTAATTAATGTATTATGACAACACTTAACAGCTTATAAATGTATAAATTTGCAATAAGTATAAATAATATACACATACAAAGGGAATATGATGAGGTTCTTGTTTATTGCCATTTTGAACCAACTAAAGAAAACATTAAAATATTATTGAAATTAACATTACTTAATTATATGTTGCTTTGAACAATAGTATTTTAATGTATAAGCTTATATTTTTTATTATTTATAAACATACAAGAGTTTTATTTTGTTTTTATTTGAGACACACACATTTAATTTTCTTGTTACAAAGAGTATTATGTCTGTTTCACAGTTTTTAAAATCTCGGTTGCTTCAATTAAACAATTTGTATCTTTGTCACAAGGAGAATGTCAGAGTGTATCATTCGTCAAATTTGAAGGTTGAATATTATTATAACCTTTCAGATCAAACAATGCTTTGATTCATAAAAGATGTTTTAAAAACTATTTGATGAATCCATATGAGAATGTTAATTTGACTTAAATGTAAACCGGTTTATTCTCGTTCCAAACAAATTGCGATTGAATCAAAGAATATAACATACACCTGAATGCGTCGAAGTATTAAGATTATATAAGAATACATACTGTTGTATAACTCTAAAGTTTTTACATATAAATTGAAAAATATTGACAATTGTGATTCCTATTACCTCCAACAGCCACAGCAAGTAACGAATCTTAATAGTTTACAGATCCCAGTGACGCAATTTGTAAACATGACGTACGGCCAACCATAGGAGGAAGTGGAAAACTTAAAGAAATGTAGTGCATCATTTAGGTTCATCCAGCGGGGAACTTCAGAGAAAACTTTGTTAATATCTGAAACGAAAAATTAATTATTTATTAAATTTTAAATAGCCATAATAATAACCATAACGCTCTCTATCCAAAGAGATAGGAAGAAAGAATGGACAGCTACACTGTTCTACATTGTGTAACAGTCATTCATCGTGTCATGCACGCTAGTCGATTTCTACAACTCCCCACGTGATCGATATTTCATATTTGATCGTGCCACGTTTTTCTTGATTTTGCTCAATTTTTTCTTCCGTTTACATATTTAACTTATAAATTATTTACCATTCATTATTTTCATGTGTCCAAACCATCTAAATGATCCGTTCATTATTTTGTTTATAACACTTTCATTCACACTGCTTTCACTTTTTATATTTGCATTTTACACTATCATACACAGATTTAAAACACATTTGTTTAAGGGATCTCATTTCTACTGCATTTATTTTACTTTAATTCTTCTTTTGCCAGCCATGCTTCACTTCTATACATAAGGGTCAGTACAAGAACACCATTGTGCAATGCCATCTTAGTTTGTTTGTATGGGCTTTTGTTTGTGATGACAAGTGCACGATTCAATTTGTTGCCTGCCCCAACCCATTGAAGACAACTAATTGAATATATGTTAAGGTTGGGCCGAAGAAGTGTCGGGAGATGGAGCTACCAGGTGGAGCGAAGATATTGTGCAGATAGCGGGAAGGGCCTGGAGAACACTGGTGAGAGACCGAGAGGGATGACGTGGGGGTGGAGAGGCTTACGTCTAGCAGTGGATGGAGACAAGCTGATGAAGAATTGAGTATATAAATACCTGTGGAATATATGGGTTCTTCTTCATTAATCATCTGTATCCTTCTCATTTCCCGGGTTTCTCTTTTCTGCCGGACCCTGAGGAGGACACAGCCGGCCATCACATCTGAAGGAACAAGATCTGTTGTGCGGAATATAGCACTCAGCAGTTCTGAAAACAGTCAATATTATTTTTTTAATATCCTGATCACCAAATATACAAACGCTGATATTTAATCGGGGAGCAGATAAATCTCGCTGTATTTAAATCTATTAACCGTATTTTTAATTTACTGTGGCCACTTGTTTCACAATTCAAATACATAAACAATTATCAATGGATTTTGTGATTTCATTGTTGAATTTGTATCAAATGCAAACCAGCCAATAATATATACTTTTAAATTTAATTATTAATAATTTGTGAAGACCTCATGGGTAATGATTTTTTTCCACAGATGGCAGTAATGATGATTGTAATATGTTTTTGGTTTTGGAATAAAGACAATCAATATGTTTGATTCTATTCAATAACTAATTTTGCTTTTTATACATTGTTTGTGTATTGGATTATATATTGTATACATTGTATTATATTTTCTAAATAATGTAATTCATTGCATATCCAAATATAGGCCTATAATAAAATGATATGGCAATGTTTAACTTTTAGTGACATAAGTATTGTATTTGATGATGAGGGAAGGTACCTGCAACTTGCTGAAAGGCCTCGTCTCCATACTCGTCTTTCTTGAGGCAGCAGCAGGCCCAGCGGAATCGGCGCGACCACAGCCCCGTGACTTTAGTGTGATGGCGGGACTGGCTAGGTGCATCCTGGATGTCGCCATACCGCACGGATCCGAGAGGATCAAACACGATGAACAGCCCGAAAACGGTCAACGCGAATAGTACCCAATTGAATACGACAATCCCTAAAAGTAAATAAATATTTTAAGTACATGAGATATGTGTTAAACTGAAAGTTTCCACGATACTATTATATTATACCTCAGAGGTTAAGGCTCTCCAAAGTTGTATAACTATTAAACTGACAAATCTAAAATAGTTTTATAAAACTTAGTTTTGGTAACACAATTTGATTTTATTATCACAACATTTTGTTTAAATATTTTTTTTGGATAACTTTTTGTTTAAGTAACTTCCGAAATGAAGACACTGAGGACGATAGCAGGCAAGACACTGAGAGATTGCGTGAGGAACACCAGAATAAGAGAGATATGTGAGGCTGAGGATATTATAAGATGGAGCAGACAGCGAAAAAGGGACTGGTACGGTCATGTTCAAAGAATGGAGACCACCAAACTCCCCTATTTTGCATTGCATAATCAACCTCATGGGACTCGTCCTCGTGAAAGACCTCCTAAAAGATGGAAGGACAGCTGGGAATCTACCTCACAGGAGGAGCAACACTCTAGAGAACAGACCACTTAGGTCTACAATAAGGAAGAAGAAGAAGAAGAAGAACTTTTTTAAAGAATTATTTTTTCGCAACACATTATTGAACTCTTATTTATTAGTGCTTTAAATTTATGTATTTATTTTAT
Source organism: Lepidostoma basale (assembly GCA_022606425.2). Lineage (NCBI taxonomy): Eukaryota > Metazoa > Arthropoda > Insecta > Trichoptera > Lepidostomatidae > Lepidostoma > Lepidostoma basale. The sequence continues at coordinate 552,262 of JAHDVF020000291.1, read as the reverse complement.
ATTCGTTTTTTGGATTCACATTTTAAAATGTTTCCAATAAAATTGTATTTTCACAATATTTATTACATTCTTCACAAAGATGTTTCAAACGGTTCTCATTCGTTTTAGTGTAAGAAGGATGAAAACCATTAAAAACTTGTATGTGAAGAATATAATGAATATTGTGAAAATACAATGTTTTTAAAACTTTTTAAAAAGTGAATTCATAACACAAATAAAAGAAATACATAATTACAAATACACATCACAAATAATTAAGTCTCGTGCAATTTTTATAATGCTAGTACACTGCATAATGTGCCTGAAGTATTCCAGTTTCCTACGCTTTATGGTCTTGAAATTTTTATTGATGATTAGATATAAACCTTAATAATTAAATTATACCTTCAATAACAACTCTAGAGAAATCATCATCAGGTTCACACTTAATGATCTTGCAGAATATCCAAATGGTTCCCAGAATATTGAGCAGCACTTCTGGCAAGATGAAAGCTATCCTGTAATTCAGAACAATCCAGAAAATATAAATAAACGATTGTATGGTTGTGTCAAGCAAGAAGAAACCAACAAAGAAAACAAGAAATGGTTGTGTCAGTTAGAATTTAGTTTTTCTTTTCCAAAACCTGATTAGTAAACAAATTCATCTGTTTTGAATAAGCCAATTGGCTTCTAATTAGAATGAGATTTACATTAAAATTACGTGTCATTAAATTAAGCATTGTCTATAGTAATAAGTACAATTCTTAATGTCAGAATACATTATACTTTTTTTCTGACATTTTAAAATCCATAGAAGGGTTGATAACTACATAATAATATATAATTTTTAAATCTAAACTTAATTTATTTATAATTTAAAAATCACTAAGAAAACTTAAAACTTAAAACGCTAAATATGTTTTTGTTAATATAGAATGAAGGTAAAAAAATCAATGTTGATGTAATACACAAATTCTAAATAAATATTTTTTTTTCTATCTTTATTAATTATTCAAATTTTATTAAGTAAGTTGATTGTATCAAGGTTATTTCTTTATAAATATTAACACGCTAAAATTAACACATAAACATGAAGAACTTTTGTTTGTTTTTATTTTTCTGAACTTTTTTTCAATATAAATATAATATAAGAAAATATATAACGTACAAGTAATTTAATTGTATGGTGATATACAATATATTATATTAACAATAACGATAATATTAGATTTTTTTACGATTTAAAAAATACTAAATTTATATTATATAATTATACAATACAATGGTGGTACAATTGATTTTGTAATCACATAATTTTAATTCAATAACTTTTTAAAAACTTTGTATTTACACTGTTCACAGACATGTTTTGCATATGTCTCATCCTTTTTAATGTGGGAAGAGTGAAAAGCACTTGTTTGTGAAGAGTATAATAAATATTGTGTCTGTATGCTTTAATTGCATAATATTTAACTAAACTTTTTGTTACCTTTATACTTTAATTACATATTATATAATATTTAATGTATGAATATATTAACACTTGTAATGTTATGCGTAGAACAACTATTGAATTATTATTACTATTATAAATAACTAAACTCAATACATTGTCTGCGGGTAATTTTGTGCATAAATGTAACTGAAATCGGGTGGTGGTCTAGGGGATAGAACGCTTGACTCCTAATCTAGGGGACTTGGGTTCGAGCCTGGACACGACCAGATTCCTTCTTCATAATAATGAGCTATTTTCTGCTCATATTGAAGATTGTAAAATAAATTCTAATATCATTGATTTAAATCTTTAAATCTCAGTCTTTTTTAATAAAAAAATATAATAATAATAAAAATAAAAAAAATAGCGACGTACATGTTGATAAAACTAAATCACGAAAATGACTTTAAAATATTCTACATATCCAACAGCTTACAAATTCGCGAAAATGATGCTATATCCTTTCCTCCAGCCATTACCAGTTCAGTGTTCAGTAAACGGGTATAAAATCCGTTATCGCAGACAAGAAAATATTGCCAAAATATTATTAATACATAAGAAAATATTGCCACAATGCTTGAAGAAAATAGTTATAGAAAAGAGAATATCCCATTTGGATAAATTTTAAAACGTGTATCGATTACGTGCAGCAATATTGTCTCGCGCCAGTTTTTGATGGTTCGCGAGCCAATGTTTGATTGTTTGTCGCGGGTTACTGAAAAACACATCCTTACTGGTATCAACGTTCACTATATGGTATTATCACGTTGGTGATGTAAACTTACTTGACGGTGAGCAGTGGCGCCACGTACTTGCGCTTGTCCGTGTCTGTCATGGTGCCCCGGGCCGAGTGGCAGGCCAAGAGAAGCAGCAGCAGCAGTAGGAGGCCCTGAAGCGCCAGCACGCCCGTCAGGTAGGCGCGCACTGCAGAGCCGCCATCCCCGCCCGCGCAGGCCCCCATGGCCGGGTAGGTACTCGCGCATGCCAACGCGGTTAGCACCAGCCTAAAAAAATATTTTTTTAAATAATTCGATGTTTCGGAATTCAAATTTTTATACACACATTAAATAAATCCAGAACGAAGACTAACAATTTAATGACCCCCTCCTAAACCTTCCCTTATTGTGCCACCCTATATACAATTAATGACTTTTGTAGCAGAGTGGCAAGAGCTATGACTGCCACACAGAAGGTCCCGAGTTCGATTCTCGGCGATGGCAGTGTGATTGTCACGCTGCCATCGCCGAAATACGAAGAGAATTTGATGTACAATTCACGTGACAATAAAATGGCGATAGATTTGCTATCTATAACTTCTTCTTATTCTTCTTCCTCAGCCTATTCCCGTTCACTCCTGGACAAAGGTTTCCTCTATTCGCTTCCACGTCACTCTAGACTGCATCCAGGTTATTCCGACGTGTCTGTTCAGATCATCCTTCCACCGTAGTTGCGGTCGCCCTGCACTTCTCTTTGCCGTCCACGGTCTCCAAGTCAGCAGTTTTTTTGTCCATTTTTCATCTCAGCTCTCGCTACTCTGCCAATTGCCATTTTAGAGTCGCCACCCGGTGGGTGATGTCAGTGACCTTTGTTTTTTCTCTCAGCGTATCGTTTCTGACCCTGTCTCTTAGGCTTATTCCTAACATGGCTCTTTCCATGGCTCTTTGGGTCACTCGTACACTTGGAAATGCCAAAATTCCCTCCAAAATAGCTATCACATGTCATGAGAATCAATATAAATAGCTAAAAACAAATTATATACAGTATTGGGTTCAAATGACTTGTTGAATACATAAATAAAATAAAAAATAAATAATACTATATTTTTTTAAATGAATCCTCTTCTGTTGTCAAGTCAGAGGTAACTAATGTCCGTTAAGGGTTAATAGTGCGTGAATCGTTGTTTTGTCGTATATGGAACATATGACCAGGTTTTAAGTAACTAATTACACAATTCGTTTTTCGATATTTATTCACCAAAGAGTTGCTGATTAAATTGGTATATTTTTATTTACATACCGAAAACATTTGACACAAGTCAAATATCGTAACACAAGCTTTCTTTCAACGCGTGGTCAAGGGTGAAACCCGTAAATTAAACCTTTTTGTTTTAATAATTAATTGTATCTCAATAGAGACGAAGATGTAAATTATTTGGAAACAGAATATGGTGGACCATACCCGTATCGTAGTATTTATCTACAAGTATTTGAATACATTCAAAAAAACAAAATGTTGTATAAAAATTGGTCAAAGTTAAAAGCATATAAAAATTGGAGAGTTTTCTCCAGGCGTTGTCTAGTAATGTGTGATAATTGGGTTGATAGCCTTTCACGTTCACAATTAATTCTTAATGATTAACCCGTAATGGGTAAAATCCAGTATTTGTCTACAAGTATTTGTATACATTTAAAAATACAAAATCTTTTTGTTTTATTTTATGTAATGTACAAAAATGTTCCGAACAAACTAATATATAATATACGATATAATGCGTATATACTAATATATACGATGTCTAATGCGAACAGGAAGAAAAATATTCTTTACTTATGTGAAAATTATCATCAAAATAATCCTGAATGATCTTATGGTACGTATTCATGTCAAAATGATATTATTTGAGAAGGTGAGTATGATAAAAAATACTTAAAAGCCAAAAAAAATCCTAAAATTTTGAAGAAAAAAAAATCGCAAAATGGCGGTGATTTGAAAAAAAAATTATTTAAAAAAATTCTATTTTTTTAAACTTTCGAATTTTTTAAAAATAGTAAAAAACCAAATTTTCAAAAAAACCTACGTCATGCGATAATCAGATATGTATAAAAGCTTTGTGAAAATTTTCAAGTAAATCGGTATTACTATTAGAATACCCCGTAAAGCTGTATTAAATGTACAATATACAAGTATAATTGTGACAACAATTATACTTGTATATTGTAAACAAAATATATCTATGGGATGGCGCCAGGAAGAAGAAGAAGAATAAAGATCATCTAACTGTCTAACTTTTGACTATCCTCATAGATATACCCTAAATGTTCCGGGTGAGATATTCCAAGATTTCCCCAATGTCGGAACATAAATAGATAGCTCGTGGACCTCAGAGCTTGACCTTAGTTGTTCAATAGTTGTCTGTAGTTGAATAATACATCACTACTTGAAAAACAACATTTTCTTGACTATGCAAACAAACTGCGCCTGGCACTTTATGGAAGTTCTTGTTATATTTATCGGAATCCATTATTTGCGGCAATAATGTATACCATTGGATATGGCAGCCTTCTAAGAGAATATTTGCTTTCAATTAAAAGCAATTGCTTGTCTTTAAATTTTGAAATCAAATTGTTGGTGGGTACAATGTTTTCTTAAATTTTTTTATGAAAAGATTCTAGTAATTCTGGATCTGGTGCAAGTGTATTTTCTCATATTTGTTTAATGCCCTTAATTTCTGGTACCGGGTATACGTTTAATGGAATACCTTCTTTTTACTATTTTTATGCTAATTTTTAAAATCTAAAACTATCGTCAAATAAAATCCCCTCATCATTTTTTGGAATAATTATCCACAAGAGAATCATCCAGCGTCAATGAATCTAAATATCGTTCTGCTGTAACATATTTCAAATCAGATAGCCTTCTATTTAATTCAGATTTTTAATCTGCTTTCTGCATGTTCAGCCTTTAAAAATGAAAGTGGTAAGGAGTCTCTGAATATTGTATTTGGATTTAAGCAGTCAGAAAACGAAAAATGACTTTTGATATCACTATCCTCACTTTCATCATTTGTATCACGTGTTTGGTATTCATCTTGCAATGGTAACCCTTTATCCATTAGGTCCATTTTATCCATCACGTGCACATCACGTGCACATCACGTGCACATCACTTGCACATCACGTGTAAAGCACGTGCACATCACGTGGTGTGCACGTGACATCACATGCACATCACGTGCACATCGCGTGCACATTAAATCATGTGCACATGCGCATCACGTGCACATGACGTGCGCATGCGCGTCACGTGCTATCAAGTGCGCATGTAGGTCACGTGCACATCACGCTCACACCACATGCACATCACGTGCACATCACGTGCACATCACGTGCACATCACGTGCACATCACGAGCACATCACGTGCACATCACGCGCACATCACGTGCACATCACGTGCACATCACGTGCACATCACGTGCACATCACGAGCACATCACGTGCACATCACGTGCACATCACGTGCACATCACGGGCACATCACGGGCACATCACGTGCACATCACGTGCACATCACGTGCACTTAACGTGCACATCACGTGCGCATGCGCGTTATGTGCACTTCACGTGCACATCATGTGCGCATGCGCGTCCCGTGGATATTACGTGCGCATGCGCGTATGTGCGAATCATTGCGCATGCGCGTCACGTGGGCATTATGTGCGCATGCTCGGCACGTGCATCTCAAGTGCGCATGCGCGTCACGTGCGCCTCATTTGCGCATGAGCGTCACTGCGCTTCATTTGCGCATGCGCGTCACCTTCACATGACGTGCGCATGCGTGTAACTTATTAATACTTGCGCATGCTTAATGTTCACATTTCATGTGCATGCGCGTCACTTGCTAATCACGTGCACACCACGTGCACATATATGCACATCACGTGCACATACCGTGGCCATCACGTACACATCGCATGCACATAACGTGGCCATCACGCTCACATCACGTGCACATCACGTGCACACCACAAGCACATCACGTGCAAACAGCGTGCGCGTTCCGTTCGCGTCATGTGCGCGTCACGAGCGCATCACGTGACATAACGTGCACATTACATGCACATCACGTGCACATCATGTGCACATCACGTGCAAATCACTTGCCTTGACAACTGCATCTTCGTGTGCTTAACTGAGCGCGTTACATCCGCTTTACGTGCATATCTTTCGCCGCATTCTATTACACTTTCTTACTTTGATGACTCTGAACGATGCCTTTCACGTTGCTGATAGTGCGCAGACGAATTACAAGTCTTAGTGTCGAGAATGTTTGATGTTTGCAAGTCAAACGATTTAATGGTGAATGTCGGAAAGTCAAAGGTGATAGTTTTTGAAAGGGAAGAGCAAATGACAGTTTGTTACATCAGTATATACGAAAGAGAACTTGGAGCAGGTGAGTGAATTTGTGTATTTAGGTAGTATGTTCACAGCGGATGGCCGAGTGGATAGTGACGTCGAAAGAAGGGTTAGTAAACAAATAAATGAAGATGGAGAAATAATGGTTAAGGAAGTATACGTTAACGGTGTAAATTTAGTAAGGAGTCGAGGTAGACCGAGGAAAACATAGTATGCCCAATTAATTAAATTTTAAAGGTTGGTCATGTTTGTAGTCGGAGGAATCGACATGCGTGTATGACTCGTTGTATGAATGTGTGTCAGGATAGAGTAGTATGGCGGTCCATTATCTCTGCCTACTCTGAAACGGCATGATGGTTTGTTGGTGTTGTTTATATTAATGTTAGTTGATTTAAATATCTGTGTCTTTTTGTTAAAGGCTATTTTGGCTTGCTACACCCTGCTTAATATTTCTGCCTTTGAACGCCCATCTTGAGTTATTCTGCTGCCCAGATAAGCACTATTCTTTATTTAAAAAAAAAATAATTGATAAAATGTATTGAGGTATACAATATCGATCTACACGACAAGAATTGAGGAAAACGATTCTGGCAATATGATGTTTATCGTCAAATGCGGTGGGATGTAGTATTGGCGACAAAGACATTTGAAATACCTTGAACAGGTAAAGGATTAAAAATAAATATACTTAAATCATATTTACGTACCCAAACGAATCACCATTAAAAATGTTATACAAAGTTCAAGGTTTTCATTATTTTGTTATTATTTTTAAAAACTCTATTTCCGGATTTAATATCCTACTAAATTGTCAATATCACAAATATTTATAGCTTTTCTTTATATTCTAAATAGTTAAATATCAGAATAATATTTTTTACGGATTTTAATTATAATAATAAATGGAACCACATACTAAAATGACGCATTGAGAAGTTAATTCTTCTTCTTAAAGTGCCCTGTCAGGTCCCCCCGACGTTGGCGATCACTCTGGTAAACTCTTCCCTATCCTGCGCCGTCCGGAACAGCTCCTCCACAGTTCCGATTCCCGTCCATTCCCTCACATTGCGCAGCCAGGACATCTGCCTTCTCCCTGCCCCCCTGCGGCCCTCTATTTTTCCCTTCAATATTAGATGCAGCAGGCGATACTTCTCTCCTCGCAGAACGTGACCCAGATATGCAATCTTGCGGACTTTGATTAATGTCAGCAGCTCTCTATTTACTCCTGCACGATTCAGGACTTCTGTGTTCGTCACTCTGTCTGTCCATGGGATCCTGAACATTCTTCGGTGAAGCCACATTTCAAATGCCTCTAACCGGTTTATTGTATTTACTTTTAATGTCCATGTCTCACACCCATATAACAGAACAGACCACACATAACACTTTAACATCCTCTGTCTTAGTTTTAAGTTGAGATTGTCATTGCAAAAGAGTGACTTCATTTTGTTAAATGCTGTTCTTGCTGCTTCAATCCGACATTTCAACTCTACATCTGGGTCAAGGGTGTCTGTAAGCATGCTGCCGAGGTATCTGAACTTTTCCACCTTTTCAAAATTGCAACCGTTCAGTTGTATCACCGAATCAGTATAATCCAGTCGTCCGAATGTCATCCACTTAGTTTTAGTGACATTAATAGTTAAGCCCAACTGTTCTCCGGAATTATTAACCATATTCAGTAGGTCCTGAAGATCATCAATAGGTACTGTCAGCTAGTAATACAGTATCATCTGCATAACGAATGTTGTTAATTACAACTCCATTTATCTTCACACCTTTCTCGGTAGTACTGAGGGCTTGTTTAAAGACATAATCGAAGTAGAGATTAAACAATAAGGGGGACAGAATACATCCCTGTTGCACACCTCGCTGAATGGTGATTGCGTTAGATCTCTCACTCCCATGTATTATCTCGGCTGTTTGAAACCAGTAAAGATTTTTGATGAAATTCTGGTCCTTCGTATCAATGTTGCATTCCACAAGCATTCTCATTAAATCATCATGTTTCACCCTATCGAATGCCTTCTTGTAATCAATAAAGCACCCGAAGACTTATTTTCTTTGATCGCGGCATTTTTGTAATAGTGCATTAACGGCCAACAGCGCCTCTCGGGTTCCGAATGATCTTCTGAAGCCGAACTGTGAATCATCCATATCCTGTTCACATTTGTTACGAATCCTGGCATGTATTATCTTAAGAAATAATTTGAGAACATGACTCATCAAACTAATCAGTCTATAATCACTGCATTTTTTAGGATGTTGCTTTTTTGGTAATGTCACAAAGAAGGATTTAAGCCAGTCTTGGGGTATGTTCCCTGTGTCGTAAATTGTGTTAAACAACTTCAACAGGTAATCAATATTATCATCACTGATTAGTTTCAACACCTCAACTGGAACATCTATTGTCTGAAATTTGTATCGCATGTAAAATTTCCGATCTTAAAATTTAAGGTCCATAAAGCTGTTCCATAGGAGCATTCATATCGGATCTGTTATCCTTAAATGCGCCAGAAATGTATTTCTCCCATGTTTCCAAAATATCTTTCTCATCCAATATCAATCTATTGCACTCGTCAATTAAACATGCTGGAGTAGTCTTTCTAGTAGTTCCTGTTATTTCTTTCAATTTCTTGTGGAGTTTGAATGCATCGTGACTGCGATTGTAGGATTCCAGTTCTTCACACTGGGCTTTCATCCACTCCTCCTTCGCTTTTTTAATTTCTCTTCTTATTGTCGTTTGCAAATTTCTATATTGTGCTTGATTATTTTTATTTTTGCGTCTTTCATCCATCAAACTCAAAATGTGGTCTGTCATCCAATTCTTCCTTCTGATTGGTTTATCAGATTTCAAATCTGTGTCACAGGTTTCTTGGATTATCATTTTAAAGTTATTCCAATGCGTTTGTACATCTTCAGATTGGTCACGGGGAGTTGCCCAATCTTATCGTTAATGGTACGGGTAACCCGGTTTCTATCCGCAATTATATTGAGTTTTGAGGTGTCTACTTTAGTTTTGGCTATTGGCATTTTAATTTGTTTTAAACGTACAACAATATCAGCGGCCAACAAAACATGATCAGATGCAATGTCTGCCCCAGGGTACGTGAAAACCCTTTTTACGGAGTTTCTAAATCTATGATCAACCAGCACATAATCTATCTGGTTTCGAACTACATCAGAAACTATTCCATCTTGGGGTGATTTCCACGTGTACAACCTTCTTTTCGGGAGTTTAAACCAGGTATTTGAGATGACCATATTCTTATCCTGGCAAAATTCATATAGTCTATCACCCCTTTGGTTGCTTATACCCAAGCCATGTGCGCCAATTATATGAGAGCGGCGGCCTTCACCAATCTTGGCGTTGAAATCTCCAATGATGAACCTAATCTCACCGCCTTTCAAGCTTCGCAATGTACTGGTCAGCGAGTCATAAAAAGTTTCCACATCACTGTCATATCTCGCGTCAGCTGTTGGTGCGTACACCTGTATTATTTTAATGTTGGTAGGTTGACAGCTCAATTGTAGTAAGGAGATTCTGTCTGAGATGGGAATAAATTTTTTAACAAATTTTACGTATTTCTTCAGATTTTCTTTTCAGACTTCTTCAAATTTTACGTATTATTTCTCGGCGTGAGAAGTCAATGAATTCTCATATTGCATTATTTTAAAATAATACTAGTATATTTTTTTAAACTTTTGTAGATTTTACTTAAAATAAATTATGTTGTTATTTGAAATTTCATGTTAGAAGAAGTTCATTGTAAATAATGTTTTTTTTTTTTTAATATTGTTTATATTTAGTTAAATTCATCATCTTATTCATCTTCTTTCTTGTTGCAGACCTATGTGGTCTGTTCTCCAGAGTGTTGCTGTGTGCTATCGTCTTCGAAGTCCTCAAAAATTGTTTGGTCCGTACTGTGTCTGCCCTTGCTTTATGTTATGTTATTATTGGTCTTACGCATGTTTATGTCTTCTAGTTAAATTCCACTTTTGTTTATGTCTTCGACCGGTTTCAGCAGCTCAGCTCAGAAGATGGCAGCGAGCTGCCAAAACCGGACGAAGCTATAAACATAAGTGGAATTTAAAAAAAATATAATTTTAAATCTATATAAATAAAAGGCAATCTTCCGGGTGTGTGTGGACTGATTCCGGGGTTATTCCTGGGCAGATCGTTTTCATATTGATACACTTCCTTAATAGATAGACATAGGTGGGCATAGGCATATTTTTGTTATTAATCGAGCTCTAATTAACTTTGTAAATTTATAAATTTTCGTAGTGCGAGCGAGTATAGACCTTCATGTTCGTATCACCTGAGTATCGATCTTTAGAGTCTATATTCGCTTGGCGTGATAAGATGCAAATTAGTGGCTTTTTTGACTCTTTGCGTGGTCAGATATGAAATTAGTCGCTCTTTTGAACTGAAAAATATACGCACGTATAGGGATGGGCAAAACGACTCATCTCAGGGATCTGATCTGAACGGTTCCGCTCAGCAAAGTGAGCCGACTCTTTTTAACGATCCACGGTTCACCATTTTGAGTCGTTCAAAGTTTGAAATTATTTTAGTGACCTTTTTTTTTTGCTCCTCGACCAAAAAAGTTGATTCCGGTAAAAAAAAAAAATTCACCAGGATAAATTTTTTGTCGATGAGCTAAAAAAAAAATTCACAACGACAAACAACTTTTTTGACAAACGACTCGATAATTATCAAGAAGAATCGGCTCACTTTACTGAGCGGAACCATTCAGCTCAGATCCCTTAAAGAGATCACTAAAAATAGTCGACTCTTTTGCAATAATATACGATTCACCGAGCGCAGAGGTCGGCAAAATGCGGCTCCGGAGCCGCTCGATAATTATCAAGAAGAATCGGCTCACTTTACTGAGCGGAACCGTTCGTCGACTCTTTTGCAATAATATATGATTCACCTAGCGCAGAGGTCGGCAAAATGCGGCTCCGGAGCCGAAGGGGTTTGTTGAAAGAAAAAATAATCGCGAGATACTTGCTTACCATCGCATCATTCATCAAGAACGCTCTGTCCGCAGACATTTCCAGAAGAAATTTGTAAAGTTATGGAATTGGTGATTACGATTATCAATTCCGGTTTAGCTAAAACTCTTAATCATCATCGCCAATTCAAAGATTTTTAGTCATCATCTTCAACGCCTGAAATAGTATTACTGACTCTTGCTGATCTTTCGCTTTTCGCTTCTACATATTCATGCGGACAATTTTATTCAAGCATGAATTTTAACAAGAGTAAACTACGAAGTCGTCTTATTGATGAGAACATGGAATTGTGCCTAAAATTAAGAATAACAACAAACAAACATGCATCAGGTCCATAATAACATACGGAATCAAAGCAAGAGCAGACACTGAGCAGACACTGTCAGAGACTGCGACCTATTGTGGGGAGAACCGTTAGAGATAGGATACCCAACGAATAAATTCGCAAATCCTGCAACATTGAAGACATAGTGAGATGGAGTAGGCAGAGACATCGAGAGAATGGATCCAGCAAGAATTCCTAATATCGTGATACAAGAGACTCCAGAGGGCCGTCGACCACCAGGATGACCACCAAAGAGATGGAGAGAAGGCTGGTCGCCTTCATCACAGGAAGAAGTATGAAATAATGTTTTATTCAGTGTACCCGTAATTGAATGAAGTGCAAAAATTATAATAAAGGTTATCTAAATTAATAAACATATTTGGCTCTCAATTTTTTTTTAAATCGTTGTAAAGTACGCATTTGGCTCTTTGGCTAATAATTTTGCCGACCCCCCTGACCTAGCGGATCATTGAGCTGCCGCTCTTTTTTTTATGGATCATCGCTCACCCGCTCACCAAAAAGATTCGAATCTTTGAGTCGACTCGTGAGCGGATTGCCCATCCCTATCTCTGAAATTTCAAATTTGAATTGCGTGTTACAGTTTCGTAAGTAAAATATTTATATTTCTAATTCATATATATCTTCAGTTTATTCTATTTTGCCGTTGAAATGAATACAGATTATATTTCCGCATTACATATTTCAAAGTTTTAGTTCTAAATTATATCGAATAGAAATGATATTACATATCGTTTTACTTACGTATTATTTTAGGTTATGTTATGACTACATGGAAAAACGTTAAATTCTAAGTAACAATTCTATGAATTGGTATAATCTATTTTAATAATGTAATGTAAAATTGTTCTGGCAGGGCGATAACTTATAATATCTTTTGGATTAGACGATTTACTTCAGCTGTTTTAGTTTTTCTCTGTTATGCTGTGATAGGTAAACATATCCTTACATACAGCATTAGCTGCCTCAGTTGGAAAAATCCAGTAATATAACATTTCCAAATGGTCTGATGTTCCCACGCCAATCTTACAATGATCGAGTGTTTTTTTTTAAATATACTGCTCATTTTAATATAATTATTTGATTTTTGCAGAGATGCCGACGCTAAGGATGATACCAGGAAAGACTCTTTGAGATAGGGTGAGGAACACGGCTATCCACGATATCTCCAAGGTGGAAGATGTCGTGAGATGGGGCACGCAACGCAAGATACTGGCATGTATGGATCCCACACCCGATTGTTATATTTATGAACTAATTTTGAAATGGTATGTACAGGTTGGATTAATTGGTTTAATTCCACTATTAGAGGCAGAACAGGAGTGTCGGACATCATCGGAAGAGTGGCAGCGCTAAAATGGCATGCCGCTCGCAGCCCTGATGATAGATGAACTGCAACCCGAAACCCAGGACGTCCTCAACTTCGATGGAGGGACGACATTGGATGCGTTTTGCCCAGGATCGACAGACATTGAATCAGATGGAGGAGGCCTACGCCCAGGAGTGAACGGATATAGGCTCATGATGATGATGATACAAAACATTGAAACACCTACATGCAACATTTTAAATATTTCTGGAATGGGTAAAATTCTGCAACAATGAAAGTTCAATGTATGGAATGAATGCTTTAAATTATCAACTGATTTCTGTAGAATCACACTCCAAAGGAGAATTGATTCAATGTATATTTCCAGACATCACACAAATTTACAAATTTCGTCATTGGTTAAGTGAATGTGCATTATTAGCTTCATCTAATGGACATCAAAATCAAGAGTTTTGTTTCTCTAAACATTGTATTTCTAAGAGCATTATTATGACCTTGAATGGTATATGTATGAATGTTTCATGCAAATGTGATATAGTATATTTATTTGTTTTTTTAATTTCACTTAAAATATTAAGGAAAAAAATTAAGACTGGACGTTTAATGGTTTAAACATTAAGCTGAAAAAGATATATATTAACTTTTTTTTGGGTGGCATCTTTAGGGTAACATTTGAACTACACTATATTAATTTAATATTTTTCCTTTTATTTCTAGGTAACATGAAACGGTGAAATCTGCAAGCTGAAAGATGTCATGAGATGAGGCAGACAACCCAGAAGATAATGGAATGCGCGTGTGCAGAGGATGGATCCCACACCTCGATATATGCGTAGATGAAGTGCAACCCGAAACCCAGGACGTCCTCAACTTCGATGGAGGGACGACATTGGATGCGTGTTGCCCAGGATCGACAGACATTGAAGCAGATGGAGGAGGCCTACGCCCAGGAGTGAACGGATATGAATTGTATATGTATGAATGTTTTATGCAAATGTGATATAGTATATTTATTTGTTTTTTTAATTTCACTTAAAATATTGAGGAAAAAAATTAAGACTGGACGTTTAATGGTTTAAACATAAAGCTGAAAAAGATATATATAAACTTTTTTTTGGGTGGCATCTTTAGGGTAACGTTTGAACTACACTATATTATTAAATCATAACGCGCTTTTGCACAGCTATGTTTAAGACCAATTGGCATCAAAAACTCATTTCAGACTTTTTGCAAACTTGCCACCTTGGTAATGCCCAGCCTTCAATTGTTCAATTCACATTAGTATTATTCAAGTTCACAGCAAGTTTGCTTGGATTAAACAAATGTTTTAAAGATATGAACTGAATTAGGATACACACATTCTTGCACCTATACACATGTCATTTTATCCAATAAAATAATTGATATTGAACTTTCATTGTATTTCTTTAATATATATTGGGTGTATTTATATACTCTAATATAGCAATAGCGAAGCGTTGCCGGGTCAGCTAGTATTAAAATAAAAAACGTTATTCTTAATTTTCATTTTTTTGATTTTATTTTACAAAAAATGACATTCCGAGGCTATTTCAGAAGGCACAGTTGAACTCGCTCCAACAATCTATCCTAAGTATTCGCGTAATTTTATTTACATATTATAATAATATTGCATACATATATTTTTCTGGCCATCTATACAATATTTTAAATAAAATAACAGATACCATTTGAATTGTGAAGTTATTGTAAGCTACATACCATTTTGTTTTTTATTTTTTTATTTATACAAGTTCTTTTTACCCCTTTGTGATTTTTGTCACTCGCCTGTATAATAAAAAGCTATAAAAGATTTAACGATTTGGTATCAGCAAACAGAAAACCTTTTTTTTTGTCAATTTTGTCTACCTCAAAGACACAGTCTAACGAAGTGACGCAAAAGATCTCTTTATTAAGTAAACATATTGAATTTCGATACACACATATTGTATTTCTCACCTTCGCTTGTTACTAACAATTTTGAATTGAAAATTCACATACACATTATATTAGTAATATGAATGTATTACGACAAACTAAATCAATGAATTATATGAATTTAATACGTGGGGAATATAAGGCTAAGGAAAGAAAATGATACTAAGGTGATTTGAACATATGAACGAATTATTTTTTATTCTACGTTTTATTGTTTATTTTACGGATAGGTGAAAAGCCTATTTATATACATTCAAATTATATTATTATATACATTCAAAACATTTTTGTATTTGTATACATTCAAAAACAAATTATATAAATAGTGTCAAAAAAACTGAGTTTGTCAGTTTGAGAATACCCTCGCAAGGCCGAACAAATTTGTCAACAACATTATATATAATTTATATAAATTAAATCTAAGTAAAACCACTAAAAAATCGTGTTTACTATTATAAATTAATATGGGTTTTACCTCGCACATACTTATAGAGCTTATACTATACTTGAACTCGTTTTTTCGTTTGGTAAGTTTTTGGTATTTAAACACCACGCTTGCCGGACGGGTTGGTGAGTTTTCGATCAACCGCCCTTAATACAGACGCTATTTGTAGCCGCCCACTTTGAGTCAGGCACTACCTACCTATTGGCTCGCGAGATGTATTTTATTTCCCTCCTACTCTGAGCTATCGATAAGCCACAGAAGATATGGGTATGTAGCCTCGTTAGCTGGTAAACATTGAGTGAGAAAGACGAGCGACAGGAAGAAGTATACACGTGTAGGAGAGGCCTGTATCCAGTAGTGAAGAGACCAAGACTAAGGAAGATACATATTTTACTACTTTACATCATATAGTATACAAGTAGTTTTTGAACAATGATATACGACTCCATATCAAATCATTAATACGAATGAAAGGGTCTGTTTTCTAGAAGTTTCATTGTATTTTATGACAATGACATGTTTCGCCAGGCTAATAAAAAATATCGCCTGCTGGATCTAATTTTGAAGGGAAAATAGAAGGCCACAGGGAACCAGGGAGAAGGCAGGTCTCTTGGCTGCGCAATGTGAGGGAATGGACAGGAATTGGAACTGTGGAGGAGCTATTCCGGACAGCGCAGGATAGGGAAGAGTTTACCAGAGTGATCGCCAACGTCGGGGGGACCTGACAGGGCACTTTAAAAAGAAGAATAATAAACTTTGACGACGTGGCAGAGTGGCAAAAACTATGACTGCAACAATGAAGATCACGGGTTTGATTTCCGGCGATGGCAGTGTGATTGTCACACTATCATTATTATCTACCTATCACATGTCATGAGAAACAATACATACAAAGTTTCATACATTAATTGGGCACAAATAACCTGCTGTACCTATACAAATGTGAAAAGCTACAGAAAACTACTAAAAAAAGACCCAAGTGGCATTCTAAGAACCAGTAAAAATGATACACTTTGCTACAAACCGAGTCCTATAATTGAAACATGCGAAGAATGCATCATCAAATGTAAAATTTGAATGCCATAGCCAGACAAAACATGTCATTCCCATAAAGTATTACTAAACTTCTAGAAAATTGATATTTCATTCGTATTATTTATACGCACATAGTTACGGATGTATATACGAGTATACGGACAAAATGGGTCATATAAATAATTAACCTTTGTAAAATGTTTAATTAATTTTATATGACATTATTAAATTCATGATATTAATTATAATATAAAATAACTAGTATATATGCAATATCGAGGTGTATTGAATGGTTATTATACTCTGAAGAGAGGTACATTTTATTATGCCAGATCAGTCATTCCCAAAGTGGTCTATATCGACCCCCAAGGGTCGATTCCGACCTGCAAGGTCCACGTCAATGAAACCAAAAATTGGGGGTCCATGAGATGTAAACCCGGGATCCACGATAGTGGATTCCATTTAAGCAGGCGGTCACCAAATTTTATTTTCCCGCAAATGTAATAATCCACCTCACATATAGTTCCTATGCACGTATTTACTTAATACTTTCTTATCTTCTTCTTCTTCTTCCTCAGCCTATTCCCGTCCACTCCTGGACAAAGGCCTCCTTCATTCGCTTCCATCTCCTGTGTCCTGTGCAGACTGCATCCAGGTTATTCCAACGTGTCTGTTCAGGTCATCCTTCCACCGTAGTTGCGGTCGCCCTACACTTCTCTTTGCCGCCCACGGTCTCCAAGTCAGCAGTCTTCTTGTCCACATTTCATCTGAGCTTCTGGCTACGTGACCCGCCCATTGCCATTTTAGAGTCGCCACCCGGTGGATGATGTCAGTGACCTTTGTTTTTTCTCTCACCGTATCGTTTCTGACTCTGTCTCTTAGGCTTATTCCTAAGATGGCTCTTTCCATGGCTCTTTGGGTCATTCGCAGTTTCTCGGCACTTTGCTTTGACAATGTAACAGTTTCGAGACCACAAGTACCAACTGGCAGAACGCAGGCTTCATAGACTTTTCGTTTCAGGTTGATTGGTATTTTCCGTTTTTTAAGAATGTAACTCATGTTACCGAAAGCTTCCCAGCTTAGTCCAATTCTTCTTTCTTATAATAAACGTACATTCCCTAATTATAGGTATATTTTATAAAATTATTCCTCCCATTAAAACATAGATTTTTTTCAATATTTTTATTTTATGTAAAATGTTGGATTTGCATTTTGTTACGTTTTAATTCATAAGTGTATAACTTTAAAACTTAGTGTATATTTTATATTATTAAATATTTATGTTCTACAGTAAACCCTATCAAAGTGAGTTACTATGTGTAAGCTTCAAAAACAAATTTATAGTTATAGATGAATTTGTAAAAAAAAATATTAGGAAAGCAGGAGGTCTACACAAAAAAAAAATCGGCAAGAGGTCTACGGGATAAAAAAGTTTCTGAACCTGTGTGCTAGATTGTGCATATAAAATAATTTAAAATTATTTAGTTCTTGGTAAGTTTATTATTTCATTGCAGACATATGTTTTATCATTTAATTTTACGTTCACATAATAAACTGGGTGTCAGGGCTTTGTTGAAAATATGTTATTTTGGAAATAAAATAATTAATGCTTACCATATGAGCCTGAAGAGGAACTCGAACAGACTGGGAAACACCAGGTCATCTGATGCAGCCAGCCATTTTCTTCCTAGGACCCGGAGTGCGGGCATCCTGAAACAATGACCAAAAATTACCATCATTTTCAAAATATTTAATAAATATATTATTATCATTTTCTCAAATAAAACAAAATAATTTATATATTACTAGCGGACCCGAGAGACGTTGTCCTTTTCGAACGATTTTTTTTCCTAGAACCAGATCGCAGCGCCACCTACCGGGTCCAATTGTGAATCTAAACTATCCAGAGACTCCCTCAAACACACACAAAAATTTCATCAAAATTGGTCCATCCGTTTAGGAAGAATTCAACTACGTACGCCCGTACAGAAGAATTATATATAAAGATAGACGAATATTGAATATAGATTGGTCTTCACTTTGTGGTATAATTAATATTTGAAATATAAAAAAAATTATTTGTACTTATACAACATTTATATTTTATCTATTCATTGTATCCATAATGTTAATATTTTTTAAAGAGAATTTTTGAACAAAAGGATCGGTGTAGTATAATATTTTTGAAAATATTATTATTGAATCATTTAAAATATAATATAATACAATCTAATTTTTTAAGCAATAAGTTTACAGCAATACTAAAAAAAGCGACTTGAACACGCAATTGCAAATAGGGAAGAACAGCAAGGATTTAAAAAAAAACAAATCTACAACTGATGCAATATTCATTATAAAACAGATCAAGGAGAAATCAATAGAAAACAAGAATCCAGCTATGTATGTTTCATTGACTTAACTAATCCGTTTGATAGAGTATTGCTAAAAGACATTGTCAATATCCTTTTAGAAAGAGGTATATCATAATCTATCATAACAACAATAAGTTTATTAACATCTTTGCTGACTCTTGGGATGCCACTTGGGCCTTTGTTGCCTGCCAATGTTGTAGTTTCCAGTTGCTTTCCACATGTGTTTACAGCAGGTTATTTGAACCCAATGAAATCCATCCCATGTGATACAATAATTTACTTGAAACTATTCCGGATTTTAGCGCAAGAGGAAAATTTGTGAAAAAATAACAACGTATTAAAACAATGCCATTAATATATACAGCCATTTAATGTAAATAAAAAAAACATAAAATCAAAACACGTATGTAACTAAACAACGCATTGCATCAAATGAAAATTATTTTTAATGATCAATAGCATAACTTTGTTTTGCTATTATGAACCAAATTTACATCTAATTTATTCTTCAGCTATTCTCTTGATTTAAATGATTGCCTCGCGATATTTAAATCAGATTTATTTAATTTCAAGCTTGACAGGTTGCAATCTCAAGCTATCTGATGCCAATAAGATTTTTACATCAGCTTGTAATTGCTATAAAATTAATCTTCGTTTTTTAATCGTTTCGTAAAGCAAGAATTACCTGAATTAATTTGATGAGTATTTAAAACAGTGACGGTACTCCCATAGAAGCCCAGAAGCCCGGCTTGCGTAAGAAACTTTGAATCAAAAACCCCAAATCTAAGTAATCATGGCCCCGCATAAACCAACAACCCACCAAATCACCTTCCAACAATGTTCCCATCAGACGTAAGAAGAATAGCCACAAGAGGAACCTCTGTAAGCCGGAAGACTTTTTGATTCAAAATATTTTACGCAAGCCGGGCTTCTGGGCTTCTATGGGAGTATCACCACTGATTAAAAATTCTCAAAATGATAATTTTTACAGAACTTTTAATATTCCTTAATAATTTCGCAGATTTTCAGCGTTGGTTAATATGTTTTTTGGGATCTTCTGAAAACCCGTGTAACTCAACGGAGACTGTAATGATCTCCGAAACGTCGTCCAGAAAGACAGAATAAATACGGAAGCCAAATAATTCGTATTTTTGATGTGTTCTTGAACCATTTTTGATATTAAATTATTCTAATTTATATTCTATCAGGTCGATCATACGTTGTATATAAATTTCTTTTTAAATATATTTTTTTATTTGAAAAGAAATTTTAACACGATGTTAAACCACTTTTAATATATATTTTTTGTAATAAAAATAAATGAACACATCACGTGTGACTAACTGACTCAGGAAGGTTGGAAATATCAATTGTATTAAGTGCCATCTAGCGTTGTAAAATATAAAATTCAAGAAAACACGCTTATAAACGTCAAAACAGATATAGGTATACTGTAACTGTTTATCTGAGAGGAAAAAAAACAAAATATTTTTCTTGAAGTGTTTTTACACGAAGAATTACGGTACGACGAGGTATTTGAAACAATAATCAGAACAATGAGAGAATATTATATTACTTTCCTGACAAGGCTACGTCATGAACGAAACCAGATGACACAATCATTGATAAATGTTGTAAAATAATTATAGTGCAAGGATAATTTATGGAGTAATTAAATATACATTTATGAATGCTTGAATAATGATTTAAATCTCTAAACCATTGGTATTTATAAAATTCTTTACTCTGGCAAAACATCTCCCCGTCTAAAAATATAACTAAATGTTACGTAAAAAAATACGTCAATAATTCAATATTTTGAAATGATACTCTGACGCCATTTTTTTATATTATACATCATATTAGTACATTGTCAGGCCTGGATTCCATTTTGTCTGTGTTTTGACACTCATTTTTTCTTGCGTTCTGTCGTTCTAATGTTTTGTGTTCAATTTAATAAGTTCAAACACTGTTTTTCTCAGCAAAAATATTATATTTGAAGTGCACAATCTCATTATTATCTACTTGGATAAGTTGATAAACTATGGTGCAACTGTGTTTGGCAGATATTTTAATTTGGTAATAAGCTCACCGATTGCATTATTTGTTTCGCAATTGTCCAAATGCTTATTTCATAATTTTATAAACATTTTCATATGTAGATTCAGGTAATGTAGAGTGACATATTTTTAAATTATTTGTAATAAGATATTTAATTCGTAACAATTTCACAATTCACTTAAAGTATGAATCACTTTTATATTCATAATTTTTCGTAAATTTATTTGGTAATTCAATCTGTCGTTTTTAGTGTTATAAAATCTCGGATTTAATGCCTTTGTTTAGTTAAAAATGTTGAAATATAAGTATAAATACCACAAATTACATGTGTTTCCATTCCCTCCAAATAACATAATTAACATTATTTCTTGAAATATAATTAAATTTATTGTTTCTTGAAAAATTATATAAAACTCCATTTTACATAATTAATACGATTGAAAGTTTTATTATATTTTATGTGAATGACATGTTTCGCCTGTCTAAGGCATTATCAAATGCCTCAGACGGGTGAAATATATAAGGGATTAGCAAATGTATAAGACAACTTGTCATAAAATACATTAAAACTTTTAGTTACTGTTAAAATTTATAACACTGTTATAATATCACAATTTATTTTTATTCACTGAAAGTGTCGCGACAGCTGTTTTTTGTAACACCTGATGATGCCAACATCGGTTGGCGAAACAGCTGTCGCGACACTCTCAGTGAATAAAAATAAATTGTGATATAATAACAGTGTTATAAATTTTTACATTAATATGTTAATAATAAACAAATTTTAACATTTAACATTAATAATGTTGAAGGATAGGGGGCGGTGGAGGGCTTTGGGAGAGGCCTACATTCAGCAGTGGATGACAGACGGCTGATGATGATGATGAATGTTGAAGTATCATAGTAATTCGGCCAAAACAATGGACTAAAACTTCTAGAAAACAGGCGTTTTTATTCGTATTAATTACATAATTAAAAAGTCATTTTAAATAAAAAAATATTATAAAAGTAGTAAGAAACGTGAGAATGTAGATACGTCAAATTTAAACATTACTAACATCGATTTCAATAAGCCCGCTATTCAAACAATTATCACATTAATATTGATAATACGTACATAGAAAAAGAAGATTTG
This sequence comes from Lepidostoma basale, assembly GCA_022606425.2. Classification (NCBI taxonomy): domain Eukaryota; kingdom Metazoa; phylum Arthropoda; class Insecta; order Trichoptera; family Lepidostomatidae; genus Lepidostoma; species Lepidostoma basale. The sequence continues at coordinate 529,958 of JAHDVF020000291.1, read as the reverse complement.
AGTTGTTCTTCTAGTTTCGACCGATTTCGGCAGCTCGCTGTCATTTTCTGGTAACTAGATGAAAATTTCATCTTTACCAGAAAAAAACAGGAAACACTACACATAATAAACTGGGACACAAAATATTTCAATCAAATTAATCGTAAATATTTAAAATCTTAACATTATAATATATAACATCATTATGAATGTTAGTAACACCCTTAATTATTTTTTTTTTTTTTTTTTTTTTAAAAAGACTAACATCAAAGATTTAAATCAATGATATTAGAATTTATTTACCAATCTTCAATGTGAGCAGAAAATAGCTCATTATTATGAAGAAGGAATCTGGTCGTGTCCAGGCTCGAACCCAAGTCCCCTAGATCAGGAGCCAAGCGTTCTATCCCCTAGACCACCACCCGGTTCAATTCCCCAAGACCCATTATAGCGAATCATTCCTCTTTGTAGTTTCAATCCTAAGGATCGGTTTGCAGCAAAGTCTTCCACGTCATCCTCAACTACGCTTGGTCTTCTACAGCTCTCACCAGCTCGATACTCGCACACCTGTTTCAGATACTTCTGTCGGGAGCCTACTCTGCAATTTGTCATTCCCTCTATTATGTCGTGCAGAAAACTCTCAAGCTCTGAGATGGTTTTTGGTCATTTTACACAAATAATCTTGTATAAACACACAACTTTTCATATCACAACACACTAATGATAGAATATTTTAAAATGTTACGGGTGTAAGCATGATGTCACATTATAAAAACATGATTGCATACATATATGAAATATTGACAAAAACGTTCTTTTTCTAAAAGTTTTGTTTTATTTTATTTGTGGCACGTGTTTTGTTTAGCTGGATCATTTAATAATCAAATGTACAGATAATGCGAAATATGTCAATCCCATAAAACATAATAAAATATCTAGAAAATTGTCAGTTTCGTCCAATACCGAATATGGAATATTACATCATGGTTCATGTAACATTAAACAAACTTGTAGATATAAAATAATAAAAAACTTTGTTCTTAACCACGATACGGTGTTTATAATTGATGCCTACTAGTTTCGCTTGGACCCAAGCATCATCAGGGCAATATAGTTTTATTATTTTATATCTACCATATATAATTAATATAAATGAAAACGTCTATCTTCTAGGAGTTTTGAATGCATGAAATGATAATGCCTTAGAAGCGCGAAACATGTTGATTACATATAAAATGTAATCAAACTCATAGAAAACAGACGTTTTCATTAATGTGAATTATTAAATATGGAGTTTTACATCATTTTTAAGAAACAATAAATATTTCATTAAACAAACAATGCCTTCAATCAACTAATAATGGTTTCCAAATATTATATTTTATAAATACCCCAACACTACGACTTTTTGAAGTCAATAACACAGCAGTCCACCTTATAATGCAATACTTTAATTGTTTTGTTCTCGCGGGCTTGATATTTATTGAGTTCTACTTTACGTTTCGTTTGGATTATGTTCATTGTGGATGTGAAAAATTTTATCACCGACAATCTCATTTTAAATGGCGACTTTATTACTCTTATTATTTCAGAATTTAACATAAATAAGCATTTTTCAATTTCAATCGTGCATGTAATGTTGCATGTTGATGATATAAAAATGTGAAAATAATGGATCTAGGCTCGTGTTTTTTTTTATATAATGATTTTCTATTTATCATAAATTCAGATCCATTCGTAATGACAAATGTTTTGAATATATATTTTAATTATTTATGTCATGTTTACATTATGATTAAGATCTTATTAACATAAATGTTTCATAATTAATATGACGTACATGTTTAAGCGGAATTTCAAATATATTATTCTTATTATAATTAATCTAAATCATAGGTTCCCAATGGGTATGTTACTTCCTGGGCGCTGCAGCGCGCTTGAGCGTTCCAGGGGGCATTAGCCGGTCCAGAACTAAATGAAGGATGTTAAGGCAGTCAAAGATGGCGACCGTGGGGTATGTATTTTAAACAAATATTACACTATCTAAACATGTATATTTCTAAACTTTTGTATGAAGCACTTAATTTGTGGTGTAACATTATTCAATATAATATTAAAACACTTGTAAATTTGTATTTACAACACTTTATTCTTTACAACACCCAACAGGTTTGGCTCCCGTCGGAGCTTCATCGGGGTAGTGCAGGTGCCAAAGGGAGTTGAGTATGCAAAATATGAGGACCGCATTCTGTACATAGTTTTGAACTCAGAAAAGCTTGCAGATTATGATTCTGAATGTTGCCAGGAGGTTTTTTGGTCCATTTATTTTTTATACCCCATCCCCTAAGATAACGGACTGAAAAAAATGCTTTGGAACTATTTTAATGATTGTTTTAGTGACAATACCCAATTATTTCTTATGATAAAAGATACATATAGCTAGTCAATTGAAACAGAAAAAAAAAGTTCAAGAATTATTGATAAAAAAAAAATTTCATATGAAAAAGCAAATTTTTACGTATGTCATCAAAAAAAAAAATTAATCCTTTTTTATTTTGGCAGTCATTATCAATACATTTGCACAACAAAATACAATTTAGTTATTGTTTTTTGTAAGAACAAGCCTTTGTTAGGCAATTTGCTGTACCAGAAACAGAATGCGGTCCTCATATTTTGCATACTCAACTCCCTCTAGCTCCCGGTCTAGGGTTACAAAAGACACTTAATAACATTTTTCACTTTATTTGTATATTTTCTAATCCTGACGAAGCTCCGACGGGAACGAAACCGGTTGGTTGTTGTATAGAATAAACGGTGCAAATGCAAATTTACAAGTGTTTTAATATTATATTTTATAACTATTTTTATAATTAATAAACCTTGTTTACAAACAGATTTTTATTTGTAGTAAACGCGTCAGCAGCTTCTAAGAAAGAATAATCAAAATTAAAATGAACACCGTCAGTTCGACTAATGTTTTGTTTTTCTTGCAATAATTAAATAGATTTGAACATCAGAATAAATACATGACAGGTCATCATCCATTATTAAGAAATCTGTTATTTCTATTCAAACTAAACCATCGATAATGCTGATAGGGTACAATAATTGAGTTTGCCACGATAACGATTTCTACACGAATAAATTACATTTTTCAATTATTGCATAAAGAGCACAATAAATATATAAAATAAATTGGCATCATAAAGTAAAAACTACAACAGTGATTTTATCAAACCAGAAGTTATTTCTAAGTTCAAATCATCTCACAATCAATCGCTGTATCAGTGAATCAGTTGGATCGTAGGAATATGAATGCAGAAATGTCTTTTAACAATTGTATAAACCTGTGATTGTTTAGTTTATACACCCTGGATCTAAGGAACTCATTCGTTTCTTTGACTGTGGTTTTTATCGGATTGTTTTTCCCGCGTAAACCTATATAGGTTGTCTGACGTTTTGGCTTTCCTACCACATTTGTGGAAGACGAATTATTTTGGGCCCCACGTTACCATTAACGAAAAACATTAAATACTCGTATATATAAAATACATATTAATAAACTGCACAATGGTGTTCTTGTACCGACCCTTATGTATGGAAGCGAAGTATGGAAATGGCAAAAGAAGGATGAAAGTAGAATAAATGCAGTAGAAATGAGATCTCTTAGACGAATGTGTGCTACTCTGATTATGATAGTGTCGAATAAAATACAAGAAGTGAATGCGGTGTGAATGATGGTGTTATGAACAAAATAATGAAAGGATCATTAAGATGGTTTGAACATACCATATAGAAAGAATGAATGAAGAAAGAATGGTAAAAAAATTATATGTTAACGATGTAACTGGAACTAGAAACCGAGGAAAACGTGACACGATCAAATATACCTATTGAATGTCGGCCACGTGAGGAGTCAGAGAAATCGACGCGAGTGCATGACACGATGTATGAATGTTGAGAAAGCGAGAGAAATATGTCGGAAAAGAAAAGTGTGGCAGTCCATTCTTTCTGCCTACCCCTTCAGAGAGACGGCGCGATGGTTAGTTAGTTAGTTATATATAAACTGTTAATACAGTATTTTACTTGATTTTATTCTTGTTGATTAATTATCATAATATAAATAGGTAAAAAACCCAGATTTCTGCCAGAAAGAGAACGAGAATATTTTGAATATAAGAGAACAAGATAGGAATACTTCGATTCTAAAAGTAATTCGAAATGCACACGAATGCGCATGCCCGCGAACGTTTTGAATTTTGTTCTGATTATTGTTACATGGCAGTAGTAAAACAAAACAAAGGAGAACAATTTGGTGTTATTTTATTTTCACAATACTTTCTAGCAACTGTGAAATTTGTAACGTATGTGAAAAAAATTTATTTACATTAAAATATGAAATTTTTTACTTCCGTGAATATTTCACGGGTTGAAAAGTAATAGACGAGACACTGTTGTTTACTGAGATGTATTTGTTGTAATATAATAAATTTCATTATTTCTTTATTTATTTATCTTTTACAATTCTGTCGATATCAACATTACATTATATTAATTGTTGCCAGATGTTTTTGTGAAAATATGACAAATTTTCACATGTGCGGTAGATCAAAAACACGTCGCGGGCCGCGGGCCGTGCTTTGGATAGCCCTGCATTAAATAGTTACATTATTATTCATATTTTATTATCCGTCTGAGGTGAATCTGGGGGGAGGGGGGTGTTTGATTGGGGTAATGACGAGAAAAGGGAGGGATCCCGCACAGTTTCCAAGTTTCTTCCAATATTTCAAATATTGTCAATTGTTTTCGATTATTTTTTTATCGTATTATTTTTAATAATATAAAGTATAACATCAAACTGACATACACACGCGTAAGAAATAAAAACGCGGATTACATCTTACTTATCTTCAAGTATAATACTTGTATTATCTATGAAACGAATTATCTCCACGTTTTAATATTGGTTGCGTTCTACCAACAATAATTATTTTTAATTATATGGGCCATGAACGTTGAGCGCTCGACGCATTAAGAAACAAGGCGCGAATCAAACACATCGATAAAACGTAAATAAATTAAATAATAGTTTTTTTTTGGGATCTTGGATACATCCGTGTAACTTGTCTTTCTCGGCCGACGTTTCGGTTATCGTGGCAGTCTCCATCTTCTCTCTCTCTCTCTCTCTCTCTCTCTCTCTCTCTCTCTCTCTCTCGCTCTCTCTCACTCTCTCTCGCTCTCTCTCGCTCCCTCTCGCTCTCTCTCGCTCTCTCTCGCTCTCTCTCGCTCCCTCTCGCTCTCTCTCGCTCTCTCTCGCTCCCTCTCGCTCTCTCTCGCTCCCTCTCGCTCCCTCTCGCTCTCTCTCGCTCTCTCTCGCTCTCTCTCTTGTCGCAGCAATTGCAGGTCCTTCGGAACACCGTCAAGACAACGAAACCACGGTCTGCCCACGCTGCGTCTTCCCTCCGGTCTTGCAAATGTCAACTACGCGGGTGACAGCTCCTTCATTCGCTCAAATGTCCAGTCAACCTAAGCCGTTGGAGTCTCCATCTTCAGGCTATTAAAAATGTGTGTGATTGGTAATTCGTTTGTTTATGCATATTTAAATATTGTAATTACCTTGAAAAGATTATACAGGAAACTCTGGAATCTGTGAATTATTGATGTGGTATTATATATAGTACTCATAATCTAATTTAAGAATCGATTAAGATGTTGCTTTAAAGATGACTTGTAAAGACTAATCAAATACAGACGAATTAATTTATCTTATGACGTGGTTATCAATGTATACGTCAGAGTTTATAAGAAATAGATTATTTTTTCTGTAGTCAGGGTTCAATATGCAATGTGAAAAAATAAACAAATATTGTTCTTAAAATGGCTCAAAGATTAAGAAGATTTTTTAATACATCGTTTTTCGTTCAATGATACATACAACGTGAAGAAGAACAAAATTAATTAATTTAATTTAAATAACTTTTATAAAAACCGATAATACGTAAGTGTGTACTTATTAATTCCCCGTCTCCCCGAAGGGATAGACAGAAATAATGGACTTTTCTTTCCTGACATACTTCTCTCATTTCTTAACATTCATACATCGTGTCATGCACGCACGACGATTCCTCCGACTCCTCACGTGGCCGACATTAAATATTTGATTTATTTTATCGTGCCAAGTTTTCCTCGGTATTTCTCTATTCCTAGTTCGATTTACATCATTAACATTTACTTTTTTTTACCATTCTCACATCATTATTTTGTTTCATTATTTTGTTTATAACACTTTCATTCGCACCGCATTCACTTCCTATATTTTCATTCGACACTCTATCATACCCAGATTTTCTAAAAATTCGTCTAATGCATAGGTTTCCAATCTTTTCTGGGCCACCGCCCCCTTTACAAGAAAAATTAACGTTCAACGCCCCCCTCTCATAAATGTTATTCCAAATACGAGTATTTAGAAACACCTAGTTGAATTTTTAAATATTATTAAATCTTTTATGTATCTGAAAACGACATATGGTAGAATACCGAACGAAGAAAATGAAGAAATGATTAAATATTAAAATGGATATGACTATATTTTTTTATCTTCCCACACTCTCTTTTTTTTCTGAGTCTTCTACTGCCCCCCTGAAAGTCTCAAACGCCCACAAGGGGGCGTTATCGCCTACTTTGAGAACCTAGGGTGTAAGATCTCATTTCTACTGCATTTATTATACTTTCCTCATTCTTTCTACTCCATATTATGTAATATTGATGAAAACGTGTTTTTTCTACAAGTATTTTTATTTTATATTTTGGAAGTGATGCGTCTCGTTAAGTTAGACTAGTTAGTTGTTCAAGTCATACATTTTCATATCCATTAGAATTTTAAATTTGCACTACAAATTTTAAATGTTAATTAAAAAGCTTGTGAATAATTCATTTGTAATAGCTCTAGCGAATTGGGGTCAAGGTGAAGGTCAACCGTGGACGAACTCTGGCGATGAAATATCACGTTTATTAATCAAAAGTTTGATGGTTATTAATGATTTCAAAACATTTGCATTAACCTAACCGGCGTTCAGCCCCCAGACAGACACACACAATGATGGATTAAAATGGAATTTTACGTGAAATTAGAATTATTATACGTAAGCGTTCATTTGACACATACAAACAGACACAAAATAATGTCATTTCGCAAGGATTCTTGCTGAAATATGTTACATTTATTGTTTCATGAAATTTTTTATGTCTTCTTTATTATGCCGTTTGTTACGAAGAAGTTGGTGTCACGGGGTGAAACATGAAGAATTACTCGTATCTCATTCGTGATCTCGAAACAACTCCTCCCAACGTATTGCCCATGTGCTTCGCTAATGTAACCTCATTATGTGATCTCTGAGATGCTTCGGGATGTATAGTGATATGAGATTGAAACCAATATTTACTATTTACAATTATATTTAATTACACAAACATATAACACAAAAAGAAAGATAGTAAAGTTCATGACTTTATTATGATTACTTCTTCTTCTGCTTTTTGTCCTATCACACCTCCATGGTGCATAGGGTCTCAAGGAACCTTCTCAACCCGACTCTATCGCATGCCTGATGCCTAACATTATCGCAAGCGAGGCCTGCTGCTTTAACCTCGTCCTGCAGGGCTCTTCTCCAGGTGGCTCTAACTCTGCCTCGCTTCCTCTTTCCCCTCATAGGGGACTAGTCTAGTGCGCCCTGAGCGATGCAGGCTGGGTTCCGTCTCAGAGTGTGATCGATCCACTACCATTTGCGTCTAGCGACTTGTTCTCTAATTGGCTTTTCGCCTGCTATGGTCCAGAGAACGGCATTTGACACTGTTGGGGTCAATAGGTCTTGAATATTGAGCGAAGTCACCTATTTATAAACACCTGGAGTTTACCAATAACGCCCGCGATAGATTTCCAAGTCTCACATCCGTACAGCAGTACGCTTTTTTTACGCTACAGCTGAATATTTGGAGCTTATGATTAATAGCATAGAGAAGTAATGAACAAAACTAAAGTTGCACAATGGGTCATGGAAAGATCCATGTTGGGTGTCACTTAGAGACTATGTAGCCAACGTGGAGATTAGAAGACGCACTAGGGTCGCCGATATAGGGATCGCATTGCGTGGATGAAGTGGGAATGGGCTAGACATGTGTGACGACGGGATGATGGAAGATGGAGCCAGAACGTTACTGAATGAAGTATCGGGAGATAGACCTACCAGGTGAAGCGATGATATTGTGCGGACGGTGAGAAGGGCCAGGATAACACTGGCAAGAGACCGAAAGGGATGGCGTGGGGGTAGAGAGGCTTACGTTCAGAAGTGGAAAAGCTGACAAAGAAATGATTATCGTACAATAAGATTACATTTATAATGGCTGTTCTAGAATGGATGATATCGCGGCAGCAAGTAAATCCTCAACGCGCTCTGCCCTCCTTTATCAGAGGGACCAACAGAGACACGATATAACTTGGGGAGTTTGTGGAAGAACCCATGCATATAAAATTGGCCTGTTCTCACTCATGAGATCACACCACACCGATGAAAAACATGGAGGACGAGGGGATACTCGACATCGAGACTCGCGACAACGACGATTTATAAATATCCAAGGTAAAAAGTGTCACATCCTTGAATATACAATAAAACCCGAAATTTTCCGTTTTTCTTTTTATGTTAAATAATGTCTAAGACATGACGTGCGTGCATGACACCATGTATGAATATAGAAGAATCGGGAGAAGTATTCCATGACAGAAGATTATGTGGCGGTTCATTATTTATGCCTACCCCTCTGAGGAGACGGAGTAGTGTGTAGTGATTTCGTTAAATAATATATTGTATGTTATATCTTAATGTTATTTAATTGACCAAAACAATTCATTTATACACGAAATATCTCCAAATTTACGGGAGCACCACATGAACTAATAATAATTAAATAGACAATATGTGCACCCTCTAAAAAGAACATTTGTGTTAAATTATTTTTTATTTTGTTATTTAATTTTATATCATTTTTTTATATTATTTGTTTTAGATTTATGTTGTGGGTGTTGGATGATCGAAGTGTGCGCGGGAGATGCCCATTGGTGGCGATGAGGTTCGCTACCCATCACACCGCGTCTCCCGCGGGGCTAAAAGAGAAGGATGGAGTGACGCATCGGCTAAATGTGACAGTCCATTATTTCTGCCTACCCTTTCGGGGAGACGGCGTGATGGTTAGTTATGTAAAAATATACATATTTGTTTTATTACGTATCGTCTTTACTTTCGACCGGTTCCGGCTTTTTCATCTTCTGGGGCAGTGATCTGCCGAAACTTAATAGAATAAACAAATAAAAGTAAATATTTATTATAAATAAATTTTTACATATTATTTTAATTTCATTTTTTCATTATATTTAACTAAAAAAAATCATTATGTAACATCATATTTTATATGAAACCATGTAAAACTTTACAAAAACGTATGAAAATTTTACACTGTGGAATTAAAGGAAATACATATTTCGCCTTGTTAAGGTATGAACAAATGTTGAATACAAAAAATGAATTGAATATTTGATATGCCATAGTAAGGCAAAACATGTCAATCCGATCAAATATAATGAAACTTCTTAAAACATACGTTTTTATTCATATTAATGATTTAATATAGAGTTTTACATCATTGTTCAAGAAACCATAATATGTTAGGACTTCCTTACCTTCACTACACCGTCAAAACAAAAAAATCACAGATTTTAACATTAAAATAAACAACATTTTCATTACTATCACACAACAGAAAAATAAACAAGCATAACGATATGAAAAATAATTCGTTCAGCGCGCATCTCTGAACTGTATCGAGATATTTTTTTATCTATTTGATGATATGATATTTCTTTTGGCGTTGATAAAACAATATTCTTGATGAAGCCGGTGCGAACGGTCAATCGGTGGCGACGAATTTAAGTGAGCGACTGATTATATCGTCTGATTTCATTTGAATTTTTACATTCGTATTACGTAACATCCTTTTATATGGGCAGTAAGAATTTATTTTCCAATCATCAGTTTTATTCGTCTTCTATGCACGTGTCTGTTTCAATTTGCCAATTGAAACCAAGCATTAATTATTTTGCAAAATATACCTACGTTTTAAATATTTGTTTATGTGCTGCATTTCCAAGAAAAATAATGTATTTTTAAATTACTAGGAAAACTAAAAACAAAACTTCGTCTGATAAGTTTAGGTCGTATAACCTGTTTGTGATGGCGATCTGTCGTGAAATTATGACGTCCAGCCATCCCTCCATCTCTTCGGCAGCCTTCCTGGTAGTCTCTCGCTGCTAGGATTTTCATCTTCGACAATATCTGTAATTCTTGTATCCTCCATGCGGTCATTATGATTCAAACCTCGCGTATCATTTTTATACATATTGATAAATTCTTCTTCTTTCGGTGCCGTGTCAGGTCCCCCTAACGTTGGCGATCACTGCAGCAAAGGCATCTCTATCCTGCGCCACTTGGAACAGGTTCTGAACCCTTGTTGTTCCTGTCCACAGGACAGCTGCCTTCTACCAACTCCCCGACGTCCCTCCTATTGATACATACGTAAAATAAAAACAACACTTTTTAAATTAACCGTGAAATTATTATTATACTTAATGCCAACCGATTTCGCTTGTACCCAAGTTTCATCATGGCAGTATCAATTTATATACGTACAAGGAGGCCCGATCCTGGATAAACCGGGATAGGGGGGCAGGGAGAAGAAGAAGAAGAAGAAGATTGATGTCTGAACAATGTAGTGAAGCTTCGTATTAAAGCAATTTAATGATATTTTAATATAATATTTACAGTAGGCAGGTTTTACATAATATTTTGATAATGCCCAAGTATCACATTAATTTAAAATAGAATTCGCTTATTTTTTATACTGAAGGGGAAGAAAAAAGTTGATATAACATAAAAAAAAATACATCATATGTGACAATATATAAATGATAAGTTAGATAATTAACCAGTATAAAATCAATAACGTTCTTTTAAGGGTAGGTACACTATATTTAAAACACAATTCGCACGTGGATTTTATGTACCTAAGTGTTTTTTTTTAAATCCCCATATTCGGTTTATAAAATCCCCAGCTTGCGTTCTGCCAGTTGGTACTTATGGTCTTGAAACTGTTACATTGTCCAAAAAAGTGCCGAGAAACTACGAGTGACCCAAAGAGCCATGTTAGGAATAAGCCTAAGAGACAGAGTCAGAAACGATACAGTGAGAGAAAAAAACAAAGGTCACTGACATCATCCACCGGGTGGCGACTCTAAAATGGCAATGGGCCGGTCACGTAGCCAGAAGCTCAGATGAAAAATGGACAAGAAGACTGCTGACTTGGAGACCGTGGACGGCGAAGGGAAGTGCAGGGCGACCGCAACTACGGTGGAAGGATGATTTAAACAGACACGTCGGAATAACCTGGATGCAGTCTGCACAGGACAGAATGACATGGAAGCAAATGGAGGAGGCCTTTGTCCAGGAGTGGACGGGAATAGGCTAAGGAAGAAGAAGAAGAAAATTCCCATGTCCAGTTTATAAAATCCCCAGGTGTATTATCTTGGGTAAAATCTTTTATTTATTTGAGAAGTTTGCACTATTGAATAAAAACTTACTAGTATATCCAAGGACTTTGTTAATAACTTGCTGTCCAATGAATGATCTGAAGCTAACTCGGGGTAATTTAACCTGCATAATGAAAAGGCGGCATATACGCAGACAGGCATGTATATTATAGAACATGGACGTAATTAAAAATGCTTTATAATGTAATCATTACATTGCGGTGCCTTGAGCATCCGTCTAAATGAGGTGCCCTCTATAAATTTTATTTTTCAAACTATTGTAATAACTCATATACCAAATTATTGCGTAAGTAATAAATTGTATTAATCACATAATAAATTATATTCAAATCATAATATAAATAGGCCAAATCTCGGATATCGTTAAAAAAGAATACCAGAATTTTTTTAATACAAGAGAGCGAGAGAGGAATACTTCCATTCTCCCCGAAAATAATTCGAAATCCACATGATGAGCGTGCTCGAATTTTGATATTTTATTTTGATAATTGTTGTAGAGTAGTGTAGAAAACAAAAGGAGAACCATTTGGTGTGTTTATTTGTGAAGTTTTTAGCGTCTGTTAAAAAATAAATTACATTAAAACTTATTACTGATGAACCTAGATTTTGAATGGTAGAAAATCTATACTTCCGTAAATATTTCACTGGTTGCAACTAGTCAATAAGTATTATTGTGTTTATGTGAATGGAACTAGAAATAAAGGAAGACCGAGGAAAACGTGGCACGATCAAATAAATCAAACACCGTGGAATTCCATAATGACGAATTTTTTATGAATTATAACATTGGTGTTTCCACTTTTGAGTTTATTTTTGTAGAGTTTATATCTTTCACCCGATGTTGAAGGTGTCTTCGAAACATGTCGAGAAAAATAAACTCAAAAGTGGAAAAACAGTGTTTTAATTCATAAAAAAATCGTCAAATCAAATATTGAATGTCGGCCACTTGAGGAGTTGAGGAGATGTATGAATATTAAGGAAGTGAGAGTATGTCAGGAAAAAAATCGCGCCGCGGCGTGAAGGTTAGTTAGTTAGTTAGTTAGTTTATTGGGTTTACTGTTTCTAGAACATTGGTGTAAAACTCCACATTGTATAATATAATAAATTCAAATGAAAACTTCTGTTCTCTAGATGGTTCATTGCAGTTTATGGGAATGACGTGTTTCGCCTTGAAGGCATTATCAAATGTTTGAAACTATTGAAGGAATGGAAGGAATGTAGAGCGTTAGATAATATTATAAATAAAATTATGAAAGGAACACGGCGTTGGTTTAGACATATGGAACGCATGGATAAAGAAATGATGGTTTAGAAAGTATACGATGAAGATGTGAATGGACTGCGGAGTCGAGGAAGATCGATGAAAAAATGGCATGACCAAATTAATCAAATTTTAAAGGTCGACCATGTTAGAAATCGGATGAATCGACGTACGTGTATGAATCTAGAAGGGTGTCAGGATTGCTAATGTGGCGGTCAATTCTTTCTGCCTACCCTTTCGGGGAAACAGGGTTTGTTGTTACTATGAATGACGTATATTTTCTGTTTCCGTTAAGTACCATATTAATCCTAGTTATTCATAATGAATCATTACTGTTCGCATGTTTAGTTCAGAATGACAATTTTATGATTCGTAACACGCAGAGTAATACCAACAGCAGAAAAATTATAAACAGTCTAATAGATAAGCACATATAATTGTGCTTTGAGTAGATAAATTCATGTGCAAATCAGTTAAATAACAATTAAAATTTAATAAACATTTTATGAATCCATTTCAACGTTTTTTATTCAACGATAGGTATATTTATATTTAGATTATTTGTATTAGGTGGACCAGGAATTACGCCATTATTTTGAAACGGTCAGGTTTGAAACAGTTTGCGACTGTTTACGTCCAATCCACTTCAAACAATTTAAGAATAAAGCCAGAAACTCGGATATTCCCGGTCTACAGTGCAGTTTTATTTAAACCGGATTGGGAAAGTGCATAAGATGGGTATTTGGATGCTGCACGAGCTAACAAAAAAGCGAGTGTGAATATATGAGTTTCTTTATTGGGCACAATTGGTGACAGGGGACGAAAACTGGATAATTTATGGTTATAATTAATAATAAACGGTGGATACGTGGAACATAAATTAAATTGACAATATGTGCACCATCTAAAAAGACCATTTTGTGTTCAATTATTTTTATTTTGTTATTTTATTTTATATCATTGTATTTTATATTATTTGTTTTAGATTTATTTTGTGGGTGTTGGACGATCGAAGTGTGCGCGGGAGATGCCTATTGGTGGCGATGAGGTTCGCAACCCATCACACCGCGTCTCCCGCGGGGCGAATGACGACCTTCGTGGCAGAGTGGTTACGATCTCTGACTTCCATGCCGAAGGTCCTGGGTTCGATTCCCGGCGATGGCAGTGTGATTGTCACACTGTCTTTGGTCTGGTGTAGAATTCACGTGACAATAAAATGGCGATAGATTGGCTACCTATCACATGTCACAAGAATCAATATAATAGCTAAAACATAAAAAAATGTATACAGTAATTGGGTCGAAACGACCTGTTGTGTACATAAAAAAAAAAAAAAAAAAAAAGAGAAGGATGGAGTGCCGCATCAGTAAAAGTGTGACAGTTCATTCTTTCTGCCTACCCTTTCGGGGAGACGGCGTGATTGTTAGTTAGCTAGTTAGTTGATTAATGTTTTTAATTGAAATTTCTTGGTAGAAGTTCATTTTGAATAATGAAAACAAAAGAAATTTGTTACAAAATTTCTTTATTATTACGTATTTAGTGTGCTTCCACTTGTGTTTATGTTCGACCGGTTTTGGGTCGAATTGGGTCGAAACGACCTGTTGTGTACATAAAAAAAAAAAAAAAAGAGAAGGATGGAGTGCCGCATCAGTAAAAGTGTGACAGTTCATTCTTTCTGCCTACCCTTTCGGGGAGACGGCGTGATTGTTAGTTAGCTAGTTAGTTGATTAATGTTTTTAATTGAAATTTCTTGGTAGAAGTTCATTTTGAATAATGAAAACAAAAGAAATTTGTTACAAAATTTCTTTATTATTACGTATTTAGTGTGCTTCCACTTGTGTTTATGTTCGACCGGTTTTGACAGCTTGCTGCCATCGTCTGGTGGCCAGATGATGATGATGATGATCACGATGCCGAAACCGGTCGAACACAAACACATGTGGAAGCACACTAAATACATAATAATGAAGAAATTTTGTGTCAAATTTCTTTTTTTTTCATTATTTATGATTTTGTAAGACGAAAAAAACAATGACTTTATTTTATAATAGTAAACACGATAGTTTAGTGATTCTACTTGGATTTAATTTATAAATATAAATTAATTAAATAGTGACAAATTTGTTTCGCCTTGCGAGGGCATTCTCAAACTCAGAGAATGCCAGCCGTGAAAGATAATCGTGTTTACAATTAAAAATTTAAAATGGAGTTTTACAAAACTAATACCCCAACCATCAATAACAATGACATTCGCCAAATCAAACACCCATTCCGACAGCAGAGCTAAAATTAACACTACAAAATGTTATTTTGTCGCATGGTAGCATATTCGAGGTATCATTCACTTTAAGTTATTAAAACCCGGTGAAATAATAACGTGAAAAGTTTACTGTCGGCAATTGGAAAGACTCAACCTGAAGCTGAAAGAAAAACAAATAGAGGGACAACAACAACAACAACAACAAACCATCACGCCGTTTCCCCATAGGGGTTGACAGAGAGAATGGACCGCCACACTACTCTATCTTGACATACCTCTCTAGCTTCCTCCACATTCATATAGCGGGTCATACACGCACATCGATTCTTCCGGCTTCTAACATGACCAACCTTCAAAATTTAATTAATTTGGTCATGACATATTTTACTCGGTCTACCTCGATTCCGTACTCCACTTACATCGTTAACGTACATTTTTTTAACCATTCTTTCTTCACCCGTGCGCTCCATATGTCCGAACCAATGCAGCGATCCTTTCATAATTTTGTTCATAATACCTTCTTTCGCTCTACATTCCTTTCTAATATCAGCATTTGAGATTCTGTCGTACATCGTTCTACCACATATACGAGCGTCTTAGCGACCTCATCTCTACCGAATTTATTCTGCTCTCATCTTTCTTCTGGCAGTTCCGTGCTTCGCTTTCATACATGAGGGTTGGGACCAGAACTCCATTGTGAACGGCCATTTTCGCTAGAGAGAATACAAATCAAATGTGGAAAAAACAGTGTTTTAATTAAGATAATACATAATAACGGAATTTTCACAGTGTTAACGCCTTATCAAAACTTAATAAAAGTAGTACCTAAACATGTATTGAACCATCAAACGATTTCATTAATATCGGTAAAAAAAATTAATACGTAATGGGTGGATTATAGAACATATTGAAAACTGATAGGACGGCCTTAGAAAAGTGGTCCTAAGCGTCGTGACCTTAGAATCAGGGCTATCAACCTTAGCTATTTTTAAAAACACGCTGTTTCTTCAAAATGTTACATTCGATTTTTTTTCTTTTGAATGTAACAGTTTAGAAAATTATTAGTTCCAATATTTTAGAAAGTTTGTAAACCGACAAGAGAAGAAAATTTAACACAATGTATTTTCGTATATTAGAACATTTTCAATGATAGAATCTCAAATGCTGATATAAGAAAGGAATGTAGAGCGAAAGAAGGTATTATGAACAAAATTATGAAAGGATCGCTGCTATGGTTCGGACATATGGAACGCATGGATGGAGAAAGAAAGTATACGTTAATGATGTAAATGGAGTACGGAGTCGAGGCAAACCGAGGAAAACGTGGCATGACCAAATTAATCAAATTTTAAAGGTTGGTCATGTTAGAACTCGAAGGAATCGACGTGCTTGTATGACTCGTTGTATGAATATGGAGGAATCTAGAGAGGTTTGCCAGGATAGAGTAGTGTGGCGGTCCAATCTCTCTGCCTACCCCTGTATGGAAACGGCGTGATGGTTTGTTTGTTTAGTTAATACTTTATGTATTGAATTTTTGACAAATTATGAGTAATCACTAAATCCTTTTAAATATATTTTTCTGACGATTTTTTTATGAATTTAAACACATTGTTTTTTCCACTTTTGAGTTTATGTTTCGACACGTTTCGAAGGCCTTTACCACAGTGTTAACGCCGTAAGTTTATCTAAAACATTTTCTGTGATTAATTCTAATTGTTTCTTCTATTATATATTCGCCATACTTTGTGTTTTTCTTTTTTTATACACTATGTTTATACGACACTTATATTATATTATATATTTTTTAATTACATAGACATATTTCGGACAACCAGTCCTTCATCAGTAATACATATTATAAAGATACGTACAGATTTAAAATATTATAAAATTGTTTACATGATCTGACAGATGTTATCTATAGACATCTGTCAGATCATGTAAACACTTTTATAACATTATAAATCTGTATGCATCTTTATAATATGTATCACTGAAGAAGGACTGGTTATCCGAAACATGTCTATGTATTTTTTTTTTAATATAAGTGTTGTATAAACAAAGTGTATAAAAAAAGAAAAAGAGAAATAATTCTAATTGTTTCTAAAACAAAAGATTTTTCCTGTTATTTATCAGGTAGATAGCTATTACTTAATATGAATGAAAACGTCTATTCTAGAAGTGAATACAAATGTAATATTATCGATACAACGTGATGGTAGGATCTCGCGACACGCAGATTGAGAATCGCGAGTTAAAACTTAATCTATAATTTTAAACATGCAACATCTAGTCGAGATGCATAAAATAACCATTATCTTTAACGGAAATCGTAATAATTTTGTTATGTCTATTATTTAATGTCATAAATTATTTTTACAGCCAAAATACTGTGCGGTGTACACCATAATGTACTGTGTTCTTCATAATATTACGAAAAATGGATTCAAACACTTATCTGAAAATCTTAAGTTTCCGAAGTGCTTTAGGTAAAAATGCATTATCAATCTGGTTTTACAGGTCTTAGACTGTTCATAAATCTATACTCCTGAGGCTTAATACGTAGTTCATACTAACATGTTACATAACGTATGAATGTGAACACAAACAATATTAAATAGTCTATTGTTTTGGCCCAAACACTATGATACCTTAACATTTTAAACTGTTAAATTAAATAACTTTGTTTTTGTATCACAATTGTATTTTATTTTACGCGACAGCTGTTTCATCAACCTATGTTGAGATCATCAGGTGTTTTGATTTTTATTATTCTAATTCTTCTTCTCTCTGGCTTTACAATTCTAGGTGAACTTCACCCGTCTCCAAAAAGTTCCTCCAAACGACCCTATCCTGAGCCATGCACTTCCACTCCTCAGGTATGACTCCCAACATTTTATTATTATTATTATTATTGTGTTGAATCACTCTTTACATCATTACAGCGCAAGCCAAATCGATGTAAAGGGTATAAATCATTTTGATTCTCCTGACATGTGATAGGTAGCCAATCTATCGCCATTTTAATGTCACGTGAATTCTGCTCAAGACCAAAGGCAGTGTGACAATCACACTGCCATCGCCGGGAATCGAACCCGGGACCTTCGGGGTGGCAGTCAAAGCACTTACCACTCGGTCACGAAGGTCATCATTTGCAGGTCCTTCAAACACTGTCCAACCAGCGAAGGTTTCGTGTCAAAT
This sequence comes from Lepidostoma basale, assembly GCA_022606425.2. Lineage (NCBI taxonomy): Eukaryota > Metazoa > Arthropoda > Insecta > Trichoptera > Lepidostomatidae > Lepidostoma > Lepidostoma basale. Next base: position 511,601 of record JAHDVF020000291.1, on the reverse strand, counting down.
GTCAACGTGCACCAGACGTATAGCCCAACTTGACGAGGTAAGGTTGGTTGAATAACTAACTAACTTACCATCACGCCGTCTCCCCGAAGGTAGGCAGAAAGAATGGACTGCCACACTTTATTTTCCTGACATATTTCTTTCGCTTCCTCAACATTCATACATCGTGTCATGCACGCGACTCCTCAAGTGGCCGACATTCAATATTTGATTTATTTGATCGTGCCACGTTTTCCTCGGTCTTTCTCTATTTCTGGCTCAGAGTTATGCCGTATATGTCCTGCATGTTAATACGAGTAAAATAACAAAACAAAAACAAAAAACAGAACACTTCCAAGGGCTTTGCAAGTATTGTAAAAAATATGAAATTATATTATCATCTTCTTCTTTAGCAATATTCAGTAATATTAAGGTCAGTCTCCAGGCTGCAGCTGTTAAGAGGCCAGTCTGCGCCCTGATTTATTCGGACTAGCGGCTCGGTGGACGTCCTTGAGGTCTCTTTCCCTCTACTTTACCCATTATTATGGGGTTCTCAATGTTGTCCCAATCTCTCCGGGCTACGTGTTCAAAATATGTTAATACTCTTTGAGAGCATACTTGATGCCCAGTTGGTCAAGGATCTACTGATTCGTCCTCCCCGTCCAGGGTATGCGCAGCATTCGTTGCCAATACCACATCTCGAAAGATATTATCTTACTATTGCGTAGATTTTCACGGTTGGCAGCAATATGTTTTGTGTGATTTTGGGAAAGACCGTGTGATTTCTCCTAATGAAGATATCCTCCCCATTGAGGTTCGTCAAATAATTGCTTAGATTTTCACGGTTGGCAGCAATAGGTTTTGTGTGATTTTGAGTAACACCGTGTGATTTCTTCTAATGAAGATGTCCTCCCCATAGAGGTTTGTCAAATAATTGCTTAGATTTTCACGGTTGGCAGCAATAGGTTTTGTGTGATTTTGGGTAACACCGTGTGATTTCTCCTAATGAAGACATCCTCCCCATTGAGGTTCGTCAAATAATTGCTTAGATTTTCACGGTTGGCAGCAATACGTTTTGTGTGATTTTGGGTAACACCGTGTGATTTCTCCTAATGAAGATGTCCTCCCCATAGAGGTTCGTCAAATAAATGCGTAGATTTTCACGGTTGGCAGCAATAGGTTTTGTGTGATTTTGGGTAACACCGTGTGATTTCTCCTAATGAAGATGTCCTCCCCATAGAGGTTTGTCAAATAATTGCTTAAATTTTCACGGTTGGCAGCAATAGGTTTTGTGTGGTTTTTGGTAACACCGTGTATTACCCAAAATCACACAAAACAGATATTATCTTCTTTGCAGTTTCAATCCTAGGGATAGGTTTGCAGCAAAGTCTTGCACATCGTCCTCAGATGCGCTCGGTCTTCTGCAGCTCACTTCAGCTCAGAATATGAGACGCAGTTCATGTCATCGAATACCTCTTTCAGACACTCCCGTCGATAGATCTCGAGAGATATTATAACAAATTTATTAATATACAATATATTTGCATATACAATAAACAATCAATCAAAGATATATGGAGACATTTACACGTATCAAATGCACTTTATATTATATATGTATTGAAAATAATATATACATATGTACTAGACATGTACCCACCTGTTCAAATTACAATCCTTGACACATTTTAGCCACACAAAAAAAATCCTAATCTTTTAGCGAGTCAATACTTTTTTTTATATATTATACAAATCTTCAATATTATATAACCGTAATATTTACAAACACAGTTTAATTAAGAATATTCCATTATAAATATCACATTTAAATGTATAATATTACAGGTCTTCAGTTGAATAGTTTAAATCATTTTACACTTACGAGGGTACAAACAAAATTTGTTTTCCACTTAAGAAACTCAAATCATTTGAACTGTGAAAATTCCATGTTTTAAATTAAATATTCCCGTAAGTTCTTAAAGAGAAATTTTCATGATAATATCAATTTAGATGTTTCACTCACTCACCCCGCTAATATACAACATTTAACCTATCTTTTCTCGTCCATTCGTTCCATATCTACAAACCATCTCAGGAATCATTTTATATTACTTATGTTGCAATCATCTGCCTTACATTTCTTCCGTATTTCGGCGTTCGGTATTCTATCATATTCGTTTTCCCGCACATTATTTTCAGTGATTTCATTTCTACGGCATTTATCTAACTTCCATCCTTCTTTTGCCAGCTTCAAGCTTCACTTCCATACATAAGGGTTGGCAATAGAGCTCCATTATGTACTGCCATCTTTGCTTTAGTGGACATATTTCTGTTTGAAGTGATAACTTTGAGAACGGTGTTTATTTTGTTCCCAGCACCGACCCTTCCGTCGATGCTTTTCTACATTTATCCATCTCTTGTAAAAATGCTTCCCAGATAAATAAATTCAGTAAGTTGCTCCAGTTTATCACCGCTCTCACTATGTCATAATTTGTCATACATACTTCCTTCTCAATTACTAACACTTTTAAAAACTCAAAAAATAATGAGAACAAAAAAAATGGATAAAAAATTTCTCATTCATTTTCAAAAGTGGAAACACACTAAATATAATATTTATAATAATAAAGAAAATTTGTTTCAATATTTTTTTTGTTTTCATTATTTAAAATGAACTTTAAATATTAATTATTAACACATAAAAAACGTAACTATCTAACAAACCATCAAGCTGTCTCCCGGAGGGGTAGGCAGAAAGAATGGACCGCCACACTGTTCTGTCCTGACATGCTCCTCTCGATTCCTTGCATCCATAATTTAATGCACAAACGTCGATTTCTCCGACTCATGTGACCGATTTAATATTTGATTGATTTGATTGTGGCACTTTTCCTCGGTCTTCCTCTATTTCTAGCTTCGTTCACGTCGTTTACATATACCTTCTTCGCCATTCTGTTTTCATTAATTCTTTCCATGTGTCCAAACCATCTAAACGAGTCATTCATTATTTTAATCATAACACTTTCATTCGCAGCGTATTCACTTCTTATATATATTTGCATTTGACACTATCACAGGGGTCTCCAAACTTTCCAGCCTTAGGACCATACTGATAAATCCAGTAAGTTCCAAGTGCCAAAAACCGTTTTAATTTTCCTGTCATTATAATTTCTAGACTATTTGCCGAGTACTTATTACAACAACAATAAGCCATTAGCTGCCACGGGCCTGATTGATGACACTAGTCATTAGCTGTCGCGGGCCGGATTGATGACACTGACATGCCGTTGTTTGGAGACCCCTGCTCTATTATTTACAGATTTACTACACATTCGTCTTAGAGATCTAAACTTCGTGTTGCAATATTTGTATACTTGATGAAATTGCTTATTAGCGGACGTGAATTATACATAAATAAAAAGTGCCGAGTCAGCTTGCACTTTTTGCTATCGAAATATCGCACTCTCTGCAGTCTGCAGAGCTAGCAGTTCCTAACCTACTGACCCACATTCCTTCTAGTATGGCCTGCTTTCTTATACGCCATGTTCTCGATGGATCCGAGAGAATAGTGACCAATGGACAGCGTCACGCGGCGATTTAGACTTGACCAAAGACAATACAAAACGCACCTTGCAATTGAATCGATCAGAACCTATTTCTTCTACATTCGCCTTCACTTTGTGTTATGGATTCACATTTGAATTAATAAAATGTGTGCATCGAGAAAGGTTGTGTCACAACCAAAACACGTCTGCGAAAAGTGAAATAGAGTGCTCAAAACACATTTGACATGAATCTAATAATATTTTTTATATGTAAAACAAAATACGTATTTTTTCGTAATCATATTTGTATAGAAAGTTTTTTTTTTATAATATATACGTAAAGTCCATGTTTACTCGATTTGTTATATTTAATGGTATGAATAATTTTAATAAATGTAATTAAATACAAATTAATCAAATTTTAAAAGTCGGTCATGTTAAAAGTCAGAAGATCGACGTGCGTGTATGACTCTCTGTAGGAATGCTAGGAATATGTAGAGATGTATTAGGATAGAGTAGTGAGACAGTTCATTCTCTCTGTCTACCCTCTCAGTAAACGACGAAATGGTTTCTTGTTACTGCTGTTATAATTATAAATAATACTTCTAGAAAACTGACGTTTTCATCAACATTATAAAATTGATATGGGGTTTTACTTCATCATTAAAAAAACAATTTAACGAAGTGACTAACTTTATAACTTTCGTGAAGTTCCTTATCTACGAATGTTGGAACTTCCTCCAACCATCCCCTCTTCATCCACCTGTACAGAGCTTTCAGGTGTTTTACCTTACGCGAGTTGGCCTTCGTAATTGTTCTGAAATAATACTGTATGACCCTCCATTATGACCGTATATAACTCAGGTTCTTTTATTGGCGAATACTGATAATCACATTCAAAAGAGTCACATGCTCTACCGACTGAGTTAAATACCAGCCGAATTAAATGTGGCCTGGGTCCCTCTTGATAGAGCTGGGTCTAGGGGTTGATAGAGCGAAGCTGACGAAAGGCGACGTCCGCCTATAACAGCTTCGGGAAAGCGGTGGGACTCCTCTTGTTAAAAAAAATCACATTCTAAAGCTATTCTTTATTGACCCTTCCGAATATTCTAAATTATCCTCACGTTTCTTACGGGTAAATATTTTATATGTCTCTCAATATTCCTAGACGCAACTAACCCAAATAACAACATATCTAAAGTTTACGAAATATAATTTCAGATATAATATAATTACTCGAAATAATTTGTGAACCATTGAATAAAATTCATAAAAAAATTAAACAAGCACGGACGAATCCAGCTGAAATAAAACTTACAGTTATTTAAATCAGTGCGTAATAAAATTATAATGCAGCAAGAAACAGCTTCCTGAAAGGTACAAATACATGGCGATTCAGTATCTATTATATTTATCTAGTAAATCGAATATGTTGCCGTATACTTGAAATGCTTATTTCTGTAACGGTTCTAAACCACAACACACTTTAACCTCAATCAAAGTAACACAATACAATTAAAATATATAACTTAACTTCACTTAAAGTGACTTGATATTTGACAACTTCTGTCATGCGTCGTCGCTTTTCTGAAGTAATGGATAACATCGGAGATGGCACAGGAAGACGAAGATAATGTGGCAATATACAAATATTTTTGTAGTGAATTACTCGCGAAATCTGCGCTATCATCGTTATTAGGATCACAAATTTTATGTTTATTTGTTATACTACGAGTACATTAATTAGATTTTTTTTAATATATTGATTCAATTTAATATGGCAGTGTCGTGAGAGGATTAATACCACATTGTTTATTAAATGAGTGGATCTCTTAAACATTATTAGAGTCAGTAAATATACATAAAATTACTTAAAACTAACTTAACTAAACAATGGAACAAGTAACAAATCACGGCAAGATTGAGTAAATAATGCATCGTCAAATTTAAGTTTTAACATATTATTAATACTAACGTATTACGTGAATGTTTACACACAAATTTTTTTAAAACTAAACAATTTAAAAATACTTCTATGTTCGCCATACTTTGTGTTGTAGATGTTTTATATTTTCAAACTTGTCAAAACTAACCATATTTGTAAAGAATTTTTAATATTTTAAATATCTATATAATATCACTGAGGAAGGACCGGGTAGTCAGAAACATGTATATAAAAAATATATCGTATTTAAAAAAGAAAAAGAAATGTATTATATAAAATTAATTCAACTCACATAAAAAAAAATTAAGTGATTCAAAATATGGTGTTATAAGAAATATATTATAATTTAATATTTTTTATTGAAATACTAATTACTGTCAGGTGATGTAAAAATAAATAATTTTCTAATTTAAAAAAAATTGTCTACAGTCTTACAGTATTACATTATAAGATATACGAGTATGATAAATATAACAGATTTATATTTATTTTAAAAGTAAAATACATTTTTTTAACCATAATACGTCTTGTTACTACACATATTATCAATGGAGAGAGAAATGAATATGAATAATTGTATCTATTGTTGCATAAGCCTGCATTTTACTATATAAAAAATACACTCTACCATATACATTCATAGCGGTGTAGAACACTACAGTACAGACAGTTTTAATTGGAATTATGCAATGTGTTGACAAAAGAACGGACCGCAAAACGAATTTGAACAGATTCAATAGATAAGATGTTGTTCCAACCAATTTAGAGTCTGCTTGGCCGTCGCTTGTCTACTTGAATAGTTGCACAATAACTCCCAACAATCTTTTCACTCGAGTGTGTGAAATATAATATATACATAACACTTCAATATGATGTTTGAACCGATACGCTTATGATCTCTGTTGACTGATTTAATATAATTTATTGTTAATTGACATTAAGAAAGAGTACTAGAATATTTCTAATACAAGAGAGCGGAGAGGTGTAACTCCGCCAAACAAAATGGTCTCACGCAGGACGCTATCTCCTACCCCAACTCCATCCAGGCACTGCTCCTCTTATCTTCCCCTCGGGAACAGCCTTTTTTATAAATACAATTCCAACCCTAACTGGTCTTCCATTCCTTGACAATAATGTAAGACTTTATCATAAACTCTAAATTCCCCTTCGCCCTCTTTTGGAGGGACACTCCGGGCCATACATTTAGCCCCATCATAAAACAACTACCAAATCGCATTCCAACAATGTTTCCTACAGACGTAAGAGGAATAGCCATTAGAGCTGAACATCTGTAAGCCAGAAGATCCAAGTCCAAGTCTAAGGTGTACTTGGATTCTCTCCGAAAGTAATTCGAAATGCACCCGATGCGCGTGCCCGAGAACGCTTCTAGATTATTTTTCATTTTGTTTTAATTCTTGGTGTATGACTGAAGTGTGTAGAACACAAAAGTATTGTTAGTTGCGAAATTTTTAACGTCTGTGAAAAAAAGGGATTTACACTAAAATATAAAACTTATTACTGATTACGATTTTACAGTGAACCAAGTTTTTAAAGGGTAGAACATCTTTATTTCCGTGAATATTTCACGGTTGCAACTAGAAAGTAAATAATACGTTTGAAAAATGTCCGTTTTCTAGAAGTTTTATTATAAAACGTCTGCTTCCTAGAAGTTTTATTATAATTTATGGGAATGACATTATACGCCTTTCTAAGGCATTTTCGAAGTATAAGAAAAAATATTATATAATGTTAAAATTATTATTAATTGATAAGAACGGAAACGTCTGATTTCTTGAAGTTTTATTATAATTTATGGGAATGACATGATTCACCTGTCTAAGGCATTATCAAATGTATATGAAAAAATATTATATTATGTTAAAAAATTTAATTCATAAGAACGAAAACGTCTGATTTCTAGAAGTTTTTTATGATTTATGGGAATGACATGTTTCGGCTGGCTTAGGCAAATGTAACAACAACAACATTTGATGATGCCCGCAAAATTTCATAAATTATAATAAAACTTCTAGAAAACAGACGTTTTCTTGCGTATTGCTTCGTTTAATTTTTTTAAATAGTTCAGTCCAGAGAGTGTGTTTTTATTTCAATTAAAACGCGCATAAGCTTTTCCAAAGATCATCATTTAAAAAAAAAATTAATATAATAAATATTAACTCTCTTATTATAACCAAATAACAAGTTGATATGAAGAAATTAGCCGAACCAAAGTCGCAGACATATTGGATCATGCAGGTTAATTGATTTGGCAATGGGCTGGACATATAGCCAGACAGGACAGTACCAGATGATCATCCAGAATTTTATAATGGAGGTCTTTAAGAAAGAAAATGAGCGTCGGGAGGCCACCCGAAAGATGGACTGACGACATTGCTCGAACAGCTGAAACTATTTGGATGAGGAAGGGACAAGAAAGGGGCGCGTGAAGAAAAAAATGGAAGAGGCCCATATACAGCAGTAGAGGGAAGAAAGCTGAAAAAGAAGAATAAGAAGAAGTTTTGTATGGACGTAAAATATTTTTTAAAGATTTTTTACTAACTAATAACTAACCATCACGCCGTCTCCCCGTAGGGGTAGGCAGAAAGAATGGACTGCCACAACTTTCTTTCCTGACATATTTCTCTCGCTTCCTCAACATTCATACATCGTGTCATGCACGCGCGTCGATTTCTCTGACTCCTCACATGGCCGACATTCAATATTTGATTTATTTGATCGCGCCACATTTTCCTCGGTCTTCCTCTATTTCTGGTTCCATTTACATCACTAACATATAATTTTTTTACCATTCTTTCTTCATTCATTCTTTCCATATGTCCAAACCATCTTAATGATCCTTTCATTATTTTGTTCATGACACCATCATTCGCACCGCATTCACTTCTTATATTTTCATTCGACGCTCCATCATACACAGAGTATCCACACATTCGTCTAAGAGATCTCATTTATTCTTATTATTTTAGTCTTTTAAAATCTTTTTGATGTGTAGTACTATATCTATATAAATAAAACTCATTGTGTGTTATTGTGAAGACCATTTACTCGGTTAATCCTGAACAGATCCTCGGGAAACTTTCAGAATTTATTAAATGGAATACGGCGGTGGTTATAGGCATACTTGTTACGAATCGAGCTCTTATTAACTTTTTTAATTAATAAATTAATTGATAATTTTCGTAGTGCAACCGATTATAGTCCTTAAAATTTCGACTCTGAGTTCAATTTATTATAAATATATAATAATAAAAATTAGGCTAATTTGTACAGCGCCGTTTTCGTGAATACATCACCTCAAGGGCGCTTTGACAATGTTTTTAGTCATGAGAGCTGCATCTGACACTAGCAATCAGAAACCGTTGTTTACATTTTATGCGATATTTTAAGTAAGTGGGTATTTAGGTGAGATTTAAAATCTATCGAATTGTCAATGCATCTGAGGTGTGCAGGAAGCATATTTCAGGCGGACGGATCTGCCACTGCGAAAGCCCGATCTCCGAAATTTGTCCGGGGCTTGCGCTTTGGCGCAGCAATACAAAGTTCAGATATATAGGCTGGTGCCATTCCGTAAAGCGATATACTCATATATTGTAGTATATAGAAGCTAATTCAATTAATAATATTATATATTTATATGTACTCGTGTAAAAATGCAAATGAGTGAGATATATATACCTTGATAGTGTTATTACAGGAAACCACGTATAATCAAGTTCGAACAAGCAGGAAAGAATATTTTATTCAAATTTATATTTTAGATATAACTGGTTTGACAAAATGTGACAAACGATTTATCTAGACGGCCTTTACTTGATCCGTGGATTGGATAGGCAATATTTTTTTAAGAAGAATATATTTTTATAAGAGTTGGATATTAAAGATAACAACAAAATCCTACTCTACACAAAGAAGACGTCTCATATGACTTATTTATCACATTTAAATATTTAAAAGAAAGAACCTATTTTTACATCATTCACTTTTCAATTAAATTAAATAAACACAATTTTATTTCAAGTAGACAATCACCATATTTAGATGAAAACAAAATCGATACGCAAGAATTAGCAAGCCTTAGCAAGGCGAAACATCTCATTCCCAAAAAAATGATTAAGGGGTTACACCAACTTGGTGCTCGGAAAAATAGGTATAAAAATAAACTTTTTTTTAACATTACATATAAAAAAATAATTTTTATTTTACAAATATGCATAGTATTTTTATAAACATTTTCAATACTTAATATTGAAAAGAAAAATAAATGGCGGAGTTACAACCCGATATGTAGAGCCCTGTTTTGAAAATCTTTGCTGGTGGTGTACATGATTTTTTTATAATGCATTTTCCGAAATCAAAAAAACAAATAGTTAATTATTAAAAATTGTAACAGCTATCGAGTAAAATAGGTATATGGATTGAATTTTTTTTTTTTGTAAGAATGGCAGCTGTTTGAAAAAAAAAGCTCTAATTTTCATTCAAGTTTTGAGTTTAAAAAATTAATACTTTTGATCATGACACCCAATCAAAAAAACCTACGTCACATTGTATATAATATTATGGAAAATAACTATTGTTAATTTCAACCAAATCGGGTGAGTAGATCGGGAGATATCGTGTACACCGTTTTGAAAAAAGTGGTTTCAAGAAAAACGCAATTTGAAAAAAGTATGACGTCAGCGTCTTTAAATAACGTATTTTTTAAAATAAGATTTAGTCTGTGATTCCTGAACCATATATGAGGTCTTCTATTGTTGCTGTGATGTCCTCTGATTCCTTTTGATCTCCTCTGATTTTTTTTAAATTCAGGGTGGTGTAACCTCTTAAACTTGTAGAAAAAAGACGGTTCCATTTTAGGATTCAAAGCTACGATAATCTGAGTTAATCAGTAGATATCAAGATTTTCCAATGATCTCCTTGAGTATTATGACGATTATTATTGAATCATATGTTCGTTATTTGAATCAATTTTGTTGAGTTTGGACCCGGATATGAAACAAGCATCTTATCTTTCCACTAAACTGCATATTTAATATAATACTTTAAACAATGGCACAGTTGATAAACGTTTACTTACTGAATATACACTTTCAAATAATGCGAAATAAATTAAGTTTATGGCGATATGTTTGCTGTGTTCTAAATTTCATGTTTTTAAAATTTATTTCATGATTATTTTATGTTCGTAATTTAAAACACAAAACCGTGAATTCTAAATGCTAAATATAATACTTAAATAGAAGTTCTTGTATAATACAATAAAAACATACCAACATTCAACAAAAGTTCACAAACTTATTTAAATGAAATCAACATAACGTAAAAATAGTAATGTCCAAGAAAGATTTCTTATTATATCCAGGGTCATATGTATACATGCTGGATCAGGAACTAAAACCGTTATTTCCTCAATACCACTATTCAAAAAGAAATAAATATATTATTCTTCTTCTTCCCTATTATTATTATTATTATTATTATTATTATTTTGAAAAAACTCCTTACATAATTACAGCGCGAGCCAAATCGATGTAAAGGGCGAAAAAAAAAAGATCAAAGGAAATTTACATAGAACCTTATGAATAGGAATATGCCAGTTATTTCCTTGCTGCCCTTATCGTAAGGGTATTCAAGAATTCGCCATAATTGCATCCAAAGAGGTCTATTTCTTTTACAACCTCATTTAAAAGACGAATCGCTTTCAATACACGAGAAATTCGAAGGGCTTCTGTGCGGCAATTTGGGACATAAAATAATACATGCCCCCTTGCTCTACTATAACTACGGGGAACGTATAGATTTAGTTCTCTCAGTATTCCTGGATTATAAATACCTCCGGATAGTAGTTGTACCTCCGGATACCTCCTGTGAGGTAGACTTCCAGCTGTCCTTCCATCTTTTAGGAGGCCTTCCACGACGACGAGTCCCAATGAGGCTGATTATGTAGTGCAACATAGGGGAGTCTGGTGGTGTCCCTTCTTTGAACAGTACCAGTCCCTTTTTCGCTGTCTGCTCCATCTTATAATATCCTCAACCTCACATATCTCTCTTATTCTGGTATTCCTCACGCGATCTCTCAGTGTCTTGCCTGCTATCGTATAATAAATATCATTCTATATCTATTCTGTCGTATATCGTTCTGGCACACATACGTCTTAGGGACCTCATTTCTATCGCATTTATTCTGCTCTCATCCTTCTTCCAATTCCATGCTTTGCTTATAAGTTTACATTAAAAAATAAAACAGTGTATTACTACCACAAATGTTTCAATCACAGCCGACATATGTAGAAAAAATCTAAAGGAATAAGTCAGTACCGACTTCAATATATAAGTTTGATCACGTTTATCGGATATATATCGGATTTGGGATGAGTTTTGCAAAGGGGTGTACCTTAAATAAGTAATGAGGACGAAGGAGTAAAACATGATGCGGTAAAACAAAATTATAGTGGGGCAATCTCAGCATTTTATAGCCTACAGAATATTTAGTAGCTACTTATATCAAATATTCAAAACACGTAATCATGGGCAGCGGGTGAAGTTTACAAAAATCAAAAGTTTTTTTTTTGCTTTATTAATTAAGTTTACAAAAAGCTAGCGCGTCGATATCAAACAGCAACGACGAGTGTCCGGAGACAAAAAATGATTTATTGTGTGTTTTGTATTGTTTATTTATATCATATTTTCAAAAGTTTTTTGATTTATTTTAAACCTATTTTCATATAACGGACTTTCGGCTTTAATTGACACCCCCTCCCACCAATTAGTCCATTATATCGAGGTTTTACTGTACTATAATTCAAATTTTATTGGTGGCGCCTATTGGCGGCGATGAGGTCCGCAATCCACCACACCGCGTCTCTCGCGGGGGCGAAAAGAGAAGGATGGAGTGAAGCATCGATTTAAGTGAGGCAGTCCATTATTTCTGCCTGACCCTGCGAGGAGACGGCGTGATGGTTAGTTAGTTAGTTGGTTAGTAGATCTTCAATCGACATTATCTACAGTGATTTGGAATTTCTGTCAATTTAAAGGAAGTGACACAATGTGCATTTCTCCAAATGAACTTTGATAAGAAAATATTCAAAAATTTTTTCAATGCTTTAAGGAAAAAAAGAAAATTTCCGACGAGTTTTGTACAAACAAACAAACAAACTATCACGCCGTTTCCCCGTACAGGTGGGCAGAGAGAATGGACCGCCACACTACTCTATCCACACACGGCACATGGCACACCTCTCTACCTTCCTCCACATTCATACACGCACGTCGATTCTTCCGACTTCTAACATGACCAACCTTTTAAGTTTTGTATATTTCACCAATCGACGCCAATGATAAAATCTGTGTCGCATTTGCGTTTCGATACTTAATCTCTTTTTATGGCGTTTCTATGATTAACAAAGAAAAATATATGTTTTTAAACCTGCCAAGTTTGCATTGTTAAGTTTTAATTATATTAATGACGTCACACGTCATTTTCGATAGTGAAATTATTACACTTGATTTAAATATTTTCTTTTAATCCTATAATGCGGCTGAATTGTATTTGCAGTCCAAAAAATATTTTTTTAAATTATTAGACTGCATTTGCAGCTCATATTTGAATGAACCTTATTAACATTTGTACATTTGTACTTTAGTTCCTTAGTTCCCAATTATTTGTATATTATAATTAACTGGCGATGAGGTTCGCAACCCATCACACCGCGTCTCCCGCGGGCCGAAAAGAGAAGGATGGAGTGCCGCATCAGTAAAAGTGTGACAGTCCATTCTTTCTGCCTACCCTTTCGGGGAGACGGCGTGATGGTTAGTTAGTTAATTAGTTAATTAACTGGGGTTACCTGTCTGATCTGTAAATGTAGCCTACCGCAGTTCGAGACCATTTCTTTACTGCAAATGAAGCAAGTCGCACAATGAAGGTTAAGCAAACACTACATAAAATGTAGTGTTTGCTTAACCTTTGCTTAACCTACCATAAGATATTATCTTAATTCTTAAAATTATGGGCAAGGTTGTGTTCTATGGTTTCCTTTTCGAACGAGGTTTTGATAAATCAACTGAAAGATGCATAAGCCAATAGAGAAAAAAATCTGAGATACCCTTACATGTATCCGAGGCTCATGCATCACAATGATCTACAGGTTAACACAGACTAGTTGCAACCCATGAAATATTCACGAAAATAAAGATTTTCTATCCTTTAAAAATTTGGTTCACTGTACAATCGCAATCAGTAATAAAGTTTAACTTTTAATGTAAAAAAAATTTTACGCACGTTAAAATTTTAAAATATAACAACACCAATAATGAAAACAAAAAAAATATATACAAAAATTCTTTATTATTATGTATTTAGTGTGCTTCCACTTGTTTATTTGTTCGACCGGTTTCGGCAGCTTGCTGCCATCTTCTGGTCTAGACACCAGAAGATGTCTTTTACTATTCATTTCTTCCTTGAGTCCAAATCATCATAGTGACCCTATTATTACTATATTTTAGCTCATAACACTTTCATTCGCTCTGCTTTCATTTCTTACATTTGCATTTGTCACTACCATATACAAAAAATAAATGTCCTCCATAAGACGCGTACCTACATGAACATCTCAATAATTATTATTGACAACGCACTAGATTTAAAAAAATATTTATAGTATTCAAGGGATCGTTTGAACCTAATTATTGTATACAATTTGTTTTAGCTATTATACTGATTCTCATAACATGTGATAGGTAACTAATCTATCGCCATTTTATTGTCACGTGAATTCTACACCAGACCAAAGACAGTGTGACAAACACACTGCCATCGCCGGGAATCCAACTCCGGACCTTTGGTATGGCAGTTAAAGCTCTTACCAATCTGCCACGAAGATCGTCGTTAGATTACAAAAATATGTTTACACCTTAGATTTAAAAAATTATGTAATGTAGTTGACAACTTGAACTTGAAACTAAGGCAGAGAATGTTGAAGTGCTATGTCTGGTCTGTATTACTCTATGGTTTGGAAAGTTGAACCCTGAAAGTGCACACTATGAACCGTTTGGAATCATTCGAGATGTGGTTGCACAGGAGAATGCTTCGCATAGCGTGGACAGATTTCGTCAGCAATTTGGAGGTTTTGAGGACAGCAAATTATAGTAGACAACTGCTAAAGGACGTTAAGGTCCGTAAGATTTCATATCTGGGTCACATTCTACAGGGAGATAAATACAGTTTGCTCCGAGTAATACTGATGGGAAAAATTGAGGGGCAGCGTGGTCCTGGTAGAAGGCAAACATCTTGGCTGTGCAACATAAGGGACTGGAACGGGAAAAGACATGTGGGGGAGCTTTTCCGGGTTGCGCAAGATAAAGAAGCCTTCGCCGGAGTGATTACCAACGTCAGGAGGACATGATACGGCACCCATAGAAGAAGATGTAATATAGTATATGTCACGTTTTTATTTATTTGTCGTTTTAATGCCATACAGTCAAAATCTATACATAAATTTGTAAAGGCGTGTATTAATGTAGAAAAGGATAGATATATTGTTACGTCAGCGTGTGAAGTGACAACCTTCACCCTTTATTGATTATTGAACTGCCCGCTATGCAACACAACCAATATTGCCGGTATACGGAGGAACCAGCAACATTCTTACGAAATTTTTGACCGCTGGAATATCGACATGGCATTTGTTTAATCCATCAGCGCTACTACATTTTAATAACACCAAGAGATTACATTATTCAAAACATGAGCAATACGCATTGTGTTAAATTAAATTGTTTTAATGTTTATTTTTACTATTATGTAAACTCAATTGTTCTTTTAACTCTGTCCGGAGAAGAAATATTATCAAATTTTAAAATATTTTAAATGTGATGTAGAACAATTTAAATGCAGTGCAAATGAAAGTGTTATGAACAACATATTGAAAGAGTTATTAAGATGGTTTGGACACATGAAAAAAATAAATGAAGCAATAGTGTAAACGACGTAAATGGAACTAGATACAGAGAAAGACCGAGGAACACGATCAAATCAATCAAATATAAAATGTCGACCGCGTGAGGAGTCTGTTCAGATCATTCTTCCACCGTAGTTGCGTTCGCCCTGCACTTTGCCGTCCACGGTCTCCAAGTCAGCAGTCTTCTTGTCCATTTTTCACCTGAGCTTCTGGCTACGTGACCTGTCCATTGCCATTTTAGAGTCGCCACCCGGTGAACGATGTCGGTGACCTTTGTTTTTTCTCTCACCGTATCGTTTCTGATTCTGTCTCTTAGGCTTATTCCTAACATGGTTCTTTCCATTGTTCTTTGGGTCACTCGTAGTTTCTTGGCAATTTTTGTTTGGACAATAAAACAGTTTCAAGACCATAAGTACCAACTGGCAGAACGCTGGTTTCATGGATTTTTCGTTTTAGGTTGATCGGTATTTTCCGGTTTTTAAGGATGTAACCCATGTTTCCGAAAACTGCCCAGCTTAGTCCAATTTTATATTGCATTAATTCTTATTTTATCGGCAATCCGACTACCGTTTTATACTGCATTTATTCTTATCTTATCGCTCTAATGCCAGTCCCACGAATCACTATACATACTTATTTAAAAAAAAAAACTAATCAAAATACGCTCAAATTCAGCTACTCTATTACTATTCCGGTTTCACGTGGTTTTAAATAACTGTATATGCGTCATCCGAAAACAATATACTATGTTATACGTATAAATACATAGCTGTGTACATAAATATTCCATTGAATCATTAGTGTGTGAAATAATATAGCAATTAAAACCAGTGAATAATGACTCATGGTGGGATTTTGAAAGAGCTTCAATCTAGATGGTCGTTCATTCATTATTTTCAATTCAACCCAAATTGACGTCACATAATTTAACCACATTTTTTCAATCTAGTAAATCTAATAATGTAATTTTGGTGGTCAGTGCAAATTATTTAAAAATCATCATTAACAAACCGTATCAAATTCAATAACATTTCGAACAAGAAAAAATCACAACAGCCTAAATTAGCGGTCAAAAAACTCATTAGTCAAAGAGCCTAGTATCAACAGTGCAATTAATTTGATTTTTTTTAGATTTATCGAAATTGAAATCGAAATTTAATCCTTGAAAGTCGGTTAAAACTAGATATATTTAATATAACTAGATGTTATATTTTATCATAATCATATTTATAATTGATTGTTTCTTGAATATGTAAAACTCCAAACTGCATAATTAATACGTATGAAAAAGTATATTTTTTAGAAGTTTTATATTTTGGGAATAACAAGTTCCACCTAACTAAGGCATTATAAAATATTTTGAGACATTTGATAATGCTTCAGCAAGGCGAAACATGACATTCACATAAAATATAATAACTCTTCCAGACATTTCTACAATACAGACGTGTTCATTCGTATTTTAAATATTGACATATTTATTGTATTTTTCTACATTAAAGATCATTTTCTCCATATGTTTCGAACGTTTTATACCTTCATCATCGGGAGAGTTTATATCGTACTCCCGATGATGAAGGTAAGAAACCTTCAAAACATGTTGAGAAAAATAAACACGAAAGTGGAGAAAACAACGTTTTAATCAAATAAAAAAAAACACATAAAGCACTCACTTTGTGGTCAGACATTTTAAACTTATAGATATATTGATGAAAACGTCCCTTTTCTATTTTATTTTTATTTTATTTGCGTCACGTGTTTTGTCTTGCTGGAGCATTTGATAATCAAATTCCCAAGTAATGCGAAATATGTTAATCACATAGAACATAATCTAGAAAACTGTCAGTTTCGTCCAATACCTAATATGGAATATTACATCATGGTTCATGTAACATTAAACAAACTTATAGATATAAAATAATAAAACACTTTATATTTAACAACGGAATGTTTATTATAATTGACGTTAACTAGTTTCGCTTGTACCCAAGTTTCATCAGGGCGATGTAATAACAGTTGTAATCGCCTTGATGAAGTTTTGGTACAAGCGAAACTAGTTGGCATAAAGTATAATAACCATTTCGTGGTTATATGCTTATTTTTTTATTAATTCATACAAAATTCGTCATTATGGAATACCATTACGGAATACCGCAGTGTAAATGACCTGAGTTTATCAAAAAATATTATTAAAAGGAAACATTATCATATTTAACATGAACAATGGTCTTTTATTTCTTTAGAAAGTATCATTTTCCATTTTCATTCAATAAGAGTGATCGAATTTTGGATTTGAATAGTATTAATTAATTTACTTAGGAAATTAAAAATAACTTTGTTTAATCCACTAATTATTAAAAAATATATATTTAAAAAACACGACATGTTTCGGAGGATAAAAATATAATAAAAACTAAACAAAGAAAGACTAATATAAAAACGCATTTAAAATTCGATACAATAATTCAAATTCAAAAATTAACCTGGGCTATTTGTTGTAAGTACTAATAATTTTCTAATATTTAATATTTTTAATTCGTTTTTTAATATTTTTTTAATAATTAGTGGATTCAACAAAGATATTTTTAATATCCTAAGTATATTACTATGGAATTCCACAGTGTTAATGCCTTAGCCTTCAATGAGTTTATTAATTAAATGTATTTTAAATAGGTAATTCGAGGAAAACCCGCTCTTAAGTTGTCAAAGAGCCGCATTTGGTTTGCGAGACACCGTTTAAGACCACTGGCGTTAATGCATTCGAGATATAGACACATGAAAGAATGTTTTACCCTAGACAGACGTGATAAACAACTTAAGAAAGGGCGTTCATTTCGAGACAACTAATTTAAGACCAATGGAAAACTTTCGACTTGTACTGGGAAGTTAAAAATACTCATAGATACAAATTATATTTAAAGAAATATCAAGAGATGCCGCGGAATCAACAGATGACGGTGTAATGATTTCAAAACATTTAGATATTAGACCACTTAAAATCCACTAATTGAAAATGTGGAGGCACTGTTTCGTACGGATAAGAATAGAAAACTTCTCCCAAGTGACATTTGTCATCGAGAGGCCTCGAAATGTTACGAAAAGAAGAAGAATACATACAAAAAAACATAAAATTCACGTTTTCGTAATACTCGCATAAAAAAAACACTTTCTACATTATCCTCTTCAAATCTTATCAAAAATTAAATTAACAATAAACTATAATATCAATGCAGTCGAATGATTTTCGTCAAACTTTCTTTGAATACGAAGTCTTGTAAATTGCAAATATAGACGCGTGTTGAAAGAAAGTCAACTCGACAAAAATCTTTCAAAATCATATTACATAGACAGCTAATTTTGTACAAAATATTTGAGAACACGTATAATTTAGCTAAACTTACTCTGTTTATGGCTTGAGATTGCTGACCTTATCTTATATACATTTATGCGGCATGGGACACTTAACTGAAACTCATCACAACCCATTGGAGATATGAGGACACTGCGAATTCACGATACACGAACTGACAGTTTTGACAAAGTCTTCGCGGCCGCAAAGCTCGATGGAACTGAGTTTTAGTGACGATTTTAATACTAGTTGTCGTTGTCAACATAATTCAGTGGCGGGCGATGATTTTAGATTTTTTTAACATCACACTAAAAATACTAAATATATTTTAGATAAATTTAAGGCGTTAACACAGTGGAATCCCATAATGACGATTGTTTTATGAATTAAAAAGTTGTTTTCCACATGTTTACGTTTACGTCCACGAAGGCTTTACACCTTCATCATCGAGAGAGTGATATAAACAAGGTATATAAATAAGAGTATATATCGCTCTCCCGATGATGTAGGTGTAAAGCCATTGAAACACGTCGAGAAAAAATAACTCAAAAGTGGAAAAAACGCATTGGAACTGCAAACTCGCACGCACAACGCACGAGAAACGCTCCATAGCGACTAAATTCCCTGAAACCAGGCTACGGATTGACATACCCCCCGCACCCCTCAGATTCGTTGGGTTCTCGCAGTGAGCTAAACAAACATAAACTTTAAATAATTAAAAATTAAAAAATGTTGTAAAAAATCTTTTTTAAATGTACGAGTATATTTAGTTAAAATCCACTAATGTTTGTGTCTTCGACCGGTTACAGGAGCTCACCAGAAAATAGCAGAGAGTTGCCGAAACCAGTCGAAAAAAATATATTAGTGGATTTTAACTTAAATATAATTTAAAAATATATTAGTGGATTTTAACAAGAATACATTTTTAAAAGATTTTTTACGAAAAAAAAATATTTTCATTAATTGCAATTAACTTCTACATAAACAATCTTTTGAGACGCCCTGTATAATTCGATCATTATAGTAATTATTGTAGTAGTTAAGAAAAAAATCACCGACCGCTACTGGTCGAAGTGTTCTTCTTGGAGATGACATCGGAAAAACCAGTTGTCTTGTTAGATCATTAGTGCTAGAAAACAGATATTTGTGGTTTTATAACGAAGCGGTCACGGCTCCACTACTGGACTATGGCCAATCCGTATCAACTAGCGAAGGAAACATGAAATATAATCGAATATTTCACAATCGAATAATTCTCAAACGAAAATTTTGAACAGAATAATGAATAATGTAATAACACTATCGATAATTTGTCGAATGAATTATAATAATGATTTAAAATGAATATTTTTAAAATATTTATTCTTACTTGAACCATCAAAACTCCATTTTAAATATTGATGAGAAGAACCAACCTCCCTTTGGTGATGCCGGTAGGAAGAGCAATTCAGACGTTGAATTTAATCTCTCGGATTTGGACATTTTTATTGCCAGTGAGGCAGTGTTCATAAAAAATATATTATCAATTCTAGAAAGAGTACTGCCACACTGACATCGATATATTTGGGATCCTTCTGAGATACCTACTCATGTGCTGTTTCCTAGATTCATATCGATATTGAATTGAAGACATAGTGAGATGCAGTAGGCAGAGAAGACGATTCTGGAGGGACCACATCGAGAGAATGGATCCAGCAAGAATTCCTAATATCGTGATGCACGAGACTCCAGAGGGCCGTTGACCACCAGGACGGCCACCAAAGAGATGGAGAGAAGGCTGGTCGTCTTTGTCACAGGAAAAAGTTGATATCCTGCATAAACAGATCGCAATATCTACAAACAGAAGAAGAAGATATCGATATTGTATTTTTGTTTACCGTTTTGTGTCCAAATGAATCGCTTAATTTTTTTTCGTTTGTTATGTCTCATTTGTGTATAAGAAAAAGAAACAAATATATAAAAATATTTTTTCTATGTTTTATTATATTTGATGAAAGTGACATTTTTTGCCTTACCAAAGTATTTCCAAATGGCTTTCAAGAAGAATGATATATATTTATTACAATAGACAACAGAAACGTCTAGAAAAATGAGGTTTTCAACAATATTAAATTATGAAATTGGGTAATTAAAATAAACTATTGTTTGTAAAGCAATTACCACATTTTTCAATCTATAGTAAACAAAAATATTATTATAATGTGTTTTAATTATCTTCTACATAAGACACTATGTTTCATTTATTACATTTGTAAAAAAATAAAATAAAAAAAAAACGTATTCTGTATTACAAAATATTTCATCACATTTAATTGTTTTTGACTACAAAATTATTTATAATTTTTAATTATTAATAGATTATTCCTGTGCTGAATTTTCGATTTAAATGATGTTCGATTATATAATTTTTTTATTACAGAAATCGTATTTCATCACTACGTAGATACATCACTAATAGCCACGACTTATGTACGCACTTAGCCTCACCTGTTCTGATCATCAAGATGAGTGTGATGCTATTTTTTGTAAGTAACCTAATTTCATTATTTATTACCTTCGTCCTCTTGAGACTTTAACAAATAATTAATTGCTATATATTCCCTATTGTTGATCAATTTCATGACCGTAGACATAATCAAATGAAACTTTCAAAAAAGCTTTAAGCTTTAAAATACATAGCTTCTAAAGTCCATTAGATAACATCCTTTAGTAAAATCGACCTTATATATATGACTAATGGACGCAATTCAAGAATTAATTAAAGCGTTGTTTTGGTTATTTATTAACTATCTCCACTTATCGTTTTTATTTCAGAAGCGACTTATTTAGCCAGGCAACCTGGCATCGACAGACCAATATCAGCTAGCCTGGCGAAACCAGTCGCTGTCAAAATAGACAATAAGTGAGAGTGGTTTATAAAAAAAGACTTTTCATTTAATTGTTATTTAAAATTGGCCTCAATAAGCACTTAAAAGGCAAAGACAAAGTCTAGAAAGGCAAAGACCTCAATATATAAAACGTTACGAATGAATGTAGAATAAATGCAGTAGAAATAAGATCTCTTAGACAAATGTGTGATACTCTGTGTATGATAGACTGTTGAATGAAAATATAATAAGTGAATGCGGTGCGAATGATGGTGTCATAAACAAAATAATGAAAGGATCATTGAGATGTTTCGGACATATGGAAAGAATGAATGAAGAAAGAATGGTAAAAAAAGTATATGTTTATGATTTAAATGGAACCAGAAATAGAGGAAGACCGAGGAAAACATGGCACGATCAAATAAATCAAATATTGAATGTCGGCCATGTGAGGAGTCAGAGAAATCGACGCGCGTGCATGACACGATGTATGAATGTTGAGGAAGCGAGAGAAATATGTCAGGAAAGAAAAGTGTGGCAGCCCATTATTTCTGCCTACCCCTTCGGGGGACGGGGTGATGGTTAGTTAGTTAGTTTATAAAACACTGATTAGACCAGTACTAACACATGCCTCGGAGACTTGGACGCTCACTAAACGGGATGAAAACAAAATAAACTGCTTCGAAAGGAAGATCCTCCGCAGAATTTTCAGACCCATTAAGGATGATCAGATGTGGAGAAGGAGATACAACACAGAGCTCTACGATCTATACCAGGACGTCAGCGTGGTCAAGTTAATAAAGATTAACAAAATGCGCTGGCTAGGGCACTTGCACCGCACGTGACATCTGGAGCACCCCAAAAGAGTGTTGTATAACAACCCAGCAGGGCGAAGAAGCATAGGTAGGCCAAGACTGCGATGGCTGGATGGTGCCGTGGCAGACTGTCGGGTCCTGGAGCAGGACTGGAAGGTGGCGGCCAGAGACAGGATGGGATGGAGACGTTTCTTGAAGGAGGCCAAGACCCACCAAGGGTTGTAGCGTCGGAGAAGAAGAAGAAGAAGAAGAAGTTATTTAAAATGAACTTCCATCAAGAGATTTGAGTATATTCATTTGATAATTCAATAATGACGGAAATATTATATCATTTTGCTGTCGTTTTAAAATCAAAGCGTGACAATTTTTCATTTAATATCACGTATTTTTCTTTTTGATAAATTTAAGGTTTCTTTTTTATGAACACTGGATTTATATAACGACGATATTTTTATGAATTAACGACATTTTATCCACTTTTGTTGGTATGTTTCATTGGTATACCTTCATCATCGGGAAAATGATATATTATTTATATCGTCAAGTGTTTATAAAGCTATCCTAATGATGAAAGCTTAAATCATTCGAAACATACGAGAAAAATAAAAATAGAAAAACAGAGTTTTAATTCATAAAAAATCGTCACGTTTTTTTCAGTTGTGATAATTTTTTTAAACATTTGATTCGGCTTACCACATACATAATTCTACAATAAAACAAAAAATAGTCGATAATCATTTTACGTATTGTATATTTCGAAATAAACGTAATCAAATATTATTATGTAATTTATGGAATACGGCGGCAAAATATTGATTTTTTGCATTGCTGAATTTAGGCAACGGATAAAATAATTGCCTCCACAGCATTAATCGGTCCACAATACATTCAAACAATATTTTACAAAAGATGAGAAACACGCGAATTGACTTTCACAAAATGTTCATCACAATTAATGTATTTGCGCCGCTTTTTATACTGGAATGAACGCTTCGATTAATATATTGTAAATCAAATTAAATAACGCAGTAAAAGTTGTAAACGAATATTTCAATCTATTTTGTTAAAACCAATTTAATGATTCTGGAAATTTCTTTTTTGTATTCGATTCGAACACTTCTTTTTCTTCTTTCGGTGCCGTGCCAAGTCCCCCCAACGTTGGCGATCACTGCATCAAAGGCATCTTTGTCCTACGCCACTTGGAACAGGTTCTGTATTCTTCTCATTCCTGTCCATTATTTTATGTTCCGTAGCCAGGACAACTGCCTTCTACCAACTCCCCGACGTCCCTCCACTTTACCCATATATTATTATTATTATTATTATTAATTTTTTGTTGAATCGCTCTTTACATCATGACAGCATGAGCCAAATCGATGTAAAGCTATCATAGTGATTTTCATGACATGTGATAGGTAGCTCATCTATCGCCATTTTATTGTCACGTAAATTCTTAACCAGACCAAAGACAGTGTGACAATCACACTGCCCTCGCCGGGAATCGAACCCGGAACCTTAAGGTTGGCAGTCAATGCACTTACCACGAAGGTTGTCATATATCACTCGAAGGAGGTGGTATTTTTCTCCCCTTAGCACATGACCCAAATATGAGACCTTTCTAATTTTCACACTCGACAACAGCTCTCTATTGGCTCTGGCTCTCTATAGTACGTCTGCATTACTGATCTTATCGCTCCACGGTATTCGGAGCATTCAGCGGTATATCCACATCTCGAACGCCTCCAACCGGTTCATTACATTCACTTTTAGAGTCCAGGTTTCGCAGCATCAGGGTGAGATGGGAGAATGACATCAGACGGTATGTGGCGCAGCTTCTCCAGGTGGCGGTTTGGAAGACGGCAGCTGAAGACTGGCTGAGTTGGAGGCACAGCCTATACGAGGCTTGATTTTGGCTGTAGTGCCATCGAGAAGACAATGTTTTGATCCGAGTCTTTGACTATATAATTGATTAAATTTGTCTTGTTTCAAGAAGGACGAACGTGATTCGATTTTCAAATAGTCAAAGTAATTACTCAGCCAGCTATATGATAGTGTGTGTAGACCACGTGCACAATTTATTATGTAATAAGTATGCAGAACATGATCGTATCATTACGACGCCAAATATCGAAGGAGACTTCCGGATGTCAGACAACGGAAGGAACCCAGTTCATCGTGGGCGGTATTATAAAACAATAGTTTAGAATATACTCAAGTACTACTCAGCATAAAAAACTAACTAACTAACCATCACGCCATTTCCCCGGAAGGGTAGACAGAGAGGATGGATCGCCACAATGCTCTGTCCTGGCATACCTCTCGAACTTCCTCTAAATTCATACATCGTACCATACAGGCACGTCGATTATTCCGACTTCGAATGTGGCCGCCTTTTAGTAATTGAGTAATTTGGTCATGCCATGTTTTCCTCGGTCGTCCTCGGCTTCTTTTTCCACTCAAACTGCTTGTGTATAATTTCTACTATCATTCTACTATCATCCATTCGTTGCATATGTCCAAACCATCTCAAGGATCTTTTTTTAATTTAATCCATGATGCAGTCATCTGCCTTATATTTCTTTCTTATTTCATCGTTCGGTATTCTATCATATAACGTTTTCCCGCACATTCTTCTTAGTGATCTCATTCTTCTTAGTGATCTATGCTCGTGTTTTATTTATTTATTTCGATACGTTGGATTGCATTGTTATTTCTAATACACCTGATTGAAATATAAAATAAAAAAAATCAACTTATCTAAATATAATACTTTTTCGGTGCGACTTCGTTTAATTTTCTTAATTCTTTTTTTATGACTTTGTTATGTGAAAAAGCGGTAGTAATTAAACACGTCATGAATAAAAAAACATGCATATAATTTATAAACTAAATTACGATATTCAAAAATGGCTTAGTAAAGTTAGACGTGTCTGGAGAATGGACATTCTCATCAACATTAAACACTTAATACGACCATTTACGTCAATTCTCAAGAAATTAAATAGTAATTAATCTGTTCGTAAATCGGACCCTAATTTTTATTTTAAGCGCGAATCATGACTTCACTCTTGTTCTATGCATATTTTGTTGACGGTAATTTAAAAAATGTTCAATGAATCAATTTTAAGGTCGTCAAGTGCAGTATTCATTATATGTGAGGTCACAAGTGTTTTGTGATCAAATACTTCATTGGAATTGTAGACGAAATGTTACATTTTAACCGTCTTGCAATGTAACAAGAACGAGTGCTAGCAAAATGAACAGCAACGACCTCTACGATGTTGGAATAGGCACAGAGACCCCCAGCCATATTTGGATGTTTAGAGCAACATTTGGAAAAACAAATATATAAATATCAAGAATAAGAATATATAAGACATGTCTGTCACAAAATGACCAACAGCATAGAATTTTATTTATTTATACATAATTTATTTATTTATTTATTTTGTTGTTGACGGAATTAATTCCAATACATTATTCATAATACAGATAAGTTACTTAAATCTAGGAACATTTTAAAACAGTAACAGTAAACAATTAGCCTAGGACAAGTTAAGGGGATGATCAGGAAGAGAGTAACGAAGAAAGATTAATAGATATGTATACCAGAGATGAGCAACAAGAAAACGACTGCAATTAGCCAACGACATATTTGATTATATTGTGGAAGGATTACAAGGTACAAGTAGTCTCAGTGACAAACAAATAGTAAAAGCTGCATCTGGTTTAGACAATTTAAGGGTTTGATGGAGGTCGATATTTTTTAAGTTTAGACAAAAAAGAATTTAGATTTAATCCAAAAAAATCTAAGTCTTGACAACAGTTTACAAGTCTAGTCATTCTAGGTATAGGTGCATTATATCCGTAGTTTGTTTTATGGAGATTTTCGTGAAAAAGTTTAATTTGCCTTAGATTCCGGGTGGGTACATTGAATTTTATATTTTCGAGAAGACAGGGTGCATCAAAGTGTGAGTTTATTATTTTAAAAAGGAGATTAAATCATTTTTATTTCTGCGATCAACTAATGGTGAAATATTTAGTAGCTTTTCCAAGTCAGAATAGGAGTATTCTTCTCTGTCAAGTCTGAGCATTCGACCAATTTTCCTTAGAAAACGATGTTGTACAGACTCAATATTAGAAATGTGAATTTCATAGTATGGGGACCAGACTACTGAAGCATATTCCAAGTGTGGGCGAACTAGGGCGCAATAGAGTGATTTGAGGGTGGAAATGTTTTTGAAGTCGGATGAGATTCTATTGATAAAGCCCAGAAGTTTATATGATTTGTACTCGTATAATACACATAATACACTTAAAGTTGTCATCGCAAACAAAAACCTATCCAAAAAAGCTAGAATGGCAGTGCATAGTGGTGTTCTTCTACCGACCCTTATGTATGGAAGCGAAGCATGGAACTGGC
This sequence comes from Lepidostoma basale, assembly GCA_022606425.2. Lineage (NCBI taxonomy): Eukaryota > Metazoa > Arthropoda > Insecta > Trichoptera > Lepidostomatidae > Lepidostoma > Lepidostoma basale. The sequence continues at coordinate 484,707 of JAHDVF020000291.1, read as the reverse complement.
AAAAGAAGGATGAAAGTAGAATAAATGCAGGAGAAATGAGATCTCTCAGACGAATGAGTGGATACTCTGTGTATGATAGAGTGTCGAATGAAAATATAAGAAGTGAATGCGGTGCGAATGATGGTGTCATGAACAAAATAATGAAAGGATCATTAAGATGGTTTGGACATATGAAAAGAATGAATGAAGAAAGAATGGTAAAAAAATTAAATGTTAATGATGTAAATGGAACCGAAATAGAGGAAGACGTGGCACGATCAAATAAATCAAATATTGAATGTCGGCCATGTGAGGAGTCAGAGAAATCGACGCGCGTGCATGACACGATGTATGAATGTTGAGGAAGCGAGAGAAATATGTCAGGAAAGAAAAGTGTGGCAATCCATTCTTTCTGCCTACTCCTTCGGGGAGACGGGTGATGGTTAGTTAGTTAGTTAGTTAGTTACATAATACACAAACGAGACATAACAAACGAAAAATATTTAGGCGACTCATTTGGACCCAAAACGGTGTTACAAAGATAAGAAAAAGAGAAAACAACAAGAAATCAAAAAATCATACATATCAGAAGGAACCCAAATATGTCAACGTCAGTGAGGCAGTACTCTTTCCAGAATTTGTAATATATTTTTATGATACTGCCTCACTGACACTGAAAATGTCCAAATCCGAGACGATTAGATTCAACGTCCGAATTGCTCTTCCTACTGGCATCACCAAAGGCAGGTTGGTTCTGCTTGACGGAGCAAAGAACAATTGATGTCGGCGCTGTCGCAGGTAATTATCAGGAACAAAGAGAACCATTTGCTCCAGAACATAGGGGTTCTCAAAAGAGCCCCGAATCGGTTTGAAAAAATGCGTTGACATTGATCCTTCCCTCGAATACAGAGAATACAGAGCCGACGCTGTCAGAACCAAAAGCTTCTTTCAAACCTGCGAAATAAAAACACTCAGAAGCATTGCTGGCGAAACTCTTTGTGACAGAACATAAAACGCGGTTATTATTATTATTGTTATTATTATTATTATCATTTTGATAAATCGCTCTTTACGACATGATCACCTTGGCGAACCTGTCCCTGTCCTGCGCCGCTCGGAACAGCTCCTCCACACTTCGGATGCCGGTCCACTCCCTCACGTTTCGCAGCCAAGACATTTGTCTCCTTCCGGGCCCTCGGCGTCCCTCAGTTTTTCCCTCCAATATCAGTTAGAGAAGGTGGTACTTTTCCCCACGCAATATATGACCCAGATGTGAGGTCTTTCGAACCTTGATAGTTGATAACAGTTCCCTGTCTGGTATTGGTAACCATTTCTGTCCAGGAAACTCTGAGCATTCGGTGATGGAGTCACATTTCAAATGCCATTGTTGCTCAAATGTGTTGTTGAATAAATGCGGAGAATAACAGGCCTAAAACAAGAACCATGTTCTTAAACTATGCTGATTATATATTTTTTCAGATGCACAATATTCGACTAAATCAAAATGGCGTCCGAATTTAATGCTTGTTAAATACGTCACCATCACAATGTTAACAGTTTCAGACTTGTGCGCATCAGGATTGGCCATTGTGGATGTTGCAGTCTCTGTTCCTAGTCGAGAGTCGCATTGTGGCTGGGTATTAGCGATTTACCGCTTGTCGCCTTTGTGCAACGTTCAAGTGGTCTGTGTGCCTCTCCGTGACCCGGACTGTTCTTACGTCAATTTTGTTCAGGGACGGATATGTGACTTCCGAACAGCCTGGGAATTTTTTCAAACCAAGTATACTTTTTATACAGTATTTTTCAAAATATTATATCATATCAAAACAGTGGAGATTTTTTTAATTCGATATAATACGATTTATTTTAAATAATAAAATATAATGAGAATAATTGAAACCAATTGATGTCAGTGACTAAGACGAAATGTCACAACTTTTGGAAGATTAATATTTTTTTTTATAAATAGCTTTAAAACATTACATTAAATGAGAGGCTTACATTTGAAATAATCTAATGAATTCCTTGACTACTCGTATCTTTCCAGAGCGAATTAGTCAAGAGATTATTTGATGTATATTTATAACTCAACAGTTTTGTGTAAATATTCTGATTATTTACGGAGGAATGCTTAGGTGACTACGTAATACCACAACATTAAAAAAAATAAGAAATGTGTAATTTTTTAAAAGAATTTTAAATAGTTATTAATTGAAAGTATTCAAATGCTATATATCAATAAAATCGTCTCTGTTCCCAAATACGATATCGAATTATATATATTTCAATTTCCTTTATTTTATTCTAACAATGTTTCCTTTGTAAAATTTAAACGCATAAGTTAATAATTATATATTATTGAATAAACAATATTGCGTAAAAACTTCTAAAAACCCATTGAACACATTGAAATATATATGTTTGGTTTTCTTTCACATACTGTATTTAATATTTATGATAAAGTCTGTTTTACAGAAAGCTTATTATATTTAATAGGTTGTGACGTTTTTCTTTTGATTTTTTTATTAATGGCCTGGCAAGACAAAGTCAAAGCCAAAATAATGATATAACGTCTATATTTAATATTAAATATTGAATTTTACAACATTGTTAAGGAACAATAAATACTTTAACGCTAGACCAGATTGAATTTGATCATTATAGCCTCAAACCTTAATTTACTTTAATATCACCTATGTATTTCTACCAACGTGCCATGAAAAGAGCCATGTTTGAACCTTGAGGGACGGATTTATAAACGAATTTATTCGACAACAAACCAAGGTGACTGAGGTGGTAATGAGAATGGATGGGCTGAAGCGGCGATGGGCTGGCCAAGAACCAACGGCGATGGGGGAGACGGGTTCTGGAGTAGAGACCGCGTACAAGATTCCGCAGAGTTGGACGTCCCCCTGCCCGCTGGATCGAGGCCTAAATTCAGCAGTGGATGGCAGACGGTTGATAATATATGTATTTCTACATTGAATTATTACATATAAAATATATCTTTCTTTCACGCAATAAAAAATACTTATATTACAACATATATTAGCGTTACTTGGAAGAACATTTAATATTTAAAATATAAAAATTTAAGGCGTTTTATTGTCTATTATTTCATTATCCGGCCCTGGTAATATTTTTATGTAAGTTTTAACTTGCACACTAACATCGGTATTACATTTCCATTCCCCCTTCGCATTCTTTATCGTGTACTGTTTAATAATTATCCCCTCCAATTTCATCGTTGGTACGTGAATACTACGGTATGTCCATGTAACGTGGGTACGTAAGTACCTACCTATTGTTGTTTTTTTTTTAATTATATCGGTAGTCTGTTCTTAGTTCTTAATTCTGCTAAAATTTTATAGATGCATTAATACAGTCGTCTTCTATAAGGATTTTTTCACTTCCTGATCCATGATAGTCGTGACGTATGTACGAGTATACAAATGGCTGTACTAGAACAATAATCAGAAACAACTAACCATCACGCCGTCTCTCTGAAGGGGCAGGCAGAAATAAGGGACCGCCGCATTTTTCTATCCTGGCTAACTTCTCCCGATTACTCTAGATTTATACATCGTGTCACGCACGCACGTCGATTTCTCACGTGGCCGACATTTAATATTTAAATAACTTTTTGAAAACATTGTGTCCTGTGTCCCAAAACACGTTTATGAAAAGTGCAAAAAAAGTGCAAAAAAGTGATTTCCAAAAGTTATTCAAATGTGAATCCACAACACAAGTTATGGCGTATATGGAAGATAATTCAGGATTTGATTGATTTGATCGTGCCACATTTTACTCCGTCTTTTATATTCCTTGTTCGGTATACATCATGAAAAACTAGCTAACTAACCATCACGCCGTCTCCCCGAAAGGGTAGGCAGAAAGAATGGACTGCCACACTTTAATCGATGCGGCACTCCATCCTTCTCTTTTCGCCATCGCGAGAGACGCGGTGTGATGGGTTGCAAACCTCATCGCCACCAACAGGCATCTCCCGCGCACATTTCGATCGTTCAACGTCTGCATAATAAATCTAATAATAAATCTAATAACAAATTATCTGAAATACAATGATATAAAATAAAATAACAAAGAAAAATAATTTAACACATAACGTTCTTTTAGATGGCGCACTTGTCGTCAGCTGGACGATCCGGACATTTGTGTTTATTTAATTTTTATTCCACGTTATCCACTGTTTTTATTTTATTTACTGCAATTAGGCACTTAAAACAATTCAACACCAGCAATAACTTAAATATATATTTGAAGAATTTATTCAAATTGTCATTGGAACAAATGAAAAATTTATTTTGACACCTGTCAAAATTCTTTTTATAAACGAAAAAAACTTATATAATTTTAACACCAAAACAGTAAAAACGTATTTTTGGCACAAATAACTATCATAAAGAGCGGCAATAATCAAATTGACCAAAACAATTCACTTATACACGAAATATCTCCAAATTAACGGGAGCCAAACCAAATTTGAACCAAATTTGAACCAAATTTTATGAACCAAACCAAATTTTCAAAATCAGAACCAATAATCACATAATCACAATAATCACAATAACCAACATCATGAACATATACTTTTTTTACCATTCTTTCTTATTTCATTCTTTTTAAGTGTTCGAACCATCTTAAGTGCGAATGAAAGTGTTATAAACAAAATAATAATCGATAGAAGTGGCGAATTCAGATTTTTATATTGTCAAGATTAAAAATCTACACCACACGAATGAAGTACTGGTACCTACGTAGAGAAATGCCATAAAAATTCAATAGTAGTTTATCATAATATATTATCCATGGTCCAATTAAAATGAAAACACCAGCAGCAAGAGATTACTAGGAAGACCGCTAAAAAGATGGGAGATGACTGGACTTCGTTATCCCAGGACAGCTCACCCTCATAAACAGGTCATACGACATAAACTAAGAAGAAGAAATTTGAAGTGTCGGGAGAAGAGGACAGTCCTGACTTCGAGAATCGTTCAGTTGCATCACAGGAACCCTGTTTAAAGATGCTGCATATAAAATGAAAATAGCCATGATGTTGTCCAGCCTCCGATAGGAGAGGGACAAGAAGTTGAAGAAATACTCGTAAAAGAATTAATAAGTAATATTAACAACTAAAATAAACGGTTAAAATGACAGTTTTCATGTGGTCTTGTTTGTGGCGCTGATGTGTATGTCAGCATTGCATCGCCTGCGTCAGAAGACGGAGTGACATCACGGAAGATTCAGCGTCCAATGGAATAGATTGTCATTGATCAAACAACACTTGTGTGATTTCACGGGCCTCTCAACTTTGCCGGCCCATTGGAGCGGCCCGTCCGATGCACAGTGTACCATTTCAATAAAGCAATTGGCAAAAAAAACTAAAAGTACCTACGCAATATTTTGGTTAACACACATCTTCCGGAAGTTTTATTTATCCTTAGAATCACGGGCCATTAGACTGTTTACCTCAGAAACTGCTTCGAAAAAGATGGAAGAACATCTGGCAGTCCACCTCTAAGAAGGAATTTGACACAGAGAACTAACTAACTAACCATCACACCGTCTTTACGAAGGGGTAGGTAGAAATAATTTCTTGATAGTGGGGGTTGCTTCAGGGATACAATATCAATGTTATAATTTTCTAGTTCTTACTCTTATGTTTTTTATGTTTCTCTAAATAAATTCTTATTACATAATTGCAAACGATCTGGAATTGAGTATCTGCAATGTTTTGGATTTTAATTTAAATTAATTAAATAATGGACCACCACACCGGATGGCAGAAAGAATGGACTACCACACTTTTTTCTGACATACTTCTCTTGATTCATCAACATCGTGTAATGCACGCACGTCTATTTCTCCGACTCCGCACGTGGACAACATTCAATATTTGATTTATTTTATCGTGCACGTCATCCTCTATTTTAAGTTTCAATTACATTGTTAATATATGATAAATGGTAAAATTACATAACCTTGTTAACTGAGCGATACGTGCAAAAAATAGAACTATGGAATCGATTTAAATATCAAATTGACGTTAATTCGTGAAATTAAATTAGGTGACCGATTTTTTAATTCGATTTTCCTTTATTTGAATTCAATTTGAATTTTTAGCGTCTGGCCTAATGCCGTCTTGAAAGTATTTACCCGGCTGCAAGGACCATAAACAATGTTTTCTAGATGGAGATTTATGGGGCCGTGTGTAACGCCATATCAGTATTGGAATCCGTGAAGTATCTATGTGTCTCGTGCCGTGATCTCATTTTATTTCGATTATAAATGTGAAATTAATGTAAATTACTGCGACGATTGTATTATTACGTGTTACAAATATAAATATGTGCTGGTTTATCAATTTGGCTGCCTAACCTCTCAACACTGAAAATATTTTCAAAGAATGTGATGTAGAATCTTCTCCATTTGTAAAGTATAAAACATATTAATCAAATAGCATTGTTAAAAATGTTTATGTTTATAAATTTTTTCGAAAAAAACACGATTTTTTTTCTTCAATTTTTTGACATTTGACAGATGTCAGATCAAATTGGCCCCACATTTAATTCAACATTACGGCCTGGTAAACAGTGATTTCGAGGCGGCATTTGTCTGGCCTGGTAGGCAACGAACCACCGTGCACCGCGGTCGCTCGAGTGTGTATGCTCACTGCTCACTCTTCATAACACTATAAATAATAAGTTAGGAAATCGATAACTTGAATAACGCCGCCGACACTCGAGCGGTAGCCGGATTTTTTAACACAATTCTACGATTCGAAAAACTTGCGTTCCAAATTTAAATATCTTATCATTGATTAAAAAATTCGTTATAATAAGAATCTAAAATGTGATTTAAAAGAAAATTATCTAAATAACTGACGACATTAGACGCATTATTATTATTATTATTATTTTGTTGAATCAGTCTTTACATCATTACAGCGCGAGCCAAATCGATATAATGAGTATAGCTATCATATTGATTCTCGTGACATGTGATAGGTAGCTATCTATCGAAAGCTAGAACGTAGTTTCCGACGAGGTGAAATACCTAGAGATACGTGAATAATATCCCAATAATCTTACCGAACAATGGTAAAAACAAAGAGAGCTGATTTCTGGAGAGACAAAATAACTGCAGAAACGAAAAATCACAGAAGCCTCTGGAAATCAGTTCGATCGTGACGTCACTATCTCCTACGGACTTCGCATCATATTTTGAAGAAAATGTGAACTCTATTCTAAAAACTATATACGAGTATATACTAAAAACATTGTCAAAGTGCCCTCGAGGTGAGCTATTCACGAAAACGGCGCTATACAAATCATCCTAATTATTATTATTATTATTATATCGCCATTTTATTGTCACGAGAATTCTACACCAGACCAAAGACAGTGTAACAATCACAATGCCATCGCTGGGAATCGAACCCGCGACCTTCTGGGTGGCAGTTAAAGCACGTACCACTCGGTCACGAAGGTTGCCAATGTCAGGTTGTTTATGACTGCCACACCAAAGGTTCTAGGTTCTATTCCCGGCGATGGCAGTGTGATTGTCACGTTGTCTTTGGTCTGGTGTATTTACGTGACAATAAAATAACGATAGATTAGCTACCCATCAGAACCAGTAAATATGTCAATAAAGTTTGCTTCAAATCAATCCCTAGGATTGAAACTAAAACAATAAATTAAATAGTGAATTTTATATTATTTTTCGATACTCTGTGTAGAAAATAATTTATTTTATTATACTATACTATATTTGTGTTATAAATAATGGAAACACTTTAATATTTTAAATCGTCCATTGTTTCGGCCGAAACACAATGATACTTTAACATTATTACGTGTCGCGACACTCTCAGTGAATAAAAAGAAATTATGATATTATAACAGTGTTTTAAATTTTAACAGAAAACTTTAATATTTTGTTTTAACACCACTATACTCGCACTTAAATTTTTTTAAGTTTTGCTCCAAGCGGAGCTTTCTCGGGACACAATAACCAGTTAGTTTTGATAACATTAGAAAGCGCCGCTTGGAGCGAAACCGGACGGTATTGTTTTAAAAAATAAAATAAAATGGGGTTAAAAATGTATTTTTGTGTTTCTTTTATTTATAAATATTTTAAACACCTGAGTAAATGGCTAAAAAAATTAATTAAGTAGTGTTTACTAGTTTTAATCATATTAAATAAGTTTTTATTAATGAGGAAAACTTATAGAAACGCATCTTTTCCTCAATATTAAATATGTATAATAGATATTAAATTGCTTGTCTTATAATCAAAAATACTATACTTATCATATTAGTAAGTAAAAGTTTTTTATAATAAATATATTTTGAATTTTAGATTCAAGTCTGAATATAAGTGAAATAGAATTAATTTTTATAATTAAAATGGTAGGTAGATAAGGACCAAACAAGTTTTGAGGACTTCCGAAATGAAGACACTGAGGACGATAGCAGGCAAGACACTGAGAGATCGCGTGAGAAACACCAGAAAAAGAGAGATATGTGAGGTTGAGGATATTATAAGATGGAGCATACTGCGAAAAAGGGACTGGTACGGTCATGTTCAAAGAATGGATACCACCAGACTCCCCTATATTGCATTGCATAATCAGCCTCATGGGACTCGTCCTCGTAGAAGACCTCCTAAAAGATGGAAGGACAGCTGGGAATCTACCTTACAGGAGGAGCAATACTCTAGAGAACAGACCACATAGGTCTTCAATAAGGAAGAAGAAGAAATTAAAATGGGGTTCAAAATTACATGTCTTCTTTTCCCCTAGCCCTTTCCTATTTATCAGCTCTCCTTATATAACAGCGCCAAACTTCTCGGTCTTGGGCTATCCCACTGTCGATCTCAATTTAAAATCGTTTTTGACGGTTTACAGCCAATTTGCCGGTGGAAGAACCGGTCTTCTTTTTCCCGCGTTTAGTTATAAGGCTTTATGGACGATGTGGTCTTCGCCCCTTCTGCACACATGTCCGTACATCATCCTCCCTCACCTTTGCCATCACAGGGGCCACATTGAAGCCTTTTGTCTTTCCATGTCTACTTTATAAAAGGCTCTTCGTGACTTATTAGTTCATTTAAAAACACGTGGAAAAATTCACGCTTTCTTCAACTGTGCAAAACAACTTCTCCACAGTTATAAACCCGGTCCGCTTTCATTAAATTTAGAGCCAAAATTTTGCTTTTGTGGGGATGGATTTTAGTATACACATAAAGTATAATATTTTACACATAAAGTATTAGATACGAATGAAAATGTTTGTTTTGTAGAAGATATATTATATTTTATGGAATTGATATGTTTCGCCTTGCCACGGCATCATCAGGCATGCGTCATCATTATTCGTATTAATTATAAATCAGATAAATGCATCCCTGATGAAATATATATTAAAGTATTATTCTTCTTCTTCCTCTTCTGCTTTATTTAGGACTGTGTCCTGTTATTTCTCAGAGCCTGTTACTGGGATGCAGATGCCCAACTGTCTCGCCATCTTTTAGGTTGTCTTCCTACAGGTCGATTTCCTGTTGGTACTTTATTTGCAACAACAACAACAACAACAAACCATCACGCCGTTTCCCCGCAGGGGTAGGCAGAGAGAATGGACCGCCACACTACTCTATCCTGGCAAACCTCTCTAGCTTCCTCCACATTCATACAACGAGTCATACACGCACGTCGATTCCTCCGACTTCTAACATGACCAACCTTTAAAATTTGATTAATTTGGTCATGCCATGTTTTCCTCGGTCTGCCTCGACTTCGTACCCCATTTACATCATTAACGTATACTTTCTTCACCATTCTTTCTCCATCCATGCGTTCCATATGTCCGAACCAACGCAGCGATCCTTTCATAATTTTGTTCATTATACCTTCTTCCGCTCTTCATTCCTTTCTTATATCAGCATTTGAGATTCTGTCGTATATCGTTCTACCACACATACGTCTTAGGGACCTCATCTCTACCGCATTTATTCTACTCTCATCCTTCTTTTGCCAGTTCCATGCTTCGCTTCCATACATTAAGGTTGGGACCAGAACTCCATTGTGAACGGCCGTTTTCGCTTTCATTGATAAATTCTTGTTTCCAATAACTATTTTTAAAGCTCCATTCACTTTGTTACCCGCACCAACCCTTCTTTCGACGTCACTATCCGTTCGGGCATCTGCTGTGAACATACTACCTAAATACACAAATTCCCTCACCTGTTCCAAGTTCTCTTCGTTCACACTTATATTACAAACTGTCATTTGCTCTTCCCTTTCGAAAACCATCACCTTTGACTTTCCGACATTCATCATTAAATCATTTGACTTGCATACCTCATTCATTCTCGACACCAAGATTTGTAATTCGTCCGCACTATCCGCAACGAGAACGGCATCGTCCGCGTAAAGCAGACAGTTTACAGACAGATCACTCATCTTAGCACCAGCATTTATACCTTTAAGTTCTTTCATACACTTGTCCATATACAGATTGAACAACCATGGAGACATCACGCAGCCCTGCTTAACACCCTTCGTGATATCAAACCAAGGCGTGATGTCTCCATTTACCCTAACACTGGCAGTGCTCCCTTCGTAGAGAGAAGCAACCGCCCGTATCAGTTTTGTGCTCACTCCGTATTCGGACAAGATTGACCACAGTTTATCTCTGTTCACTCGATCATAGGCTTTTTGCAAATCGACAAACGCACAGAAAAGCTTACGGTTTTTGGCCATAAACTTCTCCGCAAGCGTTCGAAGTGCAAAAATCTGATCCATACATCCTCTTCCGGTCATAAAAGCGCCTTGAACATCCCATACTCTTTCAGTCGTCGTCTTTTTTACTCTTTCTATTAAAATTCGGCCGTAGAGTTTACCAACGGCGCTTAACAGACTTATTGCCCGGTGATTTCCGCAGTCCATACGAGACCCCTTTCCCTTATATAGAGGCATGATAACAGCCCTCCTCCAGTCGAGCGGCGTATATCCTTCCTCTAAACACTGGTTAAAGAGTCTGTATAACCACGCTGCAACAACCGGCCCACCGTTTTTAATAAACTCCAAAGCGACACAATCATAACCAACAGCTTTTCCACCTTTCATACAGTTTACAGATTTTACTATTTCGTTCAAACTTATTTCTGTCATATCTCTTTCGCTATTCGTGCAACTCACATTTGTAACGCTCCTTCTCATTGAACTCTCAGTCATTTCACTGCCATATACATCTTTAAAGTATTCCATCCATCTTCCTTGTATACTGTCAAAATCAGTAATCATTCTTCCCTCACAACTCAAAATTGCTTTCGCACAACCATTTTCGGGAGGATTCCGGGCCTTTTGACTTCCTTCCAGAACATTTTTATGTTGCTCTGAAAGTGACTCGTCATCTTGAGACCGTCTTCCTCCTTCAGTTTATCCTTTTTCTCTCTCACTTTCAACTTGACATTCATCTTACAAACTTTGTATGCTTCTTTTGCTCTTTTATATTTCTCGCAATCTCTTTTATCCACAGATATCATATTTAACCATGCATCCTTCTTTTCTTTGACCAGAATTTTTACACAGTCATCCCACCAAGCATCTCCATTCCTTCTTCCTTGCACACATGTACCACATACCTCTTTCGCTGTTTCACATAGACTTTCTTTCAATTTGTTCCAGATCTCGTCTATACTTATAAATTCAGATTCTCGACCACTCAGCCTCTCATTCACTTTCGTCGTATAACTCTCTTTAACGTCATCGATTTGGAGTTTTTCTATTTTAACTCTAGACGGGGCGGTCACTGTTTTGTTCTTCTTGGTGCGCCAACCTCGGAACAGGTTTATCTTTGTCACCACCAAAAAATGGTCAGTTCCGAGTTCGGCCCCTCTGAACACTCTGGTATCTACAGTGTCCGTCCGTAATCTAGAGTCAACGATGACGTAATCGATAGTCGTCCTTTCATTCCCTCTCTCCCATGTATACTGATGGATCCTCTTATGATCAAACATCGTGTTTGACACAAAGAGGCTCCACTCCAGGCATACACCAAGCACTCTCCTTCCATTATCGTTCGTCCTACTATCACCATACTTACCGAGACATTCTTCATAACCAGTTCTTTGGATTCCTACCCATCCATTCAAATCTCCTGCTAAAATAATTCTTTCGTTCACGTTCTTACTCGCTGCTATCTCGTTTACACTATCCCAGAACTCATCTTTCACAGCTTCATCTTCGCTATTAACAGGAGCATACCCAATTATGAGTAATACTCTTGTCAATCCAATTTTGAAGCGGATCCACATCAATCTAGGACTTATACATTCGTATCCTTTCATACATTCTACCATCCTTGGAGCTAGAATCGCTGCCACACCCTGACCTCCCCTTTGTTCTTGTGATACCCCTGACCATAAGATGAACTTATTATCATGCTCTCTAGATCCGCACTCTTTAACCATGCATTCAGTCACACACAAAATATCCAAACACTTGTTATTAAATTCATCGCACATCTCACTTAACTTCCCTTCCATACCTCCTCTAATATTCCAAGTACCAATGCGGCACTCCACTCTCCTCTGTTCGCCCCCGCGGAAAATGCAACGTGATGGGTGGCGAACCTCATCGCCGTAAAAACTTTTTCTGAACATGCTCTTTCCACATGATCTCCCCAGTAGCGTCTTCTAAGGCTTCCCCATCGCACGACATCTTCCACATTGCAGATCTTCCTTATTTCAGAATTTCTTATTCTGTCTCGGAGTGACGTTCCCGCAACGGATCGGAGAGTCTTCATTTCTGTGGTTCTTAGGAGACTTTTTGTTCCAATGGTGTCAGCTATCGTTTCTATTCCATATGTCATTATAGGACGAACAGGTATTAATGTTGTAAATTGGAATTTCTTGGTGGAAGTTCATTGTAAATAATTTAAAAATTTAAAAATACTTTATAATATTATATATATTTAGTTTAATTTCACTTGGCTTTGTGGCTTCGACCGGTATCGGCAGCTCGCTGCCATCTTCTGGAGAAGTTGGCACCAAGATCAGAAAGGCAAGGAGATCTTTATCAGAAATTTGCAGCGAGCAGCCGAAACCAAGTGGTAGTTAAACTGAATGTATATTATAAAGGAATTTAAATTAAAAAAATATTTTCATTTTATATAAACGTCACAGATTTTGCGATAAACATGTAAATAATGTTGAAAAATATGTACCATATACGCACACCGTTTATGACAAATAAAGTCTAACAAATCAATTACCCGTTAGAACAATATGCCAGATCATTCTCTCTCTATCTTCCCATTCAGCGAAACAGCGTGATGATTAATAATTTAGTCATAAGAATACTTATTTATGTATGCAGACACTTAGATCAGATAATCAATCGAATATTTTATCAAACAGTCATGATCTGCGCATTATAAAAAATGTAAAAGTTACTCACGTGAGCTAAACACTTTGATCCTTCATTCATAAAACCTGTTAATGCACCACTCAATGGAATTATATTCAAAATCATTTCAAATAGAGTCCGTTAATTTCGGGGAGATTGTTTTGCAATAGTGTGAGTAACACCTCCTCATTGGTTATAGAAGCCTATTTGATTGCTTTTTCTGTCTAAGTAGACGGAGCGTATGCCATTTGCTCCTAAAATACTCGATGTTTAGAAAATTACTGCTGTGTCGAAGTTAAGAAGAGGAATTAATTTTAACAGTGGATGGACATGTGTGTGTTTGGGGTTTTGTTTCAGAATTTTAGTTACAACGGGAACTTCCAGACACAAACCGGGACATTTTTTTATATGGCCGAGCATAGAGGGCTCCCTCCGCTTACCCGAAGCTGTTATAGGCGCAGCGGCGCCTTTCATCAGCTTCACTCGTGCGCTCCGTAAGCCCGTCCCTCGTCCATGCGGGACTTACGTTAAAAAATATATATGTGTATACTTGCAACCAAGTGGGACCCAGACCACATTTAAGCTACGCTACTTTCCCTCGATGTCCCGCCGTACACACATAGCAATACATCAGCAAAAGAAAATACACATTAAACGGGCACCAGATATTTGAAATAATTACAACAAAATAACTAATTCCTTTGAATTTTAACATTTTTTTAGTACTCGTATTACAATAAATATTTGTCACAGCCCTAATTGTTTTTCTAAGTAAAATCAATTAAAAACATTAAAATTTTAATGAACTTTATTTTTGTGATTATTATATTATAATTATTATTATTATTTTGTTGAATCGCTCTTTGCATCATTACATCTCGAGACAAATCTATGTTAAGGGTATAGCTATCATAATGATTCTAATGACATGTGATAGGTAGGTAATCTATCGCCATTTTATTGTCACGTGAGTTCTACACCAGAAGTATAGCTAATATCTCATACTTCTCTTTAGACTAACTAACTAACTAACTAACCATCACGCCGTCTCCCCGAAGGGGTAGGCAGAAAGAATGGACTGCCACACCTTTCTTTCCTGACATATTTCTCTCGCTTCCTCAACATTCATACATCGTGTCATGCACGCGCGTCGATTTCTCTGACTCCTCACATGGCCGACATTCAATATTTGATTTATTTGATCGTGCCACGTTTTCCTCGGTCTTCCTCTATTTCTGGTACCATTTACATCATTAACAAATAATTTTTTTACCATTCTTTCTTCATTCATTCTTTCCATATGTCCAAACCATCTTAATGATCCTTTCATTATTTTGTTCATGACACCATCATTCGCACCGCATTCACTTCTTATATTTTCATTCGACACTCTATCATACACAGAATATCCACACATTCGTCTAAGAGATCTCATTTCTACTGCATTTATTCTACTTTCATCCTTCCTTTGCCAGTTCCATGCTTCGCTTCCATACATGAGGGTCGGTAGAAGAACACCATTGTGCACTGCCATTCTAGCTTTTTTGGATAGGTTTTTGTTTGCGATGACAACTTTAAGTGCACCATTCACTTTGTTGCCTGCCCCAACCCTTCTTTCAATATCCCTCTCCACTCTCCCATCTCTTGTAAACATACTACCTAAATACACAAACTCAACTACTTGCTCCAAGTTTTCACCATTCACGCTAATGTTGCAGACTGTCATGGTTTCTTCCTTTTCAAAAATCATTACCTTGGACTTATTAACATTCATCATCAGATCATTTCGCATGCATACCTCATACATACAATTCACCAGGACTTGTAGTTCATGCTCGTTGTCAGCAAGTAGGACAGCGTCATCCGCATACAAGAGACAGCTTACTGACACTCCGCTCATTTTGGCACCTACATCCAACCCTTTCAGCTCTCTCATACAATTGTCCATATACAGATTAAATAACCACGGGGACATTACGCAACCTTGTTTGACACCTTTATTGATATCAAACCAGGCTGTAAGATCTCCATTTACTCTGACACTAGCAGTGCTTTCCGTGTATAGCGACTTAATGGCCGTGATCAGTTTTGTACTTATTCCATATTCAGACAATATTTTCCACAACTTTTCTCTATTAACGTAATCATATGCTTTTTGTAAGTCGACAAATGCACAGAAAAGTTTGCGATTTTTGGCCAGAAATTTCTCTGTCAATGTACGAAGTCCAAAAATTTGATCCATACATCCTCTGCCATTCATAAAGGCACCTTGCACATCCCAAACTTTGTCACTCGTCAATTTTCTTACTCTTTCTATTAAAATTCTGCCATAGACTTTACCAACGACACTCAAAAGACTAATAGCTCTGTGGTTTCCACATTCCATACGCGATCCTTTTCCTTTGTACAGGGGCATAATTACTGCTCTCCTCCAGTCTAGCGGCGTATATCCCTCCTCCAAGCACTGGTTAAATAACTTACATAACCATGTAGAAACCACTTCGCCACCGCTTTTAATAAAGTCTATGGCAATACAATCAAACCCAACAGCTTTTCCACTTTTCATTGCACTCACGGATCTTTTCATCTCATTCGTACTTATTTTTTCAATATTATCATTCATAGGTCCCGCACTCGCACTAGCTGTCATGTTTTCGATCACGCTTGTATCACCACCATACATCTCCTTAAAATATTCCATCCATCTTTCTCTTTAGACAGGATATCAAATTTCGTCCTGGGACGAAGACGTGAAGCTTTCTCTCCATCTCTTTAGTGGTCGTCCTGGTCCTCGAAGGATCCATCCTCCCGATATGGCCCATTCATAACCAGAAGCAGACGTAATTTTTATTTAAAAAATATGTTTATTTATTTCAATGTTTGAATATAAATTATTATTGATTTATATTCTTGCTTTACCTATTCATAAAAATAAAATAAATACAGCTTTTAGTTTTTTTTTAATTTTTTTTTAAGTATACGCACTGTCACTCTATTTCAGACATTCTTCCCGAAATGAACAGACTCAAGAAAACATATCGTCGAAGGAGTTGTATTCGTCTGTACCGTGACCCGAAACTGGACCGCGGTACGTCATTGGGTATTGAATTCATATTTACTTTTCCTTTGTAATATTCTCACCATATAATTTAAAGGCATAAAAATACTAATGACCGGTTTGTCCGAATGGCTTTAATAGCATATTTGTGCAAAATCGTTGGCTTACAGATTATCTTTTCATTGCTTTGAATAAGCAATGAATAAGTATAAAAAATAGTGACGTATGTATGACATTTACAAAAGAAGTTTCCCGAATTAACTGTTCCACAAAAATGTGTAGAAATATCATTTTAAGATTCATTTAAAATGGTTACTTGTTTATAAAATGTTTCGAATTGTATTATTAAAATCTGACTCCCTGGATACGACCTTCATGGCCGAGTGGTAAGTGCATTGACTCGATTCCCGGCGAGGGCAGTGTGAGTGTCGCACTGTCATTGGTCTGGTGTAGAATTCACGTGAAAATAAAATGGCGATAAATTAGCTACCTATCACATATCACGAGAATCACTATGGTAGCTATAATAATACCCTTTACATCGATTGCTCATGCTGTCATGGAAAGAGCGATTCAACAAAATAATAATAATAATATTAATAGGTAAAAATCGGATGGCGTCAAGAAATAGTACGAGAATATGTTGAATACAAGATAGGGAGAGAGAAATACTTCGATTCTCTACGAAAGTCCTTCGAAATGCACACGATGCGCATGCATGAGAATGTTTTTTGATTATTTTGAATTTTGTTCTGATTATTGTTGTATGACAGTGGTGTAGAAAACAAGGGAAAACAATTTGGTTTTGTAAATTGTGAAATTTAAAAAAATATATTTCCATGAAAAGTTAAAACTTTTAGAAAAGTTGTTATTGATTACGATTGTGCAGTGAACCAAGTTTTTTAAGTTTAGAAAATCTTTATTTTCGTGAATATTTCACGGGTTGCAACTAGTAAAAAATTAAACATATTGTTGATTCTAATTGTCGCATGTAAATTATATAACTTTAAAAAAAGACGTGTTTCGCAATAAAGAAACTATTCCTTTCATCAGTGCTCAACCAAAAAATACGTATTATTTTGTTCAAAATATCTACAAGTCCCTTTAATCAAATATTAAATGTCTGTCAAATGAGGAGTCAGAAAAATCGACGTGCGTGCATGCATATGAATGTTGAGAAATGAAAAAATATATGTCACGGAAGAACATTGCGGCGTTCCATTATTCTTTCTGCCTTCCCCTCCGGGAGATGGCGTGATGGTTAGTTAAATTTATAAAAATAATTTTGATCAAAATCATACGTTATACTCGTAGTTATAACTCCAGTTTTGTATGCTCCGTTTTCATACTGAACATGTAAATACTAATAATAATAAATATTTTTTTATTAATTTAACAGCGTAGAAATATTATTTACTTTAATGATATTGCGCTTGGCTTCTGATTCAGAATGACTTGATTCGATCCTAGGCATAATTTGATTCCTTTCTTAGTCACAAAAAATAATTCCTAAGTTATCTCAACATCATTTTAATATAACGTTCTAATTATCCTGTATTTTATCAGTATCAAAATATTTTAATTAATACGAAAAAAACGTCATTTTTCTAGAAGTTTTATTACATTATATAATATTTTATGTGAATGACATGTTTCGCCTGTCTAATGCAATATCAAATGTTATTAAAGTTCGCATAAATCAATAAAGATATTAGATAATGGCCTTATACCTACAGGCAAAACATGTCATACACATAAAATGTAATAATCTTCTAGAAAACAGACGTTGCTGAACGCGGTCTCCTCGGAGATCGACGTCTTTCATATTAGTGAAAGTACGTTCAGAAGGCAAACACTCTTAATTCTGGAGAGTATCCTGTCTTCCTAATGTCGAACCATCTCTCATGCGTTTCTGGTACACAATTTTTGTAATGTCTTTTGATGAAATAAACTGATTTGATTTGATTAATCATTTAATATGGAGTTTTACATCATTTCCACGAATTTTAAATGAATTAAAACACTGTTTTTTCCACTTTGAGTTTATTTTTCTCAAATTCTTCATTATGGAATTCAACAGTGATAACGCCTTAAGTTTATCTAAAATTTTACATCATTGTTCAAGAAACAATAAATACAAATATTGTTTTGGCCTGACTGAACGCTTGTCTCATAAAGATATTATAAAAGGGTATGACGCTGATCTTTCTTTATTAGTTAGTTAGAAAGTTTCAATCCTGGGATTGGTTTGCAGCAATTTCTTCTATTATTCTCTTCCATTCTTCCCTGTCTTGTGCGGCTCTTTTAAAATCTGCATATGATGAGCAGCGCACGTCCACCAACAGGTCCTCCAGGTATTTACTCTTGGCGTGGGCGTCCCCTAGAGTTTGTCCCCTTAGTCATACCCTCCATTATGGCATGCAAGAGACCTTCTTGACGTATTACATGGCTGATCCATCTTGCACGCCTTTCGGACAAGGTCCTGAGCAGATGCCTTCCTCCTTCGATTCCTTGAAGAACTTCCTCATTCGTGATGTGGTCTCTCCAGGAAATTCCTAATAGTCTTCTATAGGACCACATCTCAAAAGCCTCCAGTCTCCGCTTATCTCTTTCTGATAGGCACCATGTCTCGCACCCGTACATCAAGATACTCCATACATAGGACTTGATAAGGAGTATTCTCAGTTTTAGGTCTATATTATTTGATTTCGACCATTTATTAAATGCAAGCCTTTATTATAAAAGTAATATTTGAGATTATAAAAAATATTTAAAAATTATCTAATGATTGTTCGATTTTGTTTTAAAACAAAATAGTTTTTTCGTATTAAGTAATGGAAAATCCCTATGTAATGGCATGAATTCATTCTGTTTCACGCCGTATTATGATACAAAAATTGTATTAACGCAATTTCCCCACCTTGAGAACAATTAAATTATTTTTTCTGTATGAAAATTTTAATTTAGTGGAAGTTATGTGCCATAAATAATCGTACGATTTCCAGCACACAAGATATCCGCTCGTGTTGTTGGAGTTGCACAATAAGTGTTAAAAATGAGTTTCACAAAACAGCTACAGCCTACAGCCTACAGCGCAATGGAAGTTAATTAATTTCATTGTGCCCGCCGCGTGAATACCCTTTATTATGGTAATTCCTACCTTTAAAAACTGCTCTTTTCCGTCAAACGAATATTTTGTAAGTGCGGTAAATGCAAATTTTATTGCTTTTGCATGTTGTAATCCAGCTTAAATCCTAAACGATTCTAATAAGAATTATGGTAAACTGTATTATTATTTATCCGTTATAGTTTTGTCAATACAAAACGTAATAGTATTGAGAGAAATCCGGGTGTTTGATCCCATCAGCAGGTAGCCATTAACTTTTTTTTATATGTTTTGCAGATGAATGAGATTCCAGATATGTTATGATATAATACGCCGGACGCTCTGTTCAGATTAGAGTGGGGTAAAAGTGTCGATAAAAAAAGTTCCCGTACCTACCCAATAGAGGAGTAGACGTCAGTCCGGTTCCGCGCAGCCCGCGGCTGGCGTAATCCTTGGGAGTTCGCACCGGGACCAGTTCACTAATAATGCACTAACCTGTAGAACATGCGACCCGGCTCGCTAGGCACTCACTTCACTCACGGCGGCCGACTCGGTTCGGGCACTGGGTAAGTCCGAGGCGCGCTGTAGGCATGCGATGCGTTTTGCCGCCCTTCCTACTTAGAAAGTTCGCCGATTTTCACCGCGACTGGGCTACCGCGGGGTTATCCAACATGGCGGTCCTCGAGCGAGACATGCGGCCGGCCGGACTCTCCGACGGTGACTGGACGGGACAGGCAACTTGCTTGCGCCTCCGCCCTCCGCCTGGCTGCGGTTTCTTCATCTCCGTGGCCCCCTCTCCTTCCAAGTATCTCGATTCACTCGGCTTCTGGCTTTATAGAGCGAGCAGCTACCTCCAGCCTCTACCCGCAAACATGCACCGCCGAGTTCTTTGATCTCTTCAAGGGTTTACTTTGATTCATTATCTGAACATTATCAAATAATCGGTTCAAAATCCATTATGTGTTATCTAAATGCATACGTCCCCGTATTCATATAAACACTTAACAATTTGATAAAGTGAAAGTTTGCACATCGTGATGAGCAAAAATACAAATCTGTTTACGTGTTTTGTGAAATATGGGTTCGCAAATGTAACCCACGTAATTACGCAATTAATTCATCATTTTTAATCGTGGCAAAATCTTGTTTAACAAGTCCTTATAATTTGTGAAATATTGAGATTATTTTACATTCGAGACAAGTGCTTATTTTGTCGAGATGGAAACCGGAAAATAAAGCGTGCAAAATACGAAACAATAATAAATTTGAATATTGTCTTTACTTCTGAGTAAATAAAAATATTCTCAGAAAACCACATATTAAATGCTCATTTTATTGAAAACAAAAGGTTCTTTGCGGTAGTTAACGATAGATTAACCTGAGAGTAATTTTTTTCGGAACAATAGTCAATAAACTTATTTATTCCGCGTACATACACTTACTCATAATATACCTGAGAAATATTATTTTATAATTATAGTATAAGAAATATCTTAATGTAAATACTCACAATGCAAGCAATTTGAGATATATAAAGCTAAGTGTACACTACGGGTACGGCCACACCTGAGTGCCAGAGTAGGAGTCAAGATGAACACCTGGCGAACCAACGTATGGTGTACTATACGCTTCGCGCCACAGTGCGTGATCACAAGCTACTTGTGTCTTGACTCCTTCTCTGGCACTCCGGTGTGGCAGTACCCTACCTAGACAACTTCTGTAAGTGCTTTTCGCTAATAAAAAACCCCTTTAAGTCGACTTTCATACATTTTAATAACTTGTTATTTAGCTTGCGCGTCACAACTTCCCAGGGTTGTTTACATAGTGAAAGGCACTTCCAGAATCCTTCTTGCTAGTGATCACTTCGCTTATTTGTAGAATCAAGTATGTACCTGAGAGCTATAAAGTCTTAAGTGATTTTTTA
Organism: Lepidostoma basale; assembly: GCA_022606425.2. NCBI lineage: Eukaryota > Metazoa > Arthropoda > Insecta > Trichoptera > Lepidostomatidae > Lepidostoma > Lepidostoma basale. The sequence continues at coordinate 463,211 of JAHDVF020000291.1, read as the reverse complement.
GCCGAAATGAGTTATGATAGTCATTTCAGATTTTCATGGTTTGTGTGCGTCCAGGGCATGTATAACATAAAATGTATCGATGATAATATAATATGTACAATGTACATAACTCATTTTAGACGAAAAATCACAATTTTATGGCTCTCAGGTGCGGTATTTATGTCCCAGTTTTTATTTATTTAAAAAAAATCCGTAACTACGAGTATTATGGTACGAAAAAATGTTAATGAATTGGTTATCACTGAAACCGAAACGTGAATAATGTATAAATAAGTTTTCCCAAACATTTGCTTGTGAGAGTTATTCGTATATTTTGTGCATTTAGCTTGAAGTGTATTTAGTCAACAAAAAATTAAATATAAGTCCTATAAATAAAAATAAATAATATACGTGAGACTCACACGCGATAGAAATGAAATTTCCTAGATAATAGGAGAAATTGATTTCATGTATTGCTTTTTTTGACATTTGTAAACGATTATTATTATATATTTAAGCGATACTGTAATTCAGAGCACAAACGAACGTGCATCTACTTTGAATCCCAAATGCGTACTGACAAATTGATGAGCAGAGACAACGTTCTACAAAGCCGAAAAGATTTGCGCTTGTCGATGCGTTGAAATTTTCTGTTAAAACTAGTGCAAACCAAAATATTCCGTAACGCCCCTAGCGTTAGAGCACTATTTATTTGCGACAATAAGGGGTAACACTTTTCGTGACGTTCACTCCAATTTGCCCAACCGCTCTATAAAAGTTTCACTTTAAAATGTACAATCGATTTGAGATTGCAATATACACTTTCAAATATTGGAGAAAAATGTAAATTATTTTTCACTCACAAATTATAATACTGTATACGCATAATAGTGATTGAATTACACAAATTCATCTACACTAAAACTTCGTGCACTTACCTAACACAAATATAAATAATAAAAAAGTTCTCTCTAGAACCGGTTCCTGCTTCAATTGTGTAATTTAGATTTGTGTCCGCTCGTTGCGGTACTTCGCTCCGGAGAGAGAACGCGGCAGTGGAAGAGTGGTCTTGTTAAAAACCCACAGGAGTACGATTAAAAGACAATAACAACTTAAAAGAAATGTACGCACTCGAGTTATTGTGGTTAAGACTGCATTTCCGATATTACGTTTAACGCAACGCGAGAATGTGGTTTGGTATACGAGTATCAGCAATTTGAGAGAATTAGTAGAAATGTGATAGAAATCGTTTGTAGAAACTTTTACTTGACTTATTATTAAAACGTTTTTTTGTTGAATCTCTACCTGTTTATCGTTTCTGGTTAAATTAGAGAGGGTTAATACTAGAGCAGATTAAAAACATAGTAACTAGAAACTTTCAGTTATTTTTTTATAGTTACAAACACAATGTATTATTCTTCTTCTTCAAGTGCCCTGTCGGGTCCCCCCAACGTTGGCGATCACCTCGGCGAACCTGTCCCTGTCCTGCGCCGCTCGGAACAGCTCCTCAACACTTCGGATGCCGGTCCACTCCCTCACGTTTCGCAGCCAGGACATTTGTCTCCTTCCGGGCCCTCGGCGTCCCTCAATTTTTCACTCCAATATCAGTTGGAGAAGGTGGTACTTTTCCCCACGCAGTATATGACCCAAATATGAGATATTTCGAACCTTGATAGTTGATAACAATTCCCTGTCAACTCTAGCTCGCCTCAGGACTTCGGTATTGGTAACCATGTCTGTCCAGGGAACTCTGAGCATTCGGCGATGGAGCCACATTTCAAATGCTTCCAGTCTGTTCATTGAGTTAACTTTCAGGGTCCAAGTTTCACACCCGTACAATAAAACAGACCACACATAGCATTTGATCATTCTCTGGCGGAGTTTCAAGTTTACGTTATCATTGCAGAAGAGTGATTTCATTTTATTAAACGTAGCTCTTGCTGCCTCAATTCTGCATTTTATCTCTACATCTGGGTCAAGAGATTGCGTTAGTATGCTGCCGAGGTATTTAAATTTTTCCACCCTTTCAACGTTACGGCCGTTCAAATGCAATACTGACCCACTGTAGTCAAGCCGTCCGAATGTCATCCATTTGGTTTTGCTGACATTTATTGTTAGCCCCAATCTTTCACCGGACTCGTCAACAAGATTAAGGAGGTCCTGAAGATCGCTGACACTTTCAGCTAATAAAACAGTGTCGTCGGCACAATGTATTAAAGTACTCCAACTATTGAATTTTTAAATGTTGTTAATTTTAATCTATTGATATTTAGGTACTATTATATTTAAATAAATTTATTATACAAGTAAGTATACGCATTATTGACTGAATTGGATTCAAGCTGCTTTCTAACTAGATATTGAAATAGAACTATTAATATGTTTTATTTATAACTATTATTAACTATTATATAGGCTGGAAAACTAAGGGATAATTCTCAATCCCCGAGACCCGTGAAATCATTGAACCCTTTTGTATATTTTTTTTCTTTTGTGTCTAAAATCTATTTTTATAATAGGATTTTCTTTATATTTTATAAGTATTTCGGTGGTGTGGTGTCAAAAGATTGTATTTCTCATGTTTTTCATTTTCGAAGATTTTTCAACAAAATCTTAAAATAGATATTTGATGTGACAAAAGTGTATGGTATACAGGGTGTCCCAGAAGTCGAGAATATTATATGCTAGTTACGAGAAAAATGTAAAAAACAGGGTGCTGATTTTCACGATTTTTTTATTTGTTAAATGCCTATAATTTAGGAGTTCACCAGGAAAGAATAGTGTGGAGATCAATTTTTTCTCCCTACATCTTCGGGGAAACGGCGTGATGGTTAATTAGTTATAGATTATATGTTATAGATATGATATATTAATTAAATTTAAAAAAATGTATACAATTGATTCTCATGACATGTGATAGGTAGCTAATCTATCACCATTTTATTGTCACGTGAATTCTAACCAGACCAAAGACAGTATATCAATCACACCGCCATCGCCAGGAATCGAAGCCGGAACCTTCGGTGTGGCAGTTAGAACTCTTACCATTCTGCCTAAGAAGTCGTCGAAATTTAAAATATTATACTAAAAAATTGTTTAAAAAGTTCTAAATACAAAATATTTTAGCGTTGAGTTTCTTTCTAAAAATGTCACACCACAGATTAATGACTTCATATGAAAGTATTATATATAAATATTATTTGATTTAGAATTATTTCTTTTGTTCCTCTTTAAATTTTTGTCTGAATTAGAAATCGATTTATTTGCGTACACATCAGGGTACACGGAAAATCTGCATTTAAAAATGTTGACCCAATTTGAATAACTCCAAAATGACATAAAACCCTATTTTTTTATTGAAATGTAGTCAACACAGCCCTGAAGATTATTCTACATATAACAGAAATAGATGTTTTATTATGATCCCAAAGTTATTCGTACGTGATAATAGGGTATAGAAAATATTCAAAGGAAGTGATATTACGTTAGAAATTTCAGTCGATATCTTCAGCTCTATCACACCGCAATCCTCTTGACCATTATATAAAATAGTCCAAAAACGTTCTCGGGCATGTATCGTGTGCCATACTTATCTCGATTCCTCGTATTAAAATATGGAGTTTTACATCAAAGGTAGACTGACTTTCCATGCTCACACCGAGAGAATATGTGGAGTTGCACTGAAAATGTTGGGATTTATTCTCCGATGTTTTGCGAATTTTGTATAACTCATTGGTCCGGAGTCGGCTCGAGTGTGGTTCGGTGATGAGTCCCCACGAGGCGAGATACTCGCTCATGTTAGAGAAGGTTCAGAAAAGATTTCTGAGATATCTTTACATGAGAGAGTTTGGTAGCTATCCGTGGCTTTATCCCACTGCATTCCTCTTGGGCATGCTGGGGACCAATATTTTGCAGATAAGAAAAGATGGGTGCACACTTACCCATTTCTTCAGACTTATCAGGGGATTATTTGAGAACTCCGTTATCTTGGAGACTATCCATCTTTATGTTCCAGATGGTTATCTTCGACAGCGTCAACACAGACTGTTTTATCTCCCAGCATGCAGAACCAACCTGCCTCTGGTGATGTCGGTGGGGAGGCAATCAAACTGCTGAACATGATCGCTTCGGAGATCGACGTCTTTCATATTCGTGAAAGTACGTTCAGAAGACAAATACTCTTGATTTTGGAAAATATCTTGTATTCCTAATCTCGAACCATCTCTCATGCGTTCCTGGTATTATATATTTTTATGCTTTACCTGTTCTCAATAGATGCCTTAATCTAAAATTGTTGTTTGTAATATCTTTTGAGAAAATAAATTAATTTGAATCGGGTGGTGGTCTAGGGGATAGAACGCTTGGTTCCTGATCCAGGGGACATGGGTTCAGGCTTGGACGCGACCAGATTCCTTCTTCATAATAATGAGCTATTTTCTGCTCACATTGAAGATTGTAAAATAAATTCTAATATCATTGATGTAAATCCTTGATATTAGTCTTTTTTTTAAAAAAAAAAAAAAAAAGATTTGATCATTGTTCAAGAAACGATAAATGCGACGATATACGATATATGTATACTTACTTATTAGCCGTCTGTCATCTACTGCTGAGCACATGCCTCTTCCAAAGCACGCCACTTCCCTCTATCCATCGCCACTCCATCCATCCTTCTATCCAGGTCCAGCAGTCCTAATATAATGAATCGATCCAGCGGGCAAATGATATACGAGTATGTTTAATAGGAAATAATCTACAGAACTTTTGATATACAATCCATCTTCGCGCATTTTACTGCTAGAAATCCTTTGTGACATAATCTGACAAGATATACATAGGTCCATCTGGAGATAAATGAACAGCATTAGTGTGTGGTGTCTCGCCAGGACGGAACTTTGACTACGCTCCAGTCAGCTTAATAGAAAATAATATTGCTAGACGATTTGTTTTATCTCTGAACAAAACGATTGCAAGGTCATACAAAGTCACCCGATGCCATTAATTTGTATGTACCGGTAAATAATTGACCGGTCTTGAACTAAATTGTCTGTTCGGTGCGTTTAATTAATCAAGAGTGACACGCTGCCGCTGGAGAAAAGGATGGAAAGATGATGGGAACAATGTATTTATTTTACAAACATACAATACATTATTGTATTCCCATGAATAGATTACTCATTAAGGGGTATATAAGTGTATTTTTTTTAGTTAGTTAGATATAAAATAAGAAAGCACTTTGTATTCTACCACGGTATGGTTATTTTAAGTGATGCCAACTAGTTTCGCTTGGAACCAAGCTTCATCAGGATAATTCATAATAAATTTAAATCCTGGAGATAGGTTTGCTCCAAAGTCTATAAACATTTTTGCTTCTTCTTAGCATGAGACTTGGCCCTTTTTAATGTGGTAGTTTCCCGTTGCTATCCACATTTTTTAATACAACAGGTTATTTGAACCCAATTACCGTATACAATTTTGTAGCTATTGATTCTCATGACATGTGATAGGTAGTTAGTCTATCGCCATTTTTATTCTCACTTGAATTCTACCAGAGCAAAGATAGCGTGGTCACCCTTAGGGATTAGCTTCCTCCAAGAAACATTTCCACCCTGTCCTGTCTTTGACGGCCACCTCCCTTCCTTGCTGCGCCAGGACTTGACAGTCTGCCACGACACCATCAACCATCGTAGTCTCGACGATCCGACTTTCCCTCTGCTTACTGGGTTGACTTAGTTTAATACGAAATTATTTTAAATATTTTAAAAAAATACTCCTTTCACGAATTAACTATGATGTAATAGTTGAGAAACTATCAATACTTTTAGGATACATTTGATAATATTTTGAATGAAAATTTTATGATTTTAAATAGATATAGATAATTTATAATTATATTTCATATTTGATGTATCTATTACCTGAGAGGGGGCGTTGAAAATGTGTTTTTCTTGTAAAGGGGGCGGTGATCCAGAGAACGTTTAGAACATATGTAAAAGAATCTTAAAAGTAGAGAACAGGTAAAATATAATAAATATATAATACCAGGAACGCATGAGAGATGGTTCGACATTAGGAATACAAGATACTCTCCAAAGTCAAGAGTATTTGTCTTCTGAACGTACATTCACGAATATGAAAGACATCGAACTCCGAAACGATCATGTTCAGCAGTTTGATTGCTCTCCCCACCGGCATCACCAGAGGCAGGTTGGTTCTGCATGTTGGGAGATAAAACAGTCTGTGCTAACGCTGTCGAAGATAACCAACCGGCCACGTAAAGAGTCAGAGAAATCGACGTGGGTGCATGACACGATATATGAATGTTGAGAAATCGAGAGAAGTATGTCAAGAAAGAAAAATGTGGCAGTCCAATATTTATGTCTTCGATGGTTAATTAGTTAGTTAGAATTAGTATGAATGATTAGTACAATTAAAGTTCTTGGTGGTTAAGTACCTAATTACAGCTAATTTAAAAAACGGTGGATACGTGTAACATAAATTAAATAAACACAAAAGTCCGGATCGTCCATGTCAACATGTGCAACATCGAAAAAAACATTATGTGTTATTACATTTCGTGCTAAATTAAAAAAAAAACGGTGAATTCGTTGAACATAAATTAAATAGACAATATGTGCACCATCTAAAAAGAACATTTTGTGTTAAATTATTTTTATTTTGTTATTTTATTTTATATCATTGTATTTTATATTATTTATTTTGTGGGTATTGGACGATTGAAGTGTGCGCGGGAGATGCCTATTGGTGGCCATGAGGTTCGCAACCCATCACACCGCGTCTCCCGCGGAGCGAAAAGAAAAGGATGGAGTGCCGCATCAGTAAATGTGTGACAGTCCACCCTTTCGGAGAGACGGCGTGATGGTTAGTTAGTTAGTTAGAATTAGTATGTTGTTTTAAGAACTAGAAACTGTGTCATAAACAATACGAGATATTATTATAAATTAAAAGTGTTCTGCACACGATTCAATTTTAAAAGAACGTATGACCTGCATTCGTTACAATGTCATTCTGATGCAAGTTCTATATTTTAGATCGCCCCACATTTATAATACACAAATATAAATACATTACGAATGCAATCTTTATTTTTTGCGATACGTAAACACGTGTAATCGATAGTCTCAAATCGAATATGCATGTGTTTTAGTTTTCTTTATAATATTTAATTTCGTAATCTAATCAAGATATTGTTGGCTACCTCAAGGACGACCAGGTCGCTGATCCCGTCAAATCAGAGCGCTGACAAACCTCCCGATAGTTGCAACTTGGAGACTGACCAGTGACAGGAGCATATGAATTAAAATGAACTTCTACCAAGAAATTTCAATTCAAAACATTAAATACTCTTGACCTTAGAGAGTATATTTTATTCCTAAAGTTGAACCATCTCTCATGCGTTCCTGGTATTATATATTATAATAATTTTTACCTTTTCTCAAAATATGCATTTAACCTCAATTTTGTTTGTAATATCTTTTGAGAAAATAAACTGATTTGATTGATTGAAAAATATACCTATCTAACTAACTAACTAACCATCACGCCGTCTTCCCGGAGGGGTAGGCAGAAAGAATGGAACGCCACACTGTTCTGTCCTGACATACTTCTCTCGATTCCTCTACATTCATACATCTTGTCATGCATGCACGTCGATTTCTCCGACTCCTCACGTGACCGATGTTTAATGTTTGATTGATTCGATCGTGCCATGTTTTCGTCGGTCTTCCTCTATTTCTAGCTCCGTTCACGTCGTTTACATACACCTTCTTCACCATTCACTCATTCTTTCCATGTGTCCAAACCATCTTAACGACCTTTTCATTATTTTGTTTATAACACTTTCATTCGCACCGCATTCACTTCTGGAATATACCGAACAGTGGAAATAAGGTGTTATAATCCTAATATGAATCATAATTATGGAATTCCAGTGTGCCATAAAATAATTTAAATCTTCTGAAAAATAAAGTGTTTTTCTTACATAAATCATAATATTGTAATTCCACAGCGTTAAAGCCTCAAGTTTATCGTAAATTTCGTTGTTTAGATACAACTGTAGTTAGTAGATAATTTAATCTTTATCAAATTTGGTATGGACATTAACGTGAATTATATACAAGAAACACAGTAATAAAACATGAATATGCATATTTTGTACAAAACAATACAAGTAATTGTATGCTTTATGGTTATAAATAATCTTACAAACATTAATTAGTACATAATTTCAATGCACTAGCATAGGCGATGCTAACAAAATAGGTGTGTAACTAAAATCACCTTCAAATTATTCATTGTCTTTACTACCAGTAGCCTAAATCTGATGAAAGAGCGACGAACCTGCCTTTGCCTCTAACTGTTCTAAAAATATATTTATTTAGATCTTTAAAATGCCTACAAAATTTAATTAACTAACTAACCATCACGCCGTCTACCCGAAGGGATAGGTAGAAAGTAATGGACTGCCACACTTTTCTTTCCTGGCATACTTCTCTCGATTCCTCAACATTCATATGTCGTGTAATGCACGCACGTCGATTTCTCTGACTCCTCACGTGACCGACATTCAATATGGACAATAACGGAACTAGAAATGGAGGAAGTTCGAGGAAAACGTGGCACGATCAAATAAATTAAATATTGAATGTCGGGCACGTGAGGAGTCGGAGAAATCGCTGCATTACACGATATATGAATGTTGAGGAATCGAGAGAAGTATGTCAGGAAAGGACAGTGAGGAAGTCTATTCTTTCTGCCTACCCCTTCGGGGAGGCGGCGTGATTGTTAGTTAGTTAATTAGCATATATTTTATTTGCCAAGACTGAGAGATAATACAGATTCAAGGTCGCCCAAAGCGCTATGGAAAAAACCATCTTGAGGGACAGATTTATAAACGAATTTATTCGACAACAAACCAAGGTGACTGAGGTGACTCCGAGGATGGGCGGGCTGAAGTGGCGATGGGCTGGCCATGTCTGTCGGAGAACCGACGGCCGATGGGGGAGACGGGTACTGGAGTGGAGACCGCGCACAGGATTCCGCAGAGTTGGACGTCCCCCTGCCCGCTGGACCGACGATCTGAAGAGTATTTCTGGACATGGATGGATGGAAGCGGCAATGAAAAGGGGGCGGTGGCGTGCTTTGGGAGAGGCCTTCATTCAGCAGTGGATGACAGGCGGCTGATGATGATGATGATGACAGATCATGTTTCCCGTTTGTGAGCATCACATCATTATAAACAAAGTTCAGCTTACTGATATTTTTCCCCAGAAACATTTAAAAATACGTTTTTAATAGGACAGTAACTAATTGGTTATTTGGATATACCCACGTTTCTTAAAAAACGTAATTTCCTACACGCGACTTATGTTATTATAGTCAAATTAATTATCGCACGCCATTTCGTATTCAGTTGGTAGATATGTCACTCAGAACTTAAGCGAGTCATGTGCGAGCAGTATAAAATAAATGGAGTGTTCATTCTACAATATAAAACTTATCCGACGAGAATGATCTAGAAGTAATGTAAGCGTGTACAACACAATTTGTATGTGTTTTCAAATTATAACTAATTAACTAACTAACCATCACACCATCTCTCCGAAGGGATAGGCAGAAAGAATGGACTGCCATACTTTTCTTTCCTGATATATTTCTCTCGCTTCCTCAATATTCATACATCGTGTCATGCACGCGCGTCGATTTCTCTGACTCCTCACATGGTCAACATTCAATATTTGATTTATTTGATCGTGCCACGTTTTCCTCGGTCTTCCTCTATTTCTGGTTCCATTTACATCGTTAACATATAATTTTTTTACCATTCATTCTTTCCATATGTCCAAACCATCTTAATGGTCCATTCATTATTTTGTTTTTTTTTCTAATTATTATTATTATTATTTTGTTGAATAGCTCTTAACATCATTACAGCCCAAGCCAAATCGATGTAAAGGGTATAGCTTTCATATTGATTCTCGTGACATGTGATAGGTAGCTAATCTATTGCCATTTTATTGTCACGAGAATTCTACACCAGACCAAAGACAGTGTGACAATCACACCGCCAACCCCAAATTTCGCGCGAGTTAAAGATAGGTATTTCATTAGTTGCGTTGCAAATCAAGAGTTGAGTGAAGATATACCTACAAGGCATACGTTCGCCCCATCATGACGTATGGAATAGAGAACATGACGATACCAATAGAACTAAGAACCTTCTTAGAGTAGGTAGCAGAAATGCGAACCCTACGCTCCATTGCAGGCAAAACCCTCAAATATCGGATCAGAAATGAAACGATAAGGTCTGTCTGTGGTGTTGAGGACATAGTAAGATGGGGAAGAAGCATAAAGCGCTTTTGGAGAGACCACGTGGACCCCATAGGGAATACAACATTTGAAAAATTGTTAAAGATGAACATGAGTATGGTAACGCAGAAAACAATTTTTAGTATAGATTTAAAATGCGCCTAAAATGGGATTTAAAATCAACTCATTCATTCATTCATTTGGTGGGACTTGGCCTCCTCCACAACGGTCCTCCGCTGACTTCTGTCTCTGGCCATCTCTCTCCTTTCCCCAGCTCCTTACATTTTCTCCCAATCTTCTTCCACGCAAAAAGAAATCAGTTAATTTACTCTTTTTTCCGGATTAAAAGAATTTTATCTTTCTAAATAATTTTCCTGAATTAAAATCAATTAATTCACGAAGGTAATTTAGAAAAATAAAACTTTTATAATCCGGAAAAAGACCCTCTACTAATATTATATTGTAACACAAAAAAATCGGACGGGCTTGCCTTACTGGTTGACCCTAGGTACGCCACTGATACAAAGTATATAAAAAAAGAAACTCTAAACATCCGCAACACAAAGTTATGAAGAATATAGAAGTAATTATGTAAAATTTCTTCTTCTTCTTCGATGGCCCTACAGCTTATATCGAGCCTTAGCCTCCAGTATTCTTCGCCTCCAACTCCTCCTGTCTTCCGCTTCGACCCTCCAATCTTACACTCGTAACAATTTCGCCCTATCTCTCCCAACTTCATCCTCCCATCGCAGCCTAGGTCATCCAATTAGTCTTCTACCACCTGGGTGCCACTCCAGTAATCTTTTTGGGGTTCGCAATGACGGTATCCTCTGCACGTGACCGGCCCATCTCAGTCTATTCAGTCTGACCTGTGTGGAGAGACTGGGAGCTTTGTAAATATAGTACAGCTCGTCATTATGCCGCACTCTCCAGCCTTCACCGTCATTCAATTCTGCGCAGTACCCTTCTCTCAAAAGTATCCAGTCGCTCTACGGATTTAGCTGTCATTGTCCACGCCTCACACCCATAGGTCACTACTGTTCGGATGATTGTTTTATACTGAATGATTTTGATTTTCCAGTGTACGTTTCTTGATTTGAGCACTGGTAGTAGAATTAAACTCGTTTTTCTCATCTCTCTCTTAGAAACTATCAATCTCCCTTAACAACAATAAATAGCATATAGAGTCACACAGCGTTCCATGGAAAGACATATGCTCGGCGTCAGTCTCCGAGATAAAATCAGAAATGAGGATATTAGACGCCGAACAAAAATAACGGACATCATGGAACGACTAGCGAGACTGAAGTGGCAATGGGCGGGTCATGTGGCGAGACAAAGTGAGGATAGATGGACCCAGAAAATAATAAGATGGAGACAATCGGAAAACATGAGAAGCGTCGGCAGGCCGCAAAAAAGGTGGGCCGACGACATTGCTGCCGTGGGGGGGGAGGGGAATGTGGCTGCAGCTGGCAGAAAATAGAGACGAGTGAAAAGGAAGGGAAGAAACCTATGTCCAGCAGTGGACCGATGAAGGCTGACGAAGAAGAACAAGAAGATAGTGCATGTAATAATATTAAAACGTAAAACGATCTTGATGAAGATACGGTAGTATCGAAACCCGTTAGCAATACGTAAATGTAATCACGTGGAGTAAAAAATGTAATTTAGTGATTATATGAGACCGCAATAGTTGTATGTAAATAATGCGAATAGTAAAGATTCGTTACGTCAATAGAGACAATGTGGAATTAAGGAAACCACATTTGCTTGTGTGTAATAAAAAAAAATTAAAAATTGTGTCTTCCGCAAGAACTGAACTACGGAAAGGTCTTCAGAATGACCTTGTATCAAAAATTTGATAGGCGTTATTCGAAAAACCGGTTGAATACATGTAAACATAAAGTTTATGTTTAGGTACATATCACATCACACCTTTTATGTGTGAAGGGTCACGTTATCCATGAATTGCAGGAAATCATTTCATGTGATGGTTTAAATCTCGAGTTCTTTTATGATTCTGAATGAATGATTTTTCAAATCGCCAGACATCTTGTATTATAATATGACCGTTTAGAAGGGTTCGAAATCTATTAAATCATTTTTTTTTTCTTAAAAATCTTTTTAAATTATTTCTGTACCTATTTGGCAAAAGGTCCCAACTGTTTTTTTATGAATTTTACAGGAGAGCAAAAATAAGATGTTATTTTTGTTCCAAATTGTTTATTTTAAATGTCAATTTACGCAGCATAACGTTACCTACAAGATATATATAAAAAAATGTAAAAAAAGTACAGCTCTAACGTTTTGTCAAAACATAGTGTGCAAAAATAGTACTAATGGTATATTTAACTCAATTTCACAAAAAACGCATCTGGGACCTTTTGCCAAATAAGTACCAATTTAAGAAATTTATAACATGTAACTGGCTGGAAATAAAAAGATAAATGCTTCAATTAAAAAAAAAATTTGTGGAAAGATAACAACGCCATTTTCCTGAAGAGGTAGGCAGAGAGAATGGATTCCCACAGAATTCGATCCTAACACCTCTCTAGATTCCTCCACATTCATACATTTAAAGGTCGGCCATGTTGGCCGACCTTTAAAATTTGATTAATCTGGCCATGCCATGTTTTCCTCGGCCTCCCACGACACCTAGGGGGTATTCCTCTGCTTATTCGGTCTTCACGAGGTCTCCTTAGTAATGTTAATGTTTTATTTCTAAAAAGTGATAAAATACGCGATAAAGTAATATGAGAATCTTATAAAACCGGATCGTTGTAACAGGTTAGCCAACTTACCTAAAATAGAGTGTTCATTGTAATAATATAATTGTGTATACAATAGATACAGTTATCTATTTCCTAGTAATAGTGTTATGTGTGTCGTCTTTTTGCTAGGCAATCATCTTACAAACGGTTGCTCCACTTCTGGCTGAGTTTTACATTCTAAGTGCGAAAATATTTTTAATATAAGATTGTACGGGTATTAAAAAGTATGCAAAGAAGTAAGTACTAAGATTCGATTTTACGTGATCAAAAATGTATTACTTTGCTTTTATAAAATACTGCACTGTAAAAAACTCTTTTTATTTTCCTTTTAGACACTTGTTAGGCTGGCCTCTCTTGACTAAAAAGACATTTGATAATAATTAATACGAATGATAACGTCAGTTTTCTAGAAGTTTTATTATATTTTATGGGAATGGGATATTTTACCCTTCTAAGACATTATCAAATGCCTTAGAAGGGCGAAACTTCTAAAAAACTGACGTTTTCATTCGTGTTAATTATTTAATATGGAGTTTTACATCATTGTTCAAGAAACAATAAATACATTTGATAGTGTTTTAGCAAGGCGAAACATTTCATTCGTATAAAATATAATAAAACTTCTAGAAAACAAATGTTTTCATTTGTTTATTGTTTCTTGAACAGTGGTGTAAAACTCCATATTAAATAATTAACATGAATGAACACGTCTGTCTTCTGGGAGTTTGATTATATTATATTTTCGATGGAATGACATGTTTCGCCCTTCTAAGATATTATCAAATTGTCATGGACCTCCTTGTTTTGATGATGTTGTATGAGTCGATGACGGTTTAGCCTTTCTCAGGATGATTAGAGGTCGAATCAAATAATATTGACACAAATAAAGACTTCTGGTAATTTCGTCTCGTATATTTAATGTTATCTGTTAGGCTCTCTGATATGATCTGGCGATTCTCAGTAGAGAAAGGGTTATATAAAGTGTATAGATAAGAATGTACGCTGCCCTTGCATAAGGGTGCGGTAGCAAAATGCTTACAGCCTATATGCAATCTTAAAGAAATTTTCATATTGACCACCCTACCTATTTGAACGTACGTGATACGTTCACTGTGACTGTACCATTCTGCGCTATCCCGTCTCACGTACGCGCTTGAGAAAAAGTAATGTAAGGGACAAACTGTTAGGGATACGCGCATGTGCCAACAACACTCGAGTACAAGTCTTCATAAATATGATAGTTTTACAAGGTGCAGGCGAAGTGTGCGGCCGAGTATTTGTCGTTTCGTAATTTAAAAAAATAAAAAAATATATAACTAAATTTCATTAATAAAAAACCTGCTTTTTTGCACGTTTCTCGGAAAATAACCAAAAGGTTGGGCGGTTAAAGGAATTTGGATATTAGAAAAAGGTATGGTTCAAAGTTCAAGATTTAAGCTCCGTCCGCCATTTGGGACACCCTAAATGAATCAATGTCATTTGTCAAATATTATTTGATAATGCCTTAAAAGGGAGAAACATGTCATTCCATTTAAAATATAATAAATATCCTAGAAGACGGAGATTTTCATTCATATTAATTGTTTTCATCTGTAATGTTTTTATTTTTGTGTGCTACCATACTTAGAATTGTCGATCGAAACCAGCATCTAAAAATGTTGATGTGTCTTACACAATTTCTCAAAGGTAGTCAGGACCGGTAGATATCCCTGGTACCTGCGGCTAGTGAAGGAAACGACACTTCTGAGTCATCAAGAAAAATACCTTTTGATTTCAACATTCTCCGGTATACAGTTGCCGGTAGCTAGCTATCTGGGGAAAACATTAATAAACTTTAGCATTTATGCAATAACACAGAATGCGGTTATGGCATTTTTTTTACTAACACTCAAAACAAATGGTCTGCTTTTATTATTAAATAATATGTGTGACAACAAATAAATATAAAATAGAAATTCGGACATATGGAACGAATGGATGAGAGTAGAATGGTTAAAAAGTTGTACACAAGCAGCGTGAGTGGGAAAAGAAGCCGAGGACGACCGAGGAAAACATGGCATGACCAAATTAATCAATTACTAAAAGGCGGCCACATTCGAAGTCGGAACAATCGACGTGCGTGCATGGTACGATGTATGGATGTAGAGGAAGCTCGAGAGGTATGCCAGGACCGGCCAGTGTGGCGATCCATCCTCTCTGCCTACCCCTCCGGGGAAATGGCGTGATGGTTAGTTAGTTAGTTAGTTAGAATAGAAAATTTTTGTTCTGATTTGTGTGTCGCCTTCTAAGAATGTTTTATGTAGACATATTTTATACCCGACACATCCATCGATTTTGATGAAATTTTTTGTGTGTGTTTGAGTGGGTCCCTGGATGGTTTAGATCAGTGTTGCCCTAACTTATTTGATCCATGGCCCCCTTTTCAGACACAAAATTACACAAGGCCCCCCTGGAAATTTACCAACAGTCATAAGCCCCTAGCGGTCGATTTATGAACTACATGTGTACGCATACGATTTGAAACATCACAAAATCATAGATGATATTTATTTTTAAAGTGATTTTATCAAAAAACTTGGTGTGTAACACTTTAGATACGTACATGCATCGTGTAATAACGGATTTATTAAAATCTAGAAGGTTATAAATGTTAGAACCTCATGGCCCCCTGTTTGCTTCCCAGCGCTCCCCTACTTCCCTAGGGCCAGAATCATCCCCTCAGCTCCCTCCATCGCCCCATGGGGGACCAGGGTAGCCACTTTGGGAACCTGTGGTTTAGATTCACAATTGGACCCGGTAAGTGACCATTAAAACCTTCTAGGGAGTTCATGAATAGTTGACCTTCTTAGAATAATTCATACTTGTGTTTGTTTACCATAGATGGCGCTGATGACGAATTCTGTGTTTAAACATGCGCAAATGACTTGCGTTGTAGCGTGGCGTAGATTTCAAATTCTGTTCGCTGTGTTTCGATATTCAATGTATTATAATTGCGTGTGTATTGAGTGCATTATTAAACGAAAAAACTCAGAAATTGACGAAAAACATTGTTCATCAACTCGCAATAAGACAAAACAAACCGTTTTGAAATGTAAAACTCAATGTCATATGTCATTTAATATATGGTTTATCTAAAATACGAAAATCGAAAAAACGTTTGTTGAACCAGCTAATAGCAGACAAGCCAACGTTTGTGCAGGACAACGTCTGTCGGGTCAGCTTGTATAATATAATATTTGTGATGCTACAATAAACGTATGCAATCGTAAGTCCACAGGAAATAACAAAAATACTATGTTATCCATTATCAAGGCTTCATAAATAGAAATGTAAATAAAGTATGACGAATCTGTAAAATACGTATACTTAATCACTTATCGAATCAAACTACGTCGGCATGTAGATGTCATGGATGTCAAGATTTGCATAACAGAGTTTAGAAAATATTTATGTTAAAATATTAACATAACTTATACATAAAATTCTTAATTCCATAAATATTCTATCTATTGACTAAAGTATGACATTTTCTTCTTCTTGTAATTCCTCTCCTATCGGAAGTGGGAAAGCATCATTTTCTTCTTTCAGTGCCGTGTCAGGTCCCCCCAACGTTGGCCATCACTGCAGCGTGGCATCTCTGTCCTGCGCCACTTGGAACAGGTTCCGTATTCTTGTCATTCCTGTACATTCTTTCATGTTCCGCAGCCAGGACAACTGCCTTCTACCAACTCCCCGACGTCCCTCCACTTTACCCATTAATATCAATCGAAGAAGGTGGTATTTTTCTCCCCTTAGCACATGACCCAAATACGAGACCTTTCTTTTTACTTTCACACTCGACAACAGCTCTTTGTTGGCTCTGGCTCTCTGTAGTACGTCTGCATTACTGACCCTATCGGTCCACGGTATATGAATCATTCTGCGGTATATCCACATCTCAAATGCCTCCAACCGGTTCATAACATTTTTAGAGTCCAGGCTAGAAACACCATCGTGGCTTTATTTAATTTGGATGCAGCAGCTTAAACAATGATGTTGTGCTCCAACTGAACCATTCTTGGAGGTTTTTAGCCAGGATTTTATTATTCTCCCGACAATTCGTTTTCCTACCATTTTCCCATGAATAATCAGTTGCTGCACTTTGTATTCATCGATTCTATTCGATAAAATCTGTAAGATTACAGGTATTAGTATGAAAATAAATGTAAATTATTCGTTATCTTGAAGGGTTTCTTCGACATATTCGAAGTAGATGTCAACAAGGACAGCGGCGGATGAACTCTCAGTGGTTATATGTGATACTCGTTGATATATGTGACAGTTATCTCTTCGTTGCTCTTATTGTTAGGATGTTCCCAAATTCGGTATAGCTGCATCTAAAGCGGTCTATCTAGAATGCTACCTCATTTAGAAGACGAATCGCCTTCAATACAGGATAACTTCGAAGCGCCTCTGTGCGACAATGCGGGGCATAAAATCGAATATGCCTCCTTGCTCTGCTATAACTGTGTGGAAGGTATAGATTTAGTTACTTCAACTTGTATGACTCGTTGTATGAATGTGGAGGAAGCTAGAGAGGTTTGCCAGGATAGAGTAGTGTGGCGGTCCATTCTCTCTGCCTACCCCTGCGGGGAAACGGCGTGATGGTTTGTTTTTTGTTTTGTTTTATTTCAATAATTCTGGATTGTAAATCTTCTTCTTCTTATTATTATTCTTAGTGTAGGCCTAGTGGCCTATTTCTTAAGAGGAATTGACCTCCTACGAAGTCAAAATCCAGCTGTCGATCCATCTCTTTGTAGCCTGCCCAGGGGTCGTCTACCATGGGGCTTGCCTTGTAACACAATGAAGGGGAGTCATTCTTCTCACGTGTATCTTCTCCTTTGCCTTCCCCACCTAACGACATCCTCGACCTCGCATATCTCCCTTATCCGTGTATTCCTTATCTTCTCTTGCAGTGTCTTGCCAGATATATTTCTGAGCGTCATCTTTTCAGACACTCTGAGCGCGTTTTTTGTGATTGTGGTGTCTGCCCTGCACTCGATCCCATATATCATGATGGGTCGCACACAAGTCTTATAAATTTTTACTTTGCTGCTGATCTTCATGTCAAGGATTTTGCAGATTGAATTCTTCAAGCATCCTGAAATGACCGCAGCCATGTTTACGCAGCCGTGGATTGTAAATACCCTCGGATAAAATGCTTACCTAAAAAAAATATTTTAAAATATAATAAAACCACAATGAAGTTCATACATTTTTTTATTTTACTTATACCTACCTGTATTATTATATTGTCTTGTGACAATATTTAGAGATGAGATCTTTTTTTAGAATTTATACTAGTAGGAGTATTGTGTTTGTGGTTTATCTAGGAAGCAAACATGTAGCAATATTCCATTTGTGGTTTGAAGTAAATGATACGCGAAACACTTCATTATTATTGTAATAGAAGAAGGTGCTCATTGTAATAATAAAAATATTTATTTTATTTTTACACCTTGTTTCTCAGGTTCAATTATTACTGTTTTTTAATGGTTTAATCAAAGTTCTTCTTATTCTTTCGTCTAGCCATTTCGCGCTATTTGGGATCGGCTCTCCAAATACGGCTCTAAATCCTGGTCATCAGGTCGTTCCTAACTGTGAACATCCACGTTGCAGAAGGCCGAGCCGGTCCCCTCTTTCCATCTTCCAGTTGCAGGGCCTTGTGGACAATGTATTCATCGTCCCTCCTGCTCACGTAGCCGTTCCACCACAGACGACGTCCCCTAGCCTTTTCACTTTCGGAGCTATCTTTAGGCTGCCTCTGTTCGTTTCTAGCTTTATCTAGCATTTTAACCCCGGTGGCCCACCTCAGCATCTTCATTTCACTAAAGTTCGTAAAGCAGGTTTTTATATTTCTCGTATATTTCATTTAAGTCTCTGAGGAGCTCAAAGGCATGCTTAATGACAAAAACACTGCATCCAGACAAGTAGATCTTAGGATGTAATTTGTACAAGACGAAAGTCCCGGAACCAGTAACTTGGTGCAAGTATAGGTATACGAGTACATATCTTGGTCAAATTGTACTACTCGGCAGAAACAGCTTCGAGAAAGAAGCCAACTGATGAATTCAATTGGGCTGGGCGGCCTGGGGAAACTGCGTCTTATCTTTGCCTCTCAGATACCCCAATGTCTCAAGACCAAAGTCTTCAACAAGTGCGTCTTGACAGTCATGACTTTAAGAGCCAAGACATGGATGCTGACAAGGGGTCTAGTGTACAAGTTCCAGGTCGCCTGGCGCACCTTGGAAAGAGCCATGCTTAAAATAAGCTTGAGGGACAGAAAGCGAAACGAATTTATTTAACAGCAAATCAAAATGACTGAGGTGGCTCTGAGGAAACGCAAACTGAAGATGGCTATATTTGCAGGAGAACCGACGGTTGATGAGGAAGACGCGCTCTGGAGTGAAGAATGAGAATAGGACGCTGGACCGACGTTGTTATAAGGGTTGCTGGACTTGGATGGATGGGAGTAGCGATGGATAGAGGAGAGTGGGCTGCTTTGGAAGAAGCCTACATAAACGACAGATGGCTGATAAGTAAGTAAGTAATGAAAGTATGTATATGTTCTCGTTATTTGCACTCCCAAGTATTGCCATGTATTATTAATATAAGCTCAGCAAATGGATTTCAAATATGTCAAATGTAATCAAAATGTTCATTTGCCTTATGTTTGTTCAAATTTGACAATCAGAGCATTTCTAAATTATTCTGTGAACATATGAAATGTACACACTAATACATGTATACATTTTGTACGTTAGTAGGTTTTCATTCAGTGATTTCCAAGCGGAAATTTGCTGTGTTAGGTCCTTTGTACTGCGATTGAATGGGAAACTCGATTGATTTGCGAATTGTGAGGCGCATTATTGAGGACTGAATAATTCATCGAGTTTCCCTTAGTAACACACATTTTTACGTATTGTCGACAATCGACTCCTGAAATCAATATCTATCTAAATTGTATATATTCAAATGAACACTATTATTGAAAAGACAGAATGGTGAAGAAGGTATAATTAAACTACGAGTACGGAGCTAGAAATAGAGGAATTCCGAGGAAAACGTGGCACGATCAAATTAATCAAATATGTATATGTCGAGGAGTGTACGAGGAGGAGGACGAGCAAGATAATCGGCACCCCCTCAAAGGGGCAAATGACTTCACAAAACGGCAACGTCCGGTAGAGACGGTGTTCTAGAAACAATAAATATAATTTGTTGTTATGCTTAATATATTTTGGTATACGAGTATACCTACATTTAAATGTACTCTCCTCCACTGACTTCTGCAGCCAGCAGAATTTGAAATGATTGAGGGCATGCCTTGACCAGGTCAATCTCTTGGGCTCGCATGTCCCTCTCTGTCCTTCCACATTTCCGGTCACCACCAGCTTTAACAGAATTAATTAAAAAATTTACACATATACGGATAAAGTACTTCATTTACCATTAAAATGTGTGATTTATTAATTGGTACTTAGATTCTACATATACGTATAAACAGAATGCCTTTAATAAATCGTTTAATGGTCATTCAATATCAATTATTTTTTTAAATTATAACTAACTAACTAACGATCATGCCGTCTCTCCAAAGGGGTATGCAATAATAATGGACTGCCACACTTTTCTTTCCTAATACAGTTCTCTCGATTCCTCAACATTCATACATTGTGTCATGCACGCACGTTAAATTATATTAATGCGAAAAACAGCTGAATTAAACTAACGATAATTTTAAGAATAAAAACACAGGTTTAAAAACTTTCCTTTTAATTTTTTCAACATTTGTTTTATTTGTAGAAATTCGATAAATCGTGTTTATCGAATTCCACAATGTAAACTTATTATTCTTCTTCTGATTGTAGATCTTGCGCTCTGTTTATGCAGGATATCAACTTTCTTCCTGTGACGAAGACGACCAGCCTTCTTTCCATCTCTTTGGTGGTCGTCCTGGTGGTCAACGGCCTTCTGGAGTCTCGTGCATCACGATATTAGAATTCTTGCTGGATCCATTCTCTCGATGCGGTCCCTCCAGAATCATCTTATCTGTCTACTCCATCTCACTATGTCTTCAATTTTGCAGGATCTGCGAATTTCTTCATTACAGTGTAAACGACTTACTTTATAAAAAAAGGTTTTAAAATTTCGTATGCACTTTATTTTGTATAATTAGTATAATTTGGGCGAAATTACACGTGAAGTTTTTACTCAAAATCGCGTTAATAGGTTTCATGTAGGTTTCATTTAACTTTTCGTAAAGATTAGTAAATATGACATGTAGACAAAATATACAATTTCTTATTGTTCCAATAATTCGTATTGAATATTAGTCACAGAAACCTAAGCTCCATCGCAGGCAAAAACCTCAGAGATCGGACCAGAAATAAACCGATAACCTCTGTCTGTGGTGTTGAGGACATAGTAAGATGGGGAAGAAGCAGAAGGCGCTTTGGAGAGACGGCGATCAATAAGCTACCTATCACGTGTCACGAGAATCACTGTGATAGCTATAATACCCTTTACATTTGGTTCATTCATGCTGTCATGATGTAAAGAGCGATTCAACAAAATAATAATAATTATGAAAGGATCACTGCGTTGGTTTGGTCAGATGGAATGCATGGATGAAGAATGAATAGTTAAAAAGTATACGTCAACGATGTGAATGGAGTACGGAGTCGAGAAAGTCAGAGGAAGACGCCCATGTTAGAAATCGGAAGAATCGACGTGCGTGTATGACTCACTGTATAAATGTGGAGGAAGCTAGATGTGTGTCAGGATAGAGTAGTTTGGCGGTCCATTCTTTCTGTTGTTGTTGTTGTTTCTAAAATATTGTATTACCGTTGTCTTGCATTTTGCAATCTGTCTATTACTAAATTATTCACTAGGTCAATTGTATTATATTTCACAGTCTTTTATAAAACATGACAACTTTATTAGTAGGTTTCATCCGTCAAAGATCCGGCTGCCTCGCTGCAAACTTTGCCCTGCAAAATGTGCCACTCACCTTTCACCCACTCCTCGTCTCGCACCTTACCCTCCTTCCCGCAACTTATCTCCCTCGCCTCACTAGAATGGTTACGACTGCATAAAACGCAATAAACTGCGTGCAGCGTGCACATGGAGAGTGTCCCGAACTGCGCCGGCATTTCATAGATCAATGTCGAAGATTGTGAAAGCCATTAGGCTTCAAAATGTCGTAATTTTTAAAGTGGGGTTACAAAACCTTGCCCCAACAG
Source organism: Lepidostoma basale (assembly GCA_022606425.2). Taxonomy (NCBI): domain Eukaryota; kingdom Metazoa; phylum Arthropoda; class Insecta; order Trichoptera; family Lepidostomatidae; genus Lepidostoma; species Lepidostoma basale. The sequence continues at coordinate 440,848 of JAHDVF020000291.1, read as the reverse complement.
TAATTTACGATTCGAGAAGCATCTTCAAGTAGTACATAAATCGTTGAAAAGGATTTGTTGTCAATCTTTACTGTAGATTAAACATAATTGGAAAAAATATCTTGATTATTTTGCGTTGCATGAATTTACAATTTTTTTTACTTCAATTATTCTGAATGGTGTTTAGTTTTTTGGTATAATAAATTATACATGCATATTAGGGTGTCCCTTATTTTTCAAAGTTTTAATTTTATAATGCATAGGCTATTATTTTATTCATTTGGGCCTAAAACATCCGAAAACATTTTTTTTCCTTATTCGGAACAGTGCAACCCGTGCCGACTTGCGCGCAAAGATGTCCCATACAAATTGCGTCACTGGAGCGGCGCGCTATCGTTGTTATTATCGTTTAGTCTAGGCTTGTCGGGTAGTAGCACGGATTGTTTTATATTTCGAAGATGTCAATGGAACTAAGAAGCAATTAAAATACTATTTTCTTGGTTGGTGAAGTAAATCACCAAATAACAGGTGTAAACTACCATCTAATCGTCAAGTTCTCGCGGTTCTATTTTTCAATATACGTGAAGTTAATTTGACTGTTAATGAAAGCCCAAATCTTATCATTCTTGAGTGCAATATATTCTAAAAAAAGGCTAGAACACCTACCAGAGCTGTTCTTAATTATGTTAAGAAGTTAGTAGAACTTTATCAGGTCTGACGAGAACTGCAAAAAATAGCAAGAAGATGCAGGACTTACATAGGCGCCGCGAAGAGAACTTTCAACTTGAATTAGATAATTTATTCGATATCGCACAAGCCGATGCTCTTAAATGTGCTGTGATACGACAGCATTTTATACAGGATGCTTGAACGGAGCTTGTGTGCAAAAACTAGAAAGAGATTTGTTACTCTTTGCTTGCCGCCATCATATATATGAACTGATGCTCAAAAGTGCGTTTGAATCGCGAAATCGATTGTGCGAGATGATTATAGCGAACTCATCGAGCATGTTATTGTTTTTCTGGGTGGAGGCAATGAAAATAAAATAAAAATCAGACCTGCTGGCCCAATGCACGATGGATGGCAAGATCTATTTACTCCTTAAAAATACGTTTGCTGCAGTCCCAGTTTAAAATGTGCGCTAAGGACAAACAAGCTTTACGAGATATCTGTTTATTTATTGTGGCATTGCCAAACTACATTCAAGCCATATGAAGCCTTGGCTTGAATGTAGTTTGGCAATAAAAGCTCCGAATCAAGATTTTTGTTTTTTAAAAGATTACGAAGAAGTTGACAATTTCCAAAGCGGTTTTATACAAGTTCAGTCAACATTTGTGGTACTTGTCAGAAGAAATAGCTGTCCTTTTAATGTTTGATGACAACATTGATGGGCAGACCTAAGGAAACATTGTAGAAAACTTACAAAAAGAAAGTTTTGGTGATTCGGGAAAGATATATATTCCATCAAAGGAACAGATGTCTGTCTCTCTATATGGTACGTAAGTAGTGTTTAATCTGGTATTTAAATTAGCACTTATTTGTTTTATTTATAGGTACTACAAGTATTTGTTATCTTGTCTTATGAAAATATTTGAGTGATTTTGTTTCTGTCAAGAGTAAAGATTTATTTTCACGACTGAAACTTGATAGTAGTTTCCTTCAAGAAATTGTATCATCATAGAAAGATAGCGCGAAGTTTGTGGAAGCTAAAAATAAGGTTACTAGCTTAAAAGCAGTTAATGACACAGCTGAAAGAGCTGTTAATATAATAAAATACTATCATGGATACCGCAGATGAAGAACATAAGCAGTTCATATTATTTTGTGTGCCAGAACATAGAAAAATTTGCCCAGACTGTAAAAAAAGAGACTTTAAAGAGGAAATATCCAAGTAAATAAATATAAATTTGGATCTTTTTTGATAATTATAAGAAAAACATTATATAAATACATGTTTTCATCAATATTTATGTAACAAAATGTTTTAAGTGATCATCTATAACTATATTTAAGAGACACTTAAAGCGCCTATTTTCTAAAACTTTGAGGGCAAGTCGGCACGGGTTAGAATTAACGTAGGAAGTTGAAATTCTGTATTTGGGTAACTAATAGACTATTAAACATAATTAGGGGGTATGCGTTTCAAAAATCCAAAAAAAAAATTTTTTGCCCATATAAGGGACACCCTAATGCATATGTATAATTTATTATACCAAAAAAATATTTTCCTAGCATTAATTAAAAAATCAATTAATTTTAATGAAAATTGGGGATCGAACATATATTTTTCATCTACTTCCTGGTCTAGGAGGTTGTTGGAGGTTTTTCAATAAAATTATTATCAGTAAAGCGTAGTCATAACGACGAATTTAGACAGTGTTAGGTCTTCAAAGTAATTTCGCATGCTCAATGTTTGTGTATAAATTATCACACCACACTTAAAGTACAGAATATTATTTAATATGCAAAATGTTTACCTAAGTATTTTGAGTGCTTTAAAATAAATTCTCCGTACTGTAGATTTCCTCGTACATAGAGTCGACTCTTCAGCACTTTATACCGGAAGCGAAATAAAATTCTAGTTAAGTACTAAAACCCAGTGTATTGATTTAAAAATTTCGTAAGTTTTAATTATAAATGTAAACTGTTTGATATTTCATTTAAATGGTACTAATTCATAACATTTTTGTTGAAGTGATTTCAAATTTTCACGGTCGCTCTCAAGCATTGAACTCTTGTAATATAGTTTTGAACAAATCAATGTATATTTCAATAGTTTACAGATATTTTTTTTATGAATCAAAACTTATTTAACTTAACGTTTAAATTTTATTTCATACATAATTATATAACTTGCTACCAGGAGCACACGAGAGGTAAGAAGGTATGAAATTTTAGAGTTCGCCCAAAAAAAACAAGATATATGATCATCAGCAAGAAGCGAATGAATCCGGTACCAACATTAAAATTTTAAAACGATAAGCTAGAGCAGGTTGATCGATACAATAACCTAGGCTATTGAATGAATGATGAATGGGACCTCTCTCTTTCTCTGGTCTCAATCTAGCGATTGGTTCTCTTCCACTCCGCTCGATCCTCGGCAACTCTCTTCAACTACGCATAAGAGGTGCAGCCCATATCTCGGTAAATCTGGTCTAGGTACTCTTGGCGAGGTCGTCCTCTGCCAATCGATCCCTCGACCATTCCCTCCAACACATTATGCAGGAAACATTCGTGTCGCAACACATGACCTTGCGCGCCTCTCCGCTATGGTGTTCAACACGAGTCTACTCTCTTCAACTCTGCTGAGAACTTCTTCATTTGTAATGTGGTCCCTCCATGAAACATAGGCAACTCGTCGGTAGGTCCACATCTTAAATGCCTCCAGCCTTTTATGCTCTCTTTCGCCCAGGCACCAAGTCTCGCAGCCGTACAATAAAACACTCCACACCAATGTTTTTAAAAGTTGTTTTCGGAGGTTCGGGTCTATATCGTTGGACTCGAATATTTTAGACTTTTTATTTTGAAGGGAAGTTTAGCCTGGTAGATACGACTATCGACGTCTTTCTTGGATCGACCATCCCATGTAATACTACTCCCCAGGTAAACAAAAGTCTTAACATTCTTGATCGCAGTTCCAGCCATCTCTACATTTATTTGGCGCTCATCTCTACCCACAGTCATTACCTTCGTTTTACCTTTGTTTATTTTCATGTTATACATTGTACTTAGTATTTTTTCCACGGTATCTAAGGTATCTTTTAGTTCAATTTCATCGCTGGCACCAATGGCGATATCGTCTGCAAATCTTATCGTATCCACTTTCCGTCCGTGAATTCTTACATCGCTTCTATGTTCCATTTCCTCTCTTATTTCATCTATCGCACATTGTATATAGCCATTAAAGAGTACAGGGGAAAGAGAGCAATCCTGTCTCACCCCTTGTCTTATCCTTGCTTCCTTTTCATCTTTGTCCAGTCTGAGGATGGCGGGTTCTTCCTTATATATCGCTTGGATAATTCGTTTGTCTCTGTGTTTGACTCCAATTCAAACACAGAGATAAAAACATTAGTGTGGAGTGTTTTACTATACGGCTGCGAGACTTGGTACCTGGGCGAAAGAGAGCGCAAAAGGCTGGAGGCGTTTGAAATGTGGATATACCGACGAATTGCCCATGTTTCATGGACGGACCCAGTTACAAATGAAGAGGTTCTCAGAGTTGACGATAATAGGCACATGTTGAACACCATAGCGGAGAGGCGCGCGAGATGGATTGGTCATATGTTACGACACGAATGTTTCCTGCATGATGAATTGGAGGGAATGGTCGAGGGATCGATTGACATGAGCACGATCGATTGATCGAGTACCTAGACCAGATTTGCCGAGATATGGGCTGCACCTCTTATGCGGAGTTCAAGAGAGTTGCCGAGGACCGAGCGGAGTGGAAGAGAAGATGCGTCGCATTGCTGCAGACCATTCTTTAGATTGAGATCGGAGAAGAAGAATTGACCATCACGCCGTTTCCCTGAAGGGGTAGGCAGAACGAATGTACTGTCACGCTTTTCTTTCCTGACATACTTATATTCCTTCCTCAACATTCATACATCGTGTCATGCACGCACGTCGATGCGATTTCTCAGACTCCTTACGTGACCGACATTCAATATTTCATTTATTTGATCGTGCTACGTTTTCCCCGGTCTCAACTAGTACGATGATACAATGAGTTTTCGTAGTTAACATGCGGAAGTATTTCATTTTCTTGTTTTTTTAATTGTATAATAATATAAAATAATATTTGTGATTTTTTTTAACAAATACTGTATAAATTTAAAAAAATGCGTATAATACATAGTTAATTTAATATTGTCTGATCTCCGATAGGAAAGGAACGAGAAGAATCGAGTTACATTTATAAACTAGCATTTCATTAAAAATGTATTAAAATTAATTGCTCATTTAGAAACGTAATGGTTTTATTGCGTGTTATTAATTTATTATATATTATGAATGTAACATATTTCGCCTTGCTAGAGCGTGCAAAAATAAAACAGATATTCGTTTACATACAATAGTATACCCGAGATAATGAAACCAAATTTGATAATGTCCAAGAAGAAATGTGTCACTCCAATGATATCTAGAGATCATCTAGAGAACGGAAGTTTTCATCAATATTTGATATTTAATACAGAGCTTTAAAACCGCTGATCAAAAAGTAATACATATATAGACAACCGCCATTTGCACATCACCACCTTCAGTAATGAAGAAACGAAGAAAGAAGAAGAAGAAATTTTTTAATTATTTAACACAATTGTTTTATTCGTTTATTTTTTTATTTTTTTCAATTTCTGATAACTGCGAATTACTCTTGTGTTCACAATAAATAAATAAAAATTCAATTTCCCAAAACTATGAATTACTCCTGTGTTCACAATAAAATTCACAATTCACAATAAATAAAAATAAATCAATTTCTGAAAACTACGAATTTCTCCTGTGTTCACAATAAAATTCACAATTCACAATAATAAAAAAATTATATTTCTGAAAACTACGAATTACTCCTGTGTTCACAATAAAATTCCCAATTTCCAATAATAATAATAAATCAATTTCTGGAAACTACGAATTACTCCTGTGTTCACGATAAAATTCACAATTCACAATAAAAAAAATCTATTTCTGAAAACTACGAATTACTCCTGTGTTCACAATAAAAAAAAAGTTCAATTTCTGAAAACTACGAATTACTCCTGCTGTTCACAATAAAATTCACAATTCACAATAATTTTTTTTCAATTACTGAAAACTATGAATTACTGCTGTGTTCACAATAAAATTCACAATTCACAATAAAAAAAATCTATTTATGAAAACTACGAATTACTCCTGTAATGAGGAAACAATAAAATTCACAATAAAATTCACAATTCACAATAAAAAATAAAAAATTCAATTTCTGAAAACTACCAGTTACTCCTGTGTAAAAAAAGTGTGAAGACCACTGTACTTTTAAAAAAATATTTTTATTGGAATAAATCTCCTGAGTTCTCCTCCTAATGTTCTGTTCCAAAATCAAATAAAATTATCTATATATTATTTTTTATCGAAATATTCACAATTGCAAGAACAAAGGAAAAAAACTACATATATTTATACAAATATTGCTAACATAACATTATCGTAATATTAATTTAAAGCAGTGTAACATAAGGAATACTCTATCATATTTATTTAAATCAATAAATAAGGTAAAATTTAACCGCAGGAAACGCAAATTTTCCTGATTTTTATTTTAATATTATATATTATTAAGCATATACTTAAACATAATTTTTTTTTAGTCATATAAGGAAAATTGCAGTACTTAAAAATATATTTTCTATGACACATTTTCATGTATACATACATATTTAATATGGAAATCTAATCGATTACAAATCACAATTTGTGCTGAATCATTCGAGTTACTTATCTTCGAAATAGAACAATTATATACATATTGGCACATTAACTTCAACTATCAATGATATTCTCACGACTCAAGTGGAGATGGGTAAATACCAAATTATTAGGTAAGAGAACTTAAGTCCTTCTTGGGACTTTATGTAACTTTAAAACTTTGTGTATTTTGTATTAATAAAACTCCTTACAAGCTTTTGAGTTTATTTTCCTCGATATACTCGTATTTCGAAAACAAAATACCTCCACCACACAAAATTCAGCGTTCAAAACTTGTCGTGAAATAAATATTCAAAAATGAAAAAAAACGTAATTATGAATTTCCACACTCTTTAAGTTTGTGAAAAATCTCACAAATCTCTTTAAGTTTGTGAAAAATCTATAACTACCTGTTTTCCTACCTGGCTTTATATCATATTTGTATTTTATTTCTATTTTGATTAAATTTATATATAGTTCAAATATTATCCTAATTGAAAAATATTTTACATTTATAATTTTTTTTTTTAGTAATGTAATTAATTTTCTAATGTAATAGAATACTTCATATACAGCATAAGTTCACAACCTTTTCTGGACCACGGCCCCCTTCACAAGAATATAATTCATACGCCCTCTTTTCGCAAAATTATAATTTATATACATATTTCATACATTCGTATTTATAATTACAAAGTTGAAATTAAAAAGATTATCAGATGTAATAAAAAATGTGTTCATTTAGATCTGTTGTTCCCAAAGTGGTCCGTACGGACTCCCAGGGGTCCCTGGGAACATTCAGGGGGTCTGTGGAAAATTAAAATTGATTTGGGGGTCCCTAGACAACGTCAGGGGGTCCGCGCAAGGTTTAAGGGGACCTTTTTTTAGCTCATTCTCATTCAGGGGGTCTGCACAAAATAAAAGAAATCAGCAGGGGGTCCACGGGACAAACAAGTTTGGGAACCACTGATTTAGATAATTCATTAAATTGTTTAATCGTAAGTGTTTTAGAAATATTTCGTTATTATGTATTAAAATATGATACATACGCCACGACCGCCCTCTTAGGCTGTCTTAACACCCCCATTTATTATTGGATCCGCTACCGGTCCCATGGAACCCCCAAAGTACTGCCGTCGTTTGGAACCTGTAATGTTGTATTCGTTAATCAATTAATCAAGTAGGTAGTCAGTTTATTTTCTCAAAAGATTTTACAAACAAAATTCAAGTTTAAGGCATCTATTGAGAACACGTCAAATATAATATATTTATAATACCAGGAACTCATAAGAGATGGTTCAACTATGTGAAGACAAGATACTCTCTAAAGTCTTTAGTATTTGTCTTCTGAACGTACTTTCACGAATATGAAAGACGTTATTCAGCAAACTGGTTGCTCTTCCCACCGGTGTCACCAGAGGCAGGTTGATTCTCATGACCGGTAGGCAAAACTATATATGCTGTCGCTGTCGAAGATACAAATCAGGAACAAAAATACCAACTTCCTCTTGCCTTGCCGAGTTCTCGAAATATCCCCTGATTGATCTAAAGAAAAAGGTTATGAAATGCCTATCTCTTCGTAGCTGCAGAGATTTGGTTCCCAACATTCCCAAAAGAAATGCCGTGGGATAGAGCCAAGGATAGCTCCCATGCACCCTCATGTATATTTAGTAGAGATACCTAGTATGTAAATATATGTACTCTTAAATTTTTATTTGGAACAATTTTACATCAACATCTTGACGGTCTTCGTGGCCGAGTAGTGCTTCGACTTCCACGCCGAAGGTCCCGGGTTCGATTCCCGGCGATGGCATTGTGATTGTCACAATGTCATTGGTCTTGTTAAGAATTCACGTGACAATAAAATGGCGATAGATTGGCTACCTATCACATGTCACGAGAATCACTATGTTATAGCTATACCCTTTACATTGTTTTGGCTCGCGCTGTAATGATGTAAAGAGTTCTTCTTCTTCTTCTTCTGCTTTATTTAGGACTGTTTTCTGGTATTTCACGGAGCCTGTTCCTGGGATGCAGATGTCCAACTGTCTCGCCATCTTTTAGGTGGTCTTCCTGCAGGTCGATTTCCTGTTGGTACTTTATTTGCGGCTATATTTATCACTCTTTCATGAACATGCTCTTTCGACATGATCTCTCCAGTAGCGTCTTCTCGGTCTTCCCCATCGCACGACATCTTCTACATTGCAGTAAAGATGATGTAAAGAGCGATTTAACAAAATAATAATAATAATAATCTGCGGTGAAAAATCAGATTTACAAACTCGGCATATTTGTAATTTCTAAACAAAACAGTAATTTGTTAACTTTTTTTATTATGCGTGTATTGATTTCTATGACCGCGACCGCAGCTCCTGGTCGAATTATTTTCATATAGCTTCAAAAGAATCCGTTTTGAAACTCGAGACCTTGTACACCCGATTGCATTTGGTAATAATTGGACAATAAATGTCCGCACATAACGCATAACGTTGCGAGCGCGGCGCACAGTGGGCTGAAAATGAAGCTCCATAGACTTAGCGTCACTCGAAAATCAAGTACCTAATTTTGAAAAAAAAAAAAAATGTCCGCGTATTTCTTTACTAAATAGCAATATTTTATGTCTGGTAATTTTTTTTGATAAAGCTATTAATTAATAAGGAATATTAAATTTAAGGAATAAAATTTTTAATTTTTATTTATTCATTATTTTTAAAGTTGAAAATGTCAATTGTGGCGATTTGGTTCGCAACCCATCACACCGCGTCTCCCGCGGGGCGAAAAGAGAAGGATGGAGTGCCGCATCGGTTAAAGTGTGACTGTCCATTCATTCTGCCTTCCCTTTCGGGGAGACGGCGTGATGGTTAGTTAGTTAGTTAGAAAATGTCAATGTTCCGAAGGTTTCCGATATTCAGGCTTTAGTGATAATATAGCTTATGTGATGAATTTTATGATTCATGAAGCAATGTTTTAAGAAATTTTAAGAATAAGGAAAATAATAAAAAAAAAGACTGTTCTCTCATTTCCATACATAAAAAAAGAAAATCGCAAATAACTTATTAAATAATAGCTTTATCAAAAAAAGTTACTTGACATAAAATATTGCTATTTAGTAAAGAAATAAGCGGGCATATTTTTTTATTTTTTAATTAGGTACTTGATTTTCCAGTGACGCTAAGTCTATGAAGCTTCATTTTCAGCCCACTGTGCGGCGGTGCGAGCGCCAGAGTGCGGCCGCCCGGTGTTTGTGTGCACCGAGTGGTGTTTGTGTGCACCGAGTGATCAGCGGCTAGTGAGGGGCAGGCGTTGTGCAATCTCTGCGGATCGGTCAATTGATCAAACTCTAACGCAATAGCAGCCGTAAAACTTGATGCGTAATCACTGTTTCCTAATGAGAGAGAACACTTCAAATTGTTCAATGCTTTATTATAATTTTTATAAATATAATAAAATAAAATAAACACTTTGTATTCAACCACGAATGGTAATTATAATTGAAGCCAACTACTTTCGCTGTACCTAAATTTCATCAGGGCAATATATAATAAAAAATCTTAACAGATTCTTCTTTTTATTCTTCTTCTTCAGCCTATTTCCGTCTACTTCTGGACAAAGGCCTCCTCCATTCGCTTACACGTCACTCTGTCTTGTGCAGATTGCATCCAGGCTATTTCGACAAGTATGTTCAGAGCATCCTTCCACCATAGTTGCGGTCGCCCTGCACTTCTTTTCGCCGTCCACGGTCTCCAAGTCAGCAGTTTTCTTGTCCATTTTTCGTCTTAGCTTCTGGCTACGTGACCTGCCCATTGCCATTTTAGAGTCGCCCCCCGGTGGATGATGTCAGTGACCTTTGTTTTTTCTCTCACCGTATCGTTTCTGACTCTGTCTCTTAGGCTTATTCCTAATATGGCTCTTTCCATGGCTCTTTGGGTCACTCGTAGTTTCTCGGCACTTTGTTTGGACAATGTTTCAAGACTATAAGTACCAACTGGAAGAACACAGGCTTCATAAACTTTTCGTTTCAGGTAGATCGGTATTTTCCGGTTTTTAAGGATATAACCCATTTTCCGAAAGCTGCCCATCTTGTCCGCTTCCATTACCCTCCTTGTGGCATTGTCAGATGAACGCCGCATGATAAATAAGTTGTTATAAAGATATCATAATCGTGGATTATTCACAATAATCTGATACTCGTATATACGTAATTGCGTGTCTATTAGAGGTCTAAAAGTTTAATGTTTACCAGATGATACTTTCTGATTAATTTGTGGTAGAACGTACACACGGATGCTTTATGGGATAAGTGCGCGGTAGCACTATACAGAAAATAAATTACCATTGCTTTGTTCGACTCAATATAAATGAAATGTGTAAATTCAGCGGAAGTGAGTCCTTCATTAATATCACAATAACTTTTCTCAAGGTACGTGTTAACATTAGCTGTTAGGATTATTAGGAGATTCTTTTAGAACTCCGCGATCTTGGAGGAATTCATCTTTATATTCCGGATGGTTATCTTCGACAGCGTCAACACAGATTGTTTTATCTCCCAACATGCACAACCAGCCACGCCTCTGGTGATGGTCAAATAATTTAATTTTGGTTCTTACAAATTTCTAAAATAAACTTTTGACAGCTGCAAAAATGTCCTCTATCTCTTCTCTGGTTTCAATCCTGGGATTGGTTTGCAGCAATTTCCTCCATTATTCTCTTCCATTTTTCCCTGTCTTGTGCGGCTCTTTTGAAATCTGCATATGATGAGCAGCGTACGTCCACCAACAGGTCCTCCAGGTACTCTCGGCGTGGGCGTCCCCTAGAGTTTGTCCCCTCGATCATACCCTCCATTATGACATGCAAGAGACCTTCTTGACGTATTACATGGCCGATCCATCTTGCACGCCTTTCGGACAAGGTCCTGAGGAGGTGCCTTCCTCCTTCGATTCCTTGAAGAACTTCCTCATTCGTGATGTGGTTTCTCCAGGAAATTCCAAAGAGTCTTCTATAGGACCACATCTCAAAAGCCTCTAGTCTCCGCTTATCCCTTTCGGATAGGCACCATGTCTCGCAGCCGTACATCAAGACACTCCATACATAGGTCTTGATGAGGAGTATTCTCAGTTTTCAGTTTTAGGTCTATATTATTTGACTCGAATATACTAATTCGTAAAAACGTCAGGTAAAAAATATGAAAGCTATGCGATCCGTTGTATTCACCGCCCAAATCTACCAGCAGACAATATTATCGGATAAACTAGTCCGATATGTAAAATAATAAAAATGGTATTATAAAATGAGAAGATATTGGTATACACATGTAAGAAGAATAGATACATTCAGACTTCCTCACCTTACCTTAACCCAAAGGAAGACGACCCCTGGACAGACCACCAAAGATATGAATTGACAGATAGGTGTCGACTTCACAGGAGGCCAAACCCTCTTAAGAAATAGGCCTTATATTAAGAAGAAGATGTTGTAAAATATATCATTAAAAAATAATCTTAAATAAGACAATTGATAATGCTATATTTCGAAGGTCATATCTAGGGTGAATGTTTGTTCGATTGTAATGTACCTACCTACTCCAAATAAATATATGTATAGGGTGTTTTTTTTTTAGGTTTGGTTTTTATACTGGCAACATTGTTTCTACAAACTATCAATTTGACAGTTGACAGTTGATTTAAAGTCAATACGTTTTGCCATTTTACCATGAATAGACTGACCTCAGAACAGCGCTTGCAAATTATGCAAATTTATTTTGAAAATCATGGTTCGGTTCGCCAAACTTATCCTGCACTACGTTCATTTTACGGTCGACATAATCGTCCATCCGAGCAAGTTATTCAGAAGACAATGGATCGTTTTCGCACCACGTACACTCTAGTGGATAATACGCATCCACAAAGACGACAATTGTCGAAAATTGGACTTCACGATTGCGTTTCGTTCGAGCTAGCCGTGGCGCTCATATGCCCGAAATCATATTTAAACAATAATTGCATAAAATTATCTATTAAATAAAGCCAATATCGTAGACATTAACATTATTTTAATGTGTTTTTTTTTCATTTTGAAAACCTCTAAAAAAAACACCCTATATATTTAACTCACTAGTAAATGTATGAATGTATGTGTTAAATGTACCTACTAGCATGCAATAGGAAAATATTTCGCCTCTTGGTAAACCTAATTAGTCATAAGAATTTCCGTGCACGAGTATACTTGTAATAAATATGTACATACATACATACCGTGTTATACGCACTTTTTATTTAAAGCATTCTTAGGACTCAGGTATATTTGAAAACCCTGACTGTTCGTATGACAAAATCCATCATCAACAATCCAGTTTCCTTTCTGGTTTATTAAGAACTTTTTTTTTAAAGGAACATAGAAGTTCCCGCCACATACCCGAGGCTGTTATTAGGGCGTAGCGGCGCCCTTTTATAAGCATCGCTCGTACACTCCCTGGGCCTGTCCCCGGTCCATCCGAGACTTACATTTAAAGACGGCAACAACAAGGGGGTGCCAGACCACATTTAATCTACCCCATCTTACTTCTATGCTCCGCTGTACTTTATTGAATAAATAAGCAAAATATATCATTCATGTATATTTCAGAAACATTATACTCGTATAAAAGATAAAAAGAATAAATACACCACAGGAATAAACAGCGGGAAGAACAGGAGATCTCCTGTTTATTAAGAACTGTGTCCTGTTATTTCTCAGAGCCTGCTTGGGATATAGATGTCCAATGTCTCCCCATCTTTTGAGTGGTTTTCCTGAAGGTCATAGCCTATCGGTACTATATTTACCGCTTTACATATCACTCTTTCAAAACACACTATCCACATGATCTCTTCAATAATGTCTTCTCATTCTTCTACGATGATGATGATGCTATGCGATGGGGAAGACTGAGAATCCAATTATCATCTAACTTAAAAAATAACAATTATTAAGAAGAGGGGTATTGAAAGAAGGGTTGGGGCAGGCAACAAAGTGAATGGTGCACTTAAAGTTGTCATCGCAATCAAAATCCTATCCAAAAAAGCTAGAATGGCAGTGCACAATGGTGTTCTTCTACCGACCCTTATTTATGGAAGCGAATCATGGAACTGGCAAAAGAAGGATGAAAGTAGAATAAATGCAGTAGAAATGAGATCTCTTAGACGAATGTGTTGATTCTCTGTGCATGATAGAGTGTCGAATGAAAATATAATAAGTGAATGCGGTGCGAATGATGATGTTATGAACAAAATAATGAATGGACCATTAAGATGGTTTGGACATATGGAAAGAATGAATGGTAAAAAAATTATATGTTAACGATGTAAATGGAACCAGAAATAGAGGAAGACCGAGGAAAACGTGGCACGATCAAATAAATCAAATATTGAATGTCGACCATGTGAGGAGTCAGAGAAATCGATGCGCGTGCATGACACGATGTATGAATGTTGATGAAGCGAGAGAAATATGTCAGGAAAGAAAAGTGTGGCAGTCCATTCTTTCTGCCTACCCCTTCGGGGAGACGGCGTGATGGTTAGTTAGTTAGTTTAAAAAATAACTTAAATTACAGTTATCATTTATCATTCGGCCCTTCAGCCTGGGATAATATCCCAGTAGACCTCAAGTGCATTGATAATCCGTCAGAGTTAAGTTGTAACTCAAAATGCTCCTTCTTCTTCTTATTTTTGAAATATGAAATAATTGTGAAATGCACTTATTAAATTATCCTTTCCTGATGTAAATATTGATCGACTGCGTCAGATACAGCCCTCATATGTTTATTTTTAACTTGTTTAACTCCAATTTATTATATTTTTTTTATTAAAGACTCCAGAAATTAAAGCCGAATCAACGCGAATCAGGAATTGCGACTAAACGAAATACACTTTATTTAAATGATAATATTAATCAGTTTCAATTAGACTCAAATTCACGGTATTTTACCCAAGGTAGAGCTAAATCACAATGTCTAATAAGGCTGCGGTCACACCGAAGTGATTCGGTTGGTGACTCGCTTGCTGTCTGTCCGAAAATGACAGAGACTGATTTGACAGCGTTGTCAAATTATTTTATTTGAAAATGTCACGCTATTGATTAAGCTTTTATCTTTACATTAATTACAGAATTAATCAATTAAAGTATTGCACCAAATTAATGGTCAAAATGTTAACACTCAGATTTATTTTCAAATCAAATATTTCTAACTAACTAACCATCACGTCTCCCCGATGGGGTAGGCAGAAAGAATGGACTGCCACACTTTTTTTTCCTGACATATTTCTCTCGCTTCCTCAACATTCATACACCGTGTCATGCACGCGCGTCGATTTCTCTTACTCCTCACATGGCCAACATTCAACATTAAGTAAAATTTGTTAAAATGTTTGTATTTTTTATTTAGATAATAAAATGATTTTACCGAAATCTCTTGATGGAAGTTCATTTTAAAAAATATTAAAATAAAATGACGTTTTTTAAACTACTTCCACTTTTGGGTTTATTTCGACAGCGACCGGTTTCGCCAGGCTCGCTGGCATCGACAGACCTGGCGAAACCGACGTAGTTAAAAAATATCGTTATATTTAATTATTATTTATTTTTTTTATTTAAGTAATTAGCAAAATTTGACTCAATGTAAAATAAAGAAATTTTAGATTTGAAAACAAATACGAGTCTATAAAATTTTTACCATTAATTTTGTGATCGCGAATCATCGCGAATTACTTTAATCGATTAATTCATAAATAATTAAAGTAAACATAGAAGCTTAATCAATAGCGAGACATTTTCAAATAAAATAATTTGACAACGCTGTTAACCCTTAACGTACCGTGTTCAAAACAAAACGCTCGCTCCCATGTGGTAAGTTCAGTTTACCGCTAACTTTATCTAAATATCAAGCATATGACTAGATGAATCAAAATTTAATTTATGTCATCTTGTAGGGAATTTCATTAGAATAGATCGATATCTATAACATACATGGATTATTTGAAAAACATATCATTATTAATTTTTTTCTGGAACCATGCGATTTCTGATATGTAATGCGTCACAGCATACGGGCGACTGGACATCGGGTATAAACTTGTCTGCGCGCCGCGGCCGGCGGGGCGAGGATAAAGGCACCTAGGCAAAATGTATAGTACGTTCAAGACAACGAGTACGTATTAATATTTGTCCCTTTTGGTAAAGTGTTAATATTTTCACAGTTCTGATATTATTAAGTTACGTGCTGCGTTTTCATCCAGTCGGTATTATTACGTACCTATTGAAAAGGTCAAAGATATAATTTATAATACGTTCAAAACAGCGAGTAAGTATTTGTCACTTTTGATAAAGTTGTAAATATTAGCAAAACAAATTCTACCTTAACACGAATGAAGGTGAGGGCAGTCTTAGAAAATATTTTTTTTTGGGATGAAGGAAGTAATTTTTTGCTTTTTTTTTTATTACGAAATATTGAGAACACTTCAATGGAGGATTACAATTTTTTTTATAATATTAGGGTCCATAGGTTTTAAGAAAATCAACTTTAAATTGGCAGTGGAAACTCAATTGACCACATGGCAACGCGACGGTTAAATCAGTCTCTGTCATTTTCGGACAGACAGCAAGCGAGTACCAATCGAATCACGTCGGTGTGGCCGTAGCCTAAGCCGTCCTCTTGCATTCCTTAGAACCCTTTAACACCAATCAAGTAAGATGGATTGTCAAGGCCTTTGAAAGATGATTTCTCAGACGCAATCATGGTCCAGTTCTGCTACTGAATTCTATGAAGTATACCAGGATGCCACTGTGACGTAATGTGTATCAGAGACGCTGTGATGATTTGGCCATATTTCTTGGAATATCCATTACGATGCAGTGCTCCACAGTAAACAATAAAATCTAAAACATAGCTAGATGCCACATCGCATAACACAAACATTTTTATACCAAAACGATGTCTCTTTGATGGGATATACTGCTTGAACAAAAGACGTCCTTTAAACACTACAATACTCTCGTGTCGCTCTATCATATACAGATTTTTTAAATATTCCTATGTATTACATAATAAAAACAATGTTATTAATATTTTGAATGCAATAAAACTGAATACGTCAATTTCTCGTTTTAGCCCTGTGGTTTCTAGATCATAAAGTAGTTTAACGAATGTATGAGACAAAATTTTAACATGACATTACTTACCCTTTGCGTAAATACTTCGAGTGAACTTCAAAAATGAGAACGGAGAGTCAAGCATAAATGTTACGCTGGTATTTAGAATTTTTCTTTATCTGAAATTGATTTTCTTCAAAGCATCGTATTTTAATTACAAGGCAAAAAACAGGAAAGTTTGTTATAAATTTAATACGTTCAAAAATTCTATTCAAAAGAAAAATACAATTTTTATTTACACATAGGTATTATTTTTTTCCATAGAATAATATATAATAATGTATTGTAGGATAATCAAATGAACTAACTAACTATTTAACCATCACGCCGTCTCCCCGAAGGGGTAGACAGAAAGAATGGACTGCCACACTTTTCTTTCCTGACATATTTCTCTCGCTTCCTCAACATTCATACATCGTGTCATGCACGCGCGTCGATTTCTCTGACTCCTCACATGGCCGACATTCAAAATTTGATTTATTTGATCGTGCCGCATTTTCCTCGGTCTTCCTCTATTTCTGGTTCCATTTACATCGTTAACTTATATTTTTTTACCATTCTTTCTTCATTCATTCTTTCCATATGTCCAAACCATCTTAATGATCCTTTCATTATTTTATTCATGACACTATCATACGCAGCGCATTCACTTTTTATATTTTCATTCGACACTCTATCATACACAGAGTATCCACACATTATTCTAAGAGATCTCATTTCTACTGCATTTATTCAATCAAATGATCTTACTGAAATCTCTTGATGGAAGTTCATTTTAAATCATAATTAAATAAAACGATGTTTTTTTAACTACTTCCACTTTTGTCTTTATTTCGACAGCGACCGGTTTCGCCAGGCTCGCTAGCATCGACAGACTGGTCTGTCGCCAGTCTGTCGCAATTCGACGGTTTCATTTTGAAGAATCTTTAATATGTCGGGCTATTTCTAACCGTATTCTTATATTATGACTGCAGTCTCATTCATTATTTTGACAGCCATAGTTTTGTTCATACTCTTCCCGATTGTTACGAATTATGCTTTCAGTGATATAGCAACATTTTACATAATTTGTGACATATAGGCGTTTCCCGAGTAATAAGGGGTTGTCACACATATAATTGGTAGGTCGCCGGTACAGAAGTTGTATTATTATATATGTGGTAGAAGACACACCCATAATAACACGTGAGCATTGAGTGAGGGGCACGCACGGAATGACAAGGACAGCTAATTTATGTGTTTAATTTTGTTAACTGATAGAAAAGGATAATTAAAACTGATGCATAACTAGTGAGTATAAGAATGAAAATTAAAATTGAAACGATAAATTACCTGTATTCCTCTTCTTCTTTAACTGATTGGAAGGCCGCTAGGACCTGTTTGGTCCCGTCTTGTTATACATTATGGAAACATGGACTTTGACAAAAGCTATCACTATAAAGCTAAGGATATATCGTAGAATATTGAAAATATCACGGACAGAAAGAGTAATAAACATGGAAAGTACTGCAACAAATGAATAAATAAAAATAAATTGTCAAGACCATTAAGCACAGGAAACTTCAATACTTCGAGCACATTATGAGAAACGATAAATGATTTATAAAGCACATTTTTTTCTGAATTAATCATCTCAAGGGCGCTGTAGAAAAAAATCAATTTTATGAAATAGTTAACAATAAACATATTTAGAGGGCCGCACCTGACGCAGTCGATCGACATTTATATCAGGATAGGATAACTTGGAATTGTGGATTTTTCATGCAACGCCTTAAGTACAGTTCAACAGAGCTTGCATTGTATTCTTTCTGAACATTTCAGCCAAGGTGTTGCGTTATATGACGGCATTTTTTTGTCTTGCTGCCGCATTGAATGCGGACCGGAGTTTATTAATTTGGGTATATACAGTGCCAGCTCGCTAATCCGTTCAGTGGGTCGCTCGTTCGGATTAGGGAATTGTTCGGATTACTGTGTGTTTTGAGTAAAATGAGAGAAAAATAGGAAATTTCTGTTAATGAAAATGCCTTTATTTAACATTTTTATTTAGGTACAGAATAAATAATGTTTCTTTTTTACATACTTAGTATACAACACTCACTTCATTAAAAAAAAAAAAATTAAATACCAAACATGTTTCGTACTAACAAGTCCTTCATCAGTGATATTATATATGGTAAATATAAATGTGATCAGTTTTGACAGATGTTAAAATTTTTTTTTAAATATTATTGTCAAAACTGACCGCATTTGTAATTTTTTTTGTAATATTTTAAATATTTATATTTTATTTACCACTGATGAAGGGCTTGTTAGTCCGAAACATGTTTGGTATTTAATTTTTATTTTTTTAATAAAAATGTGAGTGTTGTACACTAAGTATACAAAAATAAAAACATTAAACATCTAAAACACATAGTGTTGGCGAATATAGTAGAAATACTGAATGAATAATTAGAAAAAATGAACATTTTTATTTTAGCTAGAAAAATCAGTTATATTTTCTTTTGAACCAACGAACCTAACTGGTGTTCAAGGTCTAAAACATGCATTCGTCTCAGAACTATCAATTCCTCAGTGTTCTGGACGACTACTTCAGCCCAGTCGATGGTTATGTTGAAAGCTTTCACGGCTTCAGAAGGTGGAATTTTTGAAACTGGCATCAGCTACTCGCCGTCATCAGATTCATTCTCAAGATTTTCACATGTGACAGCACGTATGATGTCCTCGTCACTCAAAACGTCTAAATTCTGGTGCCCCGCATCGCAGCCACCTGATGCCCAAATCAGTTTTTGAGCATCAGGCGAAATCGTTCGGATTACAGAGCGTTCGGACTAGCGAGCTGGCACTGTACTCGTAGAACAAATTTTATATACGGAATGAGATCTCTTATCAGTTTACAATAATACATTTAATTAACATTGTAGACTTTTATGCATTTACTAAGTCTTAAATAATAACGCAACGTCAATAATCGGTTTTGACACGGAATTTCAGTGTAAAAAAAAAAACTTGTAAATTCAATATTTGATTATTAAAAATGTTCCATAGATGATAATATCCTTATTTGATGTGTACACAGATTATTTAAATAATTTTGCAAAAATTACTTTTTCTCAGTACGAGTTATATTTTGTTTTTATTTGTTTAAAATATTTCGAGTTTGTGTAATATTTGAACTCACATAGAAGTGTCGGAGAGTTCCACGACCTAATATTTTAAAAGGTTATCTCCCCGAAGGAGTAGGCAAAAAGAATGGACTGCCACGCTTTTCTTTCCTGACATATTTCTCTCGCTTCCTCAACATTCATACATCGTGTCGTGCACGCACGTCGATTTCTCTGACTCCTCACATGGCCGCCATTCAATATTTGATTTATTTGATCGTGCCACGTTTTCCTCGATCTTCCTCTATTTCTAGTTCCATTTACATCGTTAACATATAATTTTTTTACCATTCTTTCTTCATTAAATTTCCATGTGTCCAAACCATCTTAATGTTCCATTCATTATTTTGACCATAACACTTTCATTCGCACCGCATTCACTTCTTATATTTTTATTCGACACTCTATCAAACACAGTTTTTTTACCCACATTAATTTAAGATAAATACTTTCTACTGCATTTATTCTACATTCAACCTTCTTTTGCCAGTTCCATGCTTCGCTTCCATACATAAGGGTCGGTACAAGAACACCATTGTGCACTGCCATTTGATCTTTTTTTGGAAAAGGCTTTTATTTGCGATGACAACTTTAGAGGCACCATGACAAACCAAATAAAAATATTTTTTTTGATTCGAGCTTTTAAAGAATACCGAATAAAGAATACCAAAAGGTGAAGGGAGATGCCTATTGGTGGCGATGAGGTTCGATCTTTCACAATTTTTACATCTCTTGTAAACATGCTTCTAAATTATACATCTCTTCTCGGGTCTCAATCTAATGATTGGTCTGCAGCAAGGCGACGCATCTCCTATTCCACTCCGCTCGGTTCTCGGCAACTCTCTTCAACTCCGCATAAGAGGTGCAGCCCACATCTCGATAAATCTGGTCTAGGTACTCCTGGCAAGGTCGTCTTATGCCAATCGATCCCTCGACCATTCCCTCCAACACATCATGCAGGAAACATTCGTGTCGCAACACATGACCAATCCATTTGCGCGTTTCTCCGCTATGGTGTTCAACATGTGCCTACTCTCTTCAACCCTACTGAGAACCTCTTCATTTGTAATGTGGTCCCTCCATGAAACATTGGCGATTCGTCGGTAGGTCCACATCTCAAATGCCTCCAGCATTTTGCGCTCTCTTTCGCCCAGGCACCAAGTCTCGCAGCCGTACAGTAAAACACTCCACACCAAAGTTTTTATACGTTGTTTTCGGAGGTTCAGGTCTATGTTGTTGGACTCGAATATTTTAGCTGTCTTGTTGGCAAGTTTAGCCTGGTGGATACGACTATCGACGTCTTTCTTGGATCGACCATCCCATGTAATACTGCTCCCCATGTAAACAAAAGTCTTTACATTCTTGATCGCAGTTCCAGCCATCTCCACAATTATTTGGCGTTCATCTATTCCCACGATCATTACCTTAGTTTTAGCTTTGTTATTTGATTTGTTATTTACTTTGTTATTTAATTATACATATATATTTGATATTCGAATTATTCCTTTATCATCTACAAAGTAGATTCTCGTCTCTTTGAATGGCAGGCGACAATACTCGCCTTAAAAATATTGCATTTTAAGTCGGTCATACTCGCGGTGAGAGGAAGGCGCTGCATTCTGGGTCCACTAGAAGGATTCTCGTCTGCAGCGGAAAATAGACACGGCGAATGTCGAAACCACCATGTCCGCTCCAAACAGGAAAATATTAAAACGCATAAATTCTTGGCCTGGCTTCATTTCACACCGGTTCATAAACTTTTTATATTGGGCGCCCACAAAATATTAACTTTTCACCACATTTCACTTATGATTGCATCAAGTAAAATTGAAAAAGATGGTCTTTATTTTTTGTATACAACAAGTCGTTTGAACCAAATTACTGTATACAATTTGTTTTTTAGCTATGTACAGTAGACGCTCTCTTAACCGACCTTAACGGGACGCCAGTAAGAGAAGGTAACGAAAAAGCCGGTTAAAGAGAAGGTAGTGAAAAACACATTTAATAAAAACACTTTCGCAAGAAAGAAAAAAAACACATTTTTTTCAAAACACTAAGAAAACAGAACTTTTATTCTGTATTAGAAACTCACACATTAAAAATTAACATTTCACAAACTGTAAAATATATGTACAGAAAAAAGCCACACATCACTCCAAAAAATTTTTAAAAGTAGGCCGACAATGTATAAAAAAAATCTGTTATTTTCTGCTGCTTCTTGTGTTGAATCGACTTTTTAAAAGCGTAGTCACGCCATTTCTTTATGAACTACTGCAGTAGAATCCTTCTGCTGCTAGACTTCCTAGAAGAGGCCGGTTAAATCGGTGGGATGATCAAAGCGGCGCCTGTTAAGAGAGCGTCTACTGTACTCATATATTGATGAGCTATGTAAACTGATCACCGAAAACACACCTATCGAGCAAATCTAGGCATAGAGATCGGTAGCTACAATGACTTATATGACGAGGTGCGAACACAAACCAACAAAGCGACAGCCGTGGCTGGCTGCTTGCGTGACACCATATGGAGGAACAAATACATGCTAACCGAAAGTAAAGTCAAGATATACAAGGCATGCGTTCGCCCCATCATGACGTATGGAATAGAGGCCATAGCCGATACCAATAGAACTAAGATCCTTCTTAGAGTAGCAGAAATGCGAACCCTACGCTCCATCGCAGGCAAACCACTCAGAGATCGGATCAGAAATGAAACGATAAGGTATGTCTGTGGTGTTGAGGACATAGTGAGAGGGGGAAGAATCAGAAGGCGCTTTTGGAGAGACCACGCGGACCGCATGGAGAATACAAGAATTGCAAAAATTGTTAAAGATGAATATGAGTTTGGTAACGCAGAAAACAATTTTTAGTATAGATTTAAAATGCGCCTAAAATGGGATTTAAAATCAATTCATTCATTCATTCATTTCTCGGCGCTACATCCCGGTGTGAGACTTGGCCTCCTCCACAACGGTCCTCCACTGACTTCTGTCTCTGGCCATCTCTCTTCATTCCCCAGCTCCTTCCATTTTCTCCCAATCTTCTTCCACGCAATTAAATAAATATATTGGCATCATGATGATGCCAACATCGGCTGGCGAAACAGCTGTCGCGACACTCTCAGTGAATTAAAAGAAATTGTGATATTATAATAGTGTTTTAAATTTTAACAGTAATAAAAAATAAGTGGAAAACTTTTACATAATCTCGTTACAATGAAATACTTTTTTTTTAATATTTATTATATCAACTCATTTATTTGTGTTGTATATAATACACTAAATATTTAAAACCATCTTGTTAGTATTAAAAATAACAATAAATTTGAAGATAAAGATAATGACTATTTGGGGAAATCATAAGGAAATCATATTGGGAGCCACAGAGACAGCTAGGGTATCATTTTCATTCTAGATTTTCAAACCAGGCCAACTAAACTTGACTAAAGCTCACGGAGAATAGTAATACGCGTGAGTTGAATTTTTATTCGCGGATTGTGGATGCGGTGTTGTTGTGGGATAAGCCTTGCCGCGTCGGTGTGCCGGCCGCAGTGGAAATTGGCTCTCATCGCGTGCGCAGACCCGGCGGCCTTGCGCACACTCTCTGCCCACGCCGCTGCCGATGGCGCAAACATTATAATATATTATTTGCAAACCGCCACTTGCCTACATTTTCCCAGTCGATTTCGACACACCGCGATCCATTATTCCATAAAGTGCCAAAGGCATGCGGCACGAATAGAGATAGGTACTGGCCGGTGATACCCGCTGACGATTATCAACCACCCCATCATCACTAGCGCGACACCAGGAGCTACCAACTGCTAACCTGAATGCAGTCTGCAAGAAACAGAATGGCGTGGAAGCAAATGAAAGAGACCTTTGTCCAGAAGTGGACAGGAATAAACTGAAAGAAGGAACGACTACTACACCCGTCTGAGAATGTTGTTAGGAATATTTTAAGTGTTCAAGTGTAATCTAGATATGTGAGGTTGTGGGTATTATAAGATGGAACAGACAGCGAAAAAGGAACTGGTACGGCCATGTTCAAAGAATGGACACCACCAGACTCCTCTATATTGCATTGCATAATCAGCCTCATGGGACTCGTCCTCGTGGAAGACCGCCTAAAAGATGGAAGGACAGCTGGGAATCTAACTCCCAGGAGGAGAAACACTCTGGAGAACATACCACATAAGTCTACAATTAGGAAGAAGAAGAAGAAGTGTAATCTGCATTTACAGCATTAGTAGAGTAAATGTGGTCCGGGTCCCTCTTTATTTCTTACATATATTTTTTCTAATGTCGTAAGTCCCGCATGGACTAGTGACGGGTCCTAGGGATTGAATGGGCGAAACTAACGAAAGGCACCTATCGCCTATAACAGCTTCGGGTAAGCGGTGGGAATCTTCTATGTCTTACATCTGAGTCTGAGGTCACGAAACTTCGAATCGTATACTTCTTCTTCTTTTCGTATATACCATTTCTCTACTGCTGGATGTAGGTCTCTTCAAATTGGCTCTCACCCATCTTCTTCCCCCAACTGGAATTGTGTGTCGGCCCATTTTTTCGGAGATCGCGCGATGCCTCTTTACTCTTCCCGTGGTCTTCACATCAAGACTTCGGGTATCCATTCCCTTCCTGGCAACGTGACTTGCCAATTTCCATTTTAATTTGGCAATAGATCTATCACATCGACAAGTTTTGTCTGGGGTTAGATTTCAACATCGGTATTCTGTCCCTAAAGCATTTGTCTCTCTATAGACCACTGTGCACATTTTAATTTGTGTACAGTGTGGCTGTACCATAATTTCAAGGAGGATAGGAGGAGGAAGATGTTTCATAGACATCTTTTAAGGTTCATGGATGTCTTTGACCATTGTCAATTTTTATAATTAAATTATTAAAATGACATTTTTATGAATTAGATTATCACAAATGTAGTTTAATTCTGTAAACCTAGTTTTAATCGAGTAGTGTTTATGTAAAAAAGTTTGCCTCTTAAAATAAATGTAAATGGTTGTACGTATTGCTTATAATTTGTATATTTACACAAATGCGTTTGCGGAACACTGATCCAGATCATCAATCACGAGGGCAAATTATTTTCTAGTTTCAATCCAAGGAATTGGTTTGCAGCAAAAGTGTAACTATTTTGCTAATTTAGGCTTTGATTTGATTTTGGCTTTAGATGCCACTCGGGCATTAAATGTTATACTTTCCACATTTGTATCCAGCAGGTTATTTAAACCCAATTACCTACTGTTTACTACTTTTTACCAATTGATTCTCATGACATGTGAAAGGTAGCTAATTTCTCAGCATTTTACTGTCACGTAAATTGTACACCAGATCAAAGACAGTGTGACAATCACACTGCCATCTTAGATAATATCTTTAAGAGGAGAAAATTATCTTTCCAATGACAACTTTTACCATTTTGTTTTGCTTTTGGTGATAATTTTTAAATTTAGAAAAAAAACGCCATTTTATAACAACAATAACAACAAACCATCACGCCATTTCGCCGTAGGGGTAGGCAGAGAGAATGGACTGCCACACTACTCTATCCCGGCACACCTCTCTAGATTCATACAGCGAGTCTTACACGCACGTCGATTCTTCCGACTTCTAACATGACCAAACCTTTAAAATTTGATTAATTTGGTCATGCCATGTTTTCCTCAGTCTGCCTCGACTCCGTACTCCATTTACATCATTACGTTTACTTTCTTAACTATTATTTCTCCATCCCTTGCGCTCCATATGTCCGAACCAACGCAGCGATCCTTTCATAATTTTGTTATTTATACCTTTATTGTCATTTTATTGTCACGTGAATTCTACACCAGATCAAAGACAGTGTGACAACCCCACTGCCATCATCGGGAATCGAACCCGGGACCTTCGGTGTGGCATGGCAATGAGGACGAGGTTCAGGTATATCTATATGCGGAATCGTTTATGAAATACGAGTACATGAAATGAAACAAAGGATGGTACCATCCTGTTTTTCGTAATAGCTATCCAGAATCGGATATTAAAATATGCATTCATTAATGTCACGATCTTCAGTATACGAGAAACGTTTCTAGAAAATGTTTTCATCCGCCATAACTGCGTTTTTATTCACGGATATATTGAAGTGCTTATAGGAATCTCATTATATACGCATAGTATGAAAATTGATATTACAACAGAATTTTAATAATCTAATTATATATCATTTACACAGATTTATGAAGAACAAAATGGCAATCGTTTAATACAATGATAATAAAGGTATATAAACGTTATTACTATAACAACTTAGTTTTTTATTACTATTGCTTCTTTGTTCTTTGTTAATTTTCTATATAATCGGAAATTATTTCATAAGAATTAATTTTATATAAATTTTCAACAACAATAACAAACGATCACGCCGTTTCCCCTGGTAGGCGAGAGAATGGATCGCCATACTAATCTATCCTGACACACCTCTCTAGCTTCCTCCATTTTCTGTTTAAAATAGTCTATTGGCACATGCCGTACGGCGGGGGTGTTATTACTCGTTGCGTCCTACAAAATCGCAATTTGCATAAAATATCAAAACTATAAACGAGTTAACATATTTTAATATATACTTTTTTTTCAGTATCAAACTCACCAAATACAAGCGCAGCAGTGTATTCACAAAAAAGTTTATGTATTAATTTATACGAAATAAACAACTACCTTTACGAAATACCTATAAATCATAAGTATCAACTAACCAAAGTAAAGGGCAATGATATTTGTATTTTATTTCATTTTTGGACAAAGAATAAAATACCACCTGTTGTTTTTTCGTCGTGCCTTTGTTTATTTAAAATTAATTTATAAAACTTATGTTAATTTAAATTTAATTTATAAAAATAATTATGAATTTTAGATATGTTTTGAACCAGAAAAGAATCGGTAATATTTTTGTTTTATAGTGAAACCTATCCACTACACAGCAAAAAAAACATGACAGAAGAAATAAAAAGTTTGAGATCTTTTCTGTATATGAAGTTGAAGGTAACTGAAGCGCACAAAAATGTGCACCCCGCAACAACACGAGGTTTCTGAAAAGCACAAATATGTGCACGCCGTAAACAATGTGTTAATATGACAATCTATAGAGTATTAAAGATTTGCAAATGCAGTAAGCCACACTATAGCGGTTAAAAATATATTTTTTAAGAAAATTTACTCGACTAAACTGACTAACCGTGGTCCCGTATCTCTCTGTGTTAATTTTTTTCATGTTTTTTTACGAGTTTCTTCGGCGCTATTTTTTGAGTTTACGTGAACTACATTCATACATCGTGACGCGTTTGCTCGCCAATTTGTTCTTCGTGGTGCTTATTTCCATTATTTATTTATTTATTGCCAGTACACTTAAAGTTGTATAGTTTTAAGCAGTAATACAAATCAGCTTTTGAATTATTCGATCAATCAAATCGGTGGGAATCTATTATGGATACAGATGAGTATCTATGTCGAATGATATTGCATCCCGTGACCCCATATAATGTCACGTTTGTTTTTGCTAACAGCACGATTGTTTATGTTCCTGCGATATTATTTGAATACGTGTTTAAGACATCGTGGCAGAGTGAACTTAACAATAAAAGAATCGTATCCTGATAAAATATAGCGAGAAATTTGAATTTCCACCTTGCAGTGACACAATTCTCAGGAAGTACCTACCTACTGAAAATAAGCTATTCTCTACTATATATTATAGGAACTTTCTCGAATCTGCTCTCGAATATTATATGTAAATGATATTATAATATTTATTTGTTTTATAGCAAAACAAATATCATTGTGACCTACTCCAAAACTATCGCGATTCTCACAACCTAAGCAAGTACCAGCAAGAACCTACTTACTAACAAAATGTTTATATTATTATTTACAGTCACAAATACAGCAAGTTTAGCTGAATTTCATTATTTTTTTATTTAAGAATTATTATTATTATTATTACTTTGTTGAATCGCACTTTACATCATTACAGCGCGAATGAAATCGATGTAAAGGGTATAGCTATCATATTGATTCTCATGACATGTGATAGGTAGCTAATCTATTGCCATTTTATTGTCACGTGGATTCTACACCAGACCAAAGACAGTGTGACAATCATACTGCTATTGCTGGGTATCGAACCCGGAACCTTCGGTGTGGCAGTCATGGCTCTTGCAACTCGGCCACGAATGTGACTTCCCTCTAAATGTAAATAAAAATAATGTACGAGTATATATAACAAATAATGTTTTATTCCACTTGTTTTTCTAGTTTCAACATACTCGTATTTCGGTAGCTCACTGTCATCTTCTTGGAAGTATAACAAGAGAATCCTGGCGCTCTGTAGCTGCCGGACGTTTTTTCAAATAGCTCCCCATTTAAATAAAATTTTGAGGGTCTGAGTACTCCATTTGCGTCTATTTAACATCTATTATCACCTTTTAATGAATCCAAACAAATCTGTGTATCCAAAATTAATTATTTACGTATAGTTTCAGTGAAAAGAACAAATTAAGTTGAAATACGTGAAAGTTTTTAATATAAAGTGCATCGTGTAAACGTCTCTAAACGGCTATTTCCGAGTCGAGACCTCAAAGATGGTTGCCACATGTGTGTCCGAGTGTCCAGTGAATTGTGTGAAGTGCAACAGGATGATTTATGAGGGAACGCCCAAATTCTTGGAAATAATTTGTGAACTTTTACTATGTGCCAAAACATTAAGAGTTACAGCCTGATAAAACGGAGCATCTTCTACAGCGCCCTTGAGATGAGCAATTCATAAAAATGGCGCTTTATAAATTATTCAATTTATTATTATTATTATTATTATAAGTGTAAGGGTACGGCCACACCGGAGTGCCAGAGTAGATTCAAGATGAACACCCGGCGAACCAACGTATGGCGTACTATGGGACCGGGCCACACTATATGCTTCGCGCAACAGTGCATGATCATAAGCCACCTGTGTCTTGACTCCTACTCTGCCACTTCGGTATGGCCGTACCCTAATAAAACTAAAAAAAACTAACTTTTACTGAGATGTTTAATTAGTAACGATACTATAGGTATCTCCTGCTTTCTTTAGGACTGTATCCTGTTATTTCTTGGCGCCCTTCAATGTAGATGTCCAGCTGTCTTGCCATCTTTTGGGTGGTCTCCCTGGAGGTCAGTTGCCCGTTAGTACTTCATTTCCCATTTTGCTTATCACTTATTCTGAACATTGCTAACACTTTATGATTTCATTCAGAAGTATAAAGAAATAAAGAATTCAGCTGTATGTTTTGATATATTGCGCTATTCAAGGCGTTTAAAACCAGCAGTGCTTCCCATGAGTTAGAAAGTATTTCTAAACTTTCTGATTTGCCAATCATTGATATATAATATATTATGTATTTTTCAATAATTCTTTAGAAACCTATAATTTTCACCAAATCATCATAAACATGAAATTCGTATTGTTCTAACAATATACTTTTTGATTTTTTTAATGTTTTTTTTTTGAACCCTTGACTATTAACCGTGTTAATTTATTGTATTTTTTTATCATTATGCAAACATATCTAACCAGTGAATCAAATGCACGGCTGGATGAAACCTGTTGATGGTAAATATTTCACAAATTTCAATAAAACAAAAAAATGATTTAAAAAAAAAAAGTTTTATTTGACGATGGTACAAAATTAATTGATAATCTTAAAACAAGAAGGTTTAACTTAAAATAATGCTGAAACGTAAAACAAGCCCATCTCTACTTGCCTACTCTATGTTCCACGCACAAAATATAGTCAAAAAACATACAACTACCAAAATACATAATATTGAGAAGACTGCAGAATACTGTTCACACTAAAAGGAAGATAAACCAGGATTTTATATATTTTTATAACAAAATTTCAATATTCTTGAGAAGTATATAATGGTAATAATCATCTTGTCAATTTATCATAATAGAAAAAACTAGTTTTTCACTATTTATATATTTTATAATTTAGTAGCTATAATAAAATACAATAGTTTAATCTCAAGTCAGATGATAATTATATGAACTAATAAAATATTTACATTTGCATTAGCACCAGAATAATAGAGTAAATGCAGTACAAACTTAAAATAACCCAAATCAGCAATTTTCAAAATCAAATCAACCGACTCGAAGTTAAAAATTATACATTTTCCTAATGTTCTTCTATAAAATAAATTTATATTTTAATAATGTAAAAATATTAAGAAATTTCGAGGGCATATTTAATAAGATCTACATATTTTATATTGATTATGGTAATTTGATCTTTGGATGAAAATTACTATACTTCATAACTGTGAGAAAATATGCGTCTAACAACATGAATAAATATAATGATTGCTAATAAAAACATGTCAAAGAATATCATTCAATATAATCCGAGAAAAATAGCACAGCTTGTAAAATCAGCTGCAGTGAGGTGGGAAATTACAGACAATCATTGGAGAAATACTAAAAATAAATCAATAAACTAGTATTTAAGATATAATGGAGAAATCCCATCTTTGGGGATCTTTCTAAACATTACACATGTTTTATTAAGTAGCGTTTTAACTAGAACTCGTTAAGAAAATGATGCAGAACCAAATGAACGGTCGAAGTAAAATAGGCACAAAGTACCATAATAAATTAATTGTATCTCAATAGAGACGAAGATGTAAATTGTTTTCTGGGAACAGAATATGGTGGCCGAGGCGCTTACAGGACTTATGACCTGTCATTGGTTGGGTTGAGCGAACGCTTTATGTTTAACAACATTCACCATTCCGCCCTTCTTACGACCACCACGGCTGACAAATTTTTGGAAGTTGTATATATGCTAAGATGCCGCGCCTATCTTTACATTTTTTTAGTTCACTCTACACTAGCGTCATCTATTAAGATTGGGAAGCATTAAGCAGAAATCTTTATTAATTTACAATTTACATATTCGTCTCTATTGAGATACAATTAATCCTTATAAAATAATAATTTATCCACAATGGGTAAAATCCAGTATTTGTCTACAAGAATTTGTATACATTCAAAATGTTGTACCATAATAAAAACCAAGTATGCAGTTTCGTTCTATGTCATATAAAATGAAATTGCATACTTAGTTTTTTTTTTGTTGTACTTAGTGCCTATTTTACTTCAATCAATCAAATATGAACCTTACATATTGCAACAACTTGATAACTGTTTGTAAATACATATATTGTTTAATGACTAGAAAGAAAATTTCTCATCAGGGGCTGAAAATTTCAACAATAAAACCCATTTTTAATTCTTGTAAAACAGACAATATTGTTGATAAATTTAAACAGCTATAAAATGTTCACACATCTTTTTATAATAACCAATTAAGTACAAACAACTAACAGGTTCATATTATTTAAAAACTATATCAGAATTAAGAAAATTCAAGATGATGTGATGTTTCCATGCTTTACTGGGGGTTTCATATAAGAAGTTTTAAAAATGTTTTAATTACCATTGATGGGTTGGTATGAAAGAACCACAAACAAATAAGATAATAGAAACAAACACTCGGTAATACACTTCAATATGGCAATTACCAAGTGCAATGCTAAATGTTAGAATAACATTATAACACTAAAAATTATAATCACAGAGATCATTAATGTTAAATACTTTAGCTAGTTGGCCACCATATCCGATACTGCGGCACCTCGTGATATGTGTTCAAAGCTATACAAAAGTTTTCCTTATCGCCGATACCTTTCTTCCACACCTATGAAAATGGCACTAAAAGGAATAATTACGTACATAAAAAAGGAAATATTCATTCCGATTCACACGCATACTAATAAGGCCTAAAGAGGACGGAGAATATGTTACGGAAGAAGTCTATAAGGCTGAAATGACGCCGCCAGGGCAAGAATGGTCTAACCCCAAATTTAGACAATGGAGATAAATGCGATTGAAAATTTGACGTTTTTTCCCCATTTTTTTTTTTAAACTATATGGGTTAGGGTCTTCTTTAGTGATAAACCTTGTTTGTTTGGTGAATGTCTTTAGAATAGTATTTGAAATATTGGGAAATATAAAGTTTAAGGATATTTTTTGATGGTTACTTATAATAGACCACATTTGACTCCATATATTTTGATTTTTTGTCAGAGAAAAAGAAGTATTTATGGCGATATCTATGTTTCCACTTGGAAATGGTGGTTAGATTAATTTTTCTTTTATAGTAGGTCACAAATAGGTGTGGGTTAGACCAGTAACTCAATTTTTTCAAAAAATGTTGGTTAGACCACTTTTGTCCTAGTGGCCTCAAATGTCACATGGACCCGATGGTCAATATCTGACCATAATACTTAATATATTTAAAACTATTTACATTAAAAGAAAAAATACATTACAAAAGGCAGGAAAATCATCTGGAAGTAATAAAAATATACGAATTTTTAAAGACACATATTCCTACTGGATTCCAATATCTTAAGTAGTATTTATATTTCCTATCTTTATGATTGAATGAAGTAGTAATCATTGGTGAAGGGCTGGAGATTCAAAAGCAGGTGCAGCTGGTGAAGGGAACGACCCGATAAGTATCTAATGATAGGGAGCAACTTTAGCATTGATGGGCCGGGCGTGCTGAATGCTCTCATATTCGTAGAAGTTGGACTGCGGCCGGTGCTGCTCGCCCCGCGGACCCCTCTGTGAGTGATAGCTGTTTCCCACAACACCCCTCCTGTGGAAAGATATGTTAAGTTATAAAAATATGTATAAATCTCTCTTTAAAGTTTTAACCCCATTGTGGACTTCATTTGCACCTCAGACTCGCAATTTAGTTGTAAGGAAATGAAGTAAAAAGATTTATAAGATACATTCATTATATGAGCAGCAAATGTAGTCTGCCGAGGTTCAAAACCATATTTTTATAGACAGCAAATTTAGCCAGCTGCACAATAGGGGTTAACAATTCCATTTATTTAGGGTTCAATTCATTGGTCTGGTGTAGAATTCACATGACAATAAAATGGCGATAGATTAGCTACCTATCACATGTCACGAGAATCAATATGATAGCTATACCCTATAAATTGATTTGGCTCGCGCTGTAATGATGTAAAGAGCGATTCAACAAAATAACAACAACAACAATAAAAACCAAGAGGATTCTTTAAACTTAAACAAAGTGTTTCACAGGCTAAAAGAGACATTTTAATTTTTACATGGGATATTAACCACCCTACGTATTTGAACGTACGTGATACGTTCACTTTGACTGTACCATTCTGCGCTATCCCGTATCACATACGCGCTTGAGAAAAAGTAATGTACCTAAAATGTACAAACTGTTAGGGATACGCGCATGTGCTAACAACACTTGAGTACAAGTCTTCATAAATATGATAGTTTTACAAGGGGCAGGCGAAGTGTGCGGCCGAGTATTTGACGTTTCGTAATTTAAAAAAATAAAATTAATAAATAATTAAATTTCATTAATAAAAAACCTGCTTTTTTTTGCACGTTTACGGGAAAATTACCTGAAGGTAGGGCGGTTAAGATCATAATTGATAAAAATATTCAGCACCTAGATTTTCGTTTTTTATGTGTGGAAAATATTTTACTATTGTAGTTGAAGAGGAGTTTATGAACACTAAGCGTTAGTAGATTAAAAAATAGAAAACAGTAAATGCAGTCATCAAGATGAATTCTCACCTCTCTTCTTCAGCCTTGACCCTCTGCGCGTGCACCTGCCTTCTCATCTGCCCGATCTGCACTTCACTCAACCTTTCTCTGCGAGCGCTGCAATCAAAAGAAGTAACATTCATATTACAGTCAACTTTTACAGTACGTCAGTAAGTTTTTGGATACCATCCCCGACAGCACACTCCCTCGGCGGCAAAACGCCCCTTCAAAGTTAAATTTTTATATATCAGGCACAAGAAAAGAATGGCACAGCACAATAGGTCACTATTGAGTAACTAGTTAAGTACTGTGCGATGCCATCTCGCGGTTGTGTCTAATATTTGGATTGAACGGTGAACAGTGTGCGAGGAAGAGTGTCGACAGGTTCAGGATCTAGAGAAGACAATGTTTTCACCTCAATTCTAGTTCCTGCACGGTCGGCATATTCAAACTCTTGGTAGGATCCTTGGCTTGTCTTGCTTGGATACTACATAAAGAAAAGCTTTCATGTTTAATTCAATATCAATCTTAATCAAACCAAAATCTACACATCTAGAATAACAATCGATAGGCAAATCGGCTAAAATGGCTAAATCTATTCATACATATATTTTTGATACAATCAATAGCTCTTGTTATAGAATTAGAAAAAAGAAAAGCAAAGTGTTTTTACGAATTGTGAGTAAATTAAAATATGAGGTTATCATTGATTTCATATTTATTAAATAGTCCATTGTTTTGGCTGAAACACTATGATACTTCAACATTATTACTGTTAAAATTTTAAACACTATCACAATTTTTTTTTATTTTTAAAAAGACTAATACCAAGGATTTAAATCAATGATATTAGAATTTATTATTACAATCTTCAATGTGAGCAGAAAATAGCTCATTATTATGAAGAAGGAATCTGGTTGTGTCCAGGCTTGAACCCATGTCCCCTGGATCAGGAGCCAAGCGTTCTATCCCCTAGACCACCACCCGATTATTTATTTTTGATTTATTCACTGAGAGTGTCGTGACAGCTGTTTCGCCAATCAATGTTGGTAACTTTATTATTGTAACACCTGATGATCAGTGGCGGTACTCCCATAGAAGCCCAAAAGCCCGGCTTGCGTAAGAAATTTTGAATCAAAACCTCTTCTGGCTTACAGAGATTCAGCTCTTGTGGCTATTCCTCTTACGTCTGATGGGTCATTGTTGGAAGATGATTTGGTGAGTTGTTGGTTTATGCGGGGGCATGATTGCTTAGATTTGGGGGTTTTGATTTGAAAATTTCTGACGCAAGCCGGGCTTCTGGGCTTCTATGGTAGTACCGCCACTGCTGATGATGCCAACATCGGTTGGCGAAACAACTGTCGTGACACTCTGAATGAATAAAAAGAAATTGTGATATTGTAACAGTGTTTTAAATCTTAACAGTAATTCATATTTATTGTTTTTTGAAGAATTATGTAAAATATTTGTGAAATGTATACTTATATCTGTATACGAATCCTGGATTTTCACCTGTGGGTGGTTAATTTAAATTTTTTAATTATATCTCAATAGAGACGAAGAAACAAACTGGAAACTGACTATGGATGATCAAGGTGTTTACAGGACTTATGACCTGTCATTGGTTGGGTTAAGCGCACGCTTTATGTACCAGCAACATTTCATCTCCACCACAGACGGGCGATTATTTTTTGAAGCCAGCAGCCCAAATCCATACTTATTTTCACGTGGCAGTCTTGGTGACAGTCTGACAAATCATTCTTCATAGATGGCGTGGATGGATTGTATAGATTAATCTAAAAATTAATTAGTACAATCAAATCTACATAGATGGCTAACTGGAACTGCCACGTGAAAATAAGTATGGATTTGGAGTATATATACAACTTCCAAAAATGTATCATACATGATCATAACAATGGTGGAATGGGGAATGTTGTAATTACATAAAGCGTGCGCTTAACCCAACCAATGACAGGTCATAAGTCCTGTAAACACCTTGATCATCCATAGTCAGTTTCAGTTTGTTTCTTCGTCTCTATTGAGATATAATTAAAAAATTTAAATTAACCACAGGTGAAAATCCAGGATTCGTATACAGATATAAGTATACATTTCACAAATATTTGTAAATATTCTGGTCAATTCTTTGGCATATAAAATAGGAGTGATACTCCAGGCGACTTCTAAAACAGTGCGCTAGGAGGCGGTAGCCTCTTCGCATTGTGTTAATAAAAGTAGTTTGCTAAATGCTAAACAATCATTCTTCATAGATTTATGTTAGTGGATGGATTGTATAGATTAATCTAAAAAATTAATTAGTACAATCAAATCTACATAGATGGCTAACTGCCACGTGAAAATAAGTATGGATTTGGAGTATATATACAACTTCCAAAAAAAAATGTATCATACATGATCATAACAATGGTGGAATGGGGAATGTTGTAATTATATAAAGCGTGCGCTTAACCCAACCAATGACAGGTCATAAGTCCTGTAAACACTTTGATCATCCATAGTCAGTTTCCAGTTTGTTTCTTCGTCTCTATTGAGATATAATTAAAAATTTAAATTAACCACCCACAGGTGAAAATCCAGGATTCGTATACAGATATAAGTATACATTTCACAAATATTTATTAATATTCTGGTCAATTATTTACGTGATAAAATAGGAGTGGATACTCCAGGCGACTTTAACAGAGCGATAGGAGGCGGTAGCCTCTTCGCATTGTGTTAATAAAGTAGTTTGCTAAATGCTAAACAATCATTCTTCATAGATGGCGTTAGTGGATGGATTGTATAGATTAATCTAAAAAATTAATTAGTACAATCAAATCTACATAGATGGCTAACTGAACTGCCACGTGAAAATAAGTATGGATTTGGAGTATATATACAACTTCCAAAAAAATGTATCATACATGATCATAACAATGGTGGAATGGGGAATGTTGTAATTACATAAAGCGTGCGCTTAACCCAACCAATGACAGGTCATAAAGTCCTGTAAACACTTTGATCATCCATAGTCAGTTTCCAGTTTGTTTCTTCGTCTCTATTGAGATATAATTAAAAATTTAAATTAACCACCCACAGGTGAAAATCCAGGATTCGTATATGCAGATGGCAGCGGGCTACATTTCATAAATAAAATATGCCCTTGGGTCAATCATTGGCAAAATAGAGTGATACTCCAGGCGAATTTCTAACAGAGCGATAGGAGGCGGTAGCCCTTTCGCATTGTGTTAATAAAGTAGTTTGCCAAATGCTAAACAATCATTCTTCATGGCGTTAGTGGAAGGATTGTAGATTAATCTAAAAAATTAATTAGTACAATCAACCCAGATGGCTAACTGAACTGCCACGTGAAGATATGTATGGATTTGGAGTATATATACAACTTACAAAAATGTATCATACATGATCATAATAACAATGGTGGAATGGGGAATGTTGTAATTACATAAAGCGTGCGCTTAACCCAACCAATGACAGGTCATAAGTCTTGTAAACACCTTGATCATCCATATTCAGTTTCCAGTTTGTTTCTTCGTCTCTATTGAGATACAATTAAAAATTTAAATTAACCACCCACAGGTGAAAATCCAGGATTCGTATACAGAGATAAGTATACATTTCACAAAATATTTGTAAATATCCTGGTCAATTCTTTGGCGTATAAAATAGGAGTGATACCTCCAGGCGACTTCTAAAACAGTGCGCTAGGAGGCGGTAGCCTCTTCGCATTGTGTTAATAAAGTAGTTTGCTAAATGCTAAACAATCATTCTCCATATATGGCGTTAGTGGGTGGATTGTATAGATTAATCTTAAAAATTAATTAGTACAATCAAATCTACATAGATGGTTGACTGGAACTGACACGTGAAGATAAGTATGGATTTGGAGTATATAAACAACTTCCAAAAATGTATCATACATGATCATAACAATGGTGGAATGGGGAATGTTGTAATTACATAAAGCGTACGCTTAACCCAACCAATGACAGGTCATAAGTCCTGTAAACACCTTGATCATCCATAGTCAGTTTCAGTTTGTTTCTTCGTCTCTATTGAGATA
This sequence comes from Lepidostoma basale, assembly GCA_022606425.2. Taxonomy (NCBI): domain Eukaryota; kingdom Metazoa; phylum Arthropoda; class Insecta; order Trichoptera; family Lepidostomatidae; genus Lepidostoma; species Lepidostoma basale. The sequence continues at coordinate 403,286 of JAHDVF020000291.1, read as the reverse complement.
TAATTAAAAAATTTAAATTAACCACAGGTGAAAATCCAGGATTCGTATACAGATACAGATATAAGTATACATTTCACAAATATTTGTAAATATTCTGGTCAATTATTTGGCGTATAAAATAGGAGTGGATACTCCAGGCGACTTCTAACAGTGCGATAGGAGGCGGTAGCCTCTTCGCATTGTGTTAATAAAGTAGTTTGCTAAATGCTAAACAATCATTCTTCATAGATATGTTAGTGGATGGATTGTATAGATTCATCTAAAAATTAATTAGTGCAATCAAATCTACATAGATGGCTAACTGGAACTGCCACGGCACAAGTATGATTTGGAGTATATATACAACTTCCAAAAAAATGTATCATGCATGATCATAATAACAATGGTGGAATGGGGGAATGTTGTAATTACATGAAGCGTGCGCTTAACCCAACCAATGACAGGTCATAAGTCCTGTAAACACCTTGATCATCCATATTCAGTTTCCAGTTTGTTTCTTCGTCTCTATTGAGATACAATTAAAAAATTTAAATTAACCACCCACAGGTGAAAATCCAGATTCGTATACAGATATAAGTATACATTTCACAAATATTGTAAATATTCTGGTCAATTATTTATATAAAATAGAGGATACTCCAGGCGACTTCTAACAGTGCGCTAGGAGGCGGTAGCCTCTTCGCATTGTGTTAATAAAGTAGTTTGCTAAATGCTAAACAACCATTCTTCATAGATGGTGTTAGTGGATGGATTGTATAGATTGATCTTAAAAAATTAATTAGTACAATCAAATCTACATAGATGGCTAACTGGAACTGCCACGTGAAAAAAATAAGTATGGATTTGGAGTATATATACAACTTCCAAAAAAATGTATCATACATGATCATAACAATGGTGGAATGGGGAATGTTGTAATTACATAAAGCGTGCGCTTAACCCAACCAATGACATGTCATAAGTCCTGTAAACACCTTGATCATCCATAGTCAGTTTCCAGTTTGTTTCTTCGTCTCTATTGAGATATAATTAAAAATTTAAATTAACCACCCACAGGTAAAAATCCAGGATTCGTATACAGATATAAGTATACATTTACAAATATTTGTAAATATTCTGGTCAATTATTTGGCGTATAAAATAGGAGTGGATACTCCAGGCGACTTCTAACAGTACGATAGGAGGCGGTAGCCTCTTCGCATTGTGTTAATAAAGTAGTTTGCTAAATGCTAAACAATCATTCTTCATAGATGGCGTTAGTGGATGGATTGTATAGATTAATATTAAAAAATTAATTAGTACAATCAAATCTACATAGATGGCTAACTGGAACTGCCACGTGAAGATAAGTATGAATTTGGAGTATATATACAACTTCCAAAAATGTATCATACATGATCATAATAACAATGGTGGAATGGGGAATGTTGTAATTACATAAAGCGTGCGCTTAACCCAACCAATGACAGGTCATAAGTCCTGTAAACACCTTGATCATCCATATTCAGTTTCCAGTTTGTTTCTTCGTCTCTATTGAGATACAATTAAAAATTCAAATCTAATCTAGTCAGTTTATTTCATCAACAGACATTACAAAAATAATTTTTAAGGTTGAATTAATTGAGAACAGGTAAAATTATATATTCTGTATAGTATACTTCTAGAAACGCTGAGAGGTTCAGCATTAGGAAGACAGGATACTCTCCAGAAATAAGACTATTTGACTTCTGAACGTACTTTCACTAATATGAAAGACGTCGATCTCCGAGGAGACCGCGTTCAGAAAATTAATTGCTCTTCCCGCCGGTGTCACCAGAGGCAGGTTGGTTCTGGCGGCCGGTAGGTAAAAAAATATATGCTGTCGCTGTCGGAGATGTCTATCAGGGACAAAAAGCCGAACACCCTCCAGCACGGCCGAATTCTCGAAATATCCCCTGATTAATTTAAAGAAATGGGTAATGAGATGCCCATCTATTCGAAGCTGTAAAGAATTGGTTTCGAGCATTCCTAAAAAAATGCCGTTGGATAGAGCCACGGATAACTTCTATATTCCCTTATGTAGAGATATCTCTGATTTTTTTTCTGACCCCTCTCCAGCATAACTGAATATCTCGCCTCGTGAGGACTCCATATCACAGAACCACTTTCGAGTCTGCTCCAAACCAACGCGTTGTAAAGGACTCTGAGCACATTGGGATCTCTGGAAAATCTTCCGGTCCGAATAATGAAGCCCAACATCCTCAGTTCAATGTCACAAATCCTCTCGATATGTGCACGAAAAGTCAGCCTACTCTTCTGGCCGTCTAGTGTATAATTTCAATATTATTAATAAATTGTAATAATAAGAAGTAAATTGTCCACGAGATAGAGTAAAATAATAGATTGGCGGTGAACTCGAATATTGTTTGTGGCAACCCTAAACATGGCGGCCCCATCAGACAGGGGTGTGGTCTTGCCATATAAATAGATTACCCAAGGGAAAACAATATCGATTAATATTATACACATTTGTTTTTATGGAAACACATGCTTAGAACCAAGAGGCAATTACTTGCGGTCTAGAGGGATCATGGGGGGAAAAGCGATTACGGTCGCTTTTCCTCAACTTAAATAAAAGTTAAGACCGAATCGGCCAACACTTGGGTGTGCTGAAAGGGGAGGAAGCATATTGTAGGAGAAAAGCGGTGGAAAAATGATTTTTCTTAGTTTTTGAACGATGTTAATGCGTGGAATTAAGTTCATATAAAAATATACTCTTGAAATTTTATATAAGAACTTGAATTTTCTTCCGTTGAATAACTTAACGTTCTATAGTGCTGTATTGTTCAAGTATATAAAAGCTAACGTAAAGCTTTGTACTTAAATGTAATGATGTAGATGAAAACATGTAAAAAAATACGTCCTCATTAAAACTGGTATGTAAAGACAGAATAAGGGTGAATGTTAACTACGAGTATGTATTACGATAAAAAATTTGGTTTATATTGTTTTTTTGTAAAGATATTTAAATGATTTTACTGAAATCTCTTGATGGAAGTTTATTTTAAATAATAATTAAATTAAACGATGTTTTTTTTAAACTCTTTCCACTTTTGTCTTTATTTCGACAGCGACCAGTTTCGCCATGCTCGCTGTCAATATAAAGATAAAAGTGGAAGTAGTTAAAAAACGTCGTTTTATTTGTCTTTTTCTTTTTTATATCTAACTAACTAACTAACCATCACGCCGTCTCCCCGAAAATGTAGGAAGAAAGATCGGACTGCCACACTTTTCTTTCCTGACATATTTCTCTCGATTCCTCAACATTCATACATCATTTCACGCACGCGCGTCGATTTCTCTGACTCCTCACATGGCTGACATTCAATATTTAATTTATTTGATCATGCCACGTTTTCCTCGGTCTTCCTCTATTTCTGGTTCCATTTACATCGTTAACATATAATTTTTTTACCATTTTTTTTTCATTCATTCTTTCCATATGTCCAAACCATCTTAATGATCCTTTCATTATTTTGTTCATAACACCATCATTCGCACCGCAATCACTTCTTATATTTTCATTCGACACCATATCATACACAGAGTATCCACACTTTCGTCTAAGAGATCTCATTCCTTTTTTATATACTTTGTATATACAACACTAACTTTAAAAAAATACATATCAGACATGTTTCGGACAACCGGTCCTTCCTCAGTGATATTATAGAGATACATATTTAAAATATTTTAAAATTGTTTACAAATGTGATCAGTTTTGACAGATATTATAAAATTTTTATTGAATTACATTTTTTTAATGTAAGTGTTGTATATACAAAGTACATAAAAAATGAAAAGACAAATCAAACATCTACAACACAAAGTATGGCGATCATAAAGATACATCGTTTTATATAATTATTATTATTTTTTTATTATTTATTAAAATATAAATATAAGTTGCAAATTTATTTTGTCTTGCAAGGGCATTCTCAAACTGATCCAAATCGTCAAACAGTGTGTCCTTTTAAAGAAGATTTCAAATAAATTTAGGGGTGGGGAAAATTCTTATTCTTCTTTGAGTGCCATGTCAGGTCCTCCCGATGTCTGTATCACCCTGGAGTAGGCCTTTCTGTCCTGTGCCAGACGGAACAACTCCCCCACCCCCCTAACTCTGGTCCATTTCTTGACATTCTCGAGCCAAGGCATCTGGGGTCTTCCCACACCGCGCCTACCCTCGATCTTCCTTTTTATGATGAGGTGCAGCAGATCGTATTTCTCGTTGCGGGGAATATGTCCCAAATATGCCATCTTTCTAGATCTCACATCAGACAACAATTTTCTTCTTACTCTGGCTCTATGCAGCACCTCATTGTTTGCGACCTTATCAGTCCATTAGATCCTCAACATTCTGCGATGGAGCCACATTTCAAGTGCTTCTATACGGTTTATTGTGTTTACTTTGAGGGTCCAGGTCTCCACTCCGTATAGATGAACTCCATTCTCTTTTTTAATTCTTAATTGATAGTGTCATTGCAGAAGAATGGTCTCATATTATTGAATGCGGTCCTCGCAATTTCTATTATATTAATGATATAATGCAAATTTGGGGTGGTACTAAAATAATAAATATATAAATTTTTAAATTTTTAATTGTATCTCAATAGAGACGAAGAAACAAACTGGAAACTGAATATGGATGATCAAGGTGTTTACAGGACTTATGACCTGTCATTGGTTGGGTTAAGCGCACGCTTTATGTAATTACAACATTCACCATTCCACCATTGTTATTATGATCATGTATGATACATTTTTGGAAGTTGTATATATACTCCAAATTCATACTTATCTTCACGTGGCAGTTCCAGTTAGCCATCTATGTAGATTTGATTGTACTAATTAATTTTTTAATATTAATCTATACAATCCATCCACTAACGCCCTAAATGCTAAACAATCATTCTTCATAGATGGCGTTAGTGGATGGATTGTATAGATTAATATTAAAAAATTAATTAGTACAATCAAATCTACATAGATGGCTAACTGGAACTGCCACGTGAAGATAAGTATGAATTTGGAGTATATATACAACTTCCCAAAATGTATCACATTTCACAAATATATATAAATTTTTACTCTTATTCATAATTCTCATTCATATTACTCTCAGTTTTACTCGTACATAGGTACGTATAAATAATAAAAAATTAATGTAAAATAAAAAAAAACAAATCGCGTTTTTCTTATTATTATTATTTTGTTGAATCGCTCTTAACATCATGACAGCATGAGCCAAATCGATGTAAAGGGTATTATAATAGCTATCATAGTGATTCTCGTGACATGTGATAGCAAGCTAATCTATTGCCATTTTATTGCCACGTGAATTCTACACCAGACCAAAGATAGTGTGACAATCACACTGCCCTCGCCGGGAATCGAACACGGAACCTTCGGGGTGGCAGTCAATGCACTGACCACTCGGCCACGAAGTTCGTTCGTCGTTTTGAAAATATATGCTTATTATAATGGAGTTTTACCAAATTAAAACTTAAACAATTAATGTTAATTGTGTAACTATTAGAAGTAGTGCATTTTTTTAATAATTTAAAACATATTAATTTTCAGATCTATACACTTATATGTGCACATATTCTTACGTATAATGGTGTTCTTGTGCCGACCCTTATGTATGTGAGTGAAGAATGGAACTGGCTAAAGAAGGATGAAAGTAGAATAAATGCAGTAGAAATGAGATCTCTCAGACGAATCTCTCAGTTTGCCTATCATATTGATTCTCTTGACATGTGATAGGTAGCTAATTTATCATAATTTTATTGTCAGGTAAATTCTACGCCAGACTAAGAATCATACCACCACCAGCAATCGAATCCGGGGCCTTCGGTAAGGAAGTTATCTACCACGAAGGTCGTATAGATACAATAAAAAAAATACTGTAGGAATATTATTAATATTTAAAATAACTTTATTTTTTAAACGATACTTTCCTGAACACTGATTTATAGCTCCAAAAGTCTTCTTCTCTTCTTCTTCCTGTCCTGTCACACATCCGTAGTGCATAGGGACTCAAGAAACCTTCTCCACTTTACTCATCCCATCATCCCAAGTGAGGCCTGCTGCTTTGACCTCGTCCTGCACGGCTCTTCTCCAGGTGTTTTAGGTGTGCCTCGTTTCCTCTTCCCCCAATAGGGGACCAGTCTAGTGCGCTCTGAGCGATGCAGGTTGGGTTCAGTCTCAGGGTGTGATCGATCCGCAGCCATTTGCATCTAGCGACTTGTTCTTTGATTGGCTTGCCATGGACCAGAGAACGGCATTTGACACTGTTTGGGGCCAATATATCTTGAATATTGAGCGTAAGTACCTACTTATAAACACTTGGAGTCGCTTTTAACGCTACTGTTAATATTTGGAGCTTGAGCTTTCTCGAAATGATACTGGAACGCCATATAAGGCGAAGCATTGCGAAAGATGCCCTTGTATTGTTAAGACTCCAAAACTCCTTAAATAATATTGATGAAAACATATATTTTTAAGAAGTTTTGTGGAGTATTTCTAGAGTGATATTTTTCTCCAAATCCGATAATTCCAAAAATTTTGATTTTTGCCATATTGAGGATACTCTCAGGAAGCCTGTATCTCTCGTGTGGTAATTTTTTTTCTTACTGTAGGATTTGTGACCAATATATTAAGAGGAAAATTGTTGTTAAATCACAAATTTTTATTCTTACTTGTAGATTATTTGATTAATCAGTTTTTAAAATAATCTTTTTAAAAATATGTAATACTCAAAAGCTTCTTTTTATATTAATGGACTAACCAACTAACTAACCATCACGGCGTCTCCCCGAAGGGGTAGGCAGAAAAAGTGGACTATCACACTTTTCTTTTCTGACATATTTCTCTTGTTTCCTCAACACTCATACATCGTGTCATGCACGCGCGTCGATTTCTCAGTCTCCTCACATGGCCGACATTCAATATTCACGCCACGTTTTCCTCGGTGTTCCTCTATTTCTGGTTCCATTTACATCGTTAACATATACTTTTTTTACCATTCTTTCTTCATTCATTCTTTCCACATGTCCAAACCATCTTAATGATCCTTTCATTATTTTGTTAATAACACCATCATTCGCGCCGGTATACTTTTAGCGACATGTTTTTCTTTTCTAAGCCATTATTATATAACTAATGATAATGCTAGGCTTACTATGTCACTCCCAAATTTAAATAAATCTTCTACAAAGCAGACGTTTTTATCAATTGTAAGTTTCTAAAATATACTGCTTCTAAAGAGTCAAAAGCTTTTGGTGTTTCGGGATTTTTTAATAATCAGCTTCCAGCAGCTTTTGAGCAACAACCCGTAAGTGCGAACTTATCTCTATTTATGTATATCTTACGTTTACGTTACGTTGGATAAGTAAACAACCTCTACTTTCAAGTTAACGCTTCGAAATCATGTTAAATGAGTTGTATGTCTTATCGCTTTAACATTATCCTGTGTGAAAAAAGGATGTAAAAATGGAACGGAAATTTATATCGATAAGGATATATATGAAAGTCAAAGCTCCAGGATATTTAAATCCCATTTATTTTCTGTAATCGGGTATCTAAATGGTGATTTTTTAAAAGATCATTGGATGTGTTATAACATTTAGCCATTTATTCTTGAAATAAGAGCTAAATAATATCTTTAAAGATCGAATACATGAAGAAATATAAAATTAAGTTACTTTTATTGGGTGTTTCTAATTCTGTATTGTCTTGTTAAGGTAAAATAAAATTAAAAAACACATCAATCGAAATATTGTCCATCGTTAGCCATTTTTTCCCATCTTTCTGGAAATAGATGAATCCATCGTGGAAAAAAGGCCTCGTCTTTTGAGATAATCCAGACATCGACCCAATTCTTGACATCTGCATATGAATGGAAGTGCTACTCTTCTAATGCATGCGTCATGGATCTGAACAAGTGGTAGTCTGATGGTGCCACGTCTGGTGAATAAGGCGGTTGCGGTATAATCTCCTAACCCATATTCTGTATCTAGTTTTTGGTCGTGATTGCAATGTGAGGTCGATCGTTGTCGTGTTGAATCAGTTTGCTCTGTCTGTTGCCCCATTTCGATTGTTTTTCAGACAGTGCCTGCTTTAATCGCATTAGCTGTTTTCGTTATACTTACCTCAAGACCCTTTCACTCGCCGTTTGAGGAGTTCATTTTTCGATCTTCCAGGGCGATCTTTGCTGTCAGCGCTAAAACCACCAGTTTTGAAGCGTCTATACCATTCTCTGCATAATTTATCCGATGGGGCATGATCTCAATAAACTTCCACAAGCATTTTATGCACCTCAGCTGCACTCTTCCTTCAATTAAAACAGAACAGTATAACTTTCCGCGAATACCTCTTATTAACCACGAAAGTCGACATTTTAAGGAGCGATAAAACAAATGTTGTTGTGAGAATGACAAACATTTGCGAACTGAACTTAATTGACAGACGCTCAGGCTTACTAAAAAAAATGACCGCCGTCAGATTTGAAGACTTGAAGGAACCAAAAGCCCTCTGTTGTAAAACGGACTGAACTTTTCGAAAAAAATACTATTTAAAATAATTTGCAATTGGTATATGAAATTTGGATGCAATTTTATCTTACGAACCATCTCGTTTCGTGTGTATAGGCAGAAAAGATTATACGCCACGTCTTCGCTTCTTTTCGTAATATTTATATTGGTTGATTAATAAATTATGCACATAAGTTTATTGTAACTAAAAAAACATTCTGTCGCTTCTCTGAAGGCATAGGCAAAGAGGGTTTTACGCCCAATCTTCTGATCCTGACGCACTTTTCTATTGATTAGTTTATGAATTCTGCGTATAATATTAACTATTCTAACATAACAAACTTTGTGGCCGAGTGGTAATTTGACTGCCACCCCGAAGTTCGGGTTCGATTCCCGGCGATGGTAGTGTGATTGTCACACTGTCTTTGGTCTGGTGTAGAATCCGCGTGAAAACAAAATGGTGACAGATTAGCTACCTATCACATGTCATGGGAATCAATATGATAGCTTGACCCTTTACTTTGATTTGGCTCGCGCTGTAATGCTGATGTAAAGAATGATTCAATAATGGTAATACGAATAACATCTTATGGTTTTGCTGAAGAGATAGACAGAGAGGATTATACCTTCTCTTCACCAAGACCTTCTCATTCTAACACATTTTTCTATTCATTGATTTATAAAACCTACATGTAATTTTAACAAAAAAAAAACATCGTCGCTTCTCTGAATTAATAGGCAAAAAGGATAAATCACCACATATTCAAATCCTGACATACTTTTCTATTGATGGGTGTATGAAATCTGAATTTTCTTATAAATAACGATAGTCACTTCATTTAACCGCCCTACCTTCAGGCAATTTTCCGAGAAACATGCAAAAAAGCAGGTTTTTTATTAATAAAATTTAATTATGTATTAATTTAATTTTTTTAAACTACGAAACGTCAAATACTCGACGGCACACTTGCCCCTCGCCTGCCCCTTGTAAAACTATCACATTTTTCTGAAGACTTGTACTCGAGTGTAGTTGGCACACGCGCGTATCCCTAAAAGTTTGTACATTTTAGGTACATTACTTTTTCTCAAGCGCGTATGTGATACGGGATAGCGCAGAATGGTACAGTCAAAGTGAAAGTATCACGTACGTTCAAATACGTAGGGTGGTTAAGGGGTATGCAGAGAAGACGAAACGCCAAAGCTCGCCTTTGATGTTGGCGATCAATGCGATGAATGCTTTCTTGACGCAGTGATTTCCTGGGAAGTCTTAACTGGAATGGTTACCTGTTGTCTTCTCCAGAAATTTTCTGTTGGGGTTAACTTGCCCTTTATGACACTTTCAATCATTCGATTCCCTATATGTAATTAATAATTATTGAATATTTTTCGTTATGTCATTGGAAATAGTTTTGCAGGGACGGCCCTAAAAATGACAATATTGAACAGAGGTTCATTACTTAACAAGACATACGTACGTCCTATAATGACATATGGAATAGAAACGAGAGCTGACACCATCAGGACAAAAAGTCTCCTAAGAACCACAGAAATGAAGACTCTCCGATCCGTTGCGGGAACGACACTCCGAGACAGAATAAGAAATTATGAAATAAGAAAGATTTGCAATGTGGAAGATGTCGTGCGATGGAGAAGACTGAGAAGACGCTACTGGAGAGATCATGTGGAAAGAGCATGTTCTGAAAGAGTGATAAATATAGCCGGAAATAAAGTACCAACAGGAAATCGACCTGCGGATATTCTCTGAATTAATAGGCAAAAAGGATAAATCACCACATATTCAAATCCTGACATACTTTTCTATTGATGGGTGTATGAAATCTGAATTTTCTTATAAATAACGATAGTCACTTCATTTAACCGCCCTACCTTCAGGCAATTTTCCGAGAAACATGCAAAAAAGCAGGTTTTTTATTAATAAAATTTAATTATGTATTAATTTAATTTTTTTAAACTACGAAACGTCAAATACTCGACGGCACACTTGCCCCTCGCCTGCCCCTTGTAAAACTATCACATTTTTCTGAAGACTTGTACTCGAGTGTAGTTGGCACACGCGCGTATCCCTAAAAGTTTGTACATTTTAGGTACATTACTTTTTCTCAAGCGCGTACGTGATACGGGATAGCGCAGAATGGTACAGTCAAAGTGAAAGTATCACGTACGTTCAAATACGTAGGGTGGTTAAGGGGTATGCAGAGAAGACGAAACGCCAAAGCTCGCCTTTGATGTTGGCGATCAATGCGATGAATGCTTTCTTGACGCAGTGATTTCCTGGGAAGTCTTAACTAGAATGGTTACCTGTTGTCTTCTCCAGAAATTTTCTGTTGGGGTTAACTTGCCCTTTATGACACTTTCAATCATTCGATTCCCTATATGTAATTAATAATTATTGAATATTTTTCGTTATGTCATTGGAAATAGTTTTGCAGGGACGGCCCTAAAAATGACAATATTGAACAGAGGTTCATTACTTAACAAGACATACGTACGTCCTATAATGACATATGGAATAGAAACGAGAGCTGACACCATCAGGACAAAAAGTCTCCTAAGAACCACAGAAATGAAGACTCTCCGATCCGTTGCGGGAACGACACTCCGAGACAGAATAAGAAATTATGAAATAAGAAAGATTTGCAATGTGGAAGATGTCGTGCGATGGAGAAGACTGAGAAGACGCTACTGGAGAGATCATGTGGAAAGAGCATGTTCTGAAAGAGTGATAAATATAGCCGGAAATAAAGTACCAACAGGAAATCGACCTGCGGATAGACCACCAAAAAGATGGCGAGAAAGTTGGATATCTGCATCCCAGGAACAGGCTCCGGGAAATTACAGGACACAGTCCTAAATAAAGCTGAAGAAGAAGAAGAAGAAGATTTTATATCATTGTAATGGAAGTTTTGCAACTTTTTTTCGTTTCCAGGGGCGCGGGGTATTATAACATAGTAACACTACATGCGGACGCATCTTTGCTCACAATAGATGAAATAAGTTAAGTCGTCAATTTGGTTTCGGAATGTCATCATCATCATCGTCATCATCAGCCGTCTGTCATCCACTGCTGAATGTAGGCCTCTCCCAAAGCCCGCCACCGTCCCCTATCCATTGTTGCTTCCGTCCATCCATGACCAACAATCCTCTTCAGATCGTCGGTCCAGCGGGCAGGGGGACGTCCAACTCTACGGAATCCTGTACGCGGTCTCCACTCCAGAACCCGTCTTCCCCATCGGCTGTCGGTTCTCCGACAGATATGGCCAGCCTACCGCCACTTCAGCCCGCCTATCCGTAGAGCCACCTTAGTCACCTTGGTTTGTTTTCGAATAAATTCGTTTCTAAATCTGTCCCTCAAGGTTATTCCAAGCATGGCTCTTTCCATGGCGCGCTGGGCAACCTTGAATCTGTAGACTAGACCTTTTGTCAATGTCCACTTCTCGGCTCCGTAAGTCATGATTGGCAAAACGCACTGGTTGAAGACTTAAGTCTTGAGGCATTGTGGTATTTCGGAAGTGAAAACATGACGTAATTTCCCAAAGGCCGCCCAACCCAACTGAATTCTTCGGTCGGCTTCTTTCTCGAAATTGTTTCGTCCTAATTGTATGATTTAGCCAAGATATGTGTATTCTTGTACCTCTTCGAGAGCCGACCCATCGACGGTTACTGATCCCGGGATAATATGTTCGCTATACATGACTTTCGTCTTGTCCAAATTCATCCCGAGACCCACTCGTCTAGATGCAGTGTTCAGTTCATCTAGCATGCCTTCTAGCTCCCCCACAGATTCCGCCAGAATAACAATGTCATCCGCAAAACGAAGGTGAGAAATGTATTCGCCATTTATGTTGAGGCCACGTTCAGACCAGTCCAAAGTTTTATATAAAGTACCAACAGGAAATCGACCTGCAGGAAGACCACCTTAAATATGGCGAGATCAATTTGGTTTCGGAATCTGAATGCATTTGATCAAAGGATCATAAAGGTTTTGAAATTGGTTTTATAAAAATAAACGAAATATTTTACCATTCAATACTTCATTGTTAGAGAACAATAAACGTAATATATTATTAATATATTAATAATCCTGAATGGTAATGGAAAACCGCCGTGAAAATGTATAGAATTCCGTTAACGTGGTATAATTTTCGCGCTGCCGAACTCAATAAATTTTACCGCGAATCGCACTATATTCACTGTTCTACCGAACTGAAAAAATAGACGTTAATGTGGTAAAATTATTTCACCGCCATTTGGGTAATTAGATTTTTATTATGGTTTGAAAATCTGCCCGATTCGACGAATAGGCGTTCATGAATTTGATGAAAGTGGTGAACATTAATGTAATTGAATTTGGTGCTTATAATTACAAAAAAATACGCAAATTTTCGATGTTTTAAGTTCTTTTTCTTTTATGTCTGATGATCTGATATTGATTTTAATAAATAGTTACTTTGTTACTAAGCAGGAATACCAAACTTCTTATATACGAGACTTTACAAGACTGGTAGTCATCTACGGCTGTGAGACATGGTCTCTGACACCGAGAAAGGAAGGCAGGCTGGCATTTGAGAGAAAAATTCTGAGAAAATTTTTGGGCCCACTCTGGAGGATGGGACTTACAGAATAAAAATAAACCTTGAACTTGAAATTCTGATTAACCAGGAAATAGTGAGATTCTGTAAGTCTCTTCGCCTAGGGTGGGCTGGCCATGTTGAAAGAATGCCAGAGAGTAGAGAAAATGGAAAGAGCTGGGGAACGGAGAGAGATGGCCAGGGTCAGAAGTCAGTGGAGGACCGTTATGGAGGAGGCCAAGTCCCACACCGGGATGTAGCGGCGAGAAATGAATTAACTTTATTTATTTATTTATTCAATAAAGTTTATAAAATTACAGGAACATTTTACAACTTATAAAACAATCTTTTATAAACAATAAATTAGTAATATAAACTACTCAAATGAGAAAAACAACAAAAGCATTAAATATCGGTACTTAGAACATATTGGAAGTATTTTTGACGAAAGAACCGGCATCTCTTACCTCATTTGACAATTTGTTATATAATTTAAATCCTCTATAACAAACACATTTCTCTGTACTTTCAAGTCTGGGTCTCCGGAGTCGGAATCTATCACAACCTCTCATCAAGTAGTCATGTATTTCATTACTATATGCTACATTTTAAGTTAGATATGCAGGCACCATTTTACTCTTAATTTTATAAACAAAAATCAAAAATGTTGTAAAGAACTAGTTTTCTTGTAGTTAATATTTTTAATTTGTTTAACATTGTTGAAATCCTACTATATCTACCCCAACCAAGTATAGCCCTCATTTCTTTAATCTGTAAAATCTGTAGTTTATCAATATCTTTTTTATGTGCTAAAAACAATACAGAATAATAATAATTAAAGTGAGGCAATATTAAAGCATTATAGACTAGCTTTCTACTATTTATATCCAATTTATTTCTGATTCTAAATAGAACTAATAATTACAAAAAATATTGTAGCCGCTAGAGAGTTAGACTTGGCAGTAAAGTTACTGGTTACATTGGTGGCATACTTCCAGACGGAATATACCCGTAGCCCTTCGTAGCCCTTCTACCTGCCACAACCCCTGTGTCAAAATATATTTTACAATAATAAATCTTTTAATACGTGTTTTTTTTTTAAATAGTTCATTTTTTCAAATTTGTTTAAAAAAAACCTTTCATAGAAAAAAGGGTAATTTGAAAAAGGATTTTAAATGAAAGGATTAAGAAAAGAAAAACCGTTTTTTTTGACGAAGCGGATTGGGTTAAAATGAATTTTAAAAGGGTTCTAAAAAATAAATTCGCCAGAAATTTAGGGCAAATAAAATTATCTGAAAATAGGTGTTAGTGATGTGTTAGAAAATGTGCATTGTAAAGGTTTTTGATAAGGTCACATTCGAAGTCGGAAAAATCGACGAACTTGCATGTTACGATGTATGAATGTGGAGGAATCTAGAGAGGTATGTCAGGACAGAACGGTATGGCGGTCCATCCTCTCTGCCTACCCGTCCGGAGAGACGGCGTGTTGGTTGGTTGTGTATTTTAAAATTAAAAATGGAAGCAAAAATATATTGAGCAGAATAAGAATTTAATATTATTGGTGAATGAAAAATTAAAAATGTAAGCAAAAATATATTGAGCAGAATAAGAATTTAATATTATTGATGAATGATAAACAAGTATATGTTAACGATGTTAACGGAACTAGAAATAGAGGAAGACTAAAGAAAACTCGGCACGATAAAATAAATCAAACATTTAATGTCACCCGCGTGAAGAGTCGGAGAAATCGACGTGCGTGTATGATACAATGTATGAATGTAAAGGAATCGAGAGATATATGTCAGGGCAGAACAGTGTGGCGGTCCATTCTTTCTGCCTACCCGCTCGGGGAGACGGCTTGATGGTTAGTTAGTTAGTTACTTACTTACGACTTGTAATATCACAAGGGCTGACATTATAAAAACAAAATGTCTCTTAAAAACTCCAAAATAAAGAACTCCATCGTTTGCGTGAACGACACTCTGAGACAGAGTAAAAAATTACGAATAAGAAGATTTGTTATGTCGAATATATTGTGCAATATGGAAGACAGTTATATTCGACAGCGTCAGCACAGAATGTTTTATCTTCCAACATGCACAGCCAACTTGCCTCTGGTGATGACGGTGGGTAGAACAATCAAACTGCTGAACATGATTGTTTCGTAGATCAACGTCTTTCATATTAGTGAAAGTACGTCCAGAAGATAAATACTCTACACTTTGGAAAGAATCTTGTATTCCTCAAGTCGAATCATCTCTCATGCGTTCCTGGTATTATTTGGTTTAATTATGTTTTACCTGTGATTTTACTATCAATATATTTACACCTGCTCTCAATTTATACACCAATAAAAATGGATTATATTATTATTATATATTAAAGAGGTCACTATGAAGGATGTGCGGAAAAACAATGTATGATAAAATATCTAATGAACTAAGAAAGGAATGTAAAGCGGATGAATGCGTGATAAATAAAATCACCAAAGGGTCACTAAAATGGTTTGGACGTATGGAACGAATGAATGAGGGAAGAATGGGTAAAAAGGTATGTACAAGTAGTATGAATAGAAAAAGAAGTCGAGGAAGGCCAAGGAAGACATGGCATGACCAAATGAATTAATTACAGAAAGGCGGCCATGTTCGAAGTAGGAACACTCGACGAACGTGCATGTCACGATGTGTGAATGTAGAATTATGTCAGGATAGAATATTGTGGCAATCCATCCTCTCTGCCCTACCCCTTCGGGGAAACGGCGTAATGTTTAGTAAGTATTAAAAGGACGCAAAATGGTAGTGCAATAATATTCCTTACAAAAATATTCGTAGAAAATTGAATTAAACTTAAACTGATGAAAGTAAAATGATATGACTAATAAAACCTCTGAATTTTATCGTATTCAACATTAAAATGGACGTATTATTTCAAATTGAGCTAGAAAAAACTTTCAACTCCAAGAGATCTCCCCACAAAAAGGTGTGAAAGCACTTGGCGACAATTTAATATGGCTAGTTTTATCCTCGTTAGTACCGCGATTGACTTTATAATGAGCCGGTGTTATTCATAAGGCTGCGGCAAAAACTACCCCCGCCGGAGGGAGGGATGACAGAGCGCCGGCTCCCCTTACCGGAGTATTAATCACGGCTTAATGATCGCGGATCTGTCACCCCGAGTGTTGTGTTGCTTACACTAGGTAGGTGTCGGCGGTACGGTACGGCGAGTATAATGCCCCAAGAAACAACCTCTTTCTGAGAGTTTTTAGTATCATATTGTGAGTTTTCGCAAGTTCCGGACACGTGTAAGTTAAGACAATTTAAACATTATGAATTTTTATATTACTTCATGAAGCACGGAGTTAAAATTAAAGTTTTCTTTTAACCTGACAAAATGACTCAGATGAGCAATGCTATTCATATGTTAACCAAAAGCAAAGCAAAAATAGGTGTTCACAATGGAGTTCTGGTCCCAACCCTTGTATATGGAAGCGAAGCATGGAACTGGCAGAAAAAGGATGAGAGCAGAATAAATGGGGTAGAATGAAGTCTCTGAGACGTATGTGTGGTAGAACGATGGAAGACAGAATCTCAAATGCTGATATAAGAAAGGAATGTAGAGCGAAGAAGGTATTATGAACAAAATTATGAAAGGATCGCTGCGTAGGTTCGGACATATGGAGCGCATATTCAATTCAATTCAATTTATTTTTTAAATTTATAAACATTACAATATATAACCAAAGCGCTTTTGACTCTACAGGTAGGTAAAAAAAACTATTTTAAACAGTAAATACAATTAAGAAATTTAAAAATGGACAAAAACACAAAAAACACGAGATAATTAAAAAATAAAGACCAAATAAATAATTAGAAACAATAAGAAGAACAACACATTATTTAAGAGATAGATGTTTTCTGAGGGTAGCCTCACTATCGTGGAAGATTTCCACATCCGAAGAGATGCGGTTTAGAAGGATTATTGCCCTACCCACGGGCACAACCGGAGGTAAATTGGTTCTACACTGTGGCAGGTGAAATAATCTATGTTGCCTTTGTCCCAGATAATTGTCAGGGACAAACAAAGTCAAGTCATTCAAAATATCCGAGTTATGTATTCGACCACGAATCAGTTGAAAAAAATGAACACCCAAATGGATAGTTCGTCTAATTTCCAATGATTGGTAGTCCAGCATACCCAGCAAGAAATCAGTTGGGTACAGCCAGGGGTAATAACCGTTATCTTTGAGGTACAAAAAACGTAAGAACTTTTTTTGTACCTTTTCAATCAACAGGCAATATTTAGTTTCATGTGGTGCCCACACCAGTGTACCAAATTCCAACCGACTTCTTACCAAAGAGTTATACAATAACTTCAGAACTTTTGAATTGGTAAAATCTTTTCCATTCCTAAGAACAAATCCCAAAATTTTATGGGAGCTATTACTTACTGAAGTAATATGAAGACTGAAAGATAATTTAGGATCGAATGTAACTCCCAAATCTTTCGAAGACGTAGTCCTATCCAGTGGTATACCATCCATTGTATAGCTGTGATAGATCGTCGTGCGAGCCCTAGTATAGGACATGATGAAACACTTCGATATATTAAAATACAATTTGTTTCTTTTACTCCATTCCAAGACGCTGTGAATGTCTTTTTGGAGTTTAAAACAATCGTCGACAGATTTAATTTCTCGAAATATTTTTAAATCGTCGGCAAACAAGAGGCTATTGGAATATTTGATATTTTTAGTAATATCATTTATAAAAATTGTAAATAACAACGGCCCTAGGATGGAACCCTGAGGAACTCCAGAAGGTGTGGAGAACTGATTGGATTGGAAGAGTCCATAAGCTACGAATTGTTGTCTCTTGGAGAGGTAACTATTGAAAAATTGGACTAAGGTATCACTTAGACCAATTTTACGAAGTTTAGTTAAAAGAATTGAATGATCAACTTTGTCAAAAGCTTTTGAGAAATCACTGTATGCACAGTCAACTTGAAAACCTTTGTCCAGGGATTTCGAGACGAAATTTGTGAATACCATAAGATTCGTATTGGTAGAACGTGCCGGTCTGAAACCATGTTGCTCATTTACCACGAAGGGTTCAATTTTTGGATTAATAACTGAATAGATTAATGATTCGAATGGCTTTGCAGGGGCTGACAATATTGCAACCGGTCTATAGTTTTCGACACACGATTTAATGCCTTTTTTAAAAACTGGAGAGATTTTTGAAGTTTTCCAGAGTTCGGAGGGGAAAAGTTTTTAATGTACTATATACTAATGGGGAATAAAAAGAAAATAGTAACTTACCGTCCTTTTAATTAAAATATTTAGATACCTAACTCAATTTCAGCAAGAACTGAAAAAATTGTATCAAAAAAATTATTCGAATTGTCATAGGAACAAATACACATAAAGATTCGAAAAATCACGATAATTTGATATATTATTGTAACACCTCATGATGTCAACATAGGTTGATGAAACAGCTGTCGCGTAAAATAAAATCCAAAAAAAGGTTTATTCATTAACAGTTAAAAATTCAATATTTAATATTTTTTATGTCAAATTTCTTGAAATTTGGTATATTCTTGCGGTCTGGAGAATGTCTCTGGGGCCTGATACCTGGCCGCGGACCACCGGTTGGGGAACATTGATACAAAGCACGTAGCAGTTTAAATGATACCATTTACACAAATTGGTTACAATCTAACCAGTGAAGTCCCAAGCAAGTGTTCTCCTATCAAACGACTTAGTATCTGTTACTTGTGATCACCCTGTCGCCTAGTTGTTGCAAACTGTTAAGATGAAATATTCTATATCTAATACTGTGATTAAGGTATGGGCTTCGAGGCATGCCGCATACTCAAATTTGTGACGTCACGAGCGATCAATTTGAAATTCCACATGATTATAAAAATAAATCACTATTTTTCATAATTATTGTTTATAATAAGTAGAATAAATGCAGTAGAAATAAGATCTCTTAGACAAATGTGTAGAAAATCTGCGTATAAAAGGATTACAAAGATGATTTGGACACATGAAAAAAATCAATAAATCTTAACGATGTAAATGGAACTAGAACTAGAAGAAGATCGAGGAATACGTGGCACGATCAAATAAATCAAATATTAAATGTCGGCCATGTGGGGAGTCGGAGAAATCGATGTGCGTGCATGACATGACGTGTATATGTTGAGGAAACGATTTTAATCGAAAATATTTCCCATTAAATATTATACAACTTCTAGATAACAGACGATTTCATTTATAATTTTTTTTAAATATTTAGTTTCACAGTTTTTTTTTTAATATTTAGGTTATTTAATCTGTATATGGACAATTGTATGAAAGAGCTGAAAGGGTTGGATGTAGGTGCCAAAATGAGCGGAGTGTCAGTAAGCTGTCTCTTGTATGCGGATCTTACAGCCTGGTTTGATATCAATAAAGGTGTCAAACAAGGTTGCGTAATGTCCCCGTGGTTATTTAATCTGTATATGGACAATTGTATGAGAGAGCTGAAAGGGTTGGATGTAGGTGCCAAAATGAGCGGAGTGTCAGTAAGCTGTCTCTTGTATGCGGATGACGCTGTCCTACTTGCTGACAACGAGCATGAACTACAAGTCCTGGTGAATCGTATGTATGAGGTATGCATGCGAAATGATCTGATGATGAATGTTAATAAGTCCAAGGTAATGATTTTTGAAAAGGAAGAAACCATGACAGTCTGCAACATTAGCGTGAATGGTGAAAATTTGGAGCAAGTAGTTGGGTTCGTGTATTTAGGTAGTATGTTTACAAGAGATGGGCGAGTGGAGAGGGATATTGAAAGAAGGGTTGGGGCAGGCAACAAAGTGAATGGTGCACTTAAGTTGTCATCGCAAACAAAAACCTATCCAAAAAAGCTAGAATGGCAGTGCACAATGGTGTTCTTCTACCGACCCTTATATATGGAAGCGAAGCATGGAACTGGCAAAGGAAGGATGAAAGTAGAATGAATGCAGTAGAAATGAGATCTCTTAGACGAATGTGTGGATATTCTGTGTATGATAGAGTGTCGAATGAAAATATAAGAAGTGAATGCGGTGCGAATGATGGTGGCATGAACAAAATAATGAAAGGATCATTAAGATGGTTTGGACATATGGAAAGAATGAATGAAGAAAGAATGGTAAAAAAATTATATGTTAATGATGTAAATGGAACCAGAAATAGAGGAAGACCGAGGAAAACTTGGCACGATCAAATAAATCAAATATTGAATGTCAGCCATGTGAGGAGTCAGAGAAATCGACGCGCGTGCATGACACGATGTATGAATGTTGAGGAAGCGAGAGAAATATGTCAGGAAAGAAAGGTGTGGCAGTCCATTCTTTCTGCCTACCCCTTCGGGGAGACGGCGTGATGGTTAGTTAGTTAGTTAGTTAGTTTCACATCATTGTTCAAGAAACAATTAATAAATATTATTTGAAGTAGACAAATAAAAAAATACTCAAGGTAGATCGTAAGTGTTTCTCGGAAAAACGTGTCTTTGAAATAATAACTTAATGCACGTATGTTTTAATGTATTTATTTATCTATTTATTTATTTATTTATAAACATACAATAGTTACATTGTATTCCTATGAGTAGAAAACTCATAATGGGACAGAAGGAATAAGTTACATATAAAATAATTATGGATCTTCAGAAAACAGAAAAAGAAATTGACTTAAAACTAAAACATTTTACAATATGAACATTTTGTTGCTTTATACAATTATCTTACATAATATTTGATCATTTTAATAAATCATAAATTGCACTTTTTAAAAGAAATATAAGAACACATTTTAATAGTGAATTCCATTAACTTAATAGTTCTTTGGCATATAGAATGGAATAATACTCCTAGCGGCTTCTTACAATATGTTGGTCAACAGCCTTCACATTGTGTTAATAAGGTAGTTTGCTAAATGCCGAAAATTATTCTCCATATATGGCGTTAGTGGATCGGTTGTATAGGTTAATTCTTGAAAAAATTCACTAGTGCAACCAAATCTACATAGATGGCTGACTGAAACTGCCACGTGAAGATAAATATGGATTTTGAAGTATATATACATCTTCCAAAAATTTGTCATGCATGATCACAAATAACAAATGTGGAATGGGGAATGTTGTAATTACATAAAGCGTGCGCTTAACCCAACCAATGACAGGTCATAAGTCCTGTAAACACCTTGATCATCCATGTTCAGTTTCCAGTTTACGTCTTCGTCTCTATTGAGATACAATTAAAACTTAATAGTATTCACCATATGAAAATAAAAAACAGAAACCATATAAAAATAATAACTTTATGCACGTTCATAAAATTGATGTTAAAAGTGCAACTATATTTCTTATATCATTTAGGTATTTCTACTCAACTTCTATTAAATTAACTAAATCATCATATCATACAGTTTTGTGATTTTACACAATTGCGGATGGTATGAAATATGAACACAGTTCGAATACATGTTAATAAGAAAATCCAAATAATATCACTGTCTTTCTAGTAGCATTCATATTCAATATCTATCCAAAATAAATCTACACTTAATCTCACATACACATTCTTAATAAATCACAGACACGTACATACACTTACATTTAAATGCATGATAATGCACTTTTACACACAAGTACATATCAAGAAATTTCGTCAAATCACACCAAATTACATTACAGAGAGATACCTAAGAGCATTAATGTCGAAGCTTCTAAATATTAGAAATACGAGTATATAAACTGTTTAAAGTGTTGTTTAAATTAAACAAGGTTTTTTATAACTACTTCCACATTTGTCTTTATTTCGAAGATATCTTCGTCTCTATTGAGGTACAATTAATCCTTATAAAAAAAATAATTTATCCGCAATGGTTAAAATCTAGTATTTGTCTTCAAGAATGTGTAAACATTAAAAAAAGTATAAATGTTTAAATTGGGTATGAAATATGAAAAATATGGGTTTTCAGTTTAGATCTGAAATCTGTCTGATCATTTATACATCTGAGTCTTGTCTTATCGATTTTAGGCATGTCCTGACAGGCTCATTCGTCGTGGAACTCTCATAATGATACAGAGATAACCTAGATGACGAGCTATCTAGTTTCTAGAAGTTCCTGCCGCAGGGAAAGTTTTGATATCGCCTAATATAATAACGGTGGGGTACAGTGGCACCATTGCCTAATGAGAATTCACCGCATTAGTTGGCTATCATGAATTAAGTTGTCTCTTAGCTCAGTCAACTTCGGAATACATTGGGCGTAAAATGAATCATTTTTCGATTCGGGAATACGTAGACCTTCATGCCAACAACTAAGAAAGACACATCGAAGGTCCGGTTCAATTTCTGGGGATTAAAATGTGATTTTCACACTCTTTTTGATAACTAACTAACCATCACGCCTTTTACTCATGGAAGGATATAATTTTGATACGATTCCAAAATTCCAAGCATTAAATTTATCAAAAATTAACCAATGAATGTTTTTAATTGAAATTTCTTGGTAGAAGTTCATTTTAAATAATGAAAACAGAAAAAAATTGCGGAATGGGGAATGTTGTTAAACATAAAGCTATCGCTTAACCCAACCAATGACAGGTCATTAGTCCTGTAAGCGCCTCGACCACCATATTCTGTTCCCAGAAAAAACAATCTTCATCTCTATTTAGATACAATTAATCCTTATAAAATAATAATTTATCCGCAATGGGTAAAATCCAGTATTTTAGTGTGCTTCCAATTGTGTTTATGTTCGACCGGTTTCGGCAGCTTGCCGAACACACCAGAAAATGGCAGCAAGCTGCCGAAACTGGTCGAACATGAACACAAGTGGAAGTACACTTAATACATATAATAAATACATTTTGTATCATTTTTTCTTTGAATAGTCCATTGTTTTGGCCGAAATATTAACATTTTAAACTGTTAATGAATAAACTTTGTTTTTGTATCACAATTGTATTTTATTTTACGCGACAGCTGTTTCATCAACCAATGTTGACATCATCAGGTGTTACAATTGTAACACCTGATGATGTCAACATTGGTTGATGAAACAGCTGTCGCGTAAAATAAAATACAATTGTGATACAAAAAACAAAGTTTATTCATTTACAGTTGAATAATTTTTTTGTTTTCATTATTCAAAAATTAACTGTTTAAATAAAAAACTTTGTTATTTTGTCGCGACAGCTGTTTCGCTAACCGATGTTAGCATTGTCAGGTCTTACGATCAACGGTTAAGATATTGGTTGAACTAGTTAAACTAGTGCCTAGATTAACTTTTAAAATAATATATATTTATTATTTTAATGATTTAAGATGAACCTGTAAGAAGTTTTAATGGTCATCGCAAAGCACCACTTATGGAACAGGGTCCAAAAATATGGCGATAACTTCATATATACTTGGTCAAATCAAGTTAAAACTGAATATAAAAATTTAATATTGTTGGTTTTATAAAATAAATTAAATTAGTGTCAGAAAAAAATGAAAATACTTGTTTTTTTATACATCTGACTGCCCCTAACCCCTTAAAACCGTATTTCAGTATATATTCAATTTTGTTTGAATGAAAGTAAAAAAAAAATGGATTCTAAACGAAATTTAAATAACTAAGAAATACCTCCATTTTTCTTTCATCGTTTTATCCAATTCCTTCGAGTCTATTATTTTGAACGTGTTTGAACGCAAGGAAGGGCTAACAAAGGACATCCTTATTGTATGATATTGGCCTGGAGTGGCGCTACACTGGATAGCCCACATTAACCACTTTTATTTTATAGAGTAGGTATTATCTTTCACTCAACGGTCAATCCTCTATTTTCGATTCCACCCCTGGTGGAGAGGATCCCTCGTTTTGCGAAACATTTCGTATATGCGAATTTTCGACTCTCGCTGGGGCGCTCACAAAGCTTTTTTGACTCACAATTTTCATCTCTTAATTACATAGTTTTTCCTCCTATTTTGATAAACTTAATACATAACATATAAGAAATCCATAGTTATAAATTGTTCACATTTAAAAAAAATATCTTTTTCATCAGTAGAAATGACTTTTTGACAAATGATTCAATATTTATAATAATTAATCTTTCGGCGTACGGGAAAAGATACAATAAATATGCTTTTTTGCACTTTATTGAAAAGCTGTTTAAATTTGAATGCTGTTATGGTATCATTTTTTTTCCGACAGCAGTTTCGCCAACCTTTATTGGCATCATCAGTCGCTACAATACTATTTTCGTTTATGTTGAGAGTTTTGACAACACAGAGAAAGGACTGCGACACTTCTCTATTTTGAAAACCTCTCTAGCTTATTCCACATTCATACAACGAGTCACACACGCACGATGATTCTTCTGACTTTTAACATGATCAACCTTTAAAATTTGAATAATTTGGTCCTGCCGTGTTTTCTACGGTCTACTTCGACTCCGTGCTCCATTTACATCGTTTACATATACTTAATTGACCATTCTTTCTCCATCTATGCGCTCCATATATCCTTTTAACTAACGCAGCGATCTTCTTTCGGTTTACATTCATTTCTAATATCAGAATTTGATATTCTGAAGTACATTATACTATCACACACGTCTGTATGAAAATAGCCCACTAAATATAATCAAAAATTATTGATATTTTTTACGTACGGCCACACCGGAGTGCCAGAGTCAAGATAAATACCTAGCGAACCAACATATGGCGTACTATGGGACCGGCCACACTATACATATATGACCGAAACATAGAGGGCTCTCTCCGCTTACCCGAAACTGTTATAGGCGCAGCGGCGCCTTTCGTTAGCTTCACTCGTGCATTCCCTCGGCCCGTCCCCCGTTCATGCGGGACTTATATTAAAAATAAAATAGTATATGTATATTTGCAACCAAGGGGGACCCAGACCACATTTAAGCTACGCTTCTCGCCCTCGATGTCCCGCCGTACATACATATGCAACTTCTTCTCTTTCGATGGCCCTACACCCCATATCGAGCCTGAGCCTCTAGTATTCTTCGCCTCCAACTCTACCACCTGGGTCCAATTGGTCTTCTACCACCTGGGTGCCACTCCAGCAATCTTTTTGGGGTTCGCGATGACGGCATCCTCTGCACGTGACCGGCCCATCTCAGTTTATCCAGTCTGACCTCTGTGGAGAGACTGGGAGCTTTGTAAATATAGTATAGCTCGTCAATATGCCGCACTCTCCAGCCTTCACCGTTATTCATAGGTCCCAAAATTCTGCGCAGCACCCTTTTCTCAAAAGTATCCAGTCGCTCTGCGGATTTCGCTGTCATTGTCCACGCCTCACATCCATAGGTCACTACTGTTCGGATGATTGTTTTATACAGGATGATTTTGGTTTTCCAGTGTATGTGTCTTGATTTGAGCACTGGTAGTAGAGAGAAGAATGTTTTGTTGCCAATTGTGATTTCGATTTCCTTGTGATCTTCGTTTTCTTTTGTTATAGACGAGCCCAGGTATGTGAAGTCATCCACCATCTTAAAGTTGTATCTATCCTTGAATTTGATGGTTCGCCGTGAGTTATGTTAGTTGGTTGGCAATACAACAGCAAAATAAAATACAAAATTGATACATAGATTCCTGCCGGCTGCCGTCCCCCCGGAAGGCCGCCGAAGAGATGGAGAGATAGTTGGGAGTCAACCTGCCAAGAGAGGCCAGCCTGATTTCAGGAACAGACCATATGTCTATAAGGAGAAGAAGAAGAAGAATATACATAATATGGGGGCCATTCTATACGCTTCGTGTCACAGCGCGAAATACAAGTCGCATTTGTCTTGACTCCTACTCTGGCACTCCTTTGTGTCCGTACCCTTAAAGGTCGCCGGACATCGCAAGTCGAGTGTTCGCAAGTCGCGGGAACGCCTTAACCTCTCTCGTGACCTATAAGGAAGGGTTGAGTGGGGAGATCGCTCGACGTCGTTTAGTCCCTTGACTTCCCGATAGACAGTCATTCCAGGACCAAAGTATGAATGTTATGCCTTAACTGAATTTCAATTTCGCCGGAGAGCACGGAAACAATTTTACGATACGTTTTTATTTCGGCCTCCCATTACGTATGTTGGACAAAATGTCTTACGGCGGTAGGTCGAAAGATCTTTATTAACTTACTTTCTTCCTTTGGAGGACATATTTTTGTCTATGGGCGTTCGAAAATGTATTTTTTAAATATTGTGATTTTTTTATTATTTAACTTATTGACCGCTAAGGCATTAACACTGTGGAATTCCATACTTGGGAAATTGAAAATAACTTTGTTAACTAACTAACTAATTCACCATCACGCCGTCTCCCCGAGAGGGTAGGCAGAAAGAATAGACTGACAAACTTTAATCGTTACGGGACTCCATCCTTCTCTTTTCGCCCCCGCGAGAGACGCGGTGTGATCGGTTGCGAACCTTATCGCCACCGATAGGCATCTCCCGCGCACACTTCGATCGTCCAACGTCTACAAAATAAATCTAAAAAAATATATATAAAATACAATGATATAAAATAAAATAACAAATAAAAATAATTGATATAAATAATTAAAATATAATATGTCTTTAAACTATTATATACTCGTATATACAATTCCATAACCACTCTTATAACGTGCTAATGGCAAATATAAATTATATGTATATGAGGGCACTAACCATAACTTTGTTTAATCCACTAATTATTAAAAAAACGCGACATGTTACGGAGGATACCTCTATCTTCATGTGTAAAAATAAAATTATATTTTTACACATGAAGATGGAGGTATCCTCCTAATAACGTCGTGTTTTTTTTTTTTTTTTTTTTTAAATAATTAGTGGATTAAACAAAGTTATTTTCAATTTCCTAAGTATATTTTTATTATTTTCTTCTTATTCAAACGATGCCGTCTCAACAACAACAACAAACCATCACGCCGTTTCCCCGCATTGGTAGGCAGAGAGAATGAACTGCCACACTACTCTATCCTGGCACACCTCTCTAGCTTCCTCCACATTTATACAGCTAGTCATATAGGCACGTTGATTCTTCCGGCTTCTGACATGACCAACCTTTAACATTTGATTAATTTGGTCATGCCACGTTTTCCTCGATCTGCCTCGACTCCGTTTTCCATTTCCATAATTAACGTATACTTTCTTAACCATTCTTTCTCCACCCACGTCTTTATATACTTGTACTAGATTCTACCACCACGATTCTTATTTGCGTTTTTTTAAATATATTTTTAAAATTCTACTGAGAGTTTCATTATTTACGATAACGGGACATTTTGGAGTCTTGAACCTGTTTTCGGGACAACGGGACTATTCCGGTGAAAATGGGACGTCTGATCACATTAGGGATACTACTCCTCCACAACAGTCCTCCACTGGCTTCTGTCTCTGGTGTTTCATGGGATATTCGTAAATATTTCGTCATTCGTCTTACAGTTGAGGAAACCATGGAAAACCTCAGCCGGAATATTTAAGATATGACTATGAGCAATGTGGTAAATGGCGGTAGCCTTTCACATTGAGTTAAAAAGATCTTCTGCTTAATGCTTAAAATACAATCTTCATAGATGGCGTTAGTGTGTAGATTGAATATACTACCATGGTGGTGTTGGAACAAACAAACAAACAAAACCATCACGCCGTTTCCCCGCAGGGGTAGGCAGAGAGAATGGACCGCCACACTACTCTATCCTGGCAAACCTCTCTAGCTTCCTCCACATTCATACAACGAGTCATACACGCACGTCGATTCCTCCGACTTCTAACATGACCAACCTTTAAAATTTGATTAATTTGGTCATGCCATGTTTTCCTCGGTCTGCCTCGACTTCGTACCCCATTTACATCATTAACGTATACTTTCTTAACCATTCTTTCTCCATCCATGCGTTCCATATGTCCGAACCAACGCAGCGATCCTTTCATAATTTTGTTCATTATACCTTCTTCCGCTCTACATTCCTTTCTTATATCAGCATTTGAGATTCTGTCGTATATCGTTCTACCACACATACGTCTTAGGGACCTCATCTCTACCGCATTTATTCTACTCTCATCCTTCTTTTGCCAGTTCCATGCTTCGCTTCCATACATTAAGGTTGGGACCAGAACTCCATTGTGAACGGCCGTTTTCGCTTTCATTGATAAATTATTGTTTCCAATAACTATTTTTAAAGCACCATTCACTTTGTTACCCGCACCAACCCTTCTTTCGACGTCACTATCCGTTCGGGCATCTGCTGTGAACATACTACCTAAATACACAAATTCCCTCACCTGTTCCAAGTTCTCTTCGTTCACACTTATATTACAAACTGTCATTTGCTCTTCCCTTTCGAAAACCATCACCTTTGACTTTCCGACATTCATCATTAAATCATTTGACTTGCATACCTCATTCATTCTCGACACCAAGATTTGTAATTCGTCCGCACTATCCGCAACGAGAACGGCATCGTCCGCGTAAAGCAGACAGTTTACAGATAAATCACTCATCTTAGCACCAGCATTTATACCTTTAAGTTCTTTCATACACTTGTCCATATACAGATTGAACAACCATGGAGACATCACGCAGCCCTGCTTAACACCCTTCGTGATATCAAACCAAGGCGTGATGTCTCCATTTACCCTAACACTGGCAGTGCTCCCTTCGTAGAGAGAAGCAACCGCCCGTATCAGTTTTGTGCTCACTCCGTATTCGGACAAGATTGACCACAGTTTATCTCTGTTCACTCGATCATAGGCTTTTTGCAAATCGACAAACGCACAGAAAAGCTTACGGTTTTTGGCCATAAACTTCTCCGCAAGCGTTCGAAGTGCAAAAATCTGATCCATACATCCTCTTCCGGTCATAAAAGCGCCTTGAACATCCCATACTCTTTCAGTCGTCGTCTTTTTTACTCTTTCTATTAAGATTCGGCCGTAGAGTTTACCAACGGCGCTTAACAGACTTATTGCCCGGTGATTTCCACAGTCCATACGAGACCCCTTTCCCTTATATAGAGGCATGATAACAGCCCTCCTCCAGTCAAGCGGCGTATATCCTTCCTCTAAACACACATGGTGGTGTTGGAGATTAACATATATACAACTTCCAAAAATTTGTCAGACATGGTGGTCATAAGAAAAATAAGGTGGAATGGGGAATGTTGTATAACATAAAGCGTGCGCTTAACCCAACCAATGACAGGTCATAAGTCCTGTAAACACCTTGATCAACCATATTCTGTTTCCAATTTGCATCTTCGTCTCTATTGAGATACAATTGATTCTAGAAAAAAATATGTTCGATAACTTTTATTGTATAAGAACAATTATATACAATTTATAGAGCTTAAAAGTATATAATGATGAGATTCACTATATTTACATAGATTTTATTAATTTAATGCCCTTAATTAAATAATTAACTATGCTTGCAGCCATCTCCTGCTATGTCAGTCGTACGAGTATATTTGATTTCTGAAGATATACGGAAAGTAGTCGAGGTTGACCACCCTCTTCTGCGTCTCTTTCTCCAAATGACTTTTTTATCATAATTCTTATATGTGTAGATTTCTTCTATTTACTTTTTAGTAAAAAATATTTAAAAAAAAGGTATTATTATTGTAATAGAATAAAACAAAAATCCCACATATTTCGCACAAGAGATTTACCTTTTTAAAAGCAACCCTTAACCAAAATGGCGCGCTTAAGGGCTTTGCGAGGCATCAAAAGGGCTAAAAATTATTCAGAAAACCCACAAATTTCCGCAAAAATTCTCTTTATTTTTAAGAGATAACGGAAAATCATTACTGGGAGACCGAATAATTGGGAGGCGTTTCATCTCGAGGGATTACTCTAAGCTGCGTGAAATTCCCCCCGCCTTCGTGGGACGCGTAATTTTTTACCCCGGGCCCTAAATCCCGGCTAATCTCAGTTCGTACGGTGGGACCTCAGAATAAAGAAAACATGAGGAAATACTAATTAACCGTTGTGTGCATTTAAAGGTACTCGGGCACCTTTTGTGCAATTCAATAGAACCCGTCTCGTGCAATGCTTTTCTCTTTAATAAAAACTATCAAAAATTGATTAATACTATCTTATTGTAAACCAGATTATATTATTTTCACTGTAAATAGTTTGGTGAACCAACTAACTAACTTTTGAACAAATATAACTGCACTTAGTATTTTTACAACACATATTTATTTTGTGGACGTCGGACGATCAAAGGTGCGCAGGATATGCCTATTGGTGGCGATGGGTTTAAGTTTTATTTTGAAAAAAAAAATTGGCCTGATAAGTACTGCGGCGTGATTTATTTGCGGCTGTGAATAGGTTAAATTGAAATTATTTACCGTTAACATTCAAAACGC
This sequence comes from Lepidostoma basale, assembly GCA_022606425.2. Classification (NCBI taxonomy): domain Eukaryota; kingdom Metazoa; phylum Arthropoda; class Insecta; order Trichoptera; family Lepidostomatidae; genus Lepidostoma; species Lepidostoma basale. Next base: position 372,711 of record JAHDVF020000291.1, on the reverse strand, counting down.
TGTTTATGGTATCACATTATTATTTTTATTATTATTTTTTGCGACAGCTGTTTCGCCAATGGGATGACCAAATGTAAAATCTGATGGCGAAACAGCTGTCGCGAAAAGAAAAGAAATTTAAAAAAGTCATATTATAAAGCAGCGTTTTAAATTTTTAGAGTTCATAATGTATACATTTTTTATCATTCTTTCTTCATTCATTTTTTCCAAACCATTATAATAATCCTTTCATTATTTTGTTCATAACAACATCATTCGCACCGCATTCACTTCTTATATTTTCATTCGACACTCTATCATATACAGAGTATACACACATTCGACTAAGAGATCTCATTTCTACTACATTTATTCTACTTTCATCCTTCTTTTGCCAGTTTCATGAATGGTAAAAAAAGTATATGTTAATGACGTATATTATAGGATCATTAAGATGGTTTGGACATATGGAAAGAATGAATTAAGAAAGAATGGTAAAAATATATATGTGTTAACGATGTAAATGGAACCAGAAATAGAGCAAGACCAAGGAAAACGTGGCACGATCAAATAAATCAAATATTAAATGTCGGCCATGTGAGGAGTCAGAGAAATCGACGCGCGTGCATGACACGATGTATGAATGTTCAGGAATCGAGAGAATATGTCAGGAAAGAAAAGTGTGGCACTCCATTTTTCTGCCTACCCCTTCGGAGAGACGGCGTGAAGTTATTATAGTTTTTTCAGTTAATAATGTTGAAGTATCATAGTGTTTCGGCCAAAACATTTAAGTATTAAATTAAAATATATTTAGGTGCGTTTCTCCTATACAATTTATTCGGTGGCAGGGGCGGATCGGAATATTTACGTCAGATTATTTCCATATCGGAGAATCATTCGAGCCTTTGAGGTGTTATCTTCTCATAAGGCTAAGACGAAGAGCCCGATTTCAACACATTAACTCCTGAGTAAGTGACCATGTTTTTTTATTACGATCGCTTTATAAAAAAATTATCGGATTTAGCGCTAGTAAAACTAGAAATTTAAATAACAAAGTTTTGTTCATTTAAATAAAAATTTTAATTAAAAAAATGATTGTTTTTTATTACTTACTTACTTTGGCCATACAACTCTTGAAGAGTTTTAGCCTCTTTGATGATTTTTCGCCAAGCTCCTCGATCCTGCGACCTTTGCTCCCAGCAGTCCGATTCGCCCAACCTAGCCAGGTCGGCCGGAACATAGTCCATTAGGCGCTGTCTAAGCCTTCCTAGAGGTCTTACTCCAGTCGGTCTAGACGCGTACGGGGTCTTGATTGCTCTGGTCTCTTCGGCTCGGCATACATGCCCAATCCATGCTAGGTGACCGGCTCTCACGGTGCTCTCAAGGGGCTGCTGGGTCATCGTACGGATCTCTTGGTTGGTGCTAAGCCTCCAAGTTCCCGCTGTAATACCGGGTCTGGGTCTCAGGATAATTCTAAGTATCCTATTCTCAAACCAGTAGATTATTTGTTGTTCGTTTAGAGTCATTGTCCATGACTCAGAACCATATGTCACCACTGGCTTGATGATGGTGTTATAATTACGCAGGTTGGTGTCTATGGATTTTTGGATTATTATGATTAAAAAATCAAAATCGGTATATTTTTATTCAAATTATATTAAATAAATTTGTTTTGATTTATCATTATGTAAAAAAAAATGTGTTAATAGTTTTGGCCAATTTGACACGTTGACACGTTTCAGCTTGCTGAGGCATTATCAAATGTCATTTGTTAATGTATTAGCAAGGCGAGGCATGTCAAATCCATAAAATAAAATTAAATCTTCTAGAAAAATACATTTTCATTCGAATATGTTATTTAATATTGAAAAAGTCCATTGTTTTGGCCGAAACACTATGATACTTCAACATTATTAATGTTAAAATTTAAAATACTGTTATAATATCACAATTTCTCTTTATTCCCTGAGAGTGTCGTGACAGCTGTTTCGCCAACCGATGTTGGCATCATCAGGTGTTACAATAAACCTTTTGAATTAAAGTTTATTGTAAAACCTGATGATGTCAACATCGGTTGGCGAAACAGCTTTCGCGACACTCTCAGTGAATAAAAATAAATTGTAATATTACAATAGTGTTTTAATTTTTAACAGTAATATTTAATATTTAGTCAAAGTTGTAAATATCATGTAATTATTTCTCTCAAAAAATATGATTCGTTGAAGTGGAATTGGGCCGACTATATAGTGGAGACAACGGATGATTGGTGGACTAGACGCACTCTGGAGTAGCATTCGAGAACTGACCACAAAAACCTGGGCAGCCCACAAGTAAGATAGTCTGATGACTGGTCGTTGGTACAGAGTAGCGAGGGATAACGAGTTGTGGAAGTCGGGAAGAGAGGCCTATATCCAACTTATCATTTTCTTCTTCAGCCTTCTTTCCTCTATACTGGATATAAGCCTCTTTCATTTTTCTAACACTCGTTTCTGTTTTGTTCCTTCTGCATCTAGGTCTTCCTGATTATTCTGCAATGTCTTTAGATCTTAAAGGTGGCCTCCCGACACTTCTAATGCTTTACCTGTCCAAATATTTAAAACATTTAAAAAAATACGACATGTTCGGGAGGATACCTCCATATTCAGGTGTAAAAATATAATAAAAACTAAAAAAAAGAAAGACTAATATAAAAAACACCTTTAAAATTCTATACAATAACTTAAATGAAAAAATTAACCTGGGCTATTTGTTCTTCTTCTTCTTCTTCTTCTTCTTCCCTTTTTGTAGACTCAGGAGTCTGTTATTTCAGGCGGGTCCTCTTAAGATGCTGAACTCCAGCTTTCTCTCCACCGTTTCGGGGGTCTTCCTGGTCGGCGTTGTCCGTTTGGCGTTCCATGGAGAGCTATGTGTGGTATTCTATTTGAGCTCATCCTTTCTACGTGTTCATGCCAGTATCGCCGTCTTTGACGTCCCCATCTGACCACATCTTCGACCTCGCAGATTTCTCGGATTGCTGTATTCCTAACTCGATCACGTAGGGTCTTGCCAGCTATAGCGCGGAGCGTTTTCATCTCGGTTGTCCTGAGCATGCTCTTTGTCTTGACAGTGTCTGCCCTCGATTCAATGCCATATGTGAGGATTGGTCGCACACAGGTCTTGTAGATGCGTACCTTGCTGTCAGTCCTCATGTCCCTGTTTCTCCATATGACATCTTTCAGGCAGCCTGCAACTGCTGCAGCCCTATCCACCTGTGACCTTACTTCTCTGGGGAGGTCATTAGGCTATTTGTTATAAGTACAAATATTTTTTTATCAGTAAGAGCTAATAAATAACATTAACCAATACAAACAAATTGGGAATGGGAGCTTAGGAGATTAAATGTAAACAAAGTATTCATTTGATCTCCCAAGCTCCCATCCCCAATCAAATGTAAGTGAATTATTAATTAATTTCTATATAAATTATGTCTTTTCAAATGTATGTTTTTTCTAAATTATTATACATTTATTATTATTATTAATATTATCATCAGGCATTATTATTATTTTATATAATTTATTAGTTCTTACTAATAAACAATAATTATTAGTACTTATAACAAATAGCCCAGGTTAATTTTTAAATTAAAATTATTGTATCGAATTTTAAATGCGTTTTTTATAGTAGTTATTGGAAACAAGAATTTATCAATGAAAGCGAAAATGGCCGTTCACAATGGAGTTCTGGTTCCAACCCTTATGTATGGAATCGAAGCATGGAACTGGCAGAAGAAAGATGAGAGCAGAATAAATGCGGTAGAGATGAGGTCCCTAAGACGAATGTGTGGTAGAACGATGTACGACAGAATCTCAAATGCTAATATTAGGAAGGAGTGTAGAGCGAAAGAAGGTATTATGAACAAAATTATGAAAGGTTCGCTTCATTGGTTCGGACATATGGAGCGCATGGGTGAAGAAAGAATGGTTAAAAAAGTATACGTTAACAATGTAAATGGAGTAAGGAGTCGAGGTAGACCGAGGAAAACATGGCATGACCAAATTAATCAAATATTAAAAGTTGGTCATGTCAGAAGCCGGAAGAATCGACGTGCGTGTATGACTCGATGTATGAATGTGGAGGAAGCTAGAGAGGTGTGCCAGGATAGAGTAGTGTGGCGGTCCATTCTCTCTGCCTACCCCTGCGGGGAAACGGCGTGAAGGTTTTGTTGTTTGTTTGTTTTTATATTAGTCGTTCTTTGCTTAGTTGATATTATATTTTTACACCTGAAGATGGAGGTATCCACCAAAACATGTCGTGTTTTTAATTATTTTTAAAATATTTAGTGGATTAAACAAAGTTATTGTCAATTTCCTAAGTATAGTACTATGGAATTCCACAGTGTTAATGCCTTACCGTTAAATAATTTTGGATATGAAGATAGAAAAAATCCCACTATAAAATTTCTCAAATTAGATATTTATGTCACTATAAAAAAACGGAATATCAAACGGTAAACTAAATCAAGTTTTTACAAGTTAATATATTGGCAATAAATAATCAGGGTTTGTTTCATCGCGGGCTTAGGTTTTGATTAAGGTCTTGTTTCGCTCAAAGCGTTTACCCTTTTTACATAATTTCGCATTCTGTATGGTGATCATCGCTTGTAGCCGACGTATTTTATCTTTTTCCAAAATATTATTTTTTTGTGAAAAAATGCCAGAAACGTGAAAGGTTTTTGATAGCCGATGTAGTTTGAAGACTTTCTTTTGTGGTATATTTGATTCTTGCATTCGTGGAGAGAATATAAAATTTTGCCTTTGGTTAATAAATGCATGTATTTTTTTCTTCTTCTTCTTCCCTAATGTATGGAAGTGAAGCTTAGTGCTGGCAGAAGGATGAAAGCAGAGTAAATGCCGTAGAAATGAGATCAACTTAAATAATGTAGAGAAAAATAATGTATGATAGAATACCCAATGAAGAAGTTAGAAAGGAAATTTAAGACTGATGAATTCGTACATAAAAAAATAATGGTCACGAAGATGGTTTGGACATACGAAACGAACGGATGAGAGAAAAAATATATATACAATTAGTGTGAATGGATAAAGAAGTCAAGGAATGCCAAGGAAAACATGGCAAGACCAAATTAACCAAATACTGAAATGCGGCCCTGTTCGAAGTAGGAATAATCGACGAGCGTGCGGTTAACAGTGTGTGAATGTATTATAGAAAAGGCACAAGAGTTATGTCAGGATAGACTAGTTTGGGCGGTCCATCCTCTCTGCCTACCCATCCTGGGAAATGGCGTAATGGTTAGTTAGTTAGTTATTATTATTACTTACTTACTTACTTACTTGGACAGACGTTGTCGTCCACTGCTGGACATAGGCCTCCCCGATACCTCTTCACGTATCCCTGTCTTGTGCCTTTTGCATCCAATCGCCAGCAATTCTTCTAATGTCATCGGGCCATAGTGTGGGGGGTCTCCCTCTGTTTCATTTGTCTTCGAGGGGTCTCCACTTTACCACCCTTCTGGTCCATCTATTGTCTACCAATCTGGCAACATGTCCCGCAAATGACCATTTAAGACAAATTAAGGCGATATTAAATTTAAATATAGGTATTCAGATCATTAAAAAGGAAGGCTTTATAAATAAATGTGTGATGAGCAATACGACAAACAATTAGCTAGTGAAATATTTTATTATATTGTGGTAGGGTCACAAGGTACAAGGTAAAATTAATGTCAACAAATAATATACATTTGAAATAATTTCAGAAATTATGGGTTTGGAGGAGGCCGAGACTTTTTAAATTTAGACAGAAAAGAATTTAAATTTATTGACAAGAGTTTGCAAGTTTACTCATTAAGGGTGCTTTATATCCATTGTTAGTTTTATACAGATTTCGTGAAAGAGTTTAATTTCCCTTAGATTTCAGTAATGAACCGGTTGGAAGCGTTCGAGATGTGAATATACTGCAGAATGCTCCGTATACCCTGTACCGATAGGGTCAGTAATGCAGACGTACTACAGAGAGCCAGAGCCAATAGAGAGCTGTTGTCGAGTATGAAAATTCGAAAGGTCATATTTGGGTCATGTGCTAAAGGGGAGAAAATACCACCTCCTTCGACTGATAGTAATGGATAAAGTGGAGGGACGTCGGGAAGTTGGCAGAAGGTAGCTCTCCTGACTGCGGAACATCAAAGAGTGGAAGGAATAACAAGAGTTCAGAACCTGTTCCAAGTGGCGCAGGATAGAGATGCATTTGCTGCAGTGGTCGCCAACGCGGGGGGGAACTGACACGGCACCGGAAGAAGAAGAATATTAAATTTAATATTTTTGAGAAGATAGGGTTTATCAAAGCGTGAGTTTATAACTAAAAAAATAGATTATATCATATTTTTTCTGCTTCTTCTTAACAAGTGGTGATGAAGACGTCCAGATTTCTCTTAATCTTTTTGGTAGTCGTCCTGGTGGTCAACAACCCTCTGGAGTCTCGTGCATCACAATCGTGGGAATCCTCGTTCTAACTATCCTCTCTATGTGGTCCCTCCAGAATCATATTATTTTCGTCATATATAACTTACTAACATACTAATAATTTCGCAGTTTCTCTGACAGGGTATGCAAACAATTTACCTACCGGCCGCCAGAACCAATCTGCCTCTGGTGACACCGGTGGGAAGAGCAATTAGTCTGCTGAACGCGGTCTTCTCGGAGATCGACGTCTTTCATGTTAGTGAAAGTACGTTCAGGGGGCAAATACTATTGACTTTAGAAAGTATCTAGTCTTCCTAATGTCGAACCATCTCTAATGCGTTCCTGGTACTTTGTTGTATTTTTATAATATTTTACCTGTACTTAATAGATGCCTTAAACATTTTCCTGTTTGTAATGTCTATTGAGTTAATAAACTGATTTGATTTGATTTGATTTGACAACGATGAACCTTCACGATATTAGTTTCTTTAACATTACTATTTTACCTGTTTTGTGAACTGTTTTTTTTCTTCATATTATCCTATTTGATTAATTTTGTGTATCTGTTCTTTACTATGTGCTTATTGTCTTGCTTTACTTGATTTGTGTATTTTTTTTTCTCGTGTGATTGTCTTATTTTACCAGATTTGTGAATTGTTTTTTTTCCTTCATATTATCCTATTTGATTAATTTTGTGTATCTGCATCTGACACAAATCAAGTAAAGCAAGACTATGTACATATAGTCTTGCTTTACTTGATTTGTGTATTTGTTATTTGTCTCATGCTATTGTCGTATTTTACCTGTAATTTCATTTCTTCTTTATTTTCAGCCGTTGTCTTATTTTACCTAATTTTTGAATTGGTTTTTTGCTCCACATTATCCTACTTGTTTATTTTTGTGTGTCTGTTCTTGACCATGTGCTTATTGCCTTGTTTTACTAGATTTGTGTATTTTTTATTAGTCTCATGCTGTTGTATTTTACCCGTTTTTTCATTTCTTCTTTATTTTCAGCCGTTGTCTTATTTTACCTGATTTTTTAATTGTTTTTTTTCTTCATATTATCCTACTTGATTAATTTTGTGTATCTGTTCTTGACCATCTGCTTATTGTCTTGCTATACTTGATTTGTGTATTTTTTTGTCTCATGTTTTTGTCGTATTTTACCGGTTGTCCTCTTTCTTCTTTATTTTCTGCTGTTGTCTTATTTTACTAGATTTGTGAATTGTTTTTTTCTCTCCATATTATCCTATTTGATTAATATTGTGTTTTTGTTCTTTACTATGTGCTTATTGTCTTGCTTTACTTGATTTGTGCATTTATTCTAATGTTTATTTCAACTTATTTTATTTTCTGCTATGTTTTATTTAACCTGATAATGATTTGTTTTTCATATTTTGTTATTGTCTTGTATTACCTAATTTGTGTATCTGTTCTTAATCACTTGCTCTTGTCTTATTACCCCTGATTTGTGCATTTTTTCTAATGTTTATTTCAATTTATTTTACTTTGTGCTATTTTCTTTTTAACCTGATTTGTGAATTGTTTTTTTCTAATTATGTTATTGTCTTATTTTACCTAATTTGTTTATCCGTTCTTTATCACGCGCTATTGTCTTATTATACCTGATCGGTGAATTTCTTTATTGTTTTCTGCTATTGCCTTATTTAACATGAATTGTGTATATTTCTATATCTTATTTTACCTGAATGTTTCATATTTTATTTGACCAGGCCGTTATTATTGTTAATTATGGCAATAATTGAATTATTATTCTACACGATTTTCCATCACGAGATTTTAGTAAAACCAATATGTTATTTTAAGATAATCAAATGATTGATTAAGATAATCAAATGGTTATTTTAAATAAGATTGATAATTTTTAATGAACTAACAAACCATTTCGCCGACTCTCCGAAGGGCTAAGCAGAGGGAATGAACCGCCACACCATTCATTCCTGAGTTCCTTCTTTCAATTGATCAACATTCATATATTATGTCATGCAGGCACGTCGATTTCTTCTAAAATTTCTGACAGTTTAAAAATTTATTATGTTTTCAAATCTCAAATAATGAAAATAAATAAAAATGTTTGATTTTATAACGCCGACCGGCTTCGGCAGCTTGCTGCCATCTTCTGGTCTGGAAACCAGTCGACGTTAAACACAAGTGGAAGCCCACTAAATATATAATAATAGTAGAATTTTTATTATTATTTTTATTTCATCATCATCATCAGCCGTCTGTCATTCACTGCTGAATGTAGGCCTCTCCCAAAGCACGCCACCGCCCCCTATCCATTGCCGCTCCCATCCATCCATGTCCAGCAATCCTCTTCAGATCGTCGGTCCAGCGGGCAGGGGGACGTCCAACTCTACGGAATCCTGTATGCGGTCTCCACTCCAGAACCCGTCTTCCCCATCGGTTGTCGGTTCTCCGACAGAAATGGCCAGCCCACCGCCACTTCAGTCCGCTTATCCGTAGAGCCACCTCAGTCACCTTGGTTTGTTGTCGAATAAATTCGTTTCTAAATCTGTCCCTCAAGGTTATTCCAAGCATGCTCTTTCCATGGCGCGCTGGGCAACCTTGAATCTGTAGACTAGACCTTTTGTCAATGTCCACGTCTCGGCTCCGTAAGTCATGATTGGCAAAACGCATTGGTTGAAGACTTAAGTCTTGAGGCATTGTGGTATTTTGGAAGTGAAAACATGACTCAATTTTTTTTATTTCATTCTTTAAAATGAATTTTTTATTTATATTTGATATTTCTTTATTACGTTATAAAAAATTGCACATTTCTTAAAATAGTATATGACATTTTAAAATATATAATAGTTAAATTATTAATTAAAACAAATTTAAAAAGAGCAATCAGGCACAAAACACACAAAGAAGAAGTTAAACACCAAGAAAAAAATTAAAACTTCTACCAAGAAATTTCAATTAAAAATGTACATTTTTATATTGATGGCTGAGGTATTAATGTTATGAAACTCAATTATTAATTTAGAATAGTAAACACGATTTTTTAGTGGGTTTTAAATAGATTTAATTTATGAATTATAAAAAATTACCAAATTTGTTTCGCCTTGCAAGGGCATTCTTAAACTTTAATGCCCTCGCTAGGCGAAACAAATTTGTCAGAATTTAAATAATTTATATAAATTTAATCCAAGTAAAACCACTAAACAATCATGTTTACTATTAAAAATTTAGTTCATTTTTTTAATCGAATCTCCTCAAAATTAAAATACATAATAAATAAGGTCTTATTCATTTCATTTAATGACACAATGAGCATTGTTCTTTTGTTCTTCTTTTTAAAATTTGAATATTTTTTAAATTGGAATAAAACGTTATTCTAAAACAAATGAGTGCTTTAACCGAAACAAATGCGCAATTTAGCTTAACGGAACAATTCATTCACGTCAGAATATGATACTTGTTCGGAAATAACCCAAAAAAATTCCTTTGATCCCTAGTGGATACATACGTAAATAATGAATTTTATTTGTGAGTACCAAAGTTCCTTTTTGAGTATAAAATGTGTTATCCTTACAAGTGGTTCCCGAGGATCTGTCTACCCTCCTGTTCCTTGTAGCCCTGGGGTGGGACATGGAGTAGAAAAGGAAATTGTGTTATTATAGGTACTTTGTAGACATCTTTAGCTATAAAAATACACATTTTTAAAAATATCCCTTTTTAAAAAAAATATGAATGTTGACATAGATCAGAATAAGAAATATATTCGAAAATGTGTCCCTTTCTTATGGAACACAAAAATTCGAATTATATTTTTCATTAAAATAATTCAGAATAAATGCAGTAGAAATGAGATCTCTAAGACGAATGTGTGACAAATCTGTATATGATAGAGTGACAAATGCAAGTATAAGAAGTGAATGTGGTGCGAATGAAAGTGTTATGAACAAAATAAGGAAAGGGTCATTAAGATGGTTTGGATACATGGAAAGAATGAGTGAAGATATAATGGTAAAGAAGGTATATGTAAACGGCGTGAACCGAGCTGGAAATGGAGGAAGGCCGAGGAAAACGTGGCACGATCAAATCAATCAAATATTGAATGTCGGTCACGTGAGGAGTCGGAGAAATCGACGTGCGTGCATGACAAGATATATGAATGTTGAGGAAGCGAGAGATGTAAGTCAGGACAGAACAGTGTGGCGTTCCATTCTTTCTGCCTACCCCTCCGGGGAGACGGCGTGATGGTTAGTTAGTTAGTTAGTTAAAATTATTGTGTGAGAAAGAATCTTTCTTTTGGCAATATAATTAAGAAAAAAAAAAATCATTCGTTTTTTAATGTTTTCAAACAAACAAACAAAACCATCACGCCGTTTCCCCGTAGGGGTAGGCAGAGAGAATGGACCGCCACACTACTCTATCCTGACACACCTCTCTAGCTTCCTCTACATTCATACATCGAGTCATACACGCACGTCGATTCTTCCGGCTTCTGACATGACCAACTTTTAATATTTGATTAATTTGGTCATGCCATGTTTTCCTCGGTCTACCTCGACTCCTTACTCCATTTACATTGTTAACGTATACTTTTTAACCATTCTTTCTTCACCCATGCGCTCCATATGTCCGAACCAACGAAGCGAACCTTTCATAATTTTGTTCATAATACCTTCTTTCGCTCTACACTCCTTCCTAATATCAGCATTTGAGATTCTGTCGTACATCGTTCTACCACACATACGTCTTAGGGACCTCATCTCTACCGCATTTATTCTGCTCTCATCTTTCTTCTGCCAGTTCCATGCTTCGCTTCCATACATAAGGGTTGGAACCAGAACTCCATTGTGAACGGCCATTTTCGCTTTCATTGATAAATTCTTGTTTCCAATAACTACTTTTAAAGCTCCATTCACTTTGTTACCCGCACCAACCCTTCTTTCAATATCACTGTCCGTTCGGCCATCCGCTGTGAACATGCTACCTAAATACACAAATTCGCTCACCTGTTCCAAGTTCTCTTCATTTACACTTATATTACAAACTGTCATTTGCTCTTCCCTTTCAAAAACTAACACCTTTGACTTTCCGACATTCATCATTAAATCGTTCGACTTGCATACCTCATACATTCTCGACACCAAGACTTGTAATTCGTCCGCACTATCCGCAACGAGAACGGCGTCGTCCGCGTAAAGCAGACAGTTTACAGACAGATCACTCATCTTAGCACCAGCATTTATACCTTTAAGTTCTTTCATACACTTGTCCATATACAGATTGAACAACCAAGGGGACATCACGCAGCCCTGCTTAACACCCTTCGTGATATCAAACCAGGGCGTGATGTCCCCATTTACCCTAACACTGGCAGTGCTCCCTTCGTAGAGAGAAGCAACCGCCCGTATCAGTTTTGTGCTCACTCCGTATTCGGACAAGATTGACCACAGTTTTTCTCTGTTCACTCGATCATAGGCTTTTTGCAAATCGACAAACGCACAGAAAAGCTTACGGTTTTTGGCCATAAACTTCTCCGCAAGCGTTCGAAGTGCAAAAATCTGATCCATACAACCTCTTCCGGTCATAAAAGCGCCTTGAACATCCCATACTCTTTCAGTCGTCGTCTTTTTTACTCTTTCTATTAAAATTCGACCGTAGAGTTTACCAACAGCGCTTAATAGACTTATTGCCCGGTGATTTCCACAGTCCATACGAGACCCCTTTCCCTTATAAAGAGGCATGATAACAGCCCTCCTCCAGTCGAGCGGCGTATATCCCTCCTCTAAACACTGGTTAAAGAGTCTATATAACCATGCTGAAACCACCGGCCCACCGTTTTTGATAAACTCTAAGGCTACACAGTCATATCCGACAGCTTTTCCACCTTTCATACATCTTACAGCACTTACTATCTCGTTCAAATTTATTTCAGTAATTTCACTTCCGCTGTTCGTGCAACTCTCATTTGTAAAGCTCATTCTTATTGAATCTTCAGTCATTTCACTGCCATACATATCTTTAAAGTACTCCATCCATCTTCCTTGTATACTTTTGAAATCAGTAATCATTCTTCCCTCACTACTTAAAATTGCTTTCGCACAACCACTTTCGGGAGGATTTCGGGCTTTTTTGACTTCCTTCCAGAACATTTTTATGTTGCTCTGGAAGTGATTCGTCATCTTAAGTCCGTCATCCTCCTTCAGTTTATCCTTTTTCGCTCTCACTTTCAACTTGACGTTCATCTTGCAAACTTTGTACGCTTCTTTCGCTCTTTGATATTTCACGCAATCACTTTTATCCACAGACAACATATTTAACCATGCATCCTTCTTTTCTTTAACAAGATTTTTTATACAGTCATCCCACCAAGCATCTCCATTTCTCCTCCCTTGCACACATGTACCACATACCTCTTTCGCTGCTTCACATAGACTTTCTTTCAGTTTCTTCCAGGTCTCATCTATGCTTATACATTCCGATTCTCGATCACTAAGCCTATCATTCACTTTCATCATAAAACTCTCTTTTACGCCATCGTTTTGTAGTTTTTCAACTTTTACTCTAGACGGGGCGGTCACTGTCTTGTTCCTCTTGGTGCGCCAGCCTCGGAACAAATTTACCTTTGTTACCACCAAAAAGTGGTCTGTTCCGAGTTCGGCCCCTCTGAACACTCTGGTATCTACAGTGTCCGCCCGTAATCTAGAGTCCACGATGACGTAATCGATCGTCGTCCTTTCATTTCCTCTCTCCCATGTATACTGGTGGATCCTCTTATGGTCAAACATCGTGTTTGACACAAAGAGGCTCCACTCCAGGCACACACCAAGCAATCTCTTTCCATTATCATTCGTTCTATTATCACCATACTTTCCGAGACATTCTTCATAACCAGCCCTTTGAATTCCTACCCATCCATTCAAATCTCCTGCTATAATAATTCTTTCGTTCGCATTTTTACTCGCTGCTATCTCGTTTACTCTATCCCAGAACTCATCTTTCTCAGCTTCATCTTCGCTATTAATAGGAGCATACCCAATTATGAGTAGTACTCTTGTCAATCCAATTTTGAAGCGGATCCACATTAGTCTAGGATTCACACATTCGTATCCTTTCATGCATTCTATCATCCTTGGAGCTAAAATTGCTGCCACACCCTGGCCTCCTCTTTTTTCTTGTGGTACCCCTGACCACAAGACGACCTTATCCCCATGCTCTCTGGATCCACACTCTTTAACCATGCATTCAGTCACACACAGAATATCTAAACATTTATTCTCAAATTCATCGCACATCTCATTTAACTTCCCTTCCATACCTCCTCTTATGTTCCAAGTGCCGATACGGCACTCCACTCTCCTCTGTTTGCCCCCGCGGGAAAAGCGACGTGATGGGTGGCGGACCTCATCGCCGTCTCTAGGCATTTACCCGCATCACTTACAAACTACCTTAAAATTAGTTACATTATATTATTTATACACATTTTAACATTTCAAAATATCCTATACAAAATAAAACAATATATACATATTTTTCTTCCGGATTATCCTAAATTTACAGTATAAACACAAACTTTTCTAAGAAATAAATACTAATTGTGGGTTTCACCAAAATAAAATTAAAATTACAAATGTTTTTAAAATAGAATACGTTAAAAAGGGGGCCGTAAAATAATAATACGGGGCCGAAACGCTTAAATTATACTGTTTTTATGTACCCCATTTTTTATAATATTTTTATTTTTGTGACAGCTGTTTCGTCAATATATGTTGACATCATCAGGTGTTACAATAATATATCAACTGTTGTGCGAGTCATACACGCACGTGAATTTTCGAACCTTTATGTGTATTTGTTCCTATGAAAATTTGAATAATTATTTTGATATAATTTAGAAGTTCTTGCTTGATTTGAGTTAGGTATCTAATAAAAGTTAATTAAAAGAACGGTTAAGTACTTTTTATAGGAGAAAATATTAATGATCGTCACCTGAGAGTAAGAGGGTTCCAACTAACAAAATTTCACATTTGGCTTTTTTTCGTGAAAAGGGTTCTTACTAACCTTATCTATACGTACAATTAAAAAAAACATGTAAAAGTATCGTCATTATGATGTTTCGAAAATAATCAAGTTCCATCTGATAATTTAAAACGCGCGATTCACTGAAGAAGGATTCATTTAAACTTAGACCTTTTTTATTCCAACTGTTGCCAGACAAAATTTACACGTTTCTCGGTAAAAGAATCTCTGGAAATTGGAATAAAACCCTTTTATTCCAAGATGCACACCCGAAACCAACAAAACTTTGACATCATTTTTCTCAGCTTTTTACTTTTGTCAGTTGGAACCTTCTTACTCTCAGGTGACGAGATGTAAAAAACTATGTGATACATGTAAACGGAGTTTTATAATTCAACAGTTTATTTATCTTTTTAACCATTCTTTCCTAATCCATTCGTTCCATATGTCCAAACCATCTTAGTGACCCTTTCTTGTATAAATGGAAAACAATGTTATATAAATAAATTCTTAAAGTAGTGTGAATGGAAAAGAAGGCGAGGAAGGCCAAGGAAGAGATGGAATGACCAAATTAATCAATCACTGAAAGGCGGTCATGTTCGAAGTAGGAACAATCGACCAGCGGGCATGTCAAGATGTGTGAATGTAGAAGAGGCGCAAGAATTATGCCAGTATAGAACAATGTGGCGATCCATCTTCTCTGCCTACCCCTCCGGGGAAACGGCGTGATGGTTAGTTAGTCAGTTAGTTAACAGTTTATATAATACATTATCTTCCTTCACACGTCAGATGCATAAATGATCCGACAGACTTCAGATCTAAGCTGAAAACTCATATTTTTCATATATCATACCCAATTTAAAACTTGCATATTTTGTTATGATACTTTTATACTTACTAATCGATCGCGAATAACAATCAGATGCAGCGTTTACATTTAGATTTAAAACACGTCTTAATGCGCCCTTGATGTGATAACATCACAAAAACGGCGCTTTAAAAATTATTATTATAATATATGTTTATTGGGATGTTTGAAAAATACGTGTAACTAGTCTTTCTGGAACGACGGCGACGTTTCGGAGATTGTTGTAGTCTCCATCTCAAAAGTGACGTCCGGAAATGATGTATCGCCCAGAAATGACGTATGGCCGTGTGCTAACTAGCTCGGAGAGCAAAAATATTAGAGATGTCTCCTTCACTCTTACATTGCCACGGACACGACACGGCACAGCGTATAAGCAGTTAAGCATACATTACCAATCTAAAGATGGAGACTGCACCGATCTCCGAAACTTCGGACTAGAAAGATGAGTTACGCGTATTGCTACTAACCGTGAAAATCTGAGCAATTATATTAGAATATACTTAGGAAATTGAAAATAACTTTCTTTAATCCACGACATGTTTCGGAGGATACCTCCATCTTCAGGTGTAAAAATTATAATAAAAACTAAACAATGAAAGACTAATAAAAACACGCATTTAAAATTCAATAAAATAATTCATATTTAAAAATTAACCTGGGCTATTTATAATAAGTAATAACAATATTTTTTAACAGTAAGAACTAATAACTAACTAACTAACCATCACGCCGTCTCCCCGAAAGGGTAGGCAGAAAGAATGGACTGTCACACTTTAACCGATGCGGCACTCCATCCTTCTCTTTTCGCCCCGCGGGAGACGCGGTGTGATGGGTTGCGAACCTCATCGCCACCAATAGGCATCTCCCGCGCACACTTCGATCTTCCAACATCCACAAAATAAATCTAAAACAAATAATATAAAATACAATGATATAAAATAAAATAACAAAATAAAAATAATTTAATACAAAATGTTATTTTTAGATGGTGCACATTTGTCTATTTAATTTATGTTCCACGAATCCACCGTTTTTTAAATTTAGCACATAATGTAATAACACATAATGTTTTTCCGATGTTGCACATGTTGACATGGACGATCCGGACTTTTGTGTTTATTTAATTTATGTTACACGTATCCACCGTTTTTTAAATTAGCTGTTATATGATCTAATTAATGTTCCACGTATCCACTTTTTTTATTTGGCAGTAATTAGGCACTTAAAACCAACCAACACCAGCAAGAATTTTAAAAGAATATTGAAGAAATTATTCAAATTGTCATTGGAACAAATGAAAACTTTATTTTTACACCTGTCAAAATTCTAATAGATAATATAAAATAATAATGACACATGACGATAATATTAAAAAATATATAAAAAATTGTAATTTAGAAAAAACAAACATTTAAAAAGACATTATTTATAAAGAAATTATTAAATAATTAATTTGCATTTGATTGGGAATGGGAGCTTGGGAGATTAAATTTGAGGAGAAAGGAGTAAAATGAGGATTCTGATAATTTAAAAAAACTGAAGATGGAGGTATCCTCTTAAACATGTCGTGTTTTTTTAGTGTTTTTTTTTAATATTTAGTGGATTAAATGAAGTTATTTTCATTTTTATAAAGATTAATTGTATCTAAATAGAGACGAAGATGTAAATTGTTTTCTGGGAACAGAATGTGGTGGCCGAGGCGCTTACAGGACTTATGAATTGTCATTGGTTGGGTTGAGCGATCGCTTTATGTTTAACAACATTCCCCATTCCTCCTTTTTTCTTATGACCACCACGTCTGCCAAATTTTTTAGAACTTGTATATATGGTAGGATTCCACGCCTATCTTTACATATTTAAGTTCACTCTACATTAGCGTCATCTATTAAGATTGGAAGTTATTTTCAATTTCCTAAGTATCGTATATTACTATGGAATTCCACAGTGTTAATGCCTTAGCGTTCAATAAGTCAATTATATTAGAGTATAGTACCGTACCTATTTGGTAAAAACTAACATGTTTTTATGGTTTCTTGAGAAATATTAAATAATTAATTCGAATGACAACGTCTATTTTCTAGAAGACAAATATTTTTTATGCGAATGACATTTGAACATGCATTGGGCAGTTAAAACATGTCATTCACATAAAATATATTAAAACTTCTTGAAAACAGACGTTTCAACTCGTGATTATTATAAATAATGTATACTAACTCATCCACTTAAATAATATGGTTGTGAATTCCATAATTTACCACTAGAAATATGAATTATTAAATAACATTTATTATAAATATTTATTATATTATATTATAAATATTTATATTTTCGAACCTTTATGTGTATTTGTTCCTATGTCAATTTGAATAATTTATTTGATATATTTTTGTGCTAAATTTAAAAAAACGGTGGATTCGTGGAACATAAATTAAATAGACAAATGTGCACCATCTAAAAATAACATTTTGTATTAAATTATTTTTATTTTGTTATTTTATTTTATATCATTGTATTTTATATTATTTGTTTTAGATTTATTTTGTGGATGTTGGAAGATCAAAGTGTGCGCGGGAGATGCCTATTGGTGGCGATGAGGTTCGCAACCCATCACACCGCGTCTCCCGCGGGGCGAAAAGAGAAGGATGGAGTGCCGCATCGGTTAAAGTGTGACAGTCCATTCTTTCTGCCTACCCTTTCGGGGAGACGGCGTGATGGTTAGTTAGTTAGTTAGTTATATTTTTGAAGTTCTTGCTGGAGCTGAGTAAGCTACCTAATTAAAGTTAATTAAAATAACGTTTTGTAACTATTTATAGGAGAACAATAAATAGGAAAATAAATTTATAGGAATGGTGGGAAAATATGAAAAAAAAAATGTGATACGTGTAAACAGAGTTTTGTAATTTAACAGTTTATATACCTTTTTAACTATTCTTCCCTCATCCATTCGTTCCAAATGTCCAAACACTGTCCTTGCGGGAGATGCTTATTGGTGGCGTTGAGGTTCGTAACCCATCACACTGCGTCTCTCGCGATGGCGAAAAGAGATGGATGGAGTGCCGCATCGGTTAAAATGTGGCAGCCCATTCTTTCTGCCTACCCTTTCGGGGAGACGGCGTGATGGTTAGTTAGTTATAAACATACTATTAACTCACTGCATAATTAGATTCGTGCATACATTTCCCAATTAGATCCCAACCCTTGGTACCAGTACTTCAGTAGCGATAACTTCAGTTAGATATTCCAATCTACCAATTTGCAAATGACTTCCTACTAAATTTCCTACCCCCTACGTTAAGTTTTGCCACCCTCTAAGGGCAATAGAACAGACCTCTAAAACAACAGTAGCGATGGGTGATACATAAAAAATATTTACATTTTCATATCAAAACTTCACTTTGTGGTTAGACATTTAAAATTATTAACTGTTAAAATTTAGAACGCTGTGTAAAATGGTATCCCAATTTATTATTTTTTATTTTTAGCGACAGCTGTTACGCCAGCCGACGTTGGCGTCATCAGGTGTTACCATAATTTTCAAATAAATATTAATTTTAATAGTAAAACATAAAACTTTCCACATACACGAAAAAAATATTGTTACAATTGATGATGCCACTCAAATTTTGATGTCAAATTCTGATGTTAAATTCTAATGTCAAATTCTGATGTCAAATTCTGTGATATTTTGTTTTTTTATCTTGCCAGCTAATGACAGGCAAGCCAACGTTGGAACGATTGAAAAAATAATTTTGTAATTCTTTAGATTTATTTAAATAAATAAATGAAATGAAACGAAAAACAAAACACCTCTGGCGCATAACGGGCCTATAGGTCAAGTAATTAAAATCATACCTTTAATTACAAATGTGGGTGGGGGTTCGAACCAGGGGTGTGGGGTGGAAAGTTTATTTGGCGTTTTGTAAATTAATGAAACGGTTAACCCTTAATATTATTTCGCTCTTCATCATTTAGTTTTATTGTATCACCCAATATCCTGTTTTCAATTATTTTAAATCTAATTCCGCGGTTTTGTTATACCGTAAGAGTTACAGAATTATGATTTTGATAAAATCGTTATATTGTAGTTAATGGAAGATCAAATACAATAATAATTCAAATCATAATAACAGTATTGGATCGCGATATAATATCTTTTATCAAAATGGCGGAGGGATTGTATCTAATACTTAGTTTACCTATAAATAGATACTTTGTTGAATACAATAGAAGGGTTGGGGCAGGCAACAAAGTGAATGGTGCACTTAAGGTTGTCACCGAAGACAAAAACCTATCTAAAAAGCTAGAATGGCAGTGCACAATGGGTTCTTCTACCGACCCTTATGTATGGAAGCGAAGCATGCAACTGACAAATGAAGAATGAAAGTAGAATAAATGCAGTAGAAATGTGATCTCTTAGACGAATGTGTGGATACCTGTATATGATAGAGTGTCGAATGAAAATATAAGAAGTGAATGCGGTGCAAATGATGGTGTTATGAATAAAATAATGAAAGGATCATTAAGATGGTTTGGACACATGGAGAGAATGAATGAAGAAAGAATGGTAAAAAAAATATATTTTAACGATGTAAATGGAACCAGAAATATAGGAAGACCGAGGAAAACGTGGCACTATCAAATAATTCAAATTTTGAATGTCGGCCACGTGAGGAGTCGGAGAAATCGACGTGCGTGCATGACACGATGTATGAATGTTCAGAAAGCGAGAGAAATATGTCAGGAAAGAAAAGTGTGGCAGTCCATTTTTTCGGCCTACCCCTTCGGGGAGACGGCGTGATGGTTAGTTAGTTAGTTTTAGATACTTAGTATTAATTGTTTCTTGAACAATGATGTAAAACTCAACAACAACAAAACAACAAAACCATCACGCCGTTTCCCCGCAGGGGTAGGCAGAGAGAATGGACCGCCACACTACTCTATCCTGGCACACCTCTCTAGCTTCCTCCACATTCATACATCGAGTCATACACGCACGTCGATTCTTCCGGCTTCTGACATGACCAACTTTTAATATTTGCTTAATTTGGTCATGCCATGTTTTCCTCGGTCTACCTCGACTCCTTACTCCATTTACATTGTTAACGTATACTTTTTTAACCATTCTTTCTTCACCCATGCGCTCCATATGTCCGAACCAACGAAAGCGAACCTTTCATAATTTTGTTCATAATACCTTCTTTCGCTCTACACTCCTTCCTAATATCAGCATTTGAGATTCTGTCATACATCGTTCTTCCACACATACTATAAAACTCTATATTAAATAATTCATATAAATGAAAACGTCTGTCTTCTAGGAGTTTTATTAATTTTATTCTAATGGAATTACATGTTTCCCCCTTCTAAGGCATTATCAAATGATTTTTCCTTAATGAGCATGACTCACCGTTTTAACAGTCTATGCGTCCCCTTTACATTATATGTATTTCTTCATAGGTCGTTCTCTGATTTTATATTTAGTTTACTCTCTCACCCTGACGAAGCTCCGGCAGGAGAGAAACCGGTTGTTGTTACCAAATAAATTAGTGTTATAACAAATTACTAAAAGTATATTATTATTTTATTCATTATCAAAATGTCTTTTGGGCGAAACATGTCATTCCATATAAAATTTAATAAAACTCCTAGAAGACAGACGTTTTCATTTGTAATAATTATCTACTTAGTATATTATATTAAAGCGATTCGTCTAAGGACATAGACCTCTTTGGATGCAATTTTAGTGAATTCGTGAAAACCCTTACGTTCTATATATATTTCCTTCGATGTCCTTCTTTTTCGCCCTTTACGTCGATTTGGCTTGTGGCTTGCGCTGTCATGATGTTAAGAGCTTTTCAACAAAATAATAACAATAATCGGGTGTAGGTCTAGGGGATAGAACGTTTGGCTCCTGGTCCAGGGGACATGGGTTCAACCCTGGACATGACCAGATTCCTTCTTCATAATAATGAGCTATTTTCTGCTCACATTGAAGATTGTAAAATAAATTCTAATATCATTGATAAAAATCCTTGGTATTAGTCTTTTTAAAAAAAAAAAAAATCCATACAATAATCGACCCTTGTATTGACAAAGCATGGAGCTGATAAAAGAAGGATGAAAATATAATAAATGCAGTAGTAGTGAGATCACTTAGACCATATGTCCCAACCTTTTCTGAAATCCAACACCCCCTTTTCCATGCTTTATTTTATTAAAATATATATTATTATAATATTTCATAATATCAATTATTAAAATATAGTTAAATATTTTTTATATCTATTATATTTATAATCACAAAATAGAAATTATATTAATAAGTCCGAGATGAAGACACTGAGGACGATAGCAGGCAAGACACTGAGAGATCGCGTGAGTAACACCAGAGAGATATGTTTGGTTGATGATATTATAATAAGGAGCAGACAGCGAAAAAGTGTCTGGTAGGGTCTTGTTCAAATAATGGACACCACCAGATTCCCCTAAATTGCATTGCATAATCAGCCTCATGAGACTCATAATCGTGGAAGACCTCCTAAAAGATGGAAGGATACCTCACAGGAGGAGCAACACTCTGGAGAACAGACCACACAGGTCTAGGAAAAAGAAGAAGAAGAAGAAATTATATAATTGAACAAAATAACTAATTAAAAAATGCTGTTTTCAAAGTAATTTTATTATTGCTTAAAAATACATTCACCACGGCCCCCTTGGCTGCATCGACGCCCCCATTTACTTCTAAATCCGCTACCGCCCCCATAAAACGTCACAGCGCCCAATGGGGGGCGATACCGCCTCCGTTTTGAACCTATGATGTAGAACATAGGTTTCTGCCTGAAAGTCTCAAATAATAAATAATAATAATAATAATAATATGCTAACTTTTAAAGCGCCGTTTTTGTGATGTAATCACCTCAAGGGCGCATTAAGACGTGTTTTAAATCTAAAAATCTAAATGTGAACGCTTAAAAAGCGATCGGTTAAAAAGTATAATTGTTAAAATTGGGTATGAAATATGAAAAAGATGGGTTTTCAATTTAGATCTGAAATCTGTCAGATCATTTATGCATCTAAGGTGTGAAGGGAGATTGTTCCAAGCTGATGGACTGGCTACCGCGAACGCTCGATCCCCGAAATTTGTACTGTGGCAACGCTTCGGCTCAACTAATCTTCCTATTGCCGAGGAGTTCGCCGAGCAAAGTGTGAATTTCCTTGAATATAGGCTGTCCGTTATACAGAGTTCAGATATATAACTTGGTGCCATTCCATGTAGCGCTTTGAAGACTGTGCAGAAGAGTTTATACTGGATTCTTTCTGGACTTTTAAGCCAGTGAAGTTCTTTGAGATGTTGTGTTATGTGGGACTTTTTTTGAATGCCTTTAATGAGTCTTGCTGCTGCATTGAACGCAGATTGAAGTTTGTTTATTTGTTGTCGCCCACTTTGAAAACCTAGGATGTAAAAGTATCATAGTGTTTCGGCCAAAACAATGGATAAAGTAAAATATATTCCAGTTACGTATACAAGTTTTTTTACAAATACAGACAATGGGATTACGATTATTAGCTCCTTGATATAGTGATTCTATGTATGGTGGACGTTTATACCCTGAATCGCTTCAAAATAAACACACAAATTCGTTTGAGTCAGTCCTCATCCTCGCTCTTGGGATCTTCCATTTAGCGACTACTTATTGTGATTCTTAACTCAATATCCCTTTATGAAATAGATAGCCCTCAATCTACCCTTCCTCCCACGTAGAGGATAGCAAGCAGAACCTACCCCTGATTTATATAATAATAATTTTAAAAATCAATAAAACCTGATGTATAAATACTTTTGGGATTTGGATAAACCATATTTGGAAAACCATAATTACTGATCGATACTGCAACTATCTCCGAAATGTTGATCGAGAAATACGTGTTACTCAGATTTTCCCAAGATTGAAAACGTTGGTCAAGATAGACGAGTAACATGGATTTTCCCAAGATACATTTTCATCTCATTAACTGTCGTGAATATGGAGTTGACAATGATCTCCGAAACGTTAGTCGAGAAATACAAGTTACATAGATTTTCCAAAGATCCGTTTATATCTCCATAACTATTCTGAAGATGGAGACTGAAACGATCTCCAAAACGTCGTTCGAGAAAGACGAGTTATATGGATTTTCTCAAGAGTCATTTTCATTTCTATAACTTCCCTGAAGATGGAGACTGCAACGTTCTCCGAAACGTTGGTCGATATAAGAATGACGTGTTACATGGATTTTTTCAAGATTCATTTCAATTTCCATAACCATTCTGAAGATGGAGACTGCAACAATGTCCGAAACGCCGGTCGAGATAGACGAGTTATGCGGAATTTACCAAGATTCTAATAAACATGTTTCTACTAATATTTTCCTAAGATACATTTTCATCTCAATAACTGTACTAAAGAGAGAGACTGATCTCCGAAACCTTGGTCGACAAAACAGAGTTACATGAATTTTCCCAAAATCCGTTTGGACATATGGAGCGCATGGATGGAGAAAGAATGGTTAAGAAAGTATACGTCAATGATGTAAATGGAGTACGGAGTCGAGGCAGACCGAGGAAAACATGGCATGAGCAAATTAATCAAATTTTAAAGGTTGGTCATGTTAGAAGTCGGAAGAATCAATGAGCGTGTATACATCGCTGTATGAATGTGGAGGAAGCTAGAGAGGTGTGCCAGGATAGAGTAGTGTCCATTCTCTCCGCCTACCCCTACGGGGAAACGGCGTGATGGTTTGTTGTTGTTGTTGTTGCTATTAACCGTGAAAATCTACGCAATTATCTGATGTAGTAAATTTGGTTAGAATCAAAGAAAATTCTCTTATGTATAATCATTCAATTTCTTTAAAAGACTTTCTTTGAAGTAATTTGATATTGCTTCAATGGTGAAACATGAGTAGATATATTGTTTGATAATTAACTAACCGTTACGTCGTCTCCCTGTTGTCAAAGTAATCGAACAGCTACACCTCACCTGCTATATTTCCTTAGCTTCCGTTAAATATTTTCGCAAAATGCTGGTTCGTCGATTTTGCGTATTTTTTCACGACGTCCCCTACTGCTTTTCTTCTGTTTGAATCCGAAAATACCCATCAACTTGAAAATGAGAGTATTCAACGCCTGTTTTCTGCCTTTATTTATTTATCAAAACTGTCACAATGTCGCAAAAAAGTTCCAACAACCTGAGAGTCACACAGATAATAATGGAGACAGCCATGTTCGGTATCAATGTGACCCTAATGAAGAGTGGACAATGCGACTGCTGTTCTGGTGCCTGAAAACGGCAAAGCGTGTAGTTGGTCAATTTTTCTCCCCAATAAAAATGTAATAATTGCACGTCATTCTACAGGAAGACAAAACATACAAAACAAAACCATCACGCCGTTTCCCCGCAGGGGTATGCAGAGAGAATGGACCGCCACACTACTCTATCCTGGCACACCTCTCTAGCTTCCTCCACATTCATACATCGAGTCATACACGCACGTCGATTCTTCCGGCTTCTGACATGACCAACTTTTAATATTTGATTAATTTGGTCATGCCATGTTTTCCTCGGTCTACCTCGACTCTTTACTCCATTTACATTATTAACGTATACTTTTTTAACCATTCTTTCTTCACCCATGCGCTCCATATGTCCGAACCAACGAAGCGAACCTTTCATAATTTTGTTCATAATACCTTCTTTCGCTCTACACTCCTTCCTAATATCAGCATTTGAGATTCTGTCGTACATCGTTCTACCGCACATACGTCTTAGGGATCTCATCTCTACCGCATTTATTCTGCTCTCATCTTTCTTCTGCCAGTTCCATGCTTCGCTTCCATACATAAGGGTTGGAACCAGAACTCCATTGTGAACGGCCATTTTTGCTTTCATTGATAAATTCTTGTTTCCAAAAACTACTTTTAAAGCTCCATTCACTTTGTTACCCGCACCAACCCTTCTTTCAATATCACTGTCCGTTCGGCCATCCGCTGTGAACATGCTACCTAAATACACAAATTCGCTCACCTGTTTCAAGTTCTCTTCATTTACACTTATATTACAAACTGTCATTTGCTCTTCCCTTTCAAAAACTAACACCTTTGACTTTCCGACATTCATCATTAAATCGTTTAAACAACGCGTAATTTTAACATAAGAATTAAAGAACATCTTAGAAGTCTTTCTAATAATAATTTTTCGGAGTTCGCTAACCAATAAAGAAAACGGTATAGTCATGACTCTTGCCAGCATATCAGACGTTATCTTGGCAATTTATTCCTGGATGTTGGTCTTCAAATCGTTTAGGGTCCCTGAACGGTTCCTATGAACACGGGATTTCTGTCACGGGATGGCTGTTTTAAAGGAACACTTCCCAGAGCGCCTCATCTTAATTAGGGGCGATTTGTAGTGGCCGGCCCGCTCTCCCGAATGGTTCCCTTGTGATTTTTTTTCTATGAGGTTTTTTGAAATCCCGTGTTTATGTGAACCATCCAGGGACCCTAAATGATTTGAATACCAACGACCAGGAAGAAATTGTCAAGATGACGCCTGATATGCTGGCAAGAGTCATGACAAACGCCAGAAATCGGTTTACTCAGTGTATGGAGAATGGGGGACGTCACCTACCTGATTTGATCTTCAAAAACAAAAACAAAACTTTAGGTATGTATCTACATTATAAAAAACAAATAAAATATTTCGGATTTATACAATGGGTTTTAATATGTTTTGATAAAAGGAAGTTATGCTGTCGCACCCTGTGACATCCGTTCAAAAAGTAGGCCTCAACGGCAAACGCACGCTCCTTACTGTTCCAACGCATGATGCCGACTAAACTGTGTTGAGACGAAACTTTATAGTTTCGCCTCTCGAAAGAAACTACTAGCGTTCCGTTACGACATCAACCGACTGAATGGCGCGCATTTAAAAAAAGAAAGTTATGCTTCCGCATCCTGTATTATGATATGTATCTTTTTCGTCTTTCACACATCTGTCATTGTTAATATCTACCGAATGGACGTAACGATAAATAAGGGGTCTATCGAAAACCGCTATAAACGTGGATGTTCCTCATCGCGTCATATTGACGAACGGAAATATTTCTGAACTTCTGACCCTCCCTGTGGTCCAACCCTTTAAATAAATGAACAGACTGATTTGAAACGAACTATTTACAAAACCGAAAAAAAGTTTCCCTCATACTGCTCTGTTTGAAAACGTGGGTTAAAGTGAACGTATTTTAACTATTTTCAATTAACTTTTAATTAATAAATGAAAATTGTTCAAAATTTTCTTAATGAGTTTTGTGAATACTTTAAATTCAATAATTAAAACTAATTAGTTTAATAATTGAACGAGTATTTTGTGTATATACACACTTATGAATGGTACAAAAGTTTGGGAAAAGTAGCACAATGAAGACCCCTCAAAATGTTTTGAGATACATTAACTTATTTCAGTTCTTCTTTTTCTCGGCGCCACATCCCGGTGTAGGATATCGCCTTCTCTACAACAGTCCTTCACTGGCTCCTGTCCGTTTCACGATTAACAAAGTCGATGGCAAAGTAGCTGTTAGTGGCTGTTTCACGATCGACAAAATCGGTGGAAAAGTGGTCGTTTCAAGATAGTAAAAATCGGTGGCATAATGACAGTTTCAGGATAGCCAAAATTGGTGGCATAATGACCGTTTCACGATAGAAAAGTCGGTGGCATAGCGGCCGTTTCACGATAGTAAAAGTCGGTGGCATAATGACGGTTTCAGGATAGTAAAAATCGGTGGCTTAATGACAGTTTTAGAATAGTCAAAATTGATGGCATAATGACCGCTTTACGATAGACAAAGTCGGTGGCATAACGGCCGTTTCATCATAGTAAAAGTCGGTGGCATAATGACAGTTTCAGGATGGTCAAAATCGGTGACTTAATGACCGTTTCACGATAGACAAAGTCGCTGGCACAATGGCCGTTTCACGATAATCAAAGTCGGTGGCATAGTGACCGTTTCACGAAAGTGAAACTTGGTTTCGAAGGTCTTGGCAAAGTCGGTGTAACTTTTTTTGATGATTTATTTTAAACATCCTGTTGCAAACCAGATTCGGAACGATTCGTTTTAGTGGTTGTCTCGTTGTTAACTTGGGGACCTTTTTCAAATTGAAAAAACACAAACATGGATTTGTGACGAAAGTGAAAAAGTGTCCAATCTATCCCGAGTCGGGGGCAATATCTCTACACAATTTATTACAGCGCAGTACCCAGATGAAAGTTAAGTGAGCGGGTTATAGGATTTTGCCCCCGAAACAATATAAGACGTATGTACCTTCTATTAAAAAAAGTATTTGGAATATACACCATAGTTTAAATAGCTGGTGTTAATTATTTAAACATAATATAAAACTCTGTTACAAATATTACAATTGATTAAATAATGCATAGTTTATGCGGAAACACTTTGATATTTCAACATTATTGGTTTGTAAGACCTGACGATGCTAACATCGGTTATCGAAACAGCTGTCGCAACTCTCTCTCTCTGGTTGCAATCCTGGGATTGGTTTGCGGCAATTTCCTCTATTATTCTCTTCCATTCTTCCCTTTCTTGTGCGGCTCTTTTGAAATCTGCATATCATGAGCAGCGCACGTCCACCAACAGGTCCTCCAGGTACTCTTGGCGTGGGCGCCCCTAGAGTTTGTCCCCTCGGTCATACCCTCCATTATGGCATGCAAGAAGCCTTCTTGTTGTATTACATGGCCGATCCATCTTGCACGCCTTTCGGACAAGGTCCTGAGCAGGTGCCTTCCTCATTCGATTCTTTGGAGAACCTCCTCATTTGTAATGTGGTCTCTCCAGGAAATTCCTAATAGTCTTCTATCGGACCACATCTCAAAAGCCTCTAGTCTCCGTTTATCTTTTTCGGATAGACACCATGTCTCGCAGCCGTACATCAAGATTTTCCATACATACATAGGTCTTGATGAGGAGTATTCTCAGTTTTAGGTCTATATTATTCGATTCTATTGTCGCGACAATTTTTTTTGTATGTTTTGATGATTTGGTGATACAACATTTTGAATGTATACAAATACTTGTAGACGAATACTGGATTTTACCCATTGCGGGTTATCAATCAAATCCAGTATTTGTCTACAAGTATTTGTGTACATTCAAAATGTTGTAAAACAAAAACTGGTCCAAGTTATAGCATATACATTGGAGTGACATCTCCAGGCGTTATCTAGCAATACGATAATGGCGGTAGCCTTTCACATTGCGTTAAAAAGATCTTCTGCTTAATGCTTAAAATCCAATCTTCATAGATGGCACTAGTGTGTAGATTAAAACTACCATGTGTTGTGTGGTGTTACAGATTAACATATATACAAATTGAAAAAAATTGTCAGACATGGTGGTCATAAGAAAATGTGGAATGGGGAACGTTGTATTACATAAAGCGTGCGCTTAACCCAACCAATGACAGGTCATAACTAACTAACTAACTAACTTACCATCACGCCGTCTCCCCGGAGGGGTAAGCAGAAAGAATGGAACGCCACACTGTTCTGTCCTGACATACTTCTCTCGCTTCCTCCTACATTCATACATCTTGTCATGCACGCACGTCGATTTCTCCGACTCCTCACGTGACCGACATTCAATATTTGATTGATTTCATCGTGTCACGTTTTCCTCGACCTTCCTCTATTTCTAGCTCCGTTCACACCGTTAACATATACCATCTTAACCATTCTGTCTTCACTCATTCTTTCCATGTGTCCAAACCATATTAATGTCTTACATTTGTCTTAGAGATCTCATTTCTACTGCATTTATTCTACTTTCATCCTTCTTTTGCCAGCTCCATCCTTCACTTCCATACATAAGCGTTGGCACAAGAACACCATTGTGCACTGCCATCTTAGCTTTTTTGGATAGGCATAGTCATAAGTCCTGTAAACACCTCGATCACCATATCGTCACCTGAGAGCAAGAGGGTTCCAACTAACAAAATTTCACATTTGGCTTTTTTTCGTGAAAAGGGTTCTTACTAACCTTATCTATACGTACAATTAAAAAAAAACATGTAAAAGTATCGTTATTTTGATGTTACGAAAAGAATCCAGATCCATTCACTGAAGAAGGATTAATTTAAACATAGAACTTTATTATTCCAAATGTTGTCAAAAAAAATTTACACGTTTCTCGGTAAAAAAATCTCTGGAAATTGGAATAAAACCCTTTTATTCCAAGATACACACCCGAAACCAACAAAACTTTGACTTAATTTTTTTCAGCTTTTTACTTTTATCAGTTGGTACCTGCTTACTCTCAGGTGACGATATTCTGTTTCCAATTTGCATCTTCGTCTCTATTAAGATACAATTAATCCTTGATTTGATGATCTTTATACGCGAAATCTTAAAACATTTTTTTACGAATTAGTTTTACTGGAGTGTCGTATCAAAACAGGGCGGAATCTCAGACTCAGAACAAAGGCAGCAGCCCCTCCGGTTTGACGCCACTCGTACAGAGGCTCATAAAGCTATGTCGAGGGGGACAGCTTTACGAGTGCCAGACACCGGAGAGGCTGCGCTGGTAGCAGATCTCAAAGGGACTCGATTGTAGGCCGGGCGAGACTTACTGTTGACATTTATTACGTCAGCGTGTGGAAAACTACGCATTTGTACATTATTTCATTTTCTTTTCACGTTTCAGCATTTTGTTAGGTTTCGTAAATAACAACGTATAAACCGTTTTTTTCTAACTAACCTACAAAACCAATGCCCATTGCCCGTGCATACGATCGATCATTCCTCAATTTCAACAGCTGACAATGATATCGTTCCCAAAAACTCCACAAAGCTACTTGGTGTCTAAAATTCCAAATTAATAACACGGTCAGCGCTAGTTTCATCCACCTAAGACAATTAAAATCCTTCAAAAGGAGTATTTCTCTTGACACTTTCAAAACTCTTGTAAATTCCTTCGTTGTGTCATGACTTGCTTATTTTAATGGAATTTATGCAAACATTCCAAAACAACAAATAAACAAACTTCAATCTGCGTTCAATGCAGCATTAATGCTCATTAAAGGCATTCCAAAAAAGTCCCATATAACACAACATCTCAAAGAACTTCACTGGCTTAAAAGTCCAGAAAGAATCCAGTATAAACTCTGCTGGACAGTCTTCAAAACGCTACATGGAATGGCACCAAGTTATATATCTGAACTCTGTATAACGGACAGCCTAAATTCAAGGAAATCCACACTTCGCTCGGCGAACTCCTCAGCAATAGGAAGATTAGTTGAGCCGAAGCGTTGCCCCAGCACAAATTTCGGGGATCGAGCGTTCGCGGTAGCCGGTCCATCAGCTTGGAACAATCTCCCTTCACACCTCAGATGCATAAATGATCCGACAGATTTCAGATCTAAACTGAAAACCTATCTTTTTCATATTTCATACCCAATTTAAACATTTATACTTTGTTCTACTATACCTTTTAACCGATCGCGAAAATTTAGATTTTTAAATTTAAAACACGTCTTAATGCGCCCTTGAAGTGATTACACCACAAAAACGGCGCTTTAAAAGTTGGCATATTATTATTATTATCTATATAAGGAACAAAAAATCCCACTGCATTTCTCTTGGGCATGCTGGGGAACAATAGTTTACAGATAAGGAGGGATGGGTGCACACTCACCCATTTCTTCAGACTTATTAGTGGATTCTTTGAGAATCCCGTCTTCTTTTTTTTCAAAACAAATCAAAGACATTACAAACAGGAAAATGTTTAAGGCATCTATTGAGTACAGATAAAATATTATAAAAATACAACATAGTACCAGGAACGTATCAGAGATGGTTCGACATACTTTCTAAAGTCAAGAGTGATTGTCTCCTGAACGTACCTTCACTAATATGAATGACGCGTTCAGCAGACTAACTGCTCTTCCCACCGGTGTCACCAGAGGCAGATTGGTTCTGGTGGCCAGTAGGTAAAACAATCTGTTCTGTCGCTGTCGGAGAAATCTGTCAGGAACAAAAAGACCAACATTCTCTAGCACGGAATTCGTCTCATACGGAATTTTGGAGGCAATCCATCTTAATGTTGCGGATGGTTATCTTCGACAGCGTCAGCACAGACTGTTTTAGCTCCCAGCATGGAGAACCAACCTGCCTATGGTGATGCCGGTGAGGAGAGCAATTAAACTGCTGTACATGCTCGCTTCCGAGATCGATGTCTTTCATATTCATGAAAGTTCGTTCAGAAGACAAATACTCTTGACTTTGGAGAGTATCTTGTATTCCTTGTATCTCTCCGTACAGCAGTACGCTTTTAACGCTACTGCTGAATATTTCGAGCTTGAACTTTTTCGAAATGATACCGGAACGCCATACCAGACGAAGCATGGCGAAAGCTCCCCTTGGCTTGTTGAGTCTGCTGGCTACATCTTCCTCCGTACCTCCCGAGGGGTGCTACAATCCTACAAAATTCCACCACGAAGTAAATTTCCTATATCGTACCCTTCCCATGTTAGTTAGGCATCACATATAAAAAATGGTCTTATCTTTGGATTTAATGTGAAAAAATGATATACGGCTCGATATCTGGAATATTCTAAAATAAATTACCATATTTATGTGCAATATTGGAATAATTTATTATTATTTTACGATGCTTATATTTTTATAAGACAGATGGCGGTTCATTCATAGTCCGCGCGACATTACTCCAGCAATAATGACACTTCCAATAATAAATCATCAATTTATCAGAGCCGATAAATCAAACACCCTTTGGCTCTGCTCCTGACAGAGGTATTAGACCAAGAGTGGAGCACGCTGTATAACTGTGCCGAAACAGTGGCGTCCACTTTCTTATAATATTTAATAATTCTGAAATTTTTTAAAATGAAAATGACTTTATTATATAGTATATAATATATTGAAATGATAAATTATAATAGTATGAACGAATAATTGTAAAATCTGTAACTAATATGTATGTAATGTAATTTGTTCCAATGATAATTTGAATAATTTCTTCAATATTATTTTTATGTTCTTCTTGGTGTTAGATTGCTTTAAGTTTTTCAATTTTGACCTTTAAAGTTTAATGAATATGGTCATGCTATGTTTTCATCGGTTTTCCTCGATTCCGTTCTCCATACACATCGTAAACTTTTACTTTCTTAACCGTTTTTTCTCCATATTTGCGCTTCATATGTCCGAAGCAATACAGCAATCCTTTCCACAGTCGGAGAATCGAAGTGAGTGTATGACTTTTTGAATGAATGTGGAGGAAGCCAAAGAGGTGTGTCAGGATAAAGTAGTGTATGTCCATTCTTTCTGCCTACCCCTGCGGTGAAACGGCGTGATGATTTGATGTCGTTGTTTTAAATAAAATAAAGCTTCTTCTTCTTCTTTTAATAGATCTGACAATCTGTGACACAGAAATCATGTCTCGTCGGATGATGAGATCCATCTGTCCCTTCATCTCTTAGGCGGTCTTCCAGGTGGGCGGTGTCCAAAGAAGATTTCATAAACGGCTGTATATGCAAGTCTGTCACCATCCATTCGGGCTACATGGTCCCTCCAGTATCCTCTTCTGGATCTACTCCACTGAACGATATCCTCTATTTCGCAAGTTTTTCTTATGTCTACGTTTCGGACACAATCTCGGAGAGTTTTTCCAGTAATAGATCTTAGGACCTTCATCTCCGATGTTCTTAGTAGTCCCTTGGTTCGCACAATGTCAGCCCGCGTCATGATAGGTCGCACGCATGTTTTATAAATTCTGATCTTGCTGTCGATACGTATGTGCTTGTTCTTCCAGACCAGATTTTTCAGACATTTTTTTTGTTTTGTTTTATTTAATTAGGGTAACATACAGCGATATCAATAACATATATATATATATATATATATATATATATATATATATATATATATATATATATATATATATATATATATATATATATATATATATATATATATATATATATATATATATATATATATATATATATATATATATATATATATATATATATATATATATATATATATATATATATATATATATATATATATATATATATATATATATATATATATATATATATATATATATATATATATATATATATATATATATATATATATATATATATATATATATATATATATATATATATATATATATATATATATATATATATATAGGGTGTCCCTTATTTTTCAAAGTTTTAATTTTACAATGCATAGGCTATTGTTTTATTCATTTGGGCCTAAAACATCCGAAACCAAATTTTTTTCCTTATTCGGAACAGTGTAACCCGTGCCGACTTGCGCGCAAAGATGTCCCATACAAATTGCGTCACAGGAGCGGCGCGTTGTCGTTGTTATTAGCATTTAGTTTCGGCTTATCGGGTAGGAACCATGGATTGTTTTATATTTCGAAGATGTCAGTAGAACTAAGAAGCAATTAAAAAAGTATTTTCTTGGTTGGTGAAGTAAATCATCAAATAACAGGTGCAAACAACTATCTAATCTTCAAGTTCTCGCAGTTCTATTTTTCAAAATACGTGAAGTTAATTTGACTGTTAATGAAAGCGCAAATCTTGTCATTCTGGAGTCCAATATATTCTGAAAAAAGGCTAGAATACCTACCAGAGCTGTTCGTAATTATGTTAAGAAGTTAGTGGATCTTTATCAGGTCTGATGAGAACTGAAAAAAATAACAAGAAGATTCAGGGCTTACATAGGCGCCGCGAAGAAAACTTTCAACTTGAATTAGATAATTTATTCGATACCGCACACGCCGATGCTCTTGAAT
Organism: Lepidostoma basale; assembly: GCA_022606425.2. Taxonomy (NCBI): domain Eukaryota; kingdom Metazoa; phylum Arthropoda; class Insecta; order Trichoptera; family Lepidostomatidae; genus Lepidostoma; species Lepidostoma basale. Next base: position 338,523 of record JAHDVF020000291.1, on the reverse strand, counting down.
GTGCTATGATACGACAGCATCATATACAGGATACTTGAACGGAGCTTGTGTGCAAAAACTAGAAGGAGGTTTGTTATTCTTTGCTGGCCGCCATCATATATAAGAACTGATGCTCAAAAGTGCGTTTGAATCGCAAAATCGATTGTACGAGATGATTATAGGGAACTCATATTGAGCATGCTATTGTTTTTCTGGGTGGAGGCAATGAAAATAAAATAAACAGACCTGCTGGCCCAATGCATCAAGCACGATGGATGACAAGAGCTATTTACTCCTTAAAAATACGTTTGCTGCGGTCCCAGTTTAAAATGTGCGCTAAGGACAAACAAGCTTTACCAGATGTTTGTTAATTTATTGTGTCAGTTTATGTAAAGCCCTGGCTTGAATGTAGTTTGGCGATAAAAGCTCCAAATGAAGATTTTTGTTTTTTAAAGACCTTAAAAGATTACGAAGAAGTTGACGATTTCCAAAGCGGCTTTAAAGAAGTTCAGTCAACATTTGTGGTACTTGTCAGAGAAAATAGCCGTCCTTTTAATTTTTGATGACAACGTTGATGAGCAGACCAAAGGAAACATTGTAGAAAACTTACAAAAATAAAGTTTTGGTGAATCGGGAAAGAGATATGTTCCATCGAACGAACAGATGTCTGGCTCTCTATATGGTACGTAAGTAGGGTTTAATCTAGTATTTAATTTAGAACTAATTTGTTTTATTTATAGGTACTACAAGTATTTGTTATCTTGTTTAATGGAAATCTTTGAGTGATTTTGTTTCTGTAAAGAGAAAATATTTATTTTCACAACTAAAACATGATAGTATTATAATTTCCTTAAAGAAATTGTATCTTCATAGAAAGACAGCGCGGCGTTTGTGGAAGTTAAAAAGAAGGTTACTAGCTTAAAAGCAGTAAATGACACAGCTGAAAGAGCTGTTAATCTTATGACAGACTTTCATGGTTTGACTACCGCAGATGAAGAACATAAGCAGTTCATATTATGTTGTGTGCAAGAACATAGAAAAATTTACCCAGACTGTAAAAAAAGAGATTTCGAAGAGGAAATATCCAAGTAAATAAATATAAATTTGGATCTTTTTTGATGATTACAAGAAGAACATTATATAAATATGTGTTTTCATCAATATTTATCTAACATAGTGGTTTTATGTGATCATCTACAACTACATTTAAGAGACACTTAAATCACCTATTTTTTAAAACTTTGAGGGCAAGTCGGCACGGGTTAGAATTAACGTAGGAAGTTGAAATTCTGTATTTGGGTAACTAGTAGACTATTAAACATAATTAGGGGGTATGCGTTTCAATAATCCAAAAAAAAAATTTTTTGCCCATATAAGGGACACCCTAATATATATATATATATATATATATATATACACGCCGAAATTTTGCTCCGATCATTTTCTTAAAATTTCGCTCGTTCAAATGAAAAACATCAATGTCTCCAAAATGCTTGTTGTAGTTGTCACAGATTCGATGCAATGCCGTGCTCTGAGCGTAGTTAGTGCGATAAACAGAAAAATGGAAAACTTGGCTCGCAGTGTGTCTCGTGCGAGACATGGGGGTATTGCGAATAAAGGCCGTGCCACACTGTTTGAAACAAACTCTCCACAGGGGTGACCTTGGTGGAGAGCTGTGGAGCCCACGGTTGGTGTTGCGTCCACACACTGCTGTAAACAAGCTCTCCACACGTGGAATGCGTGTTTAAACGCGCGTCCGTCCACAAAGTTTGTTGAAGGTCAAACGAATTTTGGTTTCAAACAAGTGTCTACACAGTTTTAAACCGCCGGTGGAGACCGATGTGGAGAGCTTGTTTAAAGCAGTGTGGCCCGCCTTTTAAGAGATTTTTTTTTTAATATTTGAAATACAATCACCTGCCGCCGATGCTGTATAGGGTGTATCCACAATCCTTCTTCATAATCTGGAGTAACAAAGATGGATGGTCCGATTAGAAGGTATATTCCCGATGTCCAGACTTACTGCGCCACACTATCCGCCCTAAATGCGGCATTAACCATAAAAGACATGTGCTATTCGTGCGGTCAACTTCGAGTCGCCGCTTATTAACAGATGCGCCCTTTTGGAATTATTTTGTAAACACGCCTACAGTAAGATTACGGAAAGGGCGAAAGAATTTGTTAAAGTTGGAAGAAATATATGATTTATTTATTAATACATGATACAAATAACATATATTAGAAGAAAAAAAAAACACTTGGAAAAAATACAGTAAGGCCAATTACATGCTAGCACAAATATACTCGTATAGGGTGTTTTTTTAGAGGTTTATTTGAAAACTGGCAACATTGTTTCAACAGACTGTCAATTTGACAGTTGACATTTGATTTGTAGTCAATACGTTTTGCCATTTTACCATAACTAGACTGACGTCAGAACAATATACATTTATTTGATTATGTATAATATTTTCTATATTTTTAATTTCTATCAACAACAACAACAAACCATCACGCCGTTTCCCCGCAGGTGTAGGCAGAGAGAATGGACCGCCACACTACTCTAACCTGACATACATCTCTAGCTTCCTCCACATTCATACAGCGAGTCATACACGCACATCGATTCTTCCGGCTTCTGACATGACCAACCTTTAAAATTTGATTAATTGGGTCAAAGTGTGTTAATATCTTCCTCTTCTTCTTCTTCCTTATTGTAGACCTATGTGGTCTGTTCTCCAGAGAGTTGCTCCTCCTGTGAGGTAGATTCCCAGCTGTCCTTCCATATTTTAGGGGGCCTTCCACGAAGACGAGTCTTGTTAGGTTGATTATGCAATGCAATATAGGGGACTCTGGTGGTGTCCATTCTTTGAACATGACCGTACCAGTCCCTTTTTCGCTGCTTGCTCCATCTTATAATATCCTCAACCTCACATATCTCTCTTATTCTGGTGTTTCTCACGCGATCCCTCAATGTCTTGCCTGCTATCGTCCTCAGTGTCTTCATTTCGGAAGCCCTCAAAACTTGTTTAGTCCTTACTGTGTCTGACCTTGCTTCAACGCCATATGTTATTATTGGTCTTACGCATGCTTTATAGATTCTCATCTTACTCTTAATATTATATTATTAATATAACAATTCTCGTGTTAATATAATTTTCAATAATGCGACATCACAAATTAAGTGCTTCATACGAAAGTATACTTAATCAACTAACTAACTAACCATCACGCCGTCTCCCAGAAAGGGTAGGCAGAAAGAATGGACTGTCACGCTTTAACCGATGCGGCACTCCATCCTTCTCTTTTCGCCCCGCGGGAGACGCGGTGTGATGGGTTGCGAACCTCATCGCCACCAATAGGCATCTCCCGCGCACACTTCAATCGTAAAACATCCACAAAATAAATCTAAAATAAATAATATTAAATACAATGATTTAAAATAAATGAACACAATAAAAATAATTTAACACAATCTTATTTTTAGATTGTCTTTTTAATTTATGTCCCACGTATCCACCGTTTTTTTAATTAGGCACTTAAACAAACCGACACCAGCAAGAACATTAAAATAATATTAAAGAATTTATTTAAATTGTCGTTGGAACAAATGAAACATTTATTTTTACATCTGTCAAAATTCTTAAAATAAACTAAAAAACTTGTATAATTTTTACATCAAAATGGAACAAACGTATTACGTGTCACAATTAACAATTATAAAGTGCAGGCGGTTTCTAGCAATGCGGTAAATGGCGGTAGCCTTTCACATTGCGTTAAAAAGATCTTCTGCTTAATGCTTAAAATACAATCTTCATAGATGGCGTTAGTGTGTAGATTGAATATACTACCATGTAAAGGGTGGTGTTGGAGATTAACATATATACAATTTCCAAAAATTTGTCAGGTGGTCATAAGAAAAAATAAGGTGGAATGGGGAATGTTGTATTACATAAAGCGTGCGCTTAACCCAACCGATGACAGGTCATAAGTCCTGTAAACACCTCGATCACCATATTCTGTTTCCAATTTGCATCTTCGTCTCTTTTGAGATACAATTGATTCTTGAATTATAAAGTGCGTCAAAAATCAAATTGACCAAAACAATTCACTTTACACGAAATATCTCCAAATTTACGGGAGCACCATTTGAACCAAACCAAATTTTCAAAATCAGAACCATATTTACTTAATCAAATAGTTCAAATTTGCTTTGAAACGTATTCTAAAGAGTTAATTTACATTATATATTGTATTATATGTATGTATATAGACGAACTTTAACATCTCTTGTGGCGTCACCTAGATCGTGACGTCATTTGGCATTGTTTCATGTTATCTCAAGAGCACCGAGGATCTAATCAAATTTTCATTAATATCGTTTCCCTCTCCACCTTTCTCTGGTAATTTATCGAATTGACGTGATTGGTCGGAAGGAAAACGCTGAAAAACAAAGGAAACCCGATTTTATTGCTGCTACATTATTCGCGGCACGGTTATTCAACGGTATCGAATGCCGTTCGATATTTCAAATAATAATTTGACATCTCCCTTTCACTTTATCAAGGGACACGAAATCTGACTAGCAAACTAAAATAATTGATACGCTTTTGTGTATTTATTTTTTTACAGCGACACTCTTTTGTTTCGATTTGTTTTTTGTTTTCACCCGTTTATGCGCCCAAAGACTTCAAATATTTATTGTTCACGTAATACAGAACGTAAACAAAATATACTTTCTTTTTTTACTATTACTTTTTGTTGCGATAATAACTTTTCCGAATTTGCAAAAAAAATATCATTCGTTCAATGAAGATAATGGCGTTGAAATTTAACATATTAATAATATAAATATAACTAACTAACTAACTTACCATCACGCCATCTATCCGAAGGGGTAGGCAGAAATAATGGACTGCCACACTTTAACCGATGCGGCACTCCATCTACAAAATATATCTAAAACAAATAATATAAAATATAATAATATTAAAAAAAAAAACAAAATATAAATTATATAACACATAATGTTCTTTTAGATGGTGCACTTGTTGTCAGCTTTTGTGTTTATTTAATTTATATTCCACGTATCTTCCGTCCTATTAAATTTCTGTAATTAGGCACTTAAAACAACCCAACTCTAGCAAGAATTTGGAAATGTTATCAATTTTAGAAATTTTAAAAATTAAAAATAATAAAAAAATATTATATATAATCAAATAAATTTATTACATTTTGAATGTATACAAATTCTTGTAGACGAATAATTGTTAATAATTAATTGTATCTCAATAGAGACGAAGATGCAAATTGAAAACAAATTTGACAGACATGGCGGTCGTAAGAAGGGCGGAATGGGGAATGTTGTGTTACATAAAGCGTGCGCTTAACCCAACCAATGACAGGTCATAAGTCCTGTAAACGCCTTGATCACCATATTCTGTTTCCAATTTGCATCTTCGTCTCTATTGAGATACAATTAATCCTTAAATAAATTTATATTTAAGCCCAAAACTTTATTTGTTTCCTTTGTCACAAGATCTGTAAATAGATGCTAATAAGAACTTTCAATATTTTTTTAAAAATTTCAAAATATAAGTTACAGCAAAAACATATAAAACATTTTAACATCTGTCAAGACTGACTTCATTAATACTTTAAATATTTTTTTGTGAATGAATACTTATACTTGTATACGAAATTCTGGATTTTCACCAAAAGGTGGTCAATTCAAATTTAATTGTATCTCAATAGAGACGAAGACGCAAACTGAATATGGATGATCAAGGTGTTTACAGGACTTATGACCTGTCATTGGTTGGGTTAAGCGCACGCTTTATGTAATTACAACATTCCCCATTCCACCTTTGTTATGATCATGCATGACAATTTTTTGGAAGATGTATATATACTTCAAAATCCATACCTATCTTCACGTGTCAGTTTCAACTATCCATCTATGTAGATTTGGTTGCACTTTGAATACATTCAAGATTAACTTATACAACCGATACTAACGCCATTGGAGAATGATTTGAATTGACCACCCTTTGGTGAAAAATCCAGAATTTCGTATACAAGTATAAGTATACATTCACAAAAATATTTGTAATTATTCTGGTCAACTATTTGGCAATTAGAATGGAATAATACTCCTGGCGACTTCTAACAATACGTTTATAGGCTACAGCCTTCGCATTGTGTTAATAAGGTAGTTTGCTAAATGCTGAAAATCATTCTCCATAGATGGCGTTAGTGGGTCGGTTGTATAAGTTAATCTTGAATAGATTCACAAGTGCAACCAAATCTACATAGATGGACAATTAAAACTGACACGTGAAGATAGGTATGGATTTTGAAGTATATATACATCTTCCAAAAATTTGTCATGCATGATCATAATAACAAAGGTGGAATGGGGAATGTTGTAATTACATAAAGCGTGCGCTTAACCCAACCAATGACAGGTCATAAGTCCTGTAAACACCTTGATCATCCATATTCAGTTTGCGTCTTCGTCTCTATTGAGATACAATTAAACTTTAAATATTTATTTTGAACTTCAATTTTATCAACTATCGTGAAGATGGATTCAAGCAATGTTCTCCGAAATGACTGTAGTAAAAGACACCTTGGTGTGTAACACGATTTTGCCAAGAATCCAGAAGACGAAGAAGAAGAAATCTTTCGTACCTATATTTAAACTGTATTTTCTGTGGTATTGTTGCAACTTGTTTGTTCTTCAATTTACTATCTCGCTACGGTGCACATTTTTTTTCTTTTACATGATTTTTGTCCTTTCTAAATTCCAGGCATTGTTCCTCAGTTGGCTCAGTCCACACAAAGCGTACGTGAATTGAAATTTCAGTAGCACACCGCTTGCCCTACGTAGAGTAAAACAATAAACCCCTTAATCAAGGGGTTGCCAAATGGCGATTTGGAAACCAAATTATTTATAAATAAAACTTAAACAATTAAAAAATTAACTAACCATCACGCCGTCAAACGAATTAAAAAAATATCAAGTAAATCATGAAACTGACAAAAGAAGGATGACAGTAGAATAAATGAAGTATTCCATAAATAAGAGTCTGTACAGGAACACCATTGTACACTTTCGTTTTATTTTTTTTTTAATAGGATTTTGTTAAGAATGGATTTGAATGGACTGCCATACTTTTCTTTCCTGACATATTTCTTTCGCTTTCTCAACATTCATAGATCGTGTCATGCACGTGCGTCGAGTTCTCTGATTCTTCACGAGACCGATATTCAATGTTTTATTTATTTGATCGTGCCACGTTTTCCCCTATTTCGAGTTCTATTTACATCGTTAACATATAATTTTTTACCATTCTTTCTTCATTCATTCTTTCCATATGTCCAAACCATCTTAACGATCCTTTCATTATTTTGTAAATTCTGAAATAAGAAAGATCTGCAATGTGGAAGATGTCGTGCGATGGGGAAGACTGAGAAGACGCTACTGGAGAGATCATGTGGAAAGAGCATGTTCTGAAAGTAGGATAAATATAGCCGCTTCATTCTTCTTCATTCATTCTTTGCATGTGTCCAAACCATCTCAATGATCCTTTCATTATTTTGATCATAACACTATCATTCGCATCACATTAACTTTTCATATTTTCATTCGACACTCAGAGTATCAACACATTCGTCTAAGAGATCTCATTTCTACGGAATTTTTCTACTTCCATCATTCTTTTACCAGTTACATGCTTCGCTTTCATACATTAGGGTCGGTACAAGAACACCATTGTGCGCTGCCATTTTAGCTTTTTGAAAAGGTTTTTGTTTGTGAGGACAATTTTAAGTGCACCATTAACTTTGTTGCCCGCCCCAACCCTTCTTTCAATATCCCTCTCCACTCGCCCATATTTTATAAACATACTACCTAAATATACAAACTCATTTACTTACTCCAGATTTTCACCATTTCTTATTTATCATCGATGGCTAATTTCATCACGTCGCACTTCCGTAAAAAAGTGCGCACGCAGCTCTCAGTTTTTCCCTCAAGAAGTATAATCTCTGTTTTAATATCAAAAATTGAGTTTTATACAATTGTCGCGACAGCGTTTCCGTAACCGATGTTATCAACGTCAGGTGATATATATTCAAAAAAATAAAGATAAATACAGAAAGATTTCATTTAAATAGTAAACACGATTATTAATAGGGGAAGAAACTACATACAATTATATTAGCAATTAAGACGGGAAAACAGAGTAATTAAGTGACGATGGTAACACTGGTTACTGAAACAGCTGTCGCGACGATGTTATAAAAATAAACTAAATTTTTGATATTAAAACAGTGTTTTTAATTTAACAGTGAATTATGTTAAAATATCACAGTATTTCCGCCAAAACATTGGATTATCTGAGTATAATTTGTATTAAGCATGAAACTGGCAAAAGAAGGATGAAAGTAGAATAAATGCAGTAGATATGAGATCTCTTAGACGAATGTGTGTCTACTCTGTGTGTGATACAGTTTCGAATGAAAATATAAGAAGTGAATGCGGTGCGAATGACGGTGTTATGAACAAAATAATGAAAGGATCATTAAGATGGTTTGGACATATGGAAAGAATGAATGAAGAAAGAATGGTAAAAAAAATATATGTTAACGATGTAAATGGAACCAGAAAAAGAGGAAGGCCGAGGAAAACGTGGCACGATCAAATAAATCAAATATTGAATGTCGGCCATGTGATAAGTCTAAGAAATCGACGCGCGTGCATGAAACGATGTATGAATGTTGAGGAAGCAAGAGAAAAATGTCAGGAAAGAAAAGTGTGACAGTCGGTTTTTTCTGCCTACCCCTTCGGGGAGACGGCGTGATGGTTAGGTTAGGTTAGGTTAGGTTAGGTTAGGTTAGGTTAGGTTAGGTTAGGTTAGGTTAGGTTAGGTTAGGTTAGGTTATGGTTAGTTTGTTAGTTAGTTTAATTTCTATTATAAAGGTTGGAGATCCCTGACCGGCCAAGCGGGGAGTGGCGAGATGCGGTCACTTTTGTGAATCACTCCACAGACGGCATTAATTCAGACTCCTGCACGGAGGCACTGGCGTATTTGTCTACCTAGAGCGAAAATTAATCGTGTTTAGTTTACACGTTGGACCGTCTTTGATGGCAGTTGGCATACGAACCATACGTACGTCTGGCCCGCGAGGCAGTCGGACTCACTCGGCTTTGTGGTATTGCCGGATGTTAGTTAGACAGACAACTGCACGGATAATGAGGGCAACACGTGCACGAGAAACTATTTGGTCACATTATACAGTCATATTTTATTGTCATTATACTAATTATGAAATAAAATATTAGGTCCTTACATATGAAATTGGCGTTTTATATGGGAGGAACATAAAGTTGATTTTTTTAAAATATAATATATTTATTTAATCAAAGTATGTACCATTGCTATCTATGCACTTTTGCCATCTCATAGGTAGTTCATCGATCCCTTTATTAAAAAAACCATTCGGACGGGAATCAATAAAATCTTTGAAGTCGGTTTGGACTGCCCCATCGGAGTTGAACTTTTTCCCTTGCAAAAACGTTGGAACCAAAAACGCACTGTGTTTTCTTTTGCGGCACCGTCACCATACACATCATTAATCCTTCGAGCTGTTTCTGCAGCACTGGTGCCACGGTGGAACTCGTACTCGTAAATAACGCGATATTTCAAGTTTTCCATTTTGTAAACTGAGTGACGCAAAGAAAAAAAACAATTGAGGAAAAAACAAATTAATTATAATTTTCGAAACACAAAAACTTGAGTAAAAAGCTGTATAACTTTGAATTTGGAATTCCTAACCAAAGAGAAGATATTTGAGATCAAAGTTGCCAGTACGGCAAAACGCCAATTTCATATGTAAGGACCTAATATATTATTGTCTTTAAGATGGATTTCCTTCTGTATTAGTTTACACTTTGTGCTGTGGAATCATATTGGAGTAAATATAATTACATTTAGTATTACAAAATCTGTATATGATAGAGTGTCAAATGCAAGTATAAAAAGTGAATATGGTGCGAATGAAAGTGTTATGAACAAAATAATGAAAGGGTCATTAAAACGATTTGGACACATGGAAAGAATGAGTGAAGACAGAATGGTAAAGAAGGTATATTTATGTTAACGGCGTGAACGGAGCTAGAAATAGAGGAAGGCCGAATAAAACGTGTCACGATCAAATCAATCAAATATTAAATGACGGTCACGTGAGGAGTCGGAGAAATCAACCTGCGTGCATGACAAGATGTATGAATGTAGAGGAAGCGAGAGAAGTGTGTCAGAACAGAACTGTGTGGCGTTCCATTCTTTCTGTCTACTTCTCCGGGGAGACGGCGTGGTGGTTAGGTAGTTACTTAGTTAATTTATTTTTACAATACATTATTTCATTTATCATAGACATGTTTCGGTTATAACGTAGCTTATATGTATACAATTTTACATCAACTGAGAAGTTGCAAACGTCTTTATCATCAGTCGTCTGTCATCCACTGCTGAATGTAGGCCTCTCCCAAAGCACGCCACCACCCCCTATCCATTGCCGCTTCCATCCATCCATGTCCAGCAATATTCTTCAGATCGTCGGTCCAGCGGGTAGGGGATGTCCAACTCTGCGGAATCCTGTACGCGGTCTCGACTCCAGAATCCGTCTTCCCCATCGGCCGTCGGTTCTACGGCAGACATGGCCAGCCCATCGCAACTTAAGCCCGCCCATCTTCAGAGCCACTTCAATCACCTTGTTTTTTTGTCGAATAAATTCGTTTCTAAATCTGTCCCTCAAGGTTATCCCAAGCATGTCTCTATCGATGGCGCGTCGGGCGACCTTGAATCTGTAGACTAGACCTTTTGTCTATGTCCACGTCTCGGCTCCGTACGTCGTGACTGGCAAGACGCACTGGTTGAAGACTTTAGTCTTGAGGCATTGTGGTATTTTTAGAGAGTCTTGGAGCAGACGTCTAGGATTAAGGCATCAGTAATGTTTATAATCGTTGTATAAGTGAATGAAAAAATGCAAATGAATAATATTCTTTATGATGGATCGAAAGAGGAAGAAATTTCAGGAGGAATGAAAGAAATGGACAAAGAAAAAATGTGTCGGGAAGCTACCTAAAATATGGACTGATGACATTGCCCGAATAGCTTGAACGACCTGGATACGGAATGCACAAGATAGGGACGAGTTGAAGAAAATGAAAGAGGCCTTTATCCAGCAGTTGAAAGAAGAAGGCTGAAGAAGATGGAGAAGTGAGGGAATTATCAGGGCCGAACATCTACTTGTTTATCCATTCTGTGCTAAAGAGCCAACATTAATTTAAACTGCTTATACTAAAATTAGGTTTCTCAAGCAGTAATTCACGATTTGCTATGACGTCACGTTAGTTAATCGGATACAGTTATGATGGGAGCAATTATATTAGCACTGGGACTAGTTCCGGGCATTTTGGGATGCTGGACGTACAGCCAGATAATCGAATTATTCTCTAGTGATGAGCTCTCGAAGTAATCAATAACGTACCAAAACAACGGATTTCGAATTTAGGATTTAGCTGTTATTAATTTGTATCATTAGTATATTAGTATATCTGTTATAGTATGTATGAGGTATGCATGCAAAATGATCTAATGATGAATTCTAATAAGTCCAAGGTAATGATTTTTGAAAAAGAAGAAATCATGACAGTCTGCAACATTAACGTGAATGGTGAAAATTTGAAGCAAGTAGATGAGTTCGTGTATTTAGGTAATATGTTTACAAGAGATGCGCGAGTGGAGGGGGATATTGAAATAAGGGTTGGGGCAGGTGACAAAGTGAATGGTGCACTTAAAGTTGTCATCGCAAACAAAAAGCTAGAATGTCAGTGCACAATGGTGTTCTTCTACCGACCCTTATGTACGGAAGCGAAGCATGGAACTGGCAAAAGAAGGATGAAAGTAGAATAAATGCAGTAGAAATGAGATCTCTTAGACGAATGTGTGGATACTCTGTGTATTATAGAGTGTCGAATGAAAATATAAGAAGTGAATGCGGTGCGAATGATGGTGTTATGAACAAAATGACGGCGTTGACGACGAAAGAATGATGGTGTTGACGACCTTCGTGGCAGAGTGGTAAGAGCTCTGGCTTCCATTCCGAAGGTCCCGGGTTCGATTCCCGGCGATGGCAGTGTGATTGTCACACTGTCTTTGGTCTGGTGTAGAATTCACGTGACAATAAAATGGCGATAGATTGGCTACCTATCACATGTCACGAGAATCAATATAATAGCTAAAAAAAATAATTGTATACAGTAATTGGGTTCAAGCGACCTGTTGTATACATAAAAAAAAAAAAAGAAAGGATCATTGAGATGGTTTGAACATATGAAAATAATGAATGAAGAAAGAATGTTAAAAAAAGTATACGTTAACGATGTAAATGGAAGCAGAAATAGAGGAAGACCGAGGAAAACGTGGCACGATCAAATAAATCAAATATTGAATGTCGGCCATGTTAGGAGTCAGAGAAATCGACGCGCGTGCATGGCACGATGTATGAATGGTGAGGAAGCGAGAGAAATGTGTCAGAAAAGAAAAATGTGGCAGTCCATTTTTCCTGCTTACCCCTTCGGGGAGACGGTGTGATGGTTAGTTAGTTAGTTAGTATCATCATATTAAAATCTAAATACAAACAGTCGTAACTCGTTCGTCTTCGGCTTAATTTTTACCGTTACCCTTAAAATGTTCTCAGAATTAAGTGATAGTTTATATATAAAAAAAAAATTGAAATTTATTCCGTCTATCTACAAATAAATGCGAAAGTGCGTTATTGTGTATCCCAATTTCTCTGTAAATGCCTTATCTTTATTCACCATTTTATCACTGTTTATTAATTGTACCCCGGCGGTTGTTCCCCTAACAAATAAATAAATGTCTACACAACATGTGCGAGTGAAGAAGGACATTGAAAAATATTTGAGCAGGCAACAAAATAAATGGTCCACTTAAAATTGTCATCTCATTAAAGCCTATCCAAAATTGCTAAGATGGCAGTGCATAGTGTTTTTGTAATCATACTTAAGTATGATTGCACGATCAACTTTATCAAATATTGAATGTCGGCCATGTGAGATGTATGCATGTCGAGGAAACGAGATGAGTATGTTAGGAAAAAACAGTGTGGCGGTCTATTATTTCTGCCTACCCCTTTGAAGAAACAGCGTCATGTTTAGTAAGTTAGTTCGTTACCCTTATGTTTGGATGTGAAGTATGAAACAAGCAAAGGATTACAAAATAAAGTAGAATAAACGCAGTGGAAATGAGATCTCTAAGACGAATGCGTGTAAATGTGAAAGGTGTCAAATGTCATAGAAATAGCCACGCTTGGAATATCCCTGATGGAACCCTGATGATCCGAATTAGAACTGATTTTATTTGAAAACAAACCAAGGTGACTGAGGTGGTTCCAAGGAAAGGCGGGCCGAAGCTGCGGTGGGCCAACCATATTTATCGGAGAACCGACAGGCGATGGAGAAGATGGTTTCTGGAAAGGAGACCGCGCACAGGATTCTATAGAGTTGTAAGTTCTCTGCTACATGAGAAAGTTTGATAGCTCTCCGGGGCTTTATCTCATCGCATTCCTCTTGGGCATGCTAGAGACTAATAGTCTACAGATAAGGAGTCATGGATTCACAATTACACAATTCTTTAGACTTATCGAGGAATTCTTTGAGAATCCCGTCATTTTGGATGGTATCCATCTTACTGTTATGGATTATTATCATCAACAGCGTCACACCACAGACTGTTTTATCATGCAGAACCAACCTGATACTGGTGATACCCGTATGGAGAGCAATAAAACTGTTGAAAATAATTGCATCGGAGATCGACGTCTTTCATATAAGTGAAAGAGCGTTCAGAATACAAATACTCTTGATTTTAGAGACTATCTTGTATTCCTAAAATCGAACCATCTCTCGTAGGTTCCTGGTATTATATAAATATGTTTTATCTGTTGTTTTTACCTGTTGTCAATACATGGCTTTAACTTTAATGTTTGTTTGTAATATCTTTGAGAAATTAAATGATTTGATTTGATTAATAAGGAGTTTTACATTATTGTTACAAAACAATTAATATTCGTGATGGATTGTTTGTTTTCTTCATATTAAATTATCTCAAATTAGTTTATGTAGCGTTATGCTAATTTCCTGCGTATGATCTAGTTAGGGGCAATAATCGTAAACCACAGCACACAAAATATCAAAGTTTCCTAGAATTATTGAATTAACCACGGTAATCTTCGTGACTAATTTACTTACCAACCATCAGGTCTTATCCCTATGGACCGTAGTTCATTATCACACAATTCACTCGCTTTACTCGCTTGTATGACGCTAGACATGTAAGCATTTGATAATGCCTTAGAAGGGCGAAACATATCACTGCCATAAAATATAATAAAACTTCTAGAAAACAGACGTTTTCTTTCGTATTTATAATTTTGTATTGATTTTTACAAATGTTTAAATAAAGATCTCTAAAACCAATGTGTGGCAAATCTGTGTACAATAGAGTGTCAAATGTTAGTATGAACGAGTGGAGAGGGATATTGAAAGAAGGGTTGGGGCAGGCAACAGAGTAAATGGTGCACTTAAAGTTGTCATCGCCAACAAAAGCCTATCCAAAAAAGCTAAGATGGCAGTGCATAATGGTTTTCTTGTGCCGACCTTTATGTATGCCCTTGAGATGAGCAATTCATAAAAATGGCGCTTTATAAATTATCCAATTTATGATTATTATTATTATGGAAGTCAAGCATTTAACTGGCAAAAGAAGGATGAAAGTAGAATAAATGCAGCAGAAATGAGATCTCTAAGACGAATGTGTTCTAAATCTGTGTACAATAGAGTGTCAAATGCAAGTATAAGAAGTGAATGTAGTGCGAATGAAAGTATTATGAACAAAATAAGGAAAGGGTCATTTAGATGGTTTGGACACATGGAAAGAAGAAGAAAGAAAGAGTGAAGACAGAATGGTAAAGATGGTATATGTAAACGGCGTGAACGGAACTAGAAAAAGAGGAAGGCCGAGGAAAACGTGGCACGATCAAATCAATCAAATATTGAATGTCGGTCACGTGAGGAGTCGGAGAAATCGACGTGCGTGCATGACAAGATTTACGAATATAGAGGAAGCGAGAGTATGTCAGGACAGAACAGTGTGGCGTTCCATTCTTTCTGTCTACTCCTCCGGGGAGACGGCGTGATGGTAAGTTAGTTTTTTTTTAGTTAGTTTAAAATAACCAACTATCAAACCATCACGCCCTTCCTTAGAAGGACGAAACATGTAATTCCCAAAAATCAATACAACTTCTAGAAAACTGACGTTTTCAATCGTATTAATTATTTAATATGGAGTTTAACATCATTGTTCAAAAAACAATAAACACAACAAAATTATTTCATTTTTTCTTTTTTGGTATAAAGCTAAAACGCGATTAAAAAGCAGCAAAAGTAGATTAGATAAAAACAGAACAAATTGTCGTTTTGGATAAGCCCGGCTTAACTCTGAGAGGAATCGATTTTTTAATCGGATTTATTCGAATCCAGCTTCGATTAATCCCATCACTACCAGTTTATCGATCGTACGGATTCGGCTAATCTACGGAGATGACCGAAGGGCTTACGTCAAAGGGCAGAATAAATAATTAATTTTTCATCGTTTAACAACATAAACATCCTACATTCTCCAGTGGCGTACATCAGACTATTAAATTAATTAATCTTTCATAACAAATCTAAGCAAAGTGAATAATTAAAATTTGTTTTATAATTTAAAACTGAAAGCTCTAGCTTTTGTTGGAATGTTGTATTCCCCTGTTAACATCAGTTCCACGTGGACAAGGGACGGGCATAGGGATTGCATATCTGATTGATGGACCAGACGAATCCTGAGATGGCAACTGAGAACCGGCCACAGAATCCCGGACAGACTACAATCAAGATGGTATGAAGACATGAAAAAAGTGACAGGATGTCAATGGTACAGAGTGGCGAGGAATAGAGGAATAGAGGATATACGACTGATGGCTGATGATAATGAACTTTGTTTTTTTTAATGTATACAAATACTTGTAGACAAATACTGGATTTTACCCCTTACGGGTGTATTAATCATTCAGAATTAATTGTATCTCAATAGAGACGAAGATGTAAATTATTTGGAAAAAGAATATGGTGAATGAGGTGTTTACAGGACTTAATATAACACACAAATAATGTCAGACGTGGTGTTCGTAGAAGGGCGGAACGGGGAATGTTGTATTACATAAAGCGATCATTTAACCCAACTAATGACAGGTCATAAGTCCTGTAAACGCCTCGACCACCATATTCTGTTTCCAAATAATTTACATCTTCGTTTCTATTGAGATACAATAAATTATTAATGATGATGAATTGTTTAAGATTTTGTTCGAATAGAGTTTGATGTAACTTTTTTGTCTAACATATTCGTTCAGATGTTTTGAATAATTTGACTTTGTTTGTCCCCAATAATTATCCACGATAAAGGTAACATAGATTATTTCACCTGCCACTGAATAGAACCAATTTACCCAAGGTAATGCCCGTAGGCAGATCGATATTCCTTCTAAACCTTATTCGTATTGGATGTGGACATTTTTAATGACAGAAAGGCTACCCTTAATAAGTGTTTATCTCTAATATATTCATATTTTCCTTTTACTTTATCAGATTATTTTACGGATAGAAATTCTTTTTAAATGATTATTAAATTAAGGTAGTAGTCTGGTAACTTAAGCCGATTTTCATGTCTTTTTTGGAGGGCGTTTTTTTGTAGGAAAATAAAAATTAATCGTTTTGGAAATTTAGGATGTTTTTATTTACGTATTAAGAATATAGAAAAAGAAATGATTTTTTTATTATAGTTTATTATTATTATTATTATTGATCGAAGTTGGCACCTCGAAAAGAAAGCGCGTGGGTGGCCCCGGTGATTTTGGCTCTTGATGTTATCTGTAATCAAGAATTCTTGAAAATTCTTAATCTAAAGACATGTCATTCTCGTCTACCTTAAATTATTTTTTCTAAGACCTAATTCAGTTTTGATCATTATTTCTACAGCGACCGGTTTCGTCAGGCACGCTGGCGTTGACAGAGTAGTGGGGCCGGCTATCTTCCTGTCTGCCAATCTATTGATGTTATTTTTTTTAAACTTTTCTACTTTTCTGAAAAGGAAACTGATTCGCTCTTCAAGCGTTGGTGCGTGTCAACAGAAAGGTGGCTGCTGACTATGGACTTTTTTACACCGTAAATACGAAACTACAGTAGTAAGTTTTTGTGTCGCTCTCGGCCAAAAATAAATTAACATTTTCTAGTAGCATATGTTCATGAGAAATGAACCGAAATAATACAAAAAAATTATTTGTTTTAATTAACTAACTTACTAAGTAACCATTACGCCGTTTCACCGGAGGGGTAGGTAGAGAGGATGGATCGCCACATTGTTCTGTGCTGGCATAATTCTCGCGCCTCTTCTACATTCACACGATTGTCCCTACTTCGAACATGGCCGCCTTTCAGTAATTGATTAATTTGGTCATGCCATATCTTCCTTGGCCTTCCTCGACTTATTTTCCCATTAACACTACTTGTATATATCTTTTTAACCATTTTTCCCTCATCCATTTGATCCATATGTCCAAACCATCTTAGAGACTCTTTCTTAATTTTATTTATCACGCATTCATCCGCCTAACATTTTCTTCTTACTTCATCAATGTTTTTCCGCACGATGACCGATTTTTCTGTTCTTGGTGACCTCATTTCTACGGCATTTATCCTACTTGCATCCTTCTTCTGCCAACTCCAAGCTTCACTCTCATACATATGGGTCGCGACTAGAACTCCATTGTGCACTGCCATCTTTGCTACAGTCGATATATTTCTATTTGCGGTAATGACTTTGAGTGCACCATTTATTTTGTTTCCAGCTCCAACCCTTCTTCCGATAAACGAATTCGGTAATTTGCTCTATAATAGCAATATAAAAACTTTGCAGTTATTTGGTTCAAACGACTTGTTATGTACAAAAAAAATCCAATAGATATCCCATGAACCAGCAAAAATAATACACTTTGCAGCAAACAAATCCCCTTGGAATGAAACTAGCGAAGAAAGTATTAGAAAAAATCTGTTTAAGAAACATCTGCATACAATGAGTTAAGATCTGATGGAGGCTTATAGTAAAAAAATATGGAACAATGAGCCCTCACGTGTAACCCGGTAATATAATATGTCACGTGACTGCGACATGTTCTACGCGACATTTTGTATTTTCCTGAACCGGGTCCTGTCATTGTGTCAATGTTCTGCCTGTCACATTTATTTATATCCATTATTCGGTTTGCTTTTGTGAGCTTCAACAGCGCCTGTGCTCTTCCTCCTGGGAAATCTTGCAATAATATATTCGATTGTACTAACAAGTATACATTAGTTCAAAATATACACAATTTGCTTACAGTCTATAGTAAAGATGTCTACAGTGAGGGCGAACCTTTTTAAGAAGTGGGTCCAATTTCGTTCTTTATATTTTTTTAGGTACTAGCTCGTGGGTCATTAAGTCAGTCCTATATACCTATATATCACTCAAATACCTATATAGGTATACATGTATTCTTTTTTTTCTTCCTCCTCACCCTTTTGCCATCCACTTCTGGACAAACGCCTTCTCCATTCGTTTCCATGTCCATGTTATTCCGACATTTGTTCAGATCATCCTTTCGCCGTAATTGCGGTCGCTCTGCACATCTCCTTGCCGTCCACGGTCTCCAAGTCAGCAGTCTTCTTGTCCATTTTTCGTCCGAGCTTCTGGCTACGTGACCTGCCCATTGCCATTTTAGAGTCGCCACCCGGTGGATGATGTCAGTGACTTTTGTTTTTTTATGTTACGTACGGCGAAGACTTATTCAAGAACCCATTTTTTTTGACAAAACACAATGTTTTATGACCATGTAGTCATACGCAGGCGCCGTGATATGATAGAAAATCAGCTAACCAATGACCAATTGAAAATATTTTTCATAAATTCGATATTAGAAGAACACTTTACTTTTTAAATACTTTTGATTGTCTGCTCTCTTTTATACTCGTAATAATAAATATTTAATAACTTTTAAAACCACTTTATTGTGTTACAACTAACCGGTTTCGCTTCCGCTGGAGCTTCGTCAGGGTTACAAAAGATACCAAACGTCGGGGAACCCGACATGACACTATAATAAGGATAAAGAAAAAATGTAAAAATAGTTTTTTTTTTAGATAAACACTGTGGAATTCCATTATGACGAATTTTTATGAATTAAAACACTGTTTTTTACACCAATTGAGTTTATTTTTCTCGACATATTTCGAAGGCTTACACCTTCATCATCGGGAGAACGATATAAACTTTTCACAATAAGTTTATATTGTTTTCCCGATGATGAAGGTGTAAGCCTTCGAAACATGTCGAGAAAAATAAACTCAAAAGTGAAAAAAAAAACAGTGTTTTAATTCATAAAAATTCGTCAAAAAAAGTATTGTTCTTCAAAGATTATCCATATCGGAAATCGACGAGCGTGTAGAGGAACCTCGAGGGGTACATTAGGACAAAACAGTGAGATGGCCTATTCTTTCTGGTTAAACCTCTAAAGAAACGGCGTGATTGTTAGATATTTACAAAATATTTTTTGAAACACGTTTTTCAAATAATATACGAACACGCATAATAATTTTCGTCGTGATTTAGCGAACATATGATCCGGCATTCCAAATTTGAACGGCACGCGGGAAAACCGCTCTGTTTACATGCGCCAACGCTTCAAGAGCGATTCGGTTACCTTTCCAGAAAAGTACAGGTTCCCAGAACATCGAACGGGTCCCTATTATAACGTCAATGTTTAGCTTTTTATAAATACTGTGAAAAATGTAAAAAAATTGTCACATCACTTTATTTTTGTTAAACCATTGTATTTCATATCTAAATTTATTTATTTGAACATATCAGAAGCATCACGGAAATTCTAGTTTACTAAAAAGTTTGAGATTCAAAAAATATTACATAATTAAGTAATAGATGGAGCGAGAAAAAAACATGAGATGCTGACAACTGAGTTTGTTTCGACAAAGCTTCGGCGAGAGCGAAACCGGTTACTTTGACAAAAATAAAGTGGTGTGAAAACAAGTAAAAATATTTAAAGTTATTTTTAATAATGCCACACTACAAAAAGCGCTTCATACGATTTAAAAGAAATAATTTCAATATTTCAGAATTTGTTAAAAAATATATAAAGTCACATCAATTTTCGTTAATTACCATATTCTGATCCATTTACTAGTGTATGTAAACAGCGACGAGATGAAATTTCGTCACATTTGATAATGCCTTAGAAGGGCAAAACATGTCATTCCCATAAAATATAATAAAACTTCTAGAAAACTGACGTTTTCATTCCTATAAATTATTTAATATGGAGTTTTACATCATTGTTCAAGAATCAATTATTATTATTATTATTATTATTATTATTATTATTTTGTTAAATCGCTCTTTTACATCATGACAGCATGAGCCAAATCGATGTAAAGGGTATTATTATAGCTATCATAGTGATTCTCGTGACATGTGATAGGTAGCTAATCAATCGCCATTTTATAGTCATGTGAATTTTACACCAGACCAAAGACAGTGTGACAATCACACTGCCCTCGCCGGGAATCGAACTCAGAACCTTCGGGGTGGCAGTCAATGCACTTACCACTCGGCCATGAAGGTCGTGAATATATGGATTTTTGTTTCGCTGTGTAAATTATACGACAAGTGATTTTCTATGTTATTTCTGAATCTGGGTCGATGTTTTGCGCGAGACGCTACAAAAACATTTTTTTACAGTAGGGTCAAAGCACCAATAAATGACCGTTTAAGGTTCAGCTTGTACTGAAATCCACATTAAAGGCATTAATTTCATTATTTCAATGTACAAAATAAAAGAAAACAATAAAAAACACATTGACTTATCTAAATTCTCTAACTTTTTTTTATTGAAATATTAGTATTACTATTAATATTAATATTTCTCTAAAAAAATAGCACAATCACCAGTAATTGACCACTTCAGGTTATATTGATACAATACATAGATTTTGTTACATTGTCACATTATGAAACACCCTAACATATAAAAATATGTAAATATTCAAAGAATTGCATAAGAAATAACATTAAAAAAACACTTACCACACTTTTCCTTATAAAAAACTACTAACAATCTCAAAACAACAACGGGAAGACGCACTTTTACCGTTTGACAAGGCACAGTTCAAAACTGATAGTTTTGTTTCTTACCAACAGTTGTCTCTGCCTACCTCTTTTGTCATAGTTTCTTGGGATTAAAGTTTTTTGACTAGACACATAGAGTAATTCTTATTATATTTTGTTTTATTAACCAACGGTCATTTACTGGGGGGCGATCAAATACTGGTGCTTCAACCCTATATCATTTGAGTGGTAAATATACATTTTTAGTTTTTTTTTCTTCGTAGACTGTGTAATGGCCGCCGAAGATAACTGCTAGCCATTCGCAGCGTATGAAATATTGTGATATCGAGGCCATTTTTCACGTTGTTCATACACCGAAGTGTACACATAGGGTGTTGACTCCGAGGGCGCGTCATTAACCAGAATTTAGGGCCATTTTGCTTCGTCTGGGACCCAGATTGATTGTGGAAGCCATGTTTTGAAGCGTAAATCTTGCGCGCCTGAAATATGTCCTATTTCGTATATTTATTTGTTTATTTTTCATACTAAATGATGGATGCTCACTATGCTTTACGCATATTTGTACTTGCATCGTTTTAAGTCACGAGCAAAGGAATTCCTTTTTAAAAATGCGTCACTGTATACGCATATTTTTTTATGAATGCTTACGGAATTTCTTCGTTATGAAAAGGCTGTGAATCTGTGAGTACGTAAAACCACCGTTAGGATGATCTTAGCGATGGTAAAGCTAGCTATCGGACGCTAGCTTTTGTATCTTTTGTATTTTTTTATTTTGTTGAATCGCTCTTGACATCATGACAGCATAAGCCAAATCGATGTAAAGGGTATTATAGCTATCATATTGATTCTCGTGACATGTGATAGGTAGCTAATTTATCGCCATTTTATTGTCACGTAAATTCTACACCAGACCAAAGATAATGTGACAATCATACTGCCCTCGCCGGGAGTCGAACCCAGAACCTTTGGGGTGGCAGTCAATGCACTTACCACTTCCTTCTCAACACCTCCGTCAGATATTTAAAAAAACGCGCTTAGAAAGAGCTTTATTGTTACCGACCCTTATGTATGGAAGCGAAGCATGGAACTGGCGAAAGAAGGATGAAGGTAGAATAAATGCAGTAGAAATGAGAGCTCTTAGACGAATGTGTGGAAACTTTGGGTATGATAGGGTGGAATGAAAATTAAAGAAGTGAATGTGGTGCGAATAATGGTGTTACAAAGTAATGAAACTATTATTAAGATAGTTTGGACACATGGAAAGAATGAATGAAGAAAAAATGGAAAAAAGTATACTTTAAGGATGTAAATGGAACTAGAAATAGAGGAATCGAGAGAAGTACTTGTATGTCAGGAAAGAAAAGTGTGGCATATTTTAAATATCGCGTCACACCTCCGTGGTGTACGAGTATAGGGCCTTTAGAAGCCTTTTCCATCCGACTCTATCACATGCCTGATGCCTTACATCATCCCAAGTGAGGCCTGCTGCTTTGACCTCGTCGGAGCTCCAGATCCCTATGCAGTGCAAGTGCCCTAGCCAGCGCAGTCTGTTAATCTTTATAAACTTGACCACGCTGACGTCCTGGTATAGATCGTACAGCTCTGTGTTGTATCTCCTTCTCAAAGTCTGACCATCCTTAAGGGTCTGAGGATTCTGTGGAGGATCATCATTTCGAAGCATATCAACTTTATTTCATACCGTTTAGCATAACACGATGTACCAATGTTGGTAAAGTGAGTGAATTTTGTGATAATGAACAACGGGCCATGGGGATAAGACCTGGTGGTTAGGAAGTAAATTAGTTACTAAGATTACCGTGGTAAATTCAGTAATTCTAGGAAACTTTGATATTTTGTGTGCTGTGGTTTACGATTATTGCCCCTAACTAGATGATGATACGCAGGAAATCAGCATAAATCTACATAAATTAATTTCAAATAATTTAATATGAAGAAAACAAACAATCCATCACGAATATTTATTGTTTTGAAACAATAATGTAGAAATCCTTATTAATAAAAACATATCAGTTAATTTCTTATTACAAATAAACATTAATGTTTAAGCCATGTATTGAGAACAGGCAAAAACCACAGGAAAAACATAATTATACAATACCAGGAACCCATGAGAGATGGTTCGACTTTGGGAATACAAGATACTCTCTAAAGTCAAGAGTATTTGTCTACTCAACGTACTTTTACTAATATGAAAGACGTCGATCTCCTATGCAATCATGTTCAGCAGTTTGTTTGAGGTTCAAATCAGTTGATTTCTCGAAGATATAACATAAAAACAATAAAATTTAAGCCATGTATTGAGAACATGTATGACGACCTTCGTGGCCAAGTGGTAAGAGCATTGACTGCCACCCCGAAGGTTCCGAGTTCGATTCCCGGCGAGGGCAGTGTGATTGTAACAATGTGTTTGGTCTGGTGTAGAATTCACGTGACAATAAAATGGCGATAGATTAGATACCTATCACATGTCGCGATAATCACTATGATAGCTATAATACCCTTTACGTCGATTTGGCTTATGCTGTCATGATGTAAAGAGCGATTCAACAAATGAACGAACGAACGAAAAGGTAAAAACGACAGTTTAAAACCGTCTCCCCGGAGAGGTAGGAAGAATAGTAGAACGCCACATTCTGTCCTGACATACTTCTCTCGGTTCCTCTACATTCATACATCTTGCTATGCATGCACGTCGATTTCTCCGACTCCTCACGTGACCAACATTTAATACTGGATTGATTTAATCGTGCCATGTTTTCCACGGCCTTCCTCTATTTCTAGCTCCGTTAACGCCGTTTACAAATACCTTCTTCACCATTCTGTCTTCGCCCATTCTTTCCATGTGTCCAAATCATCTTAATGACCCTTTCATTATTTTGTTCATAACACTTTGATTCGCACTGCATTCACTTCTTATATTTTCATTTGACACTCTATCATACACAGATTTTACATACATTCGTCTTAGAGATCTCATGTCTGCTGCATTTATTGTAATATCCCTTCATTGGCTGATTTTGACAATTTGTTTTGGTTCATGTGGTTCTCTCGTAAATTTGGAGATATTTCGTGTGTAAGTGAATTGTTTTGGTCAATTTGATTGTTGCCGCACTTTATAATAGTTAATTGGGACTCGTAATACGTTTGTATAGTTTTGATGTTAAATTCGTACCGCATTCACTTCTTATACTTGCATTTGACACTCTATCGTACACAGATTTACCACACATTCGTCTTAGAGATCCTATTCCTACTGCATTTAGAGTTTTATCCTTCTTTTGTCAGTTCCATGCTTCACTTCCATACATAAAAGTCGGCACAAGAACACCATTATGCACTGCCATCTTAGCTTTTTTGGATAGGCTTTTGTTTGCGATGACAACTTTAAGTCCACCATTTATTCTGTTGCCTGCTCCAACCCTTATTTCAATATCCTTCTCCACTCTCCCATACTTTGTAAACATTATTTCTAAATAAACAAATTCATCTACTTGTTCCAGATTTTCACCATTTACACTAATGTTGTAATACACTAAGGCTGTCATGTTTAAACATAATAATATAATACCAGGAACCCATTAGAGATGGTTCGACTTTAGGAATATAAGATACTCTATAAAGTCAAGAGGATTTTCCTTTCGATAAATGATGAATTATTTATAAATTAAAACACTTTAATGTGAAGAAATTCATTTATAGTGTAGCAATATCGAGAACTCGGCCGTGCTGGAGGGTGTTTGGCTTTTTGTCCCTGATTTGTTTTGTCTCCGACAGCGACAGCATAGATTGTTTTACCTACCGGCCACCAGAACCAGCCTGCCTCTGGTGACACCGGTGGGAAGAGCAATTAATCTGCTGAACGCGGTCTCCTCGGAGATCAACGTCTTTCATATTAGTGAAAGTACGTTCAGAAGGCCAATACTCTTAATTCTGGAGAGTATCCTGTCTTCCTAATGTTGAACCATCTCTCATACGTTTCTGGTAGTATACTATACACAATATATTATTTTACCTGTTCTCAATAGATGCCTTAAAAATTGATTTTGTAATGTCTGTTGATGAAATAAACTGATTTGATTTGAAATTTTTTTTAAATAATTTTGTTTTTACAACACTTTATATTGTTTTATCGAACCAACCGGTTTCGCTCCCACCGGAGATTCGTCAGGGTTTCAATAACGATCAGTGTGTTTTGCTGATGCTCTTCTTCTGATGCCGTCTTGACAAAGAGAGAAGTCAACATCTCTTTCATTATTTCCGCACCTTCATAAATTCATTTCCTTTGGGATAATGCTTTCATTTTCACTAACGCCCGAAATGAAATCACCGCTCGAATTTCTCACCTATAATTTAATAACATAATATAATTTTACTACGTCATATGAGGCACTGAAACGCGTACTAACTAACTAACCATCACGCCGTCTTTCCGGAGGGGTAGGCAGAAATAATAGAACGCCACACTTTTCTTTCCTGACATACTTCTTTCGATTGCCGTCGATTTCTCCTACTCCTCACGTGGCCCACATTTAATATTTGGTTGATCGTGCCTCATTTTCCTCGGTTTTTCTCTCTTTCTAGTTCCGTAAACGTCATTTTTACATATACTTTCTTCACCATTCTTACCAAATTCATTCTTTACATGTGTCCAAACCATCATAACATCTGCCTCTGGTGACACCGGTGGGAAGAGGAATTTATCTGCTGAACGCAGTCTCCTCGGAGATTGACGTCTTTCATATTAGTGAAAGTACGTTCAGATGGCAAATACATACTCTTGATTTTGGATAGTACCTTGTCTTCCTAATGTGGAACCATATCTCATGCGTTTCTTGTGGTAAACTATACACAATATATTATTTTACCTGTTTTTTTTTTATTTTTTTTTTACGTATACAACAGGTTGCTTGAACCCAATTACAGTATACATTTTTTTTTTTTTTTAAGCTGATATATTGATTCTCGTGACATGTGACAGGTAGCCAATCTATCGCAATTTTATTGTCACGTGAATACTACGCCAGACCAAAGACAATGTGACAATCACGCTGCCATCGCCGGGAATCGAACCCAGAACCTTCGGAATGGGAATCAGAGCTCTTACCACTCTGCCACGAAGGTCGTCGAAGGTGTTCTCTATAGATGCCTTAAACCTTAATTTTGTAATGTCTATTGATGAAATAAACTGATTTGATTTGATTTTGATTAAATGATCCCTTTATTATTTTATTCATAGCACTTGCATTCGCACTGCATTCCCTTATTGTTCTCGTATTTACATATGACATGTTATCACATAGGGATACACCACACATTTGTCTAAGAGATCTCATTTCAACTGCATTTATTAAACTTTCATTATTTTTTTGACAGCATACTTCACTTCTATACATAAGTATCGGTACAAAAACACCATTGTGTGCTGCCATCTAAGCTTCTTTGGATAGGCTTTTATGAAACGCTCATGCAAAAACGTTTCAAGAAGTCAGTTCTCTTTCTAGAACAAAGTTCACACATATAACACTCCCTTATGAAATATGGCACCCATTCTTATTATCCATTAGTTCTGTACCTTTCGAAATGGGCGTAAGGGCTCGTTTAAGTTTAACTATTCGCTTGAAACGTGTAGGGTGCGTAGATTTCAGGGGTAGAATAAAACAATGGAACGCCGTACGAACGTACCTCATTTCTCTGAAGTATTATGACCGCTATCTGCGAGATATGATAGTATTATATATTATTTTAATGGAATTTAATCAGGATCTAAGCTAGGTATAGAATTATCAACGTTAGTAATTACTTGAAATATAGAGGTTTAAATAATATTTGTATTGATTAATATAACTTGAATGTTATGAGAAAATTGTACAAATTATACATGAAATAAAATGATGTATTTTGACAACTTCCACTTTTGTCTTTATTTCGACAGCGACCGGTTTCGCCAGGCTCGCTGTCGAAATAAAAACAAATGTGGAAGTAGTTAAAAAAACACCCTTTTATTTAATTATTATTTAAAATGAACTTCCATCAAGAGATTTCAGTAAAATCATTCGATTAAATTATACATTGTTTTTATTTCATGTATTTAACATATCTTAACATATCAGAAGCATTATTATCACGTTTTTTTCTCTGGAAGGGTAGGCAGAGAGGATGAACCGCCACACTGCTCTGCCCTGGCATACCTCTTTAGCTTCTTATACATTCAAACATCCTAAGGGGTGGCCGCCTTTTAGTATTTGATAATTGATTTTAATTTTATTTTATTTATTTACTTGAAATAGTACACTTTAACATAACACATGTTCTAATAAAAACAATTAAACATTCAATTATAATATTCCACATACACATAAATATAAAGTCACATTTTGTTTTGATATTTATTTAATTCTATACTATTTTTTTATGCTCTGCACACTTTTGACATCCTCCGGTATATCTTCATAAATTTTAAATGATTTTTACATAAGGGAATTCTGAGATTTGTTTTTTTCTGAAAGCTTTAGTTTATTTTTCTTTCTTGTTTCATATTGATGGTCATATTTTGGTCATGCAATGCCTTCTTTGGTCTTTCACAGCTTCTCTTGCTATTTAAATTGCTTGGTTACAACATTTAAACCATTTTTCTCTAGTTCATTCGTTCTATATGTCCAAACCATCTCAGGGATCCTTTTTTGAAAAGTATTTACCCTCAATAGCGTCGTACTCGTTCAATTGTTACAATGTCGATGCATTCTTCCAAATCGGCGACTTGAATATATTTATATTTGTAACGTCTATTTGGAAAATGTAGTATTAGAATTTGAAAGGTGTTCCCAACCCCTAATTCAGTCATAAGAAAATGGATTAACCCGACCACGAAAAAGGGTAAGGTACCTGTATGGCAATTTAATTCCAAAACAGGGTAAAAAATCTTGACGAAACTAACTCAAATAGGGGGTGAGTTCAAAGGGTTGATGTTAACGTTATTGTTTGATCGTGCAAGTCTAAAATGGGTCAGTATTCAATACAGGAAACGGAAGAGAGGGAATACGGAAACAAAGAGGTCCCGGGATCCGCAGTGCTCCCATACAAATAGTACTCGATAGTGGCATTCTGTAACAAAGGCAGCCCTTCGATCTGACCGTAAAAGCACCACATTTAAACACATAAAATAATTAACTCACCATCTCATCATTACACCGTTAAGGTAGGCTGAGAGGATGGACAGACGTTTGACATACTATAATTACCCAACTGATTTCTTGCAGGGTATGCTGGACTAAAAATCATTGGAAATTAGACGAACTATCCATTTGGGTATTAGTTTTTTTCAACTGATTCGTGGTCGAATACCTAACTCTGATATTTTGAATGACTTGACTTTGTTTGTCACTGAAAATTATCTGCGACAAAGGCAACATAGATTATTTCACCTGCCACTGTGTAGAACCAATTTACCTAAGGTAGTGTTATGGATGTGGAAATCTCCAACGATAGTGAGGTTACCCTCAGAAAACATCTATCTCTCATATAATGTATAAATTTATATGTCTTCTCTTGATCTTCTTATTGTTTCTTTTAACTAAATTGTTTTAATTTTTTAATTATCTTGTGTTTTTTGTGCTTATGCCTATTTATTTATTGTTACTTGAACCATGATGTAAAACTTCATATTAAATAATTAATATGAATAATAACTTCAGTTTTCTAGAAGTTTTGTTATATTTTATGGAAATGACATGTTTCGCCCTTCTAAGGCATTATCAAATGTAACATAACATCAACTCGTTGCAATTCATATACACTAGTAAATGGAGCAGAATATGGTAATTAACGAAAATTTACGTGACTTTATACATTTTTAACAAATAATTATTTGGGTAAAGCGAACACTCAGCGTAACACTCAATATGCACGCAATACATGCCCATACATGGAATGCAATATGCACGCAATACATGCCCATGAATGGAATGCGTAACACTCAATATGCACGCAATACATGCCCATACACGCAATACATGCCCATACATGCCCATACATGCCCATACATGGAATATCGAAACACAGCGAAAAGAATTTTTAAATTATGCCACGCTTCAGTGCAATTGATTTGAGCATGCTTCAAAATCAAATACCACGGAATTCGACATCAGCGCCATCTATGGTAAACAATCATAACTATGAATTATTCTCAGAAGGTCAATTATTCATGTTCTTCCTAGAATGTTTTTGTGCTTACATGTGCGTGCATGTCAAGATGTATGAATGTAGAGGAAGCGAGAGAAGTACTCGTATGTCAGAACAGAACAATGTGGCGGTTCATTCTTTCTGCCTACTATAATAATAATAATAATAAATTGGATGATTTATAGAGCGCCATTTTTATGAATTAATGATCTCAAGGGCGCTGTAGCTCCATTTTATGAACTAGTTGAAGATAAATATTTACGTTAAAGTGAACATTTTGGTTCAGAATAAAGATTTTGTTAAAAATTAACATTGTGTTAAAAATAAACATTTTGTTAAAAATAAACATTTTGTTGTAAATAAACATTTTGTTAAAAATATTGAAAAAAATTTAAATGAACGTTTTGTTAAGAATAAACATTTTTGTAAAAAATAAACATACAGTTGAAAATAAACATTTTTGCTAAAAATAAACGTTTGTCAAAATAAACATTTAGTTACAATAAACATTTTGTTAAAAACACATTTTGTTAAAGATAAACATTTTTATTAAAAATAAAACATTTTAGTATGGAGGCTGCACCTGACGCAGTCGATCAACATTTGCATCAGGATAGGATAGTTTGAACAGGTGCGTTTTGAGCCTCGATCTTAATTCTGACGGGTTTTCAATGCATTTTAAGTCTGCAGGGAGAGCGTTCCAGGCCGAGGGGCCAGCTACAGCAAAGGCCCGGTCGCCGAAATTTGTGCGAGGATAACGCTTCGGTACGTACAATTTACCCATCGCAGAAGACCTTGCTGATCGCAATGTAGACTGCCTCGCATTCGGTTTCTCGTTGTAAGTTAGTTTGTTAGTTAATTCTACCGAGAAATTTCAAATATTTTCAGGTAGATAAAACTATATACTTCGAAATAAGATAGACAACTACAATTTCTTGTATGGTGTATAAAAATAGGACGAGACGCCCTGGTCTGTAAGCTCTACCTCCCACATCCCTCCCTGGGATCTCTGCGTGGATTAGGGATAGAGTCACCCTTCGTTATAAATATATTGTCGTCACATGTTTCTGCAAAGAACGTTGGATATAATAGGCCGGATTTAATGTTTACGATCAAAGTCAAAAAAGAATTTGAATAAGTAAATTCAATAATATCAGCTTTCGTTTTCTTTTTACGAGTGCTTATCTGAACAAATTTTATGGGCTGATAAAATAATGACAGAATGCACTCTTCTTCTTCGCATTTTTAATCCAAAATATGTTATACTAAGAATATGGTTAAAAAAAATATCACTTCTAGTAAAGATTAGACGATAGTGCAGAAACATGCAAGACTGTGTATTACGCAATCATTCTCCCCCATATAAATGAAAATCAAATCAGAAATCAAACAATATTAATATTTAAGGTATCTATTGAGAACAAGTAAAATATAATATATACGATATAATACCAGGAACGCATGAGAGATGGTTCGATATTAGGAAGACAATATATTGTATAAAGTCAAGAGTATTTGTAATTCTGAACGTATTCTCACTAATATGTGAGACTTCGATCTTCGAGGAGACCGCGTTCCAGCAGACTTATTGCTGATCCCACCGCTGTCACCAGAGGCAGGTTGGTTCTGGTGACCGGTAGTTAAAACAATCTATGCTGTCGCTCTTGGAGATATCTATCAGGGACAAAATTACAATTACCAAAAAAATTGCACGGTCGAGTTCTCGAAATATCCACCGATTTATATAAAGAAATAGATTACGAGATGCCCATCTTTTCGAAGCTGCAGATATTGGTTGTCAACATTCCCAAAAGAAATGTCATGGGATAGAGCCACGGATAGCTACCATACTCCTTTATATAGAGATAACAAATCAATGAAATTACGGTAGTAGCATATTATTTCGGCAAATGAAGAAGATATACAAACATTAACCTTCTTATTCTTCTTCTTCGATGGCCCTACAGCCCATATCGAGCCTTAGCCTCCAGTATTCTTCGCCTTCAACTCCTCCTGTCCTCCGTTTCGACTCTCCAATCTGACACTCTTAACAATCTTGCTCCATCTTTCCCAACTTCATCCTCCCATCGCAGCCTTGGTCGTCCAATTGGTCTTCTACCACCTGGGTGCCACTCCAGCAATCTTTTTGGGGTTCGCGATGACGGCATCCTCTGCACGTGACCGGTCCATCTCAGTCTATTCAATCTGACCTGTGTGGAGAGACTGGGAGCTTTGTAAATATTGTATAGCTCGTCATTATGCCGCACTCTCCAGCCTTCACCGTCATTCACAGGCCCCAGAATTCTGCGCAGCACCCTTCTCTCAAAAGTATCCAGTCGCTCTGCAGATTTCACAAACATTAACCATTCTCCAAAATAAAGCAATTAGAGTAATTTTAAGGAGAAGCAGATATGCCAGGATTAAAGTGATGCTTATTATTTTTCTTCCTCTTAGTTTATCTTTTGTAAACATACTACCCAAATTCACGAACTCATCTTATTAATTTGATCGTGCCACGTTTTCCTCGGTCTTCCTTTATTTCTAGTTCCATTAACATCGTTAATATATACTTTTTTTACCATTCTTTCTTCATTCATTCTTTCAATATGTCCAAACCATCTTAATGATCCTATCATCATATTGTTTATATCACCATAATTCGCACCGCATTCACTTATTATATTTTCATTCGACACTCTATCATACACAGAGTATCCACACATTCTTTTGCCTGTTCTATGCTTCGCTCCCATATATCAGGGTCGGTACAAGAACAATTTTACTTTGTAAAAAATACTTTATCCTTAAAACAGTTCATATGCTGAAGTATCATAGTGTTTCCGCCCAAACAATGGATGAAATACCAAATTGATACTAATTTAATGGTAATTCCGTTTGTTATTTCTACATTTCGGTTTATTATTCTATCGTTCCGTCCCCCGGGTAATCAAACATTGATTTTTGATATTTCAATCACTCACGTATACACTCTATCTTATCATTTCTTTCTTATTATTAATAGGGAAGCGTAAGAGGATTATACAATGGTAACGATCTATACTCGTATCTTATGTTATTTTAGGCAATTTATTGGGCATTCGAATAAATAAAAGGTTCCCATTATATTCTGGACCTTCGCCCTCTTTACAATACAGTAAAATGTCATTTATCCGGACTAATTGGACCGGAGGTGTTCCGGATACCGATTTTTCCAGATAATCAAATAGGCGCTAATTTTTTAAGCAAAATAAGGTGTAAATCGATTTTTTTCCCTCGGCTCACTCTATCTTATCCCGCTTTCCCCCCCTCCATTTTATATATTATCTGATTTTATATTTAGTGTCTTTTGAAGCTCCGGAGGGATCGAAACCGGTTGGTTGTTGAAAAGAATAAAGTGGTGTTAATACAAATTTGTAAGTGTATTTATATTATATTTTAATAATGTCACACCACAAATTAAGTGCTTCATATGAAAATATAGTCTATTATCATCTTTGCTGGTTCATGGGATGCCAAATAGGCGTTTTTAATGTGGTGGTTTCTCATTACATGTTTGTATGCAAGAAGTTACTTGTTATTACTTTATATATATTTTTAGCTATCGATCATCTCGTGACATGTGATAGTCTGAATCTATCACGTGAGTTCTATTCCAGACCAAAGACAATGTGACAATCGCACTGCCGTCGCTGTGAATCGAACCCGGGACCTTCGGAGTGGCATTCACAGCTCTTGCCACTCTGCCACAAAGGTTGTAAACATTCCGACGCCTCACGCGGTCGACATTTAATATGTGATTTATTTGATCGTGGTACGTTTTCCTCGGTATTCTTATATTATATTTATGTTTATTTTTTCAATATAAGTTTTGCATATTATCATGTTTCTAGCGTATCCGAATTCAACCGTATGAAAATCAAAAAGGGAGATTTTACCCTAATCATTTTCCACGAGTCACTGCAGGCGAGCCCTTCCCCCGTGGCAAGGGTCGCTTCTCCTATTTTCTCAGACCAATCATTAATAATTCGGAGGGACCATCAATTTTATAGCTCATGACGAAAGTCAATCAATAGTGAAATATTGCTCGCCTTATCGTGGGCTCTAGGCGCGCCTGGCGCCATCTGCATTTTTCACGGAGCTAAAATAATTAAAATAATCAATGCTGTGGTGATCGGTTAAAAAAACATTTTTCTTCATGTTATACTTGTCGTATCGAAATAAATCAAATCAAATCAGTTCATTAACTCAAAAGACATTACAAACAGGAAAATGTTTAAGGCATCTATTAAGTACAGGTAAAATATTATTAAACGGAAAGCACTGCCAGTGTCAGAGTAAATGGAGATCTTACAGCCTGGTTTGATATCAATAAAGGTGTCAAACAAGGTTGCGTAATGTCCCCGTGGTTATTTAATCTGTATATGGACAATTGTATGAAAGAGCTATAAGGGTTGGATGTAGGTGCCAAAATGAGCGGAGTGTCAGTAAGCTGTCTCTTGTATGCGGATGACGCTGTCCTACTTGCTGACAACGAGCATGAACTACAAGTCCTGGTGAATTGTATGTATGAGGTATGCATGTGAAATGATCTGATGATGAATGTTAATAAGTCCAAGGTAATGATTTTTGAAAAGGAAGAAACCATGACAGTCTGCAACATTAGCGTGAATGGTGAAAACTTGGAGCAAGTAGTTGAGTTTGTGTATTTAGCTAGTATGTTTACAAGAGATGGGAGAGTGGAGAGGGATATTGAAAGAAGGGTTGGGGCAGGCAACAAAGTGAACGGTGCACTTAAAGTTGTCATCGCAAACAAAAACCTATAAAAAAAAGCTAGAATGGCAGTGCACTATGGTGTTCTTCTACCGACCCTTATGTATGGAAGCGAAGCATGGAACTGGCAAAGGAAGGATGAAAGTAGAATAAATGCAGTAGAAATAAGATCTCTTAGACGAATGTGTGGATATTCAGTGTATGATAGAGTGTCGAATGAAAATATAAGAAGTGAATGCGGTGCGAATGATGGTGTCATGAACAAAATAATGAAAGGATCATTAAGATGGTTTGGACATATGGAAAGAATGAATGAAGAAAGAATGGTAAAAAATTATATGTGAATGATGTAAATGGTACCAGAAATAGAGGAAGACCAAGGAAAACGTGGCACGATCAAATAAATCAAATATTGAATGTCGGCCATGTGAGGAGTCAGAGAAATCGACGCGCGTGCATGACACGATGTATGAATGTTGAGGAAGCGAGAGAAATATGTCAGGAAAGAAAGGTGTGGCAGTCCATTCTTTCTGCCTACCCCTTCGAGGAGACGGCGTGATGGTTAGTTAGTTAGTTAGTTAAAATATTATAAAAATACAACAAAGTACCAGGAACGCATTAGAGATGGTTCGACATAAGGAAGACAAGATACTTTCTAAAGTCAAGAGTATTTGTCCCCTGAACGTATCTTCACTAATATAAAAGACGTCGATATCCGAGGAGACCGCGTTCAGCAAAACTAATTGCTCTTCCCACCGGTGTCACCAGAGGCAGATTGGTTCTGGTGGCCGGTTGGTAAAACAATCTGTGCCGTCGCTGTCGGATAAATCTATCAGGGACCAAAAGACCAACATCCTCTAGCACGGCCACATTACGGCTATGTTTACTTTAGATACAGCAGCTTTAAACAGGGATGTTGTACTGCAATTGAATCATTCTCGAAGGTTTTATAGCTAGGATTTTCTTCTTCTTCCAACACTTCGTTTTCCATATAATATTAATACCCTTGTAAATTTGTATTTAAACCACTTTATTCTTTTTATTAACCAACATGTTTCGCTCCTGCCGGAGCTTCGTCAGGGACACTGTATTTTGTAACCCTGACGAAACCGGTTGCGTGTTTTTTTTTTTTTTATGTACACAACAGGTCGTTTGGACCCAATTACTGCATACAATTTTTATTTTTACAGCTATTATGTTGATTCTCGTGACATGTGATAGGTAGCCAATCTATCGCCATTTTATTGTCACATGAATTCTACACCAAACCAAAGACAGTGTGACAATCACACTGCCATCGCCGGGAATCGAACCCAGGACCTTCGGCATGGAAGTCAGAGCTCGTAACCACTCTGCCACGAAGGTCGTGTTATCTGCGACAGCGCCGCCATCAATTGTTCTTATCTTCTTCACGCAGAATCAACTAGCCTTTGGTGACACCATTAGGAAGAGCGATTTGGACATTGAATCTAATCGTCTCGGATTTGGACGTTTTTAGTGTCAGTGAGGCAGTGTTCATAAAAAATATTACAAATTCTGGAAAGAGTACTGCCTCGCTGAAGTAGACATATTTGGGTGTTATATATATATATTCCCATTTCCCAATGTTTTGAAACACTCGAACAATATGATCGCCATTTTTTTGGACCTAACTAGATGCATTCATGCATACAGAGTTAATAATCAATGAGAAAGAGAATAACCAATCATCCAAAAAGCACAACCTACATAACTTAAGTATTTTCTCACGTAGCGTCAGACAAAGAACATTTGTTATTGCACCTTACTTGTAACACGTTTTTTTCGTAATAATTAAATAAAACGATGTTTTTTTAACTACTTCCACTTTTGTCTTTATTTAGACAGCGAGCGGTTTCGCCAGGCTCGCTGGCATCGACAGACTGGTGACACTATTGTAAACTTAGTTCTTTATATACATACAGATCAGGGGTGGTAAACATGATTCTATACAAAAATAATCTTCAAATATTTATGTAAAATTTTCTGAATTTAAATATTGGTATTACAGGTAAATTGGTATTAAATACGAACCTCCAAGAATACCTGTAATACCAATATTTAAATTCCGAAAATTTTATAATACATAAATATTTGAAGATTATTTTTGTATAGAATCATGTTTACCACCCCTGATTTGTATGTATATAAAGGACTAAGTTTACAATAGTGTCACCAGTCTGTCGATGCCAGCGAGCCTAGCGAAACCGGTCGCTGTCTAAATAAAGACAAAAGTGGAAGTAGTTAAAAAACATCGTTTTATTTAATTATTATTTAAAATGAACTTCCATCAAGAGATTTCAGTAAAATCATTTGATTATCTTAAAAACGTTTCTTTCGTATAACACGTCAATAAAGTTTTCTTCTTAAAATTATTAATTGTGTTGGAAGTTATTCCATCCCAAAAATCCTCACCCGAAGAATAAAACAAAAAATTGGTGGCAAAGCGGCGATATCTATTATAAAAAAACATAAAATGCGATCCATCTGGAATATTTTATTTTATTTTTTAGTTTCATATAGTTATTTTATTTTTGTTAAACCGTTTTGTGTCCAAATCAGTCGTGAAAATGTTTTTCGTTCGTTATATCTCATTTGCGTACATAAAAAAAAAATTGTTAACTAACTAAACAACTAACCATCACGCCGTCTCCCCGAAGGGGTAGGCAGAAAGCATGGACTGCCATATTTTTCTTTCCTGACATATTTTCTCGCTTCCTCAACATTCATACACCGTGTCATGCACGCGCGTCGATTTCTCCGACTCCTCACATGGCCGACATTCAATATTTGATTTATTTGATCGTGCCACGTTTTCCCCGGTCTTCCTCTATTTTTGGTTCCATTTACATCATTAACATATAATTGTTTTAACATTCTTTCTTCATTCATTCTTTCCATGTGTCCAAACCATCTTTTCATTATTTTGTTCATGACACCATCATTCGCACCGCATTAACTTATTTCTTTCACATGCATTTTCATTCGGCACTCTATCATATACAGAGTATCCACACATTCATCTAAGAGATCTAATAAATAATAAATTTGAAAATAAATTTAATTAATTAAATACAATAAATTTGTTAGTTTAAATATAACTTGTTAACGTATGAAGTACGATATTTACGTCACAATGCGAGTATATTTAGAACTGCTGCAAACAATAAATCTCTTGTTTCATAATTAAAACGTATCACACAGAGACGTTTGTAACGGCGTACAAATAATGTCTGCGGCCGCTTCCATTTGGCGTCTACTTGACCCGTGCAGCGCCCTGGGCATTAACACTCGCCAAACGGCGGTGACGCGCAAGTTTCTTCTTGTCATAACTATCGCGCCCACGTTTATATACGTTGCGTTTGTATTTGAGGCATATAGAAACAAAACGGCAAAGTCAGCATCTTCAAATTGTTGGTGAACAATGAAAAATGTTTTATTTTATATCTGTTTATATGATGCAACAAATTTTAAATATTAAAACATAACGTGTAGGTATAATTTGAGTAAATTTTATTTATACCCATGGTTTCTTTTCCAAGATATCCGCTATTTCATTATTGACATTGCCGTTTTTGTTACAACATTTCTGGCACTGCCAGTTTTGTTTCGAATACAGCATGAAATTGCCATGCGCATTTCTTCATTATTAATAAAACTCCTAGAAGAGGCGCGAGAGTTATGTTAAGATAAAACAGTTTGGCGGTCCATCCTCTCCGCCTACCCCGTCGGAGCAGTGGCGGTGCTTCCATACAACCCGAAAAGCCGGGTTTGCCTTAAAAAATAAAATTAAACGATGTTTTTTGGGCGTTTGAACCGTCTACGAATAAAATAATATTTCGAATTTTCGCGCGAGTTAACGCGATATAATTCGTTGCATTGCAAATGACTCCGCTGACATGCGCATAAATGACCTAAGTTTATGTTTTGTTTCACTCATACGCGCCGTATTTTATTTCACTCATATTGCCCGCGAAATCGCCTACGTCCACATGTTTTATTTCATGTTTTCGATGGGCTTCATATTGGGCTTGCAAAATGTAAAAGGGTCTTTGTCGCACTTATGTATGTTTGGCTTGTAATCATATAGCTAGGTGCATATATACCAAAACATATCTACAATTTTTGGTATGGATTTGAAGCCGGGCTTTATCACTCTGAAGTATGTTACTATTTGATGTGTCACGAACTTCATTTCTATTGTCAGAATGTTATGTCATTTACGTTATGTGCAGAAATGTTTTGAAAAGAAGAATTATGTAATTTCTTGACGAATGCTAATAAATTGTTTCGGTGCTAATAAATTTATTATTATTGCCTTTTTACCGCATTATTTCTTCTTGTATTTGTAAATACATTATTATATTATACATGAACATGAGTTTGGCGACGCAAAATATATTTTTTTGTATAGATTTTAAATGCGCCTAAAATGGGATTCAAAAGCAATTAATTCACGAAATTAATTTAGAAAGATAAAACTCTTTTAATCCGGAAAAATACATTATCGTGACCCTCAACTAATTTTATAACACAAAAAGTCGGGTGGGCTTGCCTTACTGGTTGACCCTAGGCACTCCACTGCTCCGGAGAAACGGCGTGATGGTTAGTTAGTTATAAAACAGAACGATATAGGGATGGCCTGGACAGTGGTCCAGTCAACTTACTTACTTCCTATGGCCATACAACTCTTGAAGAGTTTTAGCCTCCTTGATGATTTTTCGCCAAGCTCCTCGATCCTGCGCCTTTACTCCCAGCAGTCCGATTTGCACAACCTAGCCAGGTCAGCCAGAACATTGTCCATTATGCGCTGTCTAGGCCTTCCTAAAGGTGTTACTCCAGTCGGTCTAGACGCGTACAGGATCTTGATTGCTCTAGTCTCTTCGGCTCGGCATACGTGCCCAATCCATGCTAGGCGACCGGCTCTCACGGTGCTTATTATAAGGGGCTGCTGGGTCATCGTACGGATCTCTTGGTTGGTCCTATGCCTCCAAGTTCCCTCTGCAACATCAGGTCCCAGGATAATTCTAAGTATTCTATTCTCAAACCAGTAGATTCTTTGTTGTTCTTTTAGAGTCATTGTCCATGACTCAGAACCATATGTCACTTTTCAGTCAAATTGTTAATAAATGGACACTGAGAGTCCGGTACCTTGGGCTAAGTTTGGATGAAACCCCATAAGGCGAGTGTTAAAATAAATTTGCTTTTCATTTATTCAAACCCTTCCTGCACGGGCGTCTTGGGAAAGGCAAGAGATTCGCCCTAGGGGTGTAGTTGTATTTAGACAATTTCGTTGTTTATTTTAGTTTTACTGCGGATGTGGAACTTGGAACATTTATAACATTTATATCAAAATAAACAAAGTGGATAAACTAGTGTGCGTTTTATGTTCCGGGCCGATTTTTTTTATAATGGCTTCTGGTATCTAATTATTTTTCATATTTGGGGTGGTTTTCTGTCTAATTTTAATTCTGAAATAAGAAAGATCTGCAATGTAGAAGATATCATGCGATGGGGAAGACTGAGGAGACGCTACTGGAGAGAGCATGTTCTGAAAGAGTGATAAATATAGCCGCAAATAAAGGTACCAACAGGAAATCGACCTGCAGGAAGACCACCTAAAAGATGGCGAGACAGTTGGACATCTGCATCCCAGGAACAGGCTCCGAGAAATAACAGGACACAGTCCTAAATAAAGCAGAAGAAGAAGAAGGGGTGGTTTTCAGTAGTCGATGCTTAGAATTTGATCAAAAACAATTTATTCTGAAGCATCTAACACTGCGAATAATTTGTGAAAATTATTCATTATGAATACTAAGATGGCAGTGCACAATGGCGTTCTTGTGTCGACCTTTATGGAGGTTGAAACATGCAAAAGAAGGATGAAAGCAGTAGAAATGAGATATCTAAGACAAATGAGCGTAAATCTGTGATTAAAAAATATATTTTCCTACACTTCTGAGCTATATATATATTGTACAGTGATTGTTAATACACCTACAAATGAACAAACATACATTTAAATTAAGAATAGAAGATTACCCGCCGCTTCCCGAAGCTTTTATAGGACGCAGCGGCGTCCCTTCGCCAGCTTCGCTCATACAATCCCTTAAAGGCCCGAGCTTAAATAAAATAATGTCAAAATTTTAAAAATACAGTAGAACGTCGTTTATCCGGAGGTCGGTTATCCGAAACGTCAAGTATCCGGGCAAGCCGAGATGGTGAAGTGTTCTGTACCATGACCTAAGCCTGACAAAGCTTAACCCACCACAACTACACAATATTTGGTGTGGTTTGCATCATCCTTCTCATCCCTACTCCTCTTGTTCTCCCCCGCATCCTACGGACAGTCAGTCTCCCGCTGTGTTCGAGTTTCAACGTGTCATCTAGTTAGTTTCAAGCTGCTTTAGAAGACCTGTATAACGCTGATGATCATCCGGAAAATTGGTATCCGGAACAATTCCGGTCCCAATTAGTCCGTATAAACGCCATTTTACTTTAATGCGTTTATTTTATCATCTTTAAAAAAATCATAAAAAAATTACCCATTTTCAGGCGTTTGCAGGGTTTGCTCCCCTTATTCTTCTTTCCGTGTCCTGTCAGGTCTCTCCAACGTTGACTATCACCCTTGAGTAGGTCTCCCCGTCCTGGGCAGCTCGGAACAGCTCCCCCACGGTCCTCAGCCCCGTCCACTCTCGGATATTCCTCAGCCAGGAAACCCGCCTTCTCTCAACACCTCGTCGACCCTCAATATTACCCTCCAAGATCAGATTTAATATTGCTCCCCTTAATGGGCGTTAAATTAATCCTTTCAAAACCCCACGAGGATCAAAATTACGCCCTCAAAAATATGTATTCCTGGCAGGATTACAGGTGCGAGATGTCCTTTTCAATATGTGTCAACACCCAACTTTCGTCCCCGCACGCTTCTGGGATAAAAGTAACAATCTTCTTTTCTCAGAGGTAAACACCCTTATAACTTATTTTGATCTTCTTCGTTTTCTCGTAGGCACTTTCGAGTAGCTAGATTTGGTCTCCTCCACAATAGTCTTACAAAGGTTGGCCATGTTAGAAGTCGGAGGAATCGACGTGCGTGTATGACTCGTTGTGTGAATGTGGAGGAAGCTAGAGAGGTGTGTCAGGATAGAGTAGTGTGGCAGTACATTCTCTCTGCCTACCCCTGCGGAGAAACGGAGTGATGTACTTGCACTTTTTCTTCTATGTTCGCCATAACTTTGTGTTGTTTAATGTGTCTTTTTTATATACTTTGTATACAACACTCACATTAATTAAAACAATAAAAATTAAATAACAAACATGTTTCGGACTAACCAGCCCTTCATCAGTGATATTATATAAATATTTAAAATATTATAAAATTATGTTAGATCAAAACCATAAACGTTCCAAAATAAATCTTTATAACATCTGTCAAAACTGACCATATTTATAAACAATTTTATAATAAAATAAACTGTTAAATTAAAAAACTTTGTTTTGTGTATTACAATTGTATTTTTATTTTACGCGACAGCTGTTTCATCAACCTATGTTGACATCATCAGGTGTTACAATAATATTATCGTAACACCTGATGATGTCAACATAGGTTGACGAAACATGCATGTTAAAGAATCATGGTGTTTTAGCCAAAACAATGGACTATTTAATTTTACGATATTTTAAATATTTATATAAAATCACTAATGAAGGGCTGGTTAGTCCGAAACATGTTTGATATTTAATTTTCATTTTTTTTAAATAAATGTGAGTGTTGTACACAAAGTATATAAAAAAGAAACATTAAACATCCACCTTTGTCTTTATTTCGACATTGACCGGTTTCGCCAGGCTCACCAGTCTCTCGATGCCTAGTTTTGACAGATGATTTATTTTGGAACGTTAATGCTTTTGTTACAACACAATTTTATAATATTTTAAATATTTATATAAAATCACTAATGAAGGGCTGGTTAGTCTGAAACATGTTTGATATTTAATTTTCTTTTTTTTTAACCGTCGCGTTGCCATGTGGTCAATTGAGTTTCCACTGCCAATTTAAAGTTGATTTTCTTAAAACCTATGGACCCTAATATTATAAAAAAAATCGTAATCCTCCATTGAAGTGTTCTCAATATTTCGTAATAAAAAAAAGCAAAAAATTACTTCCTTCATCCCAAAAAAAAAAAATTTTAAGACTGCCCTCACCTTCATTCGTGTTAAGGTAGAATTTGTTTTGCTAATATTTACAACTTTATCAAAAGTGACAAATACTTACTCGCTGTTTTGAACGTATTATAAATTATATGTTTGGCCTTTTTCATAGGTACGTAATAATACCGACTGTGGACGGAAATGCAGCACGCAACTTAATAATATCAGAACTGTGAAAATATTAACACTTTACCAAAAGGGACAAATATTAATACGTACTCGTTGTCTTGAACGTACTATACATTTTGCCTAGGTGCCTTTATCATACGTAAAAATTATAGCGCCACGGCGCGGCGGGGCGAGACAAGTTCATACTTGGTGTCAGTTGCTCATATGCTGATCGATGCCAGCAAGCCTGGAAAAATCGGTCGCTGTCGAAATAAATACAAAAGTGGGAGTAGTAAAGTAAAATCCATTTTTTTATTGTTATAAAAGCTTTTATGTTGGAAGTTTAACTTTAAAATAAAATCTAAAATTTAGGGTTGCCACCGTTCACCGTTGCCACCTAGAGTTTATTACGGGGAATTTCCGAAAGAGCTAAGGGTGTTTGCTGGGAGATAGAATAATATCCCTGTGAAGATATGTGGAAATAAACTTGATTATAGCCGAGAACGACGGAAGATTATCTCGCGAGATATCGATGGTTCATTTTGTCTTTTATTAAATTCATCTTAAACCTATTTTATGAACGATTTCGAGGCTATGATCGGAAAGAAAAATAAAACATATTTAATAACTTATAGCAAAAGAAATATAATACAATAATTCTATAAAATAAGTTAGGACAAAGAAAGGTTAAATGCTACATATGGGCTGTTCTACTCTATGGCTGTGAAACTTGGACTCTGAGAGTGAATGTAATAAACCAGTTGGAAGCATAGAAGGTTACCAACCGCTTACCCGAAGCAGATTTTTTCCCCTTCTATATAACAGGTCGTTTGAACCCAATTACTGTATACAATTTATTTTAGCTATTATATTGATTCTTATGACATGTGACATGCCAATCTATCGCCATTTTATTGTCACGAGAATTCTACACCAGACCAAAAACAGTGTGACAATCACGCTGCCATCGCCGGGAATCGAACCCGGGACCTTCAGCGAGGCAATCTTCTTCTTCTTCTTCTTCTCCTTATAGCAAAGGTCTGTTCCTGAAATCAGGCTAGCCTCTCTTGGGAGATTAATCCATCTCTCCATCTCTTCGGCGGTCTTCCGGGGGGACGGCAGCCGGCAGGAATCTGATGTGCCACAG
Source organism: Lepidostoma basale (assembly GCA_022606425.2). Lineage (NCBI taxonomy): Eukaryota > Metazoa > Arthropoda > Insecta > Trichoptera > Lepidostomatidae > Lepidostoma > Lepidostoma basale. The sequence continues at coordinate 294,729 of JAHDVF020000291.1, read as the reverse complement.
CGTGTGGGATTCTGGTGATCTTCTGCGTTGTCTGCCCCATCTCACGACATCCATCACCTTGTAGATCTCGCGTATAGCCGTCTTCTTCACCCTGCTTCCTCCTGCTAGCATCCTCAGCGTCCTCATCTCTGCCACCCGTACTTTAGCCTTCGTTCTTGTGGTATCCGCTCTGGTCTCATTGGTATATGCCTTACGCAGGTTTTATATATTCTGACCTTACTGTCAGTTCTCATATACTTGTTTTTCCATATTATATCCTTGAGACAACCTGATACCGCCGAAGCCTTGTTGACTTGTCCTATTATTTCACTGCCAAGATCATTTTGACTGAGCAGATCCACTCCCAGATATCTAAACTTTGCAACCTGTTCCAGTATTCCGTCATTTAAGGATAACCTGCATCCTAAGGGTTCTTTTGAGGCGAGGCAATCGTAGAATGGTTAAAAGAAAAACACATTTATGAACAAAATATACGATGTATTAAATTCGTGTTTCCCTTTTTAAAACAGACGAACCCAAAATTATAAGCTTTAAATTACATATTGTACCATTGTAAATAATATTCATTTTAAATCTTCATTTTCACAGCCTTTCACGCTCAGTCAAGAGATAAAGCAAAGAAAAAATATGTTGCTATTAAAATGAAAATCCTTACTGGGTGGGCAGAAATAAATCTCCGGGGCACCTCCGCGGGGACTCGGACTTAAAGATCCGTAAGATAACACGAACCACCCTGTTTCTGTAAGCAGATAATAAAATGGGAACAAATTTCGGTGAGGTTAGTATATTTTTATTAATGTCACTTGGCTGTGAGATAAAGAAACGATAGAGTTTTCATTGTAAAATGCTTGTAAAGGATAAGGGAGGCTTCGGTTTTTAGAGTTGTGGTAATGTTTTATTTGAATTAGTGGTACAAAAATATATTTGATTAACAGAAGCAATGGACCACCTCATTGATATTTCCTGACAGGCAGACAGGCAAACAAACATCCATTGTTACATATTAGGTGTTTCGGAAAGTTCGGTTCATTGTACAACAGAGGGATCTAGCTGCGATTTTTTAATGTAAGCCTGAGCATCTGTCAATTAAGTTCAGTTCGCAAATGTTTGTCATTTTCACAACATTTGTTTTATCGCTCCATTAAATGTCGACTTTCGTGGGTAATAAAAAGTATTTACGAGAAGTTCTACTGTTCTATTTAACTTGGAAGAAGAGTGCAGCTGAGGTGCAGAAAATGCTTGTGGAAGTTTACGGTGATCATGCCCCATCGGATGAATCATGCAGAGAATGGTATAAGCGCTTCAAAGCTGGTGATTTTAGCGTTGACGGCAAATATCGCCCTGAAGCCCGAAATAGTTTGACCGAAAAATGAACTCCTCAAATCGGATGAAACAGTATCAGGGAAAGTCTACCGACAACAACTAATACGATTAAAGTGGGCACTGACTGAGAAACGATGGGAATGGGGCAACAGGCACAGCAAACTGACTCTTCAACATGACTATGATCGACCCCACATCGCAATCGCGGTCAAAAACTACATACATAATGTAGGTTGGGAGATTCGTCCGCCTTATTCACCAGGCTTGGCACCATCTGACTACCACTTGATAAGATCTATGACGCTTGCCTTAGAAGAGCAGTACTTTTATTCATATGCAGATGTCAAAAATTGTCTCAAAAGACGAGGCTTTTATTGACGATGGATTCTGGATCTATTGCCAGAAAGATGGGAAAAGTAGTGGCTAACGATGGGAAATATTTTGATTGATGTGTTATTTTTTACCTTTCAAATAAATGCGATTTTAATACAAAAAAACGGACGAACTTTCCGAAACACCCGAAATATAGATGTAACATTTTCTATATATTTATATAAGCCTTTTAAAGTTTATCGCATGTAAACTCAACTCACATTAATCGGAAAGTAATTCTTTTGTTATTTCATTTATTATAAATGGAACTTTTCAACGATTTGGAATCGGCACGTTTCCGTTATAAATAATACGAGCAATCTACAATAAACTATAAATTCTTTTTGGATTATTATTGCGGCTTATTATGGCTTAAAACATATGACATATAAGTACAAATGAAAAATTTATTGAAGGCTAAGGCGTTAACCTTTTCCCATACGGTGCTAAAATAAAAACGCGCGTTCCGGTGTTCGTATCCGATCAAAAATTAGATATTTTAAATCGGAAAAATAATAACATTCATAGCTAATCCCCTTAATTAATTATAATTGAATTAAAAAATATTAATAATTGAGTATTATTTGCTAAAAACATTAAAAAAAAAACATCTGGCAACGCTCACGGAACGGGCATAGGTCCACTCTGGTTGCAAGCCTGAGAGCCACTGCCGACGGCAGCGAGAACATTGAGCTCCTCGCGCCCCTACAGTGAAGTATGCAAGAGTGAGAGGTGAATATAGTGTCGCGCACTCACAGCGCTGTTTATACGCGAATTTGTTTCCGATGTTCACAAAATACCTCCGATGTACCCGATAAATTCTGATTATTATTAATATTATTTTTTAAATCAATGCGTAAATAAATGGAGGAATACCTAAAATCTTAACCTTGTATTTATTATAATATATTTATAGAGATATTGATGGTTATTAGAAGTAACATGTGGAAGATACCCATCATAGGGAAGGGAGGGTTAACACCGTAGAATTCCATTGTAATAACTTTGGAATTGAAATAACAACGCTTTTTTTTATAAAATAAATTTATGATAATCGAACGATTTTACTGAAATCTCTCATTCAAAGATCATTTTAAGTATTAATTAAATAAATATATGTTTTTAAACTACTTACACTTATGTCTATATTTCGACAGTGACCGGTTTCGCCAGGCTCGCTGGCATCGACAGACTGGTGACACTGTTACAAACTGACACCTTTATATACACACATATCAGTGATAAATGTGGATGGTTTTCGCGAACATTCTTCTTAGCGATCTATTTTATACGGCATTTATCCTACTTACATCCTTCTTTTGCCAGCTCCAAACTTCACTTCCATAATAAGGGTTGGCACTAGAACTCCATTATGTACTGCCATCTTTGCTTTAGTGGATATATTTATATTTGCAGTGATGACTTTGAGAAACTAATATATAATTACGCTTTTGGAAAACCGACGTTTACATTCACATTAATAATTAAATAAAACGATGTTTTTTAACTACGTCCACGTTTGTCTTTATTTCGACAGCGACTGGTTTCACCAGACTCGATGTTATCGACAGATAGACCAGTCTGTCGATGCCAGCGAGCCAGGCGAATCCGGTCGCTGCCGAAATAAAGACAAATATGGAAGCAGTTCAAAAACATCGTTTTATTTAATTATTAATTAAAATGAAATCCATCAAGAGATTACAGTAAAATCATTTAATTATCTTAATAATTTTATGTTCAAAGATCAACACGATTGAAAACGTCTATTTTATAGAAGTTTTATTAAATTATGTGTGAATGGCATGTTTCGCCTGTCTGAGGCATTATCAAATGTCAATTTAATTTGCAGTTTTTAATCATGGTTCTAGAGGTTTTACGTAAATTCTTGAGCGTTTAAATAGTAAATAGTGACTAACTAACTAACTTACCATCACGCCGTCTCCCCGGAGGGGTAGGCAGAAAGAATGGAACGCCACACTGTTCTGTCCTGACATACGTCTCTCGCTTCCTCTACATTCATACATCTTGTCATGCACACACGTCGATTTTTCCGACTCCTCACGTGACCGACATTCAATATTTGATTGATTTGATCGTGCCACGTTTTCCTCTGCCTTCCTCTATTTCTAGCTCCGTTCACGCCGTTTGCATATACCTTCTTTACCATTCTGTCTTCACTCATTCTTTCCATGTGTCCAAACCATCTTAATGACCCTTTCCTTATTTTGTTCATAACACTTTCATTCGCATCACATTCACTTCTTATACTTGCATTTGTCACTCTATCATAAACAGATTTGCCACACATTCGTCTTAGAGGTCTCATTTCTACTGCATTAGGCTATTAAAGGGACTTCTCTCTATTATTCAGATGTGAATAATTCCAGTTTAGTTCAGTTTATCGGAAGGTTGAATTTAGATACCAAATCGAGTGTTAATATTAATTTATCTGAATCAATGAAATCGTTTCTAACAGAGCGGAGATTGACCGTAGAGTTCTCTCAAAAGACTTGTAAAATCCTTTGGCCCACCAATTGACTGTTAACTTTCATGTGGCAATCAAATCTGATTTCGATTCGTAAATAAATATTTGATAATTTGGTTTTATTTTTGATAATTATCGAACAGCTACACCTCACCTGCTATATGTCCCTTGCTTCCGTTTAACATTTTTGCAATAAGCAGGTTCGTCGACTTTGAGTATTTTTTCACGATGTCCCTTACTGCTGTTTCCTTCCTTCTTCTGCTCCGAAAATACCCATAAACTTGAAAAATTGAGTTTTCATCGCATCTGTCTTTATTTATTTATCAAAACTGTAACAATGTTACGAAAAAGTGCCAACAAGCTGAGTCACACAGAGAGTAATGGAGAGAGACATGTAATGTATCAGTTTTTTGTAAAAATGTAATGATTGCATGTCATTCTACATAGGAAGAACAACGCGTAATTTAAACATAATAATTAAAGAACATCTTAGATATATCAATCTTATCTAATAATAATTTTTCTGAGTTCGCTAACCATTTAATTGAAAATAATCATACATTTAATAAAGAAACCGGTATTGAAATTTTGCATATTTATAATAAAATCTTAACTTTCAACAATTTAGAAATTTTAGAAATTAAAAAAGTCATAAAAAATATTAAACATACTATAAAAGAAATAACCAATTAAATTTAAATTCAATTCCCCTGCTCGATATGTTCCCGTTACATCTCTCCTCTCCTCAATCCCAATTATAACCCTTCCACTCAGTGGCGGTACTCCCATAGAAGCGTAGAAGCATTTTGAAAGAAATTTTGATTTAAAACCCCCGAATCTAAGTAATCATTCCCCGCATAACCAACAACCCACCAAATCATCTTCCAACAATATTCCCATCAGACGTAAGAGGAATAGTTACAAGAACTGAACCTCCGTAAGCCAGAAGAGGTTTTGATTCAAAATTTCTTACGTAAGCCGGGCTTCTGGGCTTCTATGGGAGTACCGCCACTGGGCAAGATAGGTGACTCATTCATCATCATCAGCCGTCTATTATCCATTGCTGAATGTAGGCCTCTCCCAAAGCACGCCACCGCCCCCTATCCATTGCCGCTCCCATCCATCCATGATCGTCGGTCCAGCGGGCAGGGGGACGTCCAACTCTACGGAATCCTGTACGCTGTCTCCAGAACCCGTCTTCCCCATCGGCTGTCGGTTCTTCGACAGATATGACCAGCCTTTCGCCACTTCATCGCGCCTATCCGTAGAGCCACCTCAGTCACCTTGGTTTGTTGTCGAATAAATTCGTTTCTAAATCTGGCCCTCAAGGTTATTCCAAGCATGGCTCTTCACGTGGCGCGCTGGGCAACCTTGAATCTGTAGACGACCTTTTGTCAGTGTCCACGTTTCGGCTCTGTACGTCATGACTGGCAAGACGCACTGGTTGAAGACTTTAGTCTAGAGGCACTGTGGTATTTTGGATGTGAGAACATGACGTAATTTTCCAAAGGCCGCCCAACCCAACTGAATTCTTCGGTCGGCTTCTTTCTCGAAAATTTCTCGAAATGACTCATTGTTGTGTTATTATCTAAAAACCTTATAAAACACTTAAAATTGGCCGAACCTTACACCATAATAAGGCAAACAAATAAAACATCAAGTCATTTTTCGAAATGGGTATTTAGAGAAATAGACCACCACACTATTCTATTCTTAATTAATAATTACGGATGAAAATATCTATTTTCTAGAAGTTTAATTATATTTTATGTGAATGACATGTTTCGTCCTGTAAAAGGTATTATCAAAATTTTATAAATGCCCAAAACATTTTGATAATGCTTTCTGCCTCTTCTGCCTCAGCCTATTCCCGTCCACTCCTGGACAAAGGCCTCCTCCATTCGCTTCCATGTCACTCTGTCCTGTGCAGACTGCATCCAGGTTATTCCGACGTGTCTGTTCAGATCATCCTTCCACCGTAGTTGCGGTCGCCCTGCACTTCTCTTTGCCGGCCACGGTCTCCAAGTCAGCAGTCTTTTTGTCCATTTTTCATCTGAGCTTCTGGCTACGTGACCTACCCATTGCCCTTTAGAGTCGCCACCCGGTGGATGATGTCCGTGACCTTTGGTTTTTCTCTCACCGTATCGTTTCTGACTCTGTCTCTTAGACTTATTCCTAACATGGCTCTTTCCATGGCTCTTTGAGTCACTCGTAGTTTCTCGGCACTTTGTTCTGACAATATAACAGTAACACCATAAGTACCAACTGGCAGAACGCAGGCTTCATAGGCTTCACAGACGCAAGTGTCATATCGAAGTGTTAAAAACGCCCGAAACATTTTGATAATTCCTTAGTCAGATGAACATGTCATTCACATAAAATATAATAAAAAAACAGATATTTTCATTCGTATTAATTATTTGATATGGAGTTTAACATCATTGTTTAAGAAACAAAGAATTACAATTTACAATTTTTATTTTTATTTTCGCAGATATTTTTCAGTTAATAAATGTTATATTTTTTAGTTGCCCAAATTTTAAAGTTGTAATGGTTAAAATGTTTGCAATCAAAAAGGTTTTATTACAACCAAAACATGTCTGCATAAAAAATAAAGTGTTATGGAAATACAAAGCGTTATTATATTCATTCAAATAATTTTCTCCTTTGAATATCTCTATAAGTTTGACAAAGGAAACACTCCCTTAATGTACGCACTTTCAGACACCCTCGAACGGCAAATCTTTGGTTAGGCATTTATATTTTAGTATACTCCGACTTGAATTAATATTACACGGCTATCCCAGTATGGCGAGCCGTTCAGATCCTGCGGAAAACGTAAATTTTTAATTGTTTCTCAGTGTACCCTCCCTAGCAAATCTGCTGCAACGCATACCAAAGCGAACCAAAAACCGTAGAATTGTGAGACTAATAGAGATGTCCCTTCTCGCTAAATACGCTGATAGTTACAAATTTTAGTTAAGAATATTAACACTCGATTTACGGTGCTAAATTATGTGGCATTTTGGCCTTACTCGCTAAATACGCTGATAGTTACAAATTTTAGTTAGGAATATTAACACTCGATTTACGGTACTAAATTATGTGGCATTTTAGTCCTACTCGCTAAATACGCTGATAGTTATATAAATTTAAGTTAAGAATATTAACAATTGATAAACGGTACTAAATTATGTGTCATTTTGGTTCTACTCGCTAAATACGCTGATAGTTATACAAATTTAAGTTAAGAACTCGATTAACGGTTCTAAATTATGTGGCATTTTAATCCTACTCGCTTAATACGCTGATAGTTATACAAAATTTAGTTAAGGATATTAACACTTGATTAACGATACTAAATTATGTGTCATTTTGGTTTTACTCGCTAAATACGGTGATAGTTATATAAATTTTAGTTAAGAAAATTAACACTCGATATACGGTTCTAAATTATGTGGCATTTTAGTCGTACTCGCTAAATACGCTGGTGGTTATACAAAATTGAGTTAAAAATATTAACACTCGATTTATGGTACTAAATAATGTATCATTTTGGGCCTACTCGCTAAATACGCTGATAGTTATATCGATTTCTTCTTCTTTTTCTTCTTTTTCCTTGTTGTAGACGTATGTAGTCTGTTCTTCAGAGTGTTGCTCCTCCTGTGAGGTAGACTCCCAGCTGTCCTTCCATCTTTTAGGAGGTCTTCCGCGAGAACGAGCCACATGAGGCTGATTATGCAAAGCAATATAGGGGAGTCTGGTGGTGTCCATTCTTTGAACATGACCTCATCTTATAATATTCTCAACCTCACATATCTCTCTTATTCTGGTGTTGTGTTGTAAATTGTATATATATATAAATTTAAGTTAAGAATATTACCACTCGATTTAAGTTTCTAAATTATGTGGCATTTTGGCAAATAAGTATGTCCCTACTCGCTTAGGTGGGAATGTAGAGTATAGCGTACAACAAGAATATGCATGAAATTTAAATATTCTATACAAATATCAGCAGATTTTTCGGTTTGTAGCAAATTTGCTACACCATGATAAGAAAGGTTAAGAATATTAACACTTGATTAACGGTACTAAATTATGTGGTATTTACTCAAATAATTATGTCCCTACCCGCTAAATACCATGTTTCCTGCATACGTCTTTGGCCTCTTCTTATCTTCTCAGTTTCAGTGGCAAACTAGTTTCGTAGGGATGTCTTTAAAAATGGTCTTATCTAACTAACTAAACTAACTAACCATCACGCCATTTCCCCGGAGGGGTAGGCAGAGAGGATGGATCGCCACAATGCTCTGTCCTGGCATACCTCTCGGGCTTCCTCTTCATTCGTACATCGTACCATGCACGCACGTCGATTATTCCAACTTCAAATGTGGCCGCCTTTTAGTAATTGATTAATTTGGTCTGCCATGTTTTCCTCGGTCGTCCTCGGCTTCTTTTTCCACTCAGGTTGGTTGTGTACAACTTTTTAACCATTCTTCTCTGATCCATTCGTTCCATATGTCCAAACCATCTCAGAGATGCTTTATTAATTTTATCCATGATGCAGTCATCTGCCTTATATTTTTTTCTTATTTCATCGTTCGGTATTCTATCATACAACGTTTTCCCGCACATTCTTCTTAGTGATCTCATTTCTAAGGCGTTCATCCTGCTTTCATCCTTATTTTGCCAGCTCCAAGCTTCACTTCCATACATGAGGGTTGGCACTAGAACTCCATTGTGTACTGCGATTTTTGTTGCTGTGGATATATTTGGGTTACATTTTTTAATACATTTTTGCTCTTGTGGATATAAATGGTCTTATCACTCATATTATTTTGCCAATGTGGTGGAAGGTTAGGCCGACGTTTCCAGGGGTGCCGCGTAACACCACACGTGGATGTATCTTCCTTGCCACTTGTTTTATCAAACGGCGTGGTAGTGTAAGTTAATTTAAAATGTATGCAAACATTTGATACTTATGTGGGTATCTTATTGATTTTTTTTTTTATACACACCTGAATAATCAATAAATTTCCCTTTGACACATTTTATCTTCTTATGTCTGATAATTTGGTTCGTGTTTCAATGAATCTTGAGAATATTTCAATTTGAAGGACTCGTGAAACATAATACGCTGTGTTTTCCAATAACGCGAACATTTTATAATATCTTAAGGGGACTGATTCTTGCAAAACGAGAATGTATTAAACAGTAAATATTACACATTTTTACGATAATACGGCACACAGATACGCAGAAGCGAAACGAAAACGAACAGTTCCGCCTGTACCAAATTCCAGCGAAAGCGAAGCGAACGCGAAACTCTAGCGAATATCGGAACTCGGTATATCATGTTTTTTGGAAAATCTATCGACACGTACGAACTTGTTGCGGACGTCAGGCGAACTGAATTTGGTCTATTTTCGTTCCGCTTGCTGTATTGCAATTGCTCCTTTAAAAAAAAACTGGCAGTAATCAAAACAGCTCAAAAATCGACCAAATATCAAAGTAATTTTTTTTTGTAAACTAGCACCGCTTGCGATGGCTTGTGCACATTAATAGATAAATGGGAGTGTAGAGTGTAGGATACAATAAGCATATGTATGAAATCCAAACGAAATGGTAGCAGTCTCGTAGCAATCTTTGGAGATTCCCCTGAGCGAACCTGTATTCTCAGCACGACAGAGAGTCATCGTTTTAAGCAAATAAAGGAGATATTGATAAACTATAGGTTTGACAGAATAAAGGAATGAGGGCTTTACTTGGTTGGGGTAGATATAGTAGGATTTCAACAATTTGACGAGAGGTTGTGATAGATTCCGGCTCCGGAGACCCAGACATACAAGTACAGAGAAAGGTGTTTTTCTAGAGGACTTAAGTTATACAATGAGTTGCCAAATGATGTAAGAGAGGCCAGTTATCTAGCAATCTTTCGTCGAAAATGCTTTACATATGTTTTAAATACCAATATTTAATATTTTTGTTGTACTCATTTGCGCTTTTTACATTGTTAATTTATTGTTTATCTAAGGTTCTATTATAAGTTGTAAAATAATTTTGGAATCTTTTATAACTTTATTAAATACATTTAAAAAATAATGATTGTCATCGCATTTTATAATAGTTAATTGTGACACGCAATACGTTTGTACTGTTTTGATGTTAAAATTATACAAGTTTTTTCGTTTCTATAAAGAATTTTGACAGGAGTAAAAATAAATTTTTCGTTTGTTCCTAATTACTGCTTATTTAAAAAAACGGTGAATACGTGGAACATGAATTAAATAGACAATGTGTGCACCATCTAAAAACAACATATTGTGTTAAATTATTTTTATTTTGTTATTTTATTGTATATCATTGTATTTTAAATTATTTGTTTTAGATTTATTTTGTGGCTGTTAGATTATCGAAGCGTGCGCGGGAGATGCCTATTGGTGGCGATGAGGTTCGTAACCCATCACACCGCGTCTCCCGCGGGGCGAAAAGCGAAGGATGGAGTGCCGCATCGGTTTTAGTGTCACAGTCTATTCTTTGGTTCTGATTTTGAAATTTTGGTTTGGTTCATATGGTGCTCCCGTCAATTTGGAGATATTTCGTGTATATGTGAACTGTTTTGGTCAATTTGATTATTGCTGCTCTTTATGATAGTTATTTGTGACAAAAAATACGTTTTTACTGTTTTGGTGTTAAACTATCTAAGTTTTTTTCGTTTATAAAAAGAATTTTGACAGGTGTAAAAATAAATTTTTCATTTGTTCCAATGACAATTTGAATAAATTCTTCAATAATATTTTTAAGTTCTTGCTGGTGTTGGATTTTTTTAAGTGCCTAATTACAGTAAATTAAAAAAAAAAACAGTGGATAACGTGGAATAAAAATTAAATAAACACAAATGTCCGGATCGTCCAGCTGACGACAAGTGCACCATCTAAAATAACATTATGTGTTAAATTATGTTTCTTTGTTATTTTATTTTATATCATTATATTTCAGATAATTTGTTTTAGATTTATTATGTAGACGTTGAACGATCGAAGTGTGCGCGGGAGATGCCTTTTGGTGGCGATGAGGTTCGCAACCCATCACACCGCGTCTCTCGCGATGGCGAAAAGAGAAGGATGGAGTACCGCATTGATTAAATTGTGGCAGTCCATTCTTTCTGCCTACCCTTTCGGGGAGACGGCGTGATGGTTAGTTAGTTAGTAAGTTAAAAAAATAATATATGCATGTACTAAAATATATATTTTTTTGGTTTGTATCAAATTTACTACACCATGTAATGAAATGTTAAACTTAACTAACTAACTAACTAACCATCACGCCGTCTCCCCGAAAGGGTAGGCAGAAAGAATGGACTGCCACACTTTTACTGATGCGGCACTCCATCTTTCTCTTTTCGCCCCGCGGGAGACGCGGTGTGATGGGTTGCGAACCTCATCGCCACCAATAGGCATCTCCCGCGCACACTTTGATCGTCCAACACCCACAAAATAAATCTAAAACAAATAATATAAAATACAATGATATAAAATAAAATAACAAAATAAAGTAATTTAACTCAAAATGTTATTTTATACATACATGTTTTAAATACCAATATTTTATATTTTTGTTGTACTCATTTGCGCTTTTTACATTGTTAATTTATTGTTTACCTAAGGTTGTATTATAAGTTGTAAAATAATTTTGTAATCTTTTATAACTTTATTAAATAAATAAATAAAAATATATATACATATACTAATATAAAAAGTTTTTTTTTGGTTTTTATCAAATTCACTACATCATGTAATGAAGTGTTTTTCTCTCTCTGGTTTCAATCCTGGGATTGGTTTGCAGCAATTTCCTCTATTCTTCTCTTCCATTCTTCTCTTTCTGGCTCTTTTGAAATCTGCATATGATTAGCAGCGCACGTCCACCAACAGGTCCTCCAGGTACTCTCGGCGTGGCCGTCCCCTAGAGTTTGTCCCCTCGGTCATACCCTCCATTATGGTATGCAAAAACGGTTAAACTTTATATCGCGTATAATTAAAATCGCACAATGCGAATTCGCATTACTCTCGAAAGTTCTGAGATAACTTTCCTTGCCTTCTAAGAAGCGCTACATCAAAGAGAATTTTCTCCCTCGAATAATTGTCAATATTCGTAATTACCAAATAGCAAACCTCACCGAGATCTGGCAAATCTTTTACGTTTGAATGAACAATCATTATTTTGCGTAATAACCCCAGCGTTTCGAAAGAAATTTTAATTTATTCCATTCAACTGAGTTCTTGGTAAATTTCAAGATATATTTATAAACTAACAAACTAACTAACCATCATTCCATCTCACTGAAGAGGTAGGCAGAAAGAATGAACCACCACCTCGGTTCCTCAACATTCATACATCGTGAAACGAAAGAGTTTTTGAAATTTAATTGTATCTCAATAATGCAAACTGGAAACTGAATATGATTGATCAAGGTGTTTACAGGTAAACTAATTTTGTAGGTTTGTAATTACATAAAGCGTGCGCTTAACCCAACCAATGACAGGTCATAAGTCCTGTAAACACCTTGATCAACCATATTCAGTTTCCAGTTTGCATCTTCGTCTCTATTGAGATACAATTAAATTTCACGAATAAATCACCCACCATGGGTGAAATCCAGTATTCGTATACAAGTATAAGTATACATTCCCAAAAAAAAAAAGAAAGAGTTTTATTTCTATTTTTCTTTTTTATATACTTTGTATATATATACAACACTGATATTTAAAAAAAAAAATATACTCGTATAGACATGTTTCGGACAAACAGTCCATCTTCAGTAAAGATACGTATCTATAAAAATATTTTTAAATTGTTGTTGTTTATATGATCTGACAGATGTAATAAAGATTTATTTTGGAACGTTTTTGCCTTACTAATAACAAATATTATGATTCAATTTAAAATAATAATTTGAAGTTCTTATTGGAGTTCAGGTAATTACTTACAACATATCAAACATTGGATTATTAATAATATTTTCTTTATTTTTATTAGCTTTTTTAATTTCTAAAATTTCGAGATTGCTCTCATTTATATTTCTATTATTAATATGTTTTAACATTGGCGAAAGAGTTTTCATTGTAAAATGCTTGTATAGGATCAGGGATTATACAGGGGGGCTTCTGTTTTTAGAGTAATAATAATGTTTTATTTTATTTAGTGGCACATAAATACACTTGATTAACTGGTTAACTAACTAACCATCAAGCCGTCTCAGGCAGACATTATAGACCGCCACACTTTTCTTTCCTGACACTGTGTCATGCACGCTTTTCTTCTTCTTCTTTCGGTGCCATGTCAAGTCCCCCCAACGTTGGCGATCACTGCAGCAAAGGCATCTCTATCCTGCGCCACTTGGAACAGTACTTCATGTCATGGCCTGTATCGTGGCAACTACATAAGATAGCATGTTAGTAGAATTGTTAGTAAAATGGAGATTTGTTTTTATTTGTTAGTATGCTAACATTGGTAATCGCAACATGATGTTATAAATTAAATTAAATGCTAGGAGAGTAATTTACGTTAGTAAGAGAGTAATTTACCAAAATCACCCTGTATAAAACAATCATCCGATCAGTAGTGACCTATGGGTGTGAGGCGTGGACAATGACAGCGAAATCTGCAGAGCGACTGGATACTTTTGAGAGAAGGGTGCTGCGCAGAATTCTGGGGCCTGTGAATGACGGTGAAGGCTGGAGAGTGCGGCATAATGACGAGCTGTACAATATTTACAAATCTCCCAGTCTCTCCACACAGGTCAGACTGAATAGACTGAGATGGGCCAGTCACGTGCAGAGGATGCCGTCATCGCGAACCCCAAAAATATTGCTGGAGTGGCACCCAGGTGGTAGAAGACCAATTGGACGACCAAGGCTGCGATGGGAGGATGAAGTTGGGAGAGATGGAGCAAGATTGTTAAGAGTATCAGATTGGAGGGTCGAAGCGGAGGACAGGAGGAGTTGGAGGCGAAGAATACTGGAGGCTAAGGCTCGATATGGGCTGTAGGGCCATCGAAGAAGAAGAAGAAGAAGAGAGTAATTTAGTTTGATAGTTTAAGTTAAATATCAATAATAATGAGACTTTTTTATATTTGGTCTTAGTTTTAATTGTAATATTTTTCTTGTTCCAGATTTGTCGTCCCTGAAGCAGCGTGGCCAGAATCACTTGTCCAGGTCGAGAGCCTCTCTTGGCTCTGAGCTGGACCTTTCCAGGAGGGCCCGTCGGAGGGACCTCAGGGGAAGGTACGTCTCAAAATAAAATATAATTTAACTAGCTGACCAATTTGACTAATTTGACTAGTCGTTGTCCTGCCCGAACGAAAAAAAATATTTTTCCTAGAACTAGAACATAGCGCCACCAACCGGGTCCAATTGTGAATCTCAACCATCCAGGGACTCACTCAAACACATTTTTTTTATAAAAATCGTTCCAGCAGTTTAGGAGGACTTCAACTACATACGCCCGTACAGAATAATTATACAATATACTAAGGTCATTCATAAAATAAGGTTCCCATATTTTTTTAAAATATACAAATTTATTGTTTTCCTTAGCCTTTATAAAGAAGGATGAAAGCAGGATAAACGCCATAGAAATGAGATCACTAAGAAGAATGTGCGGGAAAACGTTGTATGATAGAATACCGAACGATGAAATAAGAAAGAAATGTAAGGCAGATGACTGCATCATGAATAAAATTAAAAAGGATCCCTGAGATGGTTCGGACATATGGAACGAATGGATGAGAGTAGAATGGTTAAAAAGTTGTACACAAGCAGCGTGAGTGAGAAAAGAAGCCGAGGACGACCGAGGAAAACATGGCATGACCAAATTAATCAATTACTTAAAGGCGGCCACATTCGAAGTCGGAACAATCGACGTGCGTGCATGGTACGATGTATGGATGTAGAGGAAGCTCGAGAGGTATGCCAGGACAGGCCAGTGTGGCGATCCATCCTCTCTGCGTAAAATATAAGAAAACTTCTAGAGAACAGACATTATCATTCGAATACAATTTGATGGCATTAATTATTTTTTTAATGGCCATTTGATTATGCCTTAGACAGGCGAAATATTTCATTTTCATAAAATATAAGAAAACTTATAGAAAACCGACGTTTCCATTCCTATACATTATTTAATATGGAGTATTACATAATAGTTCAAGAAACAATTTATAACTTTTTGAATTACTGCTCGAGCTTACCTTAGCTTACCTGAGCTAAGCTTATTAGTTTTTTTGCTAATCCATTTTAGTATTCTTTGCTTGAATCGCTTATTATATTTCTACTTCATTAAGCACGAGTCAAGTTTGAATTACACTTCATAATTCGGTAATACGACTCTGTACCCGAAAGTTTTGCTCGAGTGTGTAAGCTTTGGGGATAGATTACTTGAGGAGGGAGCATTTTTTGGTGTTTGTGTCTTATTCTTTCGGTGTCGTGTCAGGTCCCGCGAACGTTGGCGATCACTGCAGCAAAGGCATCTCTATCCTGCGCCACTTGAAACAGGTTCTGAAATCTTGTTATTCCTGTCCACTCTTTGATGTTCCGCAGCCAGGACAGCTGCCTTCTGCTAACTCTCCGACGTCCCTCCCCTTTACCCATTAATATCAGTCGAAGGATGTGGTATTTTTCTTCCCTTACATAATGATGCACCACCTTAAAATAATATCATGTGTTAAATTATTTCTATTTTGTTATTTTATTTTATATCATTTTATTTTATATTATTTGTTTTAGATTTATTTTGTGGATGTTGGACGATCATGGTGTGCGCGGGAGATGCCTATTGGTGGCGATGAGGTTCGCAACCCATCACACCGCGTCTCCCGCGGGGCGAAAAGAGAAGGTGGAGTTCCGCATCGGTTAAAGTGTGACAGTCCATTATTTCTGCCTACCCTTTCGGGGAGACGGCGTGATGGTTAGATAGATGGTTAGATACATAATGATGGTTTATTTTACATTAGATTTAGTAGAAGGGGTTTCCAGTACATACTCGAGGCTGTTATAGGGCCCAGCGGCGCCCTGTCGTCAGCCTCGCTCATGCATTTCCGAAGGCCTGTGTCGTCATCAGTATATCGAATCAAATTGACTTAGTTCAAATAATATAACTAACTTACTAACAAGATAGGCAGTAAGAATAGATCACCAAACTATTATTTCTTGATATACTTCGTTCGATTCCTCAACATTCATACATCGTATCATGCACTCTTGATCTCTCTGAATCTTCACGCGACCGACATTTAATATTTGAACTGTTTAAATAAATAAAAATTGTTATAAATATCACAATTGATTATATTTTGTCGCGACAGCTGTTTCGCTTACCGATGTTGGCATTGTCAGGTCTTAAAATTTACTTCACAATACACCAGAAAGACTATTTATAATAAAGATGGGAAAAAACAGTACTTAGGTTCAGTTTTATCACAATAAACAAAATTAGGTTTAAGTTTTTTTTTAACAGTTGATAATGTTGAAATATCAAAATGTTTCCGCTAAAACGATGGATTATCTTATTTAATATTTGATTGATTAAATCGTACCACGATTTCCTCGGTCTTCTTCTATTTCTTGTTCCGTTTACAAATACTTTATTTGGTATTGACAAATACTTTATTTGGGACAGCTGGGAATCTACCTCACAGGAGGAGCAACACTCTGGTGAAACATACCAAATATGTCTACAACAAAGAAAAAGAAGAAGAATAAGCATCCAAAGAGGTCTTTATCCTTTGTCACCTAATTTAAAATACAAATCGCTTTCAATACAGGATAACTTCTAAGTGCCTTTGTGCGGGAATTTGGGGCATAAAATAAGTTATGTCCCCTTGCTCTGCTTTAGTTGGGGGAACGTTTATCATAAGTTCTCTCAGGATACTAGTTTAAAAAAATGCTTACCTAGAAATAGACGTGTTTCAAGAGTGTTGAAATTCAACAGTCCTGTGAGAAATAATACGCTTATGCAAAGTTATTCAATAATAATGTATGATTTCCGTTTCAATTTCGCCTCTCTTTTAGCTTCACATTTTACGATATTAATCTTCCAGTATAGAAGTACTCGCTACATTACTTATTTAATACCATACACAATTTCGTAGGAATAATATTGACAAAGTTTGAGTTCTTATTACAGATTTCGTAACAGGGTTCATAATCTAATGAAGAGTGAACTCTTATGTATCTAACCCCTTGTTACCGTCACTTGAAATAGCTTGAAGTTCCATTAGATTTCTCGTACCGACAAATCATTAATAAATATTAGTATAGTTAGTTATTAATAACACGTTAGTCGGAAAAAGCCACCGGTAATATATCCATCTTCTTCTTCTCTTCTCTTATTTTTCTCCTGTCACACCTCCGTGGTGCATAGGGCCTTAAGGAATCTTCTCCATCCGATTCTATCGCATGCCTGATGCCTTAACCTCGTCTGCCTCGCTTCCTCTTTCTCCTCATAGGGAACCAGTCTAGTGCGCCCTGAGGGATGCAGGCTGGGTTCCGTCTCAGAGTGTGACCGATCCACTGCCATTTGCGTCTAGCGATTTGTTCTCTAATTGGCTTTTCGAATGCAATGGACCAGAGAACGGCATTTGACACTGTTTGGGGTCAATAGATCTTGAATATTGAGCGAAGGCACCTATTTGTAAACACCTGGAGTTTTCCAATAACGTCCGCGGTAGATTTCCAAGTCTCACATCCATACAGTTGTATGCTTTTAATGCTACTGCTGAATATTTGGAGCCTGAGATTTCTCGAAATGATGCTGGAACACATACATGGCGAAGCTTAGCGAAAGCTCCCCTTACCTTGTATATATCCATACTCAAATAAAATCAAATCAACCTGCTGGTGGGAAGAGCAATTAGTCTGAACGCGGTCTCCTCGGAGATCAACGTCTTTCATAACAGTGAAAGTAGGTTCAGAAGACAAATACTCTTGACAAAAGAGAGTATCTTGTATTCCTAATGTCGAACCATCTCTCATGCATTCCTGGTTTTATATTGTATTTTACCTGTTCTCAATAGATGCCTTAAACATTAATATTGTTTGTAATAATAATAAAATAAAACGATGTTTTTAAACTACTTCCACTTTCGTCTTTATTTTGACAGCGACCGGTTTCGCCAGGCTCGCTGGCATCGACAGACTGATCCAGTCTGTTTTATCTCAAGCTTCTCAAGATTCCTCCACATTCATACAACGAGTCATACACGCACGTCGATTCTTGCGACTTCTAACATGACCAACCTTTAAAATATGATTAATTTGGTCATATTAAATATGTATTTGAAATTCTCAATACCCATATATACATGATACTATTTCTAAGATAACATAAAATGTACAAAAACATTATATTTTGTTTAATTAACTTCGTTTTTAATATCTTGTTTTATACAAAAGCCTATCTAAAAAAGCTAAGATGGCAGTGCATAATGGTGTTCTTGTGCCGGCCTTTATGTATGTAATGGTTAGTTAGGGGTTACATTAAAAAAAATGATTGATTTAATGCACCTAATTCTACTTACTTTTTATAAATAAATAACTTTTTTTAAGGATTAATTGTATCTCAATAGAGACGAAAAAGTAAATTATTTGGAAACAGAATATGGTAGTCGAGGCGTTTACAGGACTTATGACCTGTCAATAGTTGGGTTAAGCGATCATTTTATGTTTAACAACATTCACCATTCCGCCCTTATTACGACACCACGTCTGACAAATTTTTGGAAGTTGTTTGGATGTTAATATTTTATTAATAACTTCACTGTTGGTAGGTACATCTACACTAGCGCCATCTATTAAGATACATTGTAAGCATTCAGCAGAAAACCTTTATTAATGCAATGTGAATTCACATTGAACAAATTCTAAACTTGGACTTGGACTTGGATCTTCTGGCTTACAGAGGTTCAGCTCTAATGGCTATTCCTCTTACGTCTGTAGGAAACATTGTTGGAATGCGATTTGGTAGTTGTTTTACGATGGGGCTATATGTACTCGCATGGCTCGGAGTGTCCTTCCGAAAGAGGGCGAGGGGGGATTTAGGGTTTATTATAAAGTCTTACATTATTGTCAAGGAATGGAAGACCAGTTAGGGTTGTGATTGTATTTATAAAAAAAGTCTGTTCCCGAAAGGAAAATAATAGGAGCAGTGCCTGGATGGAGTTGGGGTTGGAGATAGCGTCCTGCGTGAGACCATATTGTTTGGCGGAGTACGTAGTGGGCTATCGGGGAGGTTTTTTTTTGTCCGCATTGATTGCGGGAGGGGTAAAGGCGGTGGCGGTACTCCCATTGAAACTCAGAAACCTGGCTTGTGTAAGAAATTTTGAATCAAAACCTCTTCTGAGTTGCAGAGGTACAGCTCTTGTGGCTATTCCTCTTACGCCTGATGGGAACATTGTTGTAAGGTGATTTGGTGGGTTGTTAGTTAATGCGGGGGCATGATTACTTAGATTTGGGGGTTTTGATACAAAATTTCTTACGCAAGCCGGGCTTCTGGGCTTCTATGGCAGTACCGCCACTGGGTAAATGACTGAATGATGGTGGATAACTAAGTGTTAAAGGGTCATTTTTTTTTGTATACAACAGGTCTTTTGAACCCTATTACTGTATACATTTGACATAAATTTAACATACATTTTACATACATATAAAATACATGTTAAAATAAAAGAATTAAAATAAAATAAAACAATATTAGTAATTGTGGTATGTACCTATACGTTCCTTAAAGTACGTATAGGTCATTTGGAGAATGTCCACATCGACTGACACCTCATTCAAGAGCACCATACCCCGGGTCATTGTATGCTGCGCCAAGACATCTGTCCTGCTATGCGGTATGCACAACAGATCATGTCTTCTAGCGCGAGCATGCCTGTCCAGTGCATTGAGGCCATAACACTCTAAGAGGTATGGGCTATCAATGAGGTTACGGAGTATTTTAAATCCTAAGATCATCAACGTTCCTTTTATAAGGAAAATGAAAAATAACTCATTTAGACCAAAAAATCACTTAAGATTTTATGGCTGTCGTGTACAGATTTGTTAATTTAAATTTTGGTTGAGTTTGTCTCCAATGAAATTTGTTTTTGTTCATTTTTATAACGTAAGCTGTTTAAATGTTGCAGGTTGAAACTGGCGGGAAGCCTGGCGCTGGCCAGTAGTGGGGAGGCGCCGCTCTTGGGGGCGCCCGCCCCCACACAATCTAACCATCTTTCACTGACTGAGGAGAGGTGAGTCTTCATTTAATATCACACCTTAACATAGTATGACGATGCTGCTTACGAATGAACTGTTGGAGATGGTAGTCCAATTTAAATTCTTAAGGAAGACGACCCCTGGGCAGACCACTAAAGAGGTTGATCGACCCCTGGGAGCAGTGGCATGCCTAGGGTCAACCAGTAAGGCAAGCCCGTCCTTTTGTGTTGTAATATTAGTAGAGGGCCACGTTTTGTGTTGTAATATTAGTATTTTTCCGGATTATAAGAATGGCGATGAGGTTCGCAACCCATCACACCGCGTCTCTCGCGATGGCGAAAAGAGAAGGATGGAGTGCCGCATCGATTAAAGTGTGGCAGTCCATTCTTTCTGCCTACCCTTTCGGGGAGACGGCGTGATGGTTAGTTAGTTAGTTTAGTAAATTAATTTCGTGAATTAATTGATTTTAATTCCTATTTTAGGCGCATTTTAAACCTATAGAAAAAATATTTTTTTGCGTCACCAAACTCATGTTCTTGTATAATAAAATAATGTATTAACATAGGTATACAAGAAGTAATAATATAATTAATAAGAAATAAGCTGTAAATAGACAATAATAATAAAATTGTTAACACCGAAACACGAATTATAAATAAATATTCGTGAGGAAATCACATAATCTTTCTTTTCATAACATTTCTGCACATAACGCAAATGACAGATAACATTCTGACAATAGAAATGAAGTTCGTGATACACCGAATAGTTACATACTTCATAGTGATAAAGCCCGGCCCGATTTTTAAGGCAAGCCCAGCTTCTGGGCTTGTATGGACGTACCGCCACTACCTGGTAGTCGACCTCGCAGAAGGCCAAATCTGTAAAGAAACAGGCCACAAGGGCTACACTAAGAATAAGAAGAAGAAGAAAATTTCTGTATATATTTTACAATATAATATGATAAAATATTATCATTTACTTCATTCACCGCGAGTTTTTTATCTTCCCGTTTATCGCACTAACTACGCTCAGAGCGCAGCAATGTATCGAATTTGTGACAACTACAATTAGCATTTTGGAGAGATTGATGTTTTCCATTTGAACGTTCGAAATTTCAAAAAATTGATCGGAGCAACCTTTTGACGTGGATGAGACCATAATGTTACATGATATTATAATTTGTTACTTTTTTTATTAATTTTGATTTTTCACTACTCTTAGTATTTTAAATCTTCTTAGGAAATCGAAAAACTGTTTAATCCACTATTTATTAAAAAATATTTAAATAAAACACAACATTTTTCGGAGAATACCTCCATCTTCAGGTGTAAAAATATAATAAAAACTTAACAAAAAAAGACTAATAAAAACGCATTTAAAATTCGATACAATACTTCAAATTTAAAAATTAACCTGGGCTATTTGTTATAAGTAGGTACTAATAATTATTTTTTAACAGTAAGAACTTATAAATAATATTAAATAATAATAATATATGATGACAATATAAAAAAATGTAATTTAGAAAAAAAAAACATACTAGTAAGAATTAAAAAAAAAATTCTCGTACATTTGAAAAGACATAATTTATATAAAAATTAATAATTGATTAATTTGAATTTGATTGGGAATGGGAGCTTGCGAGATTAAATGTAGACAAAGTATTTAAGGAGAAAGGAGTAAAAGGAGGAATCTGATTATTAATTATGTTTTCACCCAATTTCACAGACTTGAGGATTTCGAAATTTTCAAGTTGTTATTGTAGATTGTTAACTGTGTGTAAACCAAACATACTGTTTTTTTCTGAGATGGCTAACCATTGTATTAGTTTTGACCACAGTTTCGATAAAAATGACACAAAATTTCTACACATATTATCATCAGCTTAAATATTTTGTTAAGCCCTTATTTTCTCTAAGTTTAACTTTAATCTCGTTTCACACTGTCGTATGTTAATTGTTTTTTCATAAAGTGTTAAGTGTTTCTTCATATATATATATATGAGTATATTTATATATATATATATATATAATATATATATATATATATATATATATATATATATATATATATATATATATATATATATATATATATATATATATATATATATATATATATATATATATATATATATATATATATATATATATATATATATATATATATTGCTATGTATGCTACTCTTAATAAATAAATATAATTTTTTGCTGATAGCTAATAATCAAAATTTTAACGTCTCATGAGAGTATCTTATTTTAAGATCTGCGAATAAAGCGTACAATTGAAGAAAAAAGAGCTTAAGAAATGGTGTACAATCAGTTTATCTTAACCCGGGATTAGTCTTGCGGTATAAAAAATTCTTGCAAATAAAATGTATCAATTTTATATTTATTATATTTTTTCATGAACAATGATGTGTTTATTAATTAATACGAATGAAAACGTATTTTTACAGAAGTTTTAATGTATTTTATGGAAAAGAAATGTTCAAGAACATTAGCGTGAATGGTAAAAATTTGGACTGTATTAAGGTAGTTTGTTTACAAGAGATGGGCGAGTGGAGAGGGATATTGAAAGAAGGGTTGGGGCAGGCAACAAAGTGAATGGTGCACTTAAAGTTGTCATCGCAAACAAAAAGCTAGAATGGCAGTGCACAATGGTGTTCTTCTACCGACCCTTATGTATGGAAGCGAAGCATGAAATTGGCAAAAGAAGGATAAAAGTAGAATACATGCAGTAGAAATGAGATCTCTTAGACGAATGTGTGGATTCTCTGTGTACGATAGAGTGTCGAATAAAAATATAAGAAGTGAATGCGGTGCGAATGATGTTGTTATGAACAAAATAATGAAAGGATCATTAAGGTGATTTGGACATATTGAAAGTATGAATGAATAAAGAATGGTAAAAAAATTATATGTAACGATGGACATGGAACCAGAAATTGAGGAAGACCGAGGAAAACGTGGCACGATCAATTAAATTAAATATTGAATGTCGGCCAAGTGAGGAGTCAGAGAAATCGACGCGCGTGCATGACACGATGTATGAATGTTGAGGAAATACGTAAGGAAAGAAAAGTGTGGCAGTCCATTCTTTCTGCCTACCCCTTCGGGGAGACGGCATGATGGTTAGTTAGTTAGTTAGATGGAAATGTTACATTTGACTCATTATCAAATGTTTTATTAAGAGCAAGATTCAATAATGCCTAAGCTAGGGGAAACACTTTTTTTCGTTCTGTATGTAAGCATTTTTAAAGAGTAAATATAATTATATTTAAAAAATAAAAATCAAAATTAATTGTATTATAAAATATCCTTTTAAAATGTTTATTTAATTAAAATCCACAAATGTTTTTTGTCTTGAAGACACAAACATTAGTAACAATAATATACACTATACAATACAAACCATCATGCCGTTTCCCCGAAGGGGTAGGCAGAGAGAACGGACCGCCACACTACTCTATCCTGGCAAACCTTCCTCCACATTTATACAACGAGTCATACACGCACGTCGATTCCTCCGACTTCTAACATGACCAACCTTTAAAATTTGATTAATTTGGTCATGCCATGTTTTTCTCGGTCTGCCTCGACTCCGTACCCCATTTACATCATTAACATATACTTTCTTAACCATTCTTTCTCCATCCATGCGTTCTATATGTCCGAACCAACGCAGCGATCCTTTCATAATTTTGTTCATAATACCTTCTTCCGCTCTACATTCCTTTCTTATATCAGCATTTGAGATTCTGTCATATATATCGTTCTATCACACATACGTCTTAGGGACCTCATCCCTACCGCATTTATTATGCTCTCATCCTTCATCTGCCAGTTCCATGCTTCGCTTCCATACAATAGGGTTGGGACCAGAACTCCATTGTGAACGGCCGTTTTCGCTTTCATTGATAAATTAAAACAATAATTTTAAATAATAAAATACTGTAATTATGTAAGAGCACGACTCGTGGAGGGTTAAAAGGTAAAAAAAAGTACTACAAGAAAGAGATTCGTGACAATCAGGCAAGCCCCTGCGACCACTTGAAATATTCAAGGAACAAGGATCTTGCGACCATTGGGCAATCCCACAGGTTGTAAAAAAGCCTGGAAAATAAAGAGCACCTGAGATAAAAGGGACGAGGGGACCCTGCCCGATGACAAACAGCGCGATATCCCGTGTTCATACTTTATTCAGAAGGTTCGGAGGACAGGGACCTCTGATTAGAGGAGTGAACTGCCTTAATGATGTATGAGACGCATCGGGTGACCATGTACAATTCATCATTGGGAATCAATAAATTTAAAAACATTTAAATTTATACTTTTAAACGATTCTTCTTGAAAAATTAATGCTGTTATTTGAAATATCGTGGTAGAAGTTCATTAATATTAGAATCATAATATAATTTATATTTAGTAAAAATCCATTTATTCTTCTTCTTTTTGTCCTTTCACACCTCCGTGGTGCATAGGGCCTCAAGGAACCTTCTCCACCCGACTCTATCTCATGCCTGATGTCTAACATCATCTCAAGTGAGGCCTGCTGCCTTAACCTCGTCATGCAGGGCTCTTCTCCAGGTTGCTCTAGGTCTGCCTCGCTTTCTCTTTCCCCCCATAGGGGACCAGTCTAGTGCGCCCTGAGCGATGCAGGCTGGGTTCCATCTCAGAGTGTGACCGATCCACTGCCATTTGCGTCTAGCGACTTGTTCTTTAATTGGCTTTTCGCCTGCCATGGTCCAGAGAACGGCATTTGACACTGTTTGGGGCCAATAGATTTTGAATATTGAGCAAAGGCACCTATTTATAAACTTCTTCTTCTTCTTCTTCTTTGCTAGCCTTCTTCCCTCCACTGCTGGATATAAGCCTATTCCAATTTCTTCCACTCGTCTCTATTCTGCCCCCTTTGTATCCAAGATTTTCCAACCCTTTTGATAATATCATCGGTCCATCTCATCGGTGGCCTTCCGACACTTCCCATGGTCTCCAACTGAGTATCCTGGGAACCCATCTGTTGCCACCCTGTCTAGCCTAAAAAAATCCACTAATGTTTTAAAATAACTAGAAGGTGGCAGCGAGCTGCCGAAACCGGTCGAAGCCACAGACATTAGTGGATTTTAAGTAAATACACATTTTAAAAAGATATTTTTCAATTTTTATTTTATTGTGATTTTTCTTGACTAAAAAAAATAACTAGCCATCACACCGTCTCTCTGAGGTTTATAATCATTATACCTGTTAAAAATTATAACACTGTTATAATATCACAATTTATTTAAATTCACTAAAAGTGTGGCGACAGCTGTTTCGCCAACCGATGTTGGCATCATGAAGTGTTACAATAAATTTAACATTTTTATTAGTTACAGTTTAACACCCTAATGCTGCATAATCGGTTGGCGAAACAGCTGTCGCGACACTCTCAGTGAATAAAAATAAATTGTGATATTATAACAGTGTTATAAATTTTAACAGTAATAAATAAAAGTAGATGAAAAAGTGTTAACCCTAAACGTACCGTGTTCAAAACAAAACGCTAGCTCCCATGTGGTAAATTCAGTTTACCGCTAACTTTATCTAAATATCAAGCATATGACTCGATGAATCAAAATTTAATTTATGTCATCTTGTAGGGAATTTCATTAGGAATAGATCGATATCTATAACATACATGGATTATTTGAAAAACATATCATTATTAATTTTTTTCTGGAACCATGCGATTTCTGATATGGAATGCGTCACAGCATACGAGCAACTGGACACCAAGTATAAACTTGTCTACGCGCCGCGGCCGGCGGGGCGAGACTTTACGTATGATAAAGGCACCTAGGCAAAATGTATAGTACGTTCAAGACAACGAGTACGTATTAATATTTGTCCCTTTTGGTAAAGTATTAATATTTTCACAGTTCTGATATTATTAAGTTGCGTGCTGCGTTTCCATCCACAGTCGGTATTATTACGTACCTATTGAAAAGGCCAAAGATATAATTTATAATACGTTCAAAACAGCGAGTAAGTATTTGTCACTTTTGACAAAGTTGTAAATATTAGCAAAACAAATTCTACCTTAACACGAATGAAGGTGAGGGCAGTCTTAGAAAATATTTTTTTTTGGGATGAAGGAAGTAATTTTTTGCTTTTTTTTTTATTAAGAAATATTGAGAACACTTCAATGGAGGATTACAATTTTTTTCTAATATTAGGGTCCATAGGTTTTAAGAAAATCAACTTTAAATTGGCAGTGGAAACTCAATTGACCACATGGCAACGCGACGGTTAATAAAGACAACAAGAGGAAGTAGTAAATAAAATAAGCATAGTTTTTTTCATTATTATTTAAAAGAGAATTCAGTTAAATCATTATAAGTTATCTTAATTATGGACGACCTAAAATATTGAATATGGATATAGACGTTTGTTTTCTAGATGTTGTTTAATGGTTTATGGGAATATAAAGGCGTTTTGAGAATTAAATACCGATTTGTCACCATGCCGAGTGGCAAGTGTTCGCCAAAAAAGTTCAGACCAAAAGTCCCGGGTTCGGTTCTAGTGTGATTGTCACACTGTCCGGTTTGGTGTAGAATCTATCACATGTCACGAGAATCAATATGATAGCTTTACCATTTCTATCGTTTTGGCTTGCGCTGTAATGATTCAAAAAGCGATTCAGCAAAATAATAATAACACTAATATAAATTATGATTTAATTCCATATTACAATGCAATTCCACCGTGTTAACGCCTTAATTTTCATTTCCCATAAAAAAATACAAAAATTTTGGAAAACAGACGTTAAGATTCATATTCAATATTAGACCCTTATATATGGAAGCGAAGCATGGAACTGGCAAAATAAGGATGAAAGTAGAATTAAGATCTCTTAGACGAATGTGTGATACTCTGTGTATGATAGAGTGTCGAATGAAAATATAAGAAGTGAATGCGGTGCGAATGATGGTGTTATGAACAAAATAATGAAAGGATCATTGAGGTGGGTTGGAGACATGGAAAGAATGAATGATGAAAGAATGGTAAAAAAAAAAAATGTTAACGATGTAAATAGAACTAGAAATAGAGAACGACCGAGGAAAACGTGGCACAATCAAATTAATCAAATATTGAATGTCGGCCACGTGAGAAGTCAGAGAAATCGACGTGTATGAATATTGAGGAATCGAGAGAAATATGTCAGGAAAGAAAAGTGTGGCAGTCCATTCTTTCTGCCTACCCCTTCAGGGAGACGGTGTGATGGTTAGTTAGTTAATTTTTTTTCAATATTAGATTTTCTGCTTAAAAACCCTTTACATCGATTTGGCTCGCGCTGTTATGATGTAAAGAGAATTTCAACAAATAATAATAACAATAATAATTATATTCCATATGACAGTGGAGTTCCAGTGTTAACGCATTAACCTTAAATTGCATTAAAACATTATAAAACTTCAAGAAAACAGACGTTTACATTCATAATAGAATCAAATAATATAGACCTAAAACTGAGAATACTCATCATCAAGACCTATGTATGGAGTATCTTGATGTACGGCTGCGAGACATGGTGCCTATCCGAAAGAGATAAGCGGAGACTAGAGGCTTTTGAGAGGAAGGCACCTGCTCAGGACCTTGTCCGAAAGGCGTGCAAGATGAATCGGCCATGTAATACGTCAAGAAGGTCTCTTGCATGCCATAATGGAAGGTATGACCGAGGGGACAAATTCTAGGGGACGCCCACGCCGAGAGTACCTGGAGGATCTGTTGGTGGACGTCCGCTGCTCATCATATGCAGATTTCAAAAGAGCCGCACAAGACAGGTAAGAATGGAAGAGAAGAATAGAGGAAATTGCTGCAAACCAATCCCAGGATTGAAACTTTCTAACTAACTACATTCATTCAATATACTTATTATATTTTCTGCTTAAAACCCCTTAACATCGATTTGGCTCACTTTGTTATGATGTAAACAGCGTTTCAACAAATAATATCAATAATAATAATAATAAATATATTCCATGTGACAATGGAATTCGAATGTAAATGCTTTAAACTTAAATTGCCATAAAACATTATAAAACTTCAAGAAAACAGACGTTTACATTCATACTCAATATTATTTTTTCTTCTTAAAACCCGCGTAATAAATTATATGATTTTTGAGAATTAAATCCCGATTTGTCACACCTTATTACTCCCGTATTCCATATTTTTTATTTCAAGGAATTATCGTCCCGCCATAAAAAAAACGGGAAGTGGTAAAGGTAAACAAGCCTCCCTAATGGCCAAATCGGATGGCGGAGTTGGGGAGATAAAGGGGGTCGCAGGCCTAGGGGGAGGGCTAAGGGGACTTGTGATGAATTTGTCACATTTATTTACGTGTAAATTAAGATATTTTGCTTTGTGCTTAAGGATAACAGAGTCTTTTTATTTTATAGGGCGTAACGGATTATCCAAATTAATTTTAGCTATTTTGCAAAAATGCTCAGGAGATTTCGCCTCTAAGCTTGTCTTTTCGATATTGGAGTAAAATTGGTTTTCCTTTAACGAATCTTGTTTGAAGATTGCTTTTTGTATATTGAAATTATTTTAACTAACTAACTAACTAACCATCACGCCGTCTCCCCGAAGGGGTAGGCAGAAATAATGGACTGCCACACCTTTTTTTCCTGACATATTTCTCTCGCTTCCTCAACATTCATACATCGTGTCATGCACGCGCGTCGATTTCTCTGACTCCTCACATGGCCGACATTCTATATTTGATTTTTTTGATCGTGCCACGTTTTCCTCGGTCTTCCTCTATTTCTGGTACCATTTACATCATTAACATATAATTTTTTTACCATTCTTTTATCATTCATTCTTTCCATATGTCCAAACCATCTTAATGATACATTCTTTATTTTGTTCATGACACCATCATTCGCACCGCATTCACTTCTTATATTTTCATTCGACACTCTTTCATACACAGAAGATGCACACATTCGTCTAAGAGATCTCATTTCTACTGCATTTATTCTACTTTCATCCTTCCTTTGCCAGTTTCGTGCTTCGCTTCCATACATAAGGTTCGGTAGAAGAACACCTTTGTGCACTGCCATTCTAGCTTTTTTGGATAAGTTTTTGTTTGCGATGACAACTTTAAGTGCACCAAATTATTTTATAAACTGGTAAATTAAAAAAATATATTTTATGTATCACAATTGTATTTTTATTTTACGCGACAGCTGTTTCGTCAACCTATGTTGACATCATCAGATGTAACAATAGTATATCAAATATCAATAAACAAATAAATAAAAATAATAATACTACCTTCAATTTTTGTTACCTTTCTTATTAATGCAATCTACTTTCTCTTTGTTTATTGTCTTTAATTTATTATGTTTTTTTGTTTTAGACTCTATATTATACGTACTTGTTCCTTCTAATTACAGTTTTTATTATTATTAAATTTTCCACCTTTAATATTTTCTCCTATAAAGAGTAACTAACTGATCCTTTAATTAAAACAATTAATTACCTAGCTCAACTTCAGCAAGAACTTCAAAATTATATCAAAGAAATTATTCAAATTGACAAAGGAACAAATACACACAAGGTTCGAAAATCTCGAAAATTAGACATTTGATATATTATCATTATTAACACCTGATGATGTAAACAAAGGTTGACGAAACAGCTGTCGCGTAAAATGAAAATATAATTGTGATACATAAAACAAAGTTTTTTATTTATTTTACAGTTTATAATGTTATCATCATAGTGTTTTGGCCAAAACTAGATTTTATTGATGGAGATTGATGATTGAGATTTTGCTGGATCTTGGGATGCCATTTAGGCCTATTTAATGTGATAGTTTCAGCAGGTTATTTGAACCCAATTAAAGTACAGTAATATTTAGCTTTTGATTCTAATGACAAGACATAGGTAGTTAATGTATAGCCATTTTATTGTCACGTGAATTCTACACCAAACCTAATTCAGTTTAACAATCACACTGCTATTGCCTGGAATCGAACCCGGGACCTTAGGCGTGGCAGTCATAGCTCTTGCCATTCTGCCACGAAGGTCGTCCAAATATAAATGTTAGTGACATATGTGTTTTGACTATTGAGGGCATTCTCAAACTAAACCTATTCGCCTAATGGTGGGTTAATGATATAATGCAATTTTTGGGTTGTAAAATATGTGATTATAATAATAATTGGGAAAGTTATACGAAATCAAATTTAGGCTTTTCTTTAATCTGATTATGAGAATTGAGTGATTGTGTATTTACTATCCACACTGTTCTTTCATGACATACTTCTCTCGAATCCTCAATATTCATACATCGTGTAAAGCATGCACGTCGATTTCTCCGACTCCTCACGCAGCCGATATTCAATATTTGATTTATTTTATATATGTAACGTTTTCTTCAGTGTCACGTTTTCCTCTATTGCGATTATTTATATAACTTATACTTTTTTTACCATTCATATTCGCTCTTATTTTTTTTTTATAATATATACTTTGTATATACAACACTATAAAAATACATATCAGACATGTTTCGGAAAAACAGTCCTTCTTTAGTGATACATATTTAAAATATTATAAAATTGTTTACAAATATGATCAATTTTGACAGATAACATCTGTCAAAATTGATCATATTTGTAATCGCATGTCGCAAATTTAGTCTATAATAGTCCCAGAGCCGGACCTGGCTCTCGTCCGAGAGGATTATTCAAAACGTTAAAGGATTTACCCTGTCCTAACCCGTCTTCCCCGTAATCTCGGCACTCATGCCCAGTCCGGCCTGGGGCAGATTTAATGAAAGTTTACCGGGCAAAGTTTTGCGAACGAAAGTTGAAAAGTGTTTCCAACCCCTGCCTCCTTTGTATTGCCATCGTAGGGCCGAGAAGTCCTTAAAATCGAATAAGATTAATTGACCTTGATTTCGGAGATTGACTTATCCGCGTAGGAGGATCAACAGTTTGAGAAAAACTGCCCTGATTCGAGGTGATTTAACGAACGGATTCTATCTCCAACAAGTTAATTCATTGGATAGATTTTAAATCGCTCTCTTCTCTGGTTTCAATCCTGGGATTGGTTTGCAGCAATTTCCACTATTCTTCTCTTCCGTTCTTCCCTGTCTTGTGCGGCTCTTTTGAAATCTGCATATGATGAGCAGCGCACGTCCACCAACAGGTCCTCCAGGTACTCTCGGCGTGGGCGTCCCCTAGAGTTTGCCCCCTCGGTCATACCCTCCATTATGGCATGCAAGAGACCTTCTTGACGTATTACATAGCCGATCCATCTTGCACGCCTTTCGGACAAGGTCCTGAGCAGGTGTCTTCCTCCTTCGATTCCTTGAAGAACTTCCTCATTCGTGATGTGGTTTCTCCAGGAAATTCCTAATAGTCTTCTATAGGACCACATCTCAAAAGCCTCTAGTCTTCGCTCCCTTTCGGATAGGCACCATGTCTCGCAGCCGTACATCAAGACACTCCATACATAGGTCTTGATGAGAAGTATTCTCAGTTTTAGGTCTATATTATTTGACTCTATTATTGTCGACCTTTTATTAAAATGATTTTACTAATTATAGAATCGCTCTATTTTATAGAAATACGTTGTCTTACCTTAATTGTGTATATTTTCTATTTATCTAATTTATAAGTTGTTTAGACACGATTGTTTAGTGGTTTTATTTGAATTTAATTTATATAAACTGTGACAAATTTGTTTCGCCTAGCGAGGGCATTTTTTAACTTAACCTAACCTTGGACTTGCTGACTTGTTGGAGAGAGACTTGGGAGTCTGTTACTCCTTCCCATTGATGAGTTATGAGGTGTGGTTTATAAAATAGAATTGTTGATGGTTGGGGTATTAGTTTTGCAAAACTCAATTATACATTTATAATTGTAAACACGATTGTTTAGTTGTTTTACTTGGATTTAATTGATATAAATTATGATAAATTTGTTTCGCCCTGCGAGGGCATTCTTAAACTGAACCTAATCACCAAACAGTGTGTTCTTATATTGAATTTAGAAATCTTAAGGGTGGGGGAGAAAGTATAAAGTGCAAATTTGAGTTGTTAAATAAAACAATTTTATGGTTTTGCTTAGAACTAATGATGATTAATAAGTAAATTAATCATCATTAGTTCTAAGAAAAACCCTAAAATTGTTTATTTAATAACTCAAAAATTTGCATTATGGGTGTTTTTCAAAAAGTTTGCTCGTTGCGTAATAATTCCACTACGTCACATTTGGCGTTCCACTAATACATCACGTCGCGTAGTGGATGTGACGTATGATGCCAGTATTGAAACAAACTCCAAAATGCAGGTTTATGAATATGATTTTACTAAATATTACATTGAATTCAGATTCTAGATGTCGGTCATTTTTACCCATGAAAAGCTGTAAGTCAAACAATCAATACTTACATTATAGAATCACGTTCGTAGTGGAAAATAAAAACAGCACGTCGTGACGCCCGACCACTATTTCACATAACATAATGCGACTGGTGTCAATTTACGAACATGGCGACCGTTGACGAGCTATAAAATGTTGCCATCAATCAAATATATACTTAGTTTATAGTAAATTTTTCGTTTAAATCAGTATATCGACGTAGCGTATACGGAATTTTCCACCAACGTCGTTTTGAGTGACTAAATAAAAACAGTATTTTATATTATTTTGAACTCTAATACGCTGTTATCTAGGAATATTATTGAATCTGGATCATATAATCCTTCCAAATAACATAAAACTCTTGGACAAGAAGTAGCTTATCAATGAATATTTTTCGTTTATAAAGTGCAAAAGGAGCGTGGGACACTAGAAAAATCACCACTTTTCTATCGTATATTCCCAATAATTAAGCAAAATAAACAGATATAAGTACTTTTGGATATGTGAATAATCAATTTGTGAGTAATTCTGTTGTTTTGAGATATAAAAAAAACAGTTTTAAAATCAATAGCCTGCAGAATTACCTCGAAAGTCATAGGACATGTAATTTTCGAGTAAACATTTTATTTGAAAAACACCCTTATACATGTACAGGATTTTTTTTTAGAGGTTTAGTTTTTTAACTGGCAACATTGTTTCTACAGACTGTCAATTAGACAATTACTTTGTCTCTGGCAATTGAATTTATGTATATATAGAAAATTTTATCAAATAAAAATTAAATAAAACGATGTTTTTTTTTAAACAAATTCCACTTTTGTCTTTATTTCGACAGCGATGCCAGCGAGTCTGGCGAAACAGGTCGCTGTCGAAATAAAGACAAAAGTTGAATTTGTTAAAAAAAAACATCGTTTTATTTAATTATTATTTAAAATGAACTTCCATCAGAGATTTCAGTAAAATCATTTGATTATCTTAAAAATATTATCAAACTCAATTGAACAGTGCTTTTTATTATAACACAACATTTAA
This sequence comes from Lepidostoma basale, assembly GCA_022606425.2. Classification (NCBI taxonomy): domain Eukaryota; kingdom Metazoa; phylum Arthropoda; class Insecta; order Trichoptera; family Lepidostomatidae; genus Lepidostoma; species Lepidostoma basale. Next base: position 260,834 of record JAHDVF020000291.1, on the reverse strand, counting down.
TTTTTAAATAGTCCATTGTTTTGGCCGAAACACCATGATACTTCAACACTTTTACGGTTAAAATTTAAAACACTGTTATAATATCACAATTTATTTTTATTCACTGAGAGTGTCGCGACAGCTGTTTCGCCAACCGATGTTGGCATCATCAGGTGTTACAATAAACTATTGTTACAACTGATGATGCCAACATCGATTGGCGAAACAGTTGTCGCGACACTCCAAGAGAATATAAAGAAATTGTGATATTATAACAGTGTTTTAAATTTTAACAGATTTAATTTTAAAATAAAATATTTTTTTAAAATTTCACATTGACAGGGACACAGAAGCCCTGCATATAAAATATTAGAGATTCTATGTATTTAAAATATAATACAATTTTTAATTTCTAATTGTACTGTATAATTTTTAAATTTATTATTTACTTACTAACCATCACGGCGTCTCCCCGAAGGGGTATGGACTGCCACACTATTCTTTGCTGACATATTTCTCTCGCTTCCTCAATATTCATACATCGTGTCATGCACGCGCGTTGATTTCTTTGACTCCTCACATGGCCATGTATTTAAAAATAAAGTGTTGTGTTAGAAAGAAAAAAACATTGTTCAATTGTGAATCTACAACACAAAGTGAAGGTTAATATACGAAGAATTCAAATTTATTTATTGTTTCATGAACAATAAAATAAAATTTCTTCTGTCGCCATAACTTTGTGTTGCAGATTCATTGAACAATGTTTATTTATTTAACTTGAAGTTGGTGTTGTGTATGAAGTTAAAAAAGAAACATTGTTCGATGATATAAAAATCCTTATTAATAGTCTGTTTTCTAGAAGTTTTATTATAATTAAGGGAATGACATGTTTTCCATGTCTCAGGCTTTTTACGATGTCTTAGAAAGGCGAAACTCGGTATGCCCATTAATTATAATTAAACTTCTAGAAAACAGACGTTTTCATTTGCATTAATTATCAATTTTTATGTTTGTTTATAGAAATATCTGATCATCCCTCCATTTTGTATTTTTTCTTTCTATTTATCTTTGGCTATTGCCTTTTTTTACCTGATTCATTTATTTTTGCTTTGTCTTGTTTGACTGAATTTATGTAAGAATAAAAATATATTGGTCGTGGAAAACAAATATTATATGAAAACGACGACCTTCGTGGTAGAGTGGAAAGAGCTCTGAGTATCATAAGGTCCTGGGTTCGATGGCAGTGTGATTGATACACTGTCTTTGGTCTGGGGTAGAATTCACGTGAAAATAAAATGGCGATAGATAAGTTACCTATCACATGTCACGAGATTCAATATAATAGCCAAACCATATTGTATACAGTAAAAATCAACTAACGTCGCGTCGTGTCAAGGAGTCGGAGAAATCGACGTGCGTGCATGACACGATGTACGAATGTAAAGAAATCGAGAGAAGTATGTCAGAACATAACAATTTGGTGATCCATTATTTCTATCCGCCACTTAAAAAGGACGGCACGATCGTTAGGTTAGGTTAGTTAGTTAAAACTTAACTAACTAACTAACCATCAGGCCATCTCCCCGAGAGGGTAGGCAGAAAGAATGGACTGCCACACTTTAATCCATGCAGCACTCCATCCTTCTCTTTGCGCCCCCGCGAGAGACGCGGTGTGATGGGTTGCGAACCTCATCGCCACCAATAGGAATCTCCCGCGCACACTTTGATCGTCCAACGTCTACAAAATTAATCTAAAACAAATTATATAAAATAAAATAAAAAATAAAAATGTTTTAACACATAGTGTTCTTTTAGAATTTAGATGGTGCACTAGTCGTCAGCTGGATGATCCGGAAATTTGTGTTTATTTAATTTTTGTTCCACGTTATCCACTGCTTTTTTTTAAATTAATTTAATCCAACACCAGCAAAAACTTCTAAAGAGTGTTGAAGAATTTATTCAAATTGTAATTGGAACAAATGAAAAATGTATTTTTACACCTGTCAAAATTATTTTTATAAACGAAAAAACTTTAAAAAGTTAGTTAAAACTTAGTTATCATTAAACCATTTTTATTTATGAAACCAAATAAAAACATGAAATAATGTTCAAGATTTATAAAGGTTAAATAAAAAAAGAGCTTTATAAAATTTGTCAATGGAAGCTCTTGAAAAACAGTAATTAATATTCATGTCACAAAACTCTGAAAAATATTGTTTTGATAGCGCCATTATGTACGACAGATTACCCAAAGACTGCTTTTAATAGAAAAATATTGAAAATAATTTTTGTATGAAATAGCGAAAATAAAATTGCGTGTTTACAACCAAATAAAACAGACAGCAAATAAATAAGAACCAACTTTGAAATGTCGTCATCATTTATTCATTTGTAACTTTTACGTGTGTGTTGTGTTAAGAATTTAACGGCCCTTATCACGCAGCTTCGAAGTTAATATTTCAGCCGAGCACGTGAATTTGTCTTCTTGAGGCTGAAGCAATGTCTACTGTTTGGGTGCAAACATAGGTATGTCTAGGGTCCAGCCCCACTGTCACATGTCAGCCAGGGTTAACCGAGCTTAATAACCGAATCGGTTAAAAAAATTAAGTTAATTTAAGGTTAAATTGTCATGTTAATTCTAATGGGTGCCCCATAATTTTAATCAAATAGAAAACACAGTTTTTAGTTTTCAGATTGTTTTTTTTTTATTGAATCATAAAGTACATAGTATAGGGTTATTTATGAAATAACTAACTAACTAACTAACTAACCATCACGCCGTCTCCCCGAAGGGATAGGCAGAAATAATGGACTGCCACACTTTTCATTCCTGACATATTTCTCTCGCTTCTTCAACATTCATACATCGTGTCATGCACGCGCGTCGATTTCTCTGACTCCTCGCATGGCCGACATTCAATATTTGATTTATGAAATAACACATTGGGCAAATGGCCTCCACGGCTTGCTGGCACATACGCACTCTTTTGTCGATAATTTTCATGACCAATTTGCATACATGTGTCTGAATTTCGTTGATGCAGCGTTTAATGTCCTCCTGTAATGCACGGATGGTTGAGGGCTTGTTGATATAGACCCTTGATTTCAAATAACAATCATCGAAACAAGAGAGTAAAAACTAAAGGATTTTCATCAACACTCTCACACGCTTCTTCGATATTGACATTTGAACGGCTTGTTCACGACGACGTTTAGCGTCTCCGACTGATCCAGTTTTACTCAATTTTTCAATTAATCTCTTTACAGTTTTCCGACCATATTTAGTATGAAATTCGTTCGTCTACTGGCGCGGTTGACGGGCCCTGGCGCGGTTGACAGACCCTGGCGCGGTAGCTCTAGGTTCAGACGTGCCCCACTTTGCCTATAATGGCCTGACAAGACGAGCTAACTCCGTGTAAACAAGGAGATGTCCCCTTTTAGTGGAAGTTGGGTGATGGACGATAATGTTGATTTTACATTTAGCCATATTTACGATAGGCTGAGCGCTCGGGAAAGGATGAAAACATATCGTTTTTAATTGGAGCCCCTATAACTCTGCGACTCCAAAAATAGACAACGCTCTTAAATTGAATTTTCGCAATACGCGCTTTAATATAATAAAAACATTAGTAAATAATTTTAAATTAAAAAACGTTTTTTTAACAACTTTCACTTTTGTAAGGATTGATTGTATCTCAATAGAGACGAATATGTAAATTGTTTTTTTGGAAACATTTTTATTTTGTTTTTGAATGTATACAAATACTTGTAGACAGATACTGCATTTTACCCATTGCGGGTTAATCATTTAGGGATTAATTGTATCATAATAGAGACGAAGATGTAAATTGTTTTTTTGGAAACAGAATATGGTAGTCGAGGCGTTTACAGGACTTATGACCTGTCATTGGTTGGGTTTAGCGATCGCTTTATGTCACTCGTTATGCGAAATGGGAGCATTTTTTCTTCTTGTTGTAGGCCTATGTGGTCTGTTCTCTAGAGTGTTGCTCCTCCTGTGAGGTAGATTCCCAGTTGTCCTTCCATCTTTTAGGAGGTCCTACACGAGGACGAGTCTAATGAGGTTGATTATGTAGTGCAATATAGGGGAGTCTGGTGGTGTCCATTCTTTGAACATGCCCGTACCAGTCCCCCTTTCGCTGTCTGCTCCATCTTGTAATATCCTCAACCTCACATATCTCTCTTATTCTGGTGTTACTCACGCGATCTCTCAGTGTCTTGCCTGCTATCATCCTCAGTGTCTTCATTTCGGAAGTCCTCAAAACTTGTTTGGTCCTTACTGTGTCTGCTCTTGCTTCGACGCCATATGTTATTATTGGTCTTACGCATGCTTTATAGATTCTCGTCTTACTCTTAATGGCCATGTCTTTGTTTTTCAATATTGTGGATTTTAGAGCGCCAGAGATTGCAGCTGCTTTATTTTCTTGGGCTTGTATTTTTTCCCGCAGATCAGCTCCTCCCACCAGATTTATGCCTAGATATTTGAAGGTCCTGACCTGTTCTATGGGTTGATTTTCTTTAACCAGGTTACATTATACCCATTTATAGTCTAACCTGCTCGTACTAGTCCCTTTTTCGCTGTCTGCTCCATCTTATAATATCCTCAACCTTACATAACTCTCTTATTCTGGTGTTTTTTACGCGGTCTCTCAGCGTCTGGCCTTTCTTCTAGTAATAACACAATATTATTATTTGAAAAAAAAAAACATATCACTTGCAGTTTTGACATTTTTGTCAAGTTCTCGTAAAAAATTATAATCACGGAACCGAAGTCGTTTTAAAATCGTTTAACGCAGTTCATTTCTCGGGCAATGACTTTAAAACCTCCGGAAGGGACCGATAGCACCCGAATCAAAATTTATCCCAAATTACTCTCCCATTGACAATGAGGATCGTCCATTAAATTATTTAAAACCCTTGATAATTGGACCCCACTTGTTAACCCTTTTCGCGCAGGGCTTAATGTGTCAAAGAAAGTTTTATCTGCCCCGCCCTCTCCTGTCCTGCGGAGACTGCTAACCCTAATGACATCTGATAAAATTGGGGTCTCCCAGGACCCCAGAATCTATGTAACGCAGCTCTAATCGTCCGGTGATTACAGGTTAACACTCGATTTACGGTGCCAAATTTCGCCTTGGCGGTAAACCTCGAGTATCAAGTAAAAAAATGTTTGTTTTAAGGCAAGAGTTGCTAAATAAATTATCGTAACTAATTAATTAACTTACCATCACGTAATCTCTACGAAGGTTTATATCTTTTTGATAAACTCTGAGAAACGATATAATGACGATTTTTTTATAAATCAAAACACTGGTTTTTTACACTTTTAATTAATAATAATAACTCACATTTATATCATTATCCAGATGATGAAGGTGTAAAGCCTTCGAAAAATGTCATGAAAAATGAACTCAAGAGTGGAAAAGACACTGTTTTAATTCATAAAAAAATCGAGAGTTTATATCGTTCTCTCGATGATAAAGTTTTAAAACCTTCGAAACCTGTCAAGAAACATGAACTCAATAATGGAAAAACTGTATTTTAATTCATGGCAAAATTCGTCTTTATGGAATTCCACATAATACCTAAAATGTGTCTAAATCTAAAGTGATGGTTTTCGAGAAACAAGAATGTATGACGATTTGTGATATAAGTGCGATGGGCGAGAAATTGGAGCAAATTACCGAATTTACGAATCTGGGAAGCATGTTTACAAGAGATGGAAAAATGGAGAAAGACATCGAAAAAAGGGTTGGTGCTGGGAATAAAATAAATAGCGCACTTAAAGTCATTACTGCAAATAGAAATATATCCACAAAAGCAAAGATGGCATAACAAAATGGAGTTCTAGTGCCAACCCTCATGTTTGAAAGTGAAGCTTGGAGCTGGTAAAAGAAGGATGAATGCAGGATAAAGGCCGTAGAAATGAGATCACTAAGAAGAATGTGCGGGAAAACGATGTATGATAGAATACTGAACGATGAAATGAGAAAAAAATGTAAGGCAGATGACTGCATCATGGATAAAATTAAAAAAGGATCCCTGAGATGGTTTAGACATATGGAACGAATGGATGAGAGTAGAATGGTTAAAACGTTGTATACAAGAAGCGTGAGTGGAAAAAGAAGCCGAGGACGACCGAGGAAAACATGGCATGACCAAATTAATCAATTACTAAGAGGCGGCCATATTCGAAGTCGGAATAATCGACGTGCGTGCATGGTACGATGTAGAGGAAGGCCGAGAAGTATGCCAGGACAGAGCATTGTGGCAATTCATCGAACGGCCATTTTCGCTTTCATTGATAAATTATTGTTTCTAATTACTATTTTTAAAGCTCCAATCGCTTTGTTAATAATATGTAAATTTATGAAAAACTCAGTGAATAATTATAATTGCAATTACCTTCTTATTCTTTATTAATGATTTTTTTACATATTTTACACCGAAGAAGAACGCGTACGGTCCGAAACATGTGTGAAAAAAGGGGAAAAGGCTGTTGATGTGATTTTAATAATAATAACTTTTTTTATATTCTTTTGTCTGGTAATTAATTTTTTTTTTTGTTTTCAGGAATTGTATGCGCAGGCGCTCCACATACACCAGCGGCCGCCTGACCAGGGGGGCCGGACCGTTGGCCCCCGCCTGGTCCTTCGTGTTCGACCCCGCGGGCCGCCTGTGTTACTACTGGTCCATGGTAGTCTCGCTGGCCTTCCTCTACAACTTCTGGGTCATCATCTACAGGTTCGCCTTCCAAGAGATCAACGGTAAGTCTAACAATTCTAATTATATGCTTCTTACCCTTATTACGGCCGAGCCATAGAGGGCTCCCTCCGCTTGCCCGAAGCTGTTATAGGCGCAGCGGCGCCTTTCGTCAGCTTCACTCGTGCACTCCTTAGGCCCGTCCCCCGTCCATGCGGGACTCACGTTAAAAAAAAAATTATATATATAGGATATATATATATATATATATATATATATATATATATATATATATAGCAGAGCAGGGCAGCAGCATATATATATATATAAGCAGCAGCAGGCAGCAGCAGAGCAGCATATATATAGTGGTGGTTGTTATATATATATATATATATATATATATATATATATATATATATATATATATATATATATATATATATATATATATATAGCAGTATATAGTTATATATATATATATATATATATATATATATATATATATAGCAGTATATATATAGTATATATATATATATATATATATATATATATATATATATATATATATATATATATATATATATATATATAGTATATATATATATATATATATATATAAGGTTGTTGCTATATATATATATATATGTATAGTTGCAACCAAGGGGGACCCAGACCACATTTAAGCTACGCTACTCTCCCTCGATGTCCCGCCATACACACATAGAAATACAACAGCAAAAGAAAATACAAAAATGATACAAAAATAACATATGTTAGAGAAAGAATAAAAAAGAAATAATGCACAGCAGGAGGCACAGGGAGGGAGGGAAGAGACAAAATGCAGGATGGGGCCTTCCTACCCTTAATTGGTCACTTGGGGTGCCACACAGTCCGCTAAGTATTTCATGGCTCACCTTATTCTGGGGCGTTACAACCCTTGGCGGGTCTGAGCCTCCTCCAAGAAACGTCTCTATCCCGTCTTGTCTCTGACCGCCACCTCCTAGTCTCGTTGCTCCAAGACCCGACTGTCTGCCACGGCACCATCCAACCATCGCAGTCTTGGCCTGCCGACACTTCTTCGCCCTGCTGGATTATCAAAAAACACTCTTTTAGGGAGCTCCAGATCTCCTATGCGGTGTAAATGCCCTTGCCAGCCCAGTCTGTTTTTTCTTCTTCTTCTCTTCTTTTTGTCCTGTCACACCTCCGTGGTACATAGAGCCTCAGAGAACCTTCTCCACCCGACTCTATCGCATGCCTGATGCCTAACATAATCCCAAGTGAGGCCTGCTGCTTTAACCTCGCCCCGCAGGGCTCTTCTCCAGGTGGCTCTAGGTCTGCCTCGCTTCCTCTTTCCCCCCTAGGGGACTAGTCTAGTGCGCCCTGAGCAATGCAGGCAGGGTTCCGTCTTATAGTGTGACCGATCCACAGCCATTTGCGTCTAGCGACTTGTTTTCTAATTAGCTGTTCGCCTGCTATGGTCTAGAGAACGGCATTTGACACTGTTTGGGGCCAATAGATTTTGAATATTTAGGGAAGGCACCTATTTATAAACACCTGGAGTTGCCCAATAACGTCGGCGGTAGATTTCTAAGTCTCACATCCGTACAGAAGTATGCTTTTAACGCTACTGCTGAATATTTGGAGCTTGAGCTTTCTAGAAATGATACTGGAACGCCATTCAGAGCGAAGTGTAGGGAAAGCTCCCCTTGCTTTGTTGAGTCTGCTAGCTACATCTTCCTCCGTACCTTCCGAGCCTGCTATCATACTACTGAAGTAGCAAAAGCTGGTCGTGGTCACAAATAGAACACCGTGGAGTAAGATTGGGGTGGAGTCATTTGTGGACATTCGTAGGTCTACTGTCTTGGACATGTTAATTTTGACACCTACATTTGCCGCTTCCTTGTGAAGTCTACACAGCCTCTTGTAATTTTTTAATCTTTAATCTTTGATCAGTTAAGCGCAATATGTTAATCTTTATAAAACGCTGACGTCATAGTGTAGATCGTAGAGCTCTGTGCTGTATTTCATTCTCCACATCTGAACATTCTTAATGGGTCCGAGGATCCTGCGGAGGTTTTTTTTTTCGAAGCAGTTCATCTTTACTTCATCACGTTTAGTGAGTGTTCAAGTCGCCGAGGTTTAAGTCTCTCTCTAAAAATGATTACATTAACATTTATTATACGAGGGTTGTCCGTAAAATAAGTTTCCCTGTTTGCCACGGGCGCGCGGATCGCTGTTACGTGCGATCCGGCAACACTGGATCGTAGCTTGGTCTTCCCCATCTACATCTCCACCCAGCCAAACTCGAACGCTCAGTGTTGGTTTGGCAGCCGTAAAGAATGGAGCTCCCGATCGCATCACCCGCGAGGTGTGAAGTACGCTCCTTGATTCGCTTTTTGTGTGCCAAAGGCCATTCGGTGACGGAAATTCATTCTGAACTAACAGAAGTGTATGGAGAAACGTGCATGAGTGTTCAAATGGTGCGCAAGTGGTGCGAAGAATTCAAAGAAGTTATTCTGGCATGAATGTGTATATCGTTTCGTGAGGACGACACCGAAGCGTCTTCTTCTTCTTCGTCTTCTTTTAATAGATCTGACGATCTGTGACACAGAAATCATGTCTCGTCGGATGATGAGATCCAGCTGTCCTTCCATCTTTTAGGCGGTCTTTCAAGTGGGCGGTGTCCGGAGGGGATTTCATAAGCGGCTGTTTATGAAAGTCAGTCACCATCCATTAGGGCTACATGGTCCCTCCAGTATCTTCTTCTGGATCTACTCCACTGAACGATATCCTCTATTTCGCAAGTTTTTCTTATGTCTACGTTGCGGACACGATCTCGGAGGGTTTTTCCAGTAATTGATCTTAGGACCTTCATCTCCGATGTTTTTAGAAGTCCCTTGGTTCGCACATTGTCAGCCCGCGTCTCTACAGCGTACGTCATGATAGGTCGCACGCATGTTTTATAGATTCTGATCTTGCTGTCGACACGCATGTGCTTGTTCTTCCAGACCAGATACTTCAGGCATCCTGACAGAGGCTTTACTGACTTGTTCACGTACTTCGGTATAAAGGTCATTTTGGCTGCAGATCTCCATTCCCAAATACCGAAGCGTAATCCGTTCAAACTTTTTGAATAGACATTTTGAATTTGTGACAGCATACAAAATGGCGATGATATTTACAAAATGGATGAATCCGATCTGATTGCGAGGGATAATATTTCAAAATTATGCAACGTGTACCTTCAGGCCAAACTGTTACGATTTTGAATAATTATCCGACCGTATTACTGACGTTTAAATCCATGTCAATAGTGTGGTCGGACATAATGGTATAATCGTATTTTATGCGGATTTTTGGTCTGTAATTACACGCATATCAAAACAAACAAACCGCAGGGAAAAGCAGAGAGAATGGACCGCCACACTTCTCTATCCTGGCACACCTCTCTAGCTTCCTCCACATTCATACAGTGAGTCATACACGCACGTCGATTCTTCCGACTTCTAACATGACCAACATTTAAAATTTGATTAATTTGGTCATGTCATGTTTTCCTCGCTCTGCCTCGACTCTGTACTCCATTTACATCATTAACGTATACTTTCTTAACCATTCTTTACACATATGTCCGAAACAACGCAGTGATCCTTTCATAATTTTGTTCATAATATCTTCATCCGTTTTTCACTCCTTTCTTATATCAGCATTTAAGATTCTGTCATATATCGTTCTACCACACATACGTCTTAGGGACCTCATATTTATTGCATTTATTCTGCTCTCATCCTTTTTCTGCCAGTTCCATGCTTCGCATTAGGGTTGGGACCAGAACTTCATTGTGAACGGCCGTTTTCGCTTTCATTGATGTTTCCAATAACTATTTTTAAGCTCCATTCACTTTGTTACCCGCACCTTTCTCTGTTCTTTCATGTCTGGGTCTCCGGAGCCGGAATATACTCGTAACACGACCTCTCATCAAATCGCCATTTAGATGATGTATTTAGAGTTTTGTGAATTTAAAAATATAATCATATTTTTAACAATGCATTAGCGCTCCAAGAAAAAAAAGATGTAAAGAAATTGGATGAATTACCTCTATTAATATGAAATTTTTATTATAACACTTAATTTTTTTTCTTAATTCAAATTTCCACAATGTACCTGAAACATTAGGCCTTCGAAATTTAAAATATTCGCTACGCCCCGTCATTACTTCCACATCCTTTCTCATTATCATAAAAACGGCAAAGAGCGCACAATTTCCTTAAAACCGAATTGTACCCAACTAACGCAATATTTTTAATTGAAAATTATAATTCACAAAAGGAACATTTCAAACGCACGCCGAAAATTGAATTAAATTATATCGGAGTTCTTTTGTTTTAATATTCCCGTGAAACAAAAGCCGGCCGTTCCCTAATTCAAAACTTCGGCCAGACTGTGGCGGTCGCGAGCCAAGAGGGAGTCTTTGGTGGATTTTTATTGCTTGTGTAATGGCGTCACCCTTTCTCATCTTGGCTAAGCTAATAATAAAAATATATATATTTAAAATCATGTTTTCGTTTATAAATATACGGTATATCTTCTTCTTCAGCTTATCGCTGTCCAGTCTTGGACGAAAGCCTCCTCCATGTCCCTCCATGTCGATCTCACCTGCGCAGTCTGTATTCTTAACATCCCAGCGTATCGTTCCAGGTCATCCCTCCACCTCACACCTCATTTGTTGTCTTCCTACTCTTCTTCTCGTGTCTCTCGGTCTCCAATTCAGCAGTGTTTTGGTCCATCTTTCGTTTGCAGCTCTAGCGACATGCCCTGCCCATTTCCATTCGTCCCAGACGACCCGATGGATCACGTCTGTGACTCTTGTTTTATCTCTCACCGTTTTGTTCTTGACTCTATCTCTAAGGGAGCCTAGCATGGCTCTCTCCATCGCTCGATGCATGAATCTTAGTCTCTCTACACTGTGCTTTGTCAGAGTGGCAGTTTCAAGACCATATGTACTTACTGGCAGAACACAAGCCTCATACACCTTCCTCTTAACGTTGATGGGCGTTTTCCTATTCTTTAGTATGTATCCCAGTTTCCCAAAGGCAACCCAACTTAGTCCGATTCTTCGTTTTGGTTCTGCCGTCTGATTTTCTTTGTCTAGTCGTATCCGATTACGGTATATAACCAGCAGAATTAATTAATAATAATAATAATAATTAGGTTAATTTGTATAGCGCCTTTTTCGTGAATAGATCACCTCAACGGGCGCTTTGACAATGTTCTTAGTCATGAGAGCTGCATGTGACACCAGCAATCAGATAACCGTTGTTTACATTTTATCCGATATTTTAAAAAGGATGGTTTTTAGGTGAGATTTAAAATCTGTCGGATTGTCAATGCATCTGAGGCATGTAGGAAGCATATTCCAGGCGGACGGACCTGCCACTGCGAAAGCCCGATCTCCGAAATTTGTCCGGGGGTTACGCTTTGGCTCAACGAATCTGCCTATTGCCGAGGAGGACCCCCATTTAAATCTCATAGACCCCCATTTTTTTTCCAATTATCTTAGACCGGGGGGTCGATAAAGAGCACTTTGGGAAACACTGGCTTAGACTAATGTGTAGAAAATCTGTATATGATAGAGCATAGGTTCCCAAACTTTTTTGTCCCGTAGACCCCTTGCCGATTTTTCTTATTTTGTTTAGTTGCTCCTGCTCTCCTAATATTGATTTTTTTAAAAACAAAATCATCTGTAAATCCTGCAATTATTAAGGTCGAAAACGCAAAGGCTTTTTTCTAGAAATTAACTGGCTATTGCGCTTACTTACTTTGACTATAAATGATTGTTTTGGGGTACTACAATCCTGAAAAATCCCACCCCGAGGTCAATTTTCTAAATCGCATCCCCCCCTTGATAGTGCTTTCTTAATTATTTTAATAACATACAATTTTGGAATTTTTTAAAATCTCTATTCCTTTTTAATGGGTTGAATTTAAAGGGAATAGTCTAAAATACTCGGGAAGGCAATAATTAGAATGGCTGACGCGTTTGAAGAAATGGTGCCATCTCAGATGTTAATGTAGATGGTAATGAACCCGAAATGGAATTTGATATCCATGATGGCTAAATTTAAATTAATATGAAGACTCGTTAAAACTTCTTTGTTACAAGGAATTACAAGTTTTAGGAATGTGACGGTTTTGCAGGGATCATTAGATCTTAGTTTTAAATGTATTACACCCTTTAAGATACCGAAGAAAAGAAGAAATTTTACACATAAATAGTAGAAATATAACTTTGAATAATCTAGAAATTTCGAAAATTAAAAACGTTGCTACGTTGGCGCACCATCAATACCGTAAGGCCACTTTGCATTAAAAATGATTCCAGTAGGAACTTTTTTTTGTGTGGCTAGCAACATCTTAACACTATCTCTGTGAGAAAAATGAACCTTTTGACGTTGGTCGATCTTATTGAAAAGGGGATATTTGTAGAAGTCGAGCACTAGGGTTACCACTTATGATGAGATCGAAATAAAGGATCAAAAAGATATCCCTTGAAAGAATTAATTTTCAAGTGAAAATATATTATACAAGAACTGATACAACATACTTTGATTATTTATGCTTTCAATAAATATTTTATTTTTAATTGTATCTCAATAGAGACGAAGAAACAAACTGGAAACTGAATATGGATGATCAAGGTGTTTACAGGACTTATGACCTGTCATTGGTTGGGTTAAGCGCACGCTTTATGTAATTACAACATTCCCCATTCCACCATTGTTATTAAGATCATGCATGATACATTTTTGGAAGTTGTATATATACTCCAAATCCATACCTATCTTCACGTGTCAGTTCCAGTTAGCCATCTATGTAGATTTGATTGTACTAATTAATTTTTTAAGATTAATCTATACAATCCACCCACTAACGCCATCTATGAAGAATGATTGTTTAGCATTTAGCAAACTACTTTATTAACACAATGCGAAGAGGCTACCGCCTCCTAGCGCACTGTTTAGAAGTCGCCTGGAGTAACACTCCAATTTTATACGCCAAAGAATTGACCAGAATATTTACAAATATTTGTAAATATTTTATTTTATACAAATGTAAAAAAATATATTTATGTGTGCTTGTGACAACCCTAGAGAAAAATCAAATATACGAAATTTCAATAATGCAACTTGAAAATTTTAAACTTGATATATCATTTTATATTGTAGGTAAATTTAAACATAATGCATAAAATCCATTAGCCCTATTTAAAATTTTTAATTATTATAAAAACATGCGGTATGTGAGTGTTACAAAGCTTAAAACATCACGGTACTAAAATGGTTAAAAACAACGAAGCTATTATAAACAACCATAGTACTAGACGCAAATGGCAGTGGATCGGTCACACTCTGAGACGGGACCCAGCCTGCATCGCTCAGGGTGCACTAGACTGGTCCCCTATGGGGGAAAGAAGAAACGAGGCAGACCTAGAGTCACCTGGAGAAAAACCCCGCAGGACGAGGTTAAAGCAGCAGGCCTCACTTGTGACGATGACATCTCAAATGTTTATTATATTTACTTTCAGAGTCCAGGTTTCAAGTTAAGATTATCGTTGCAAGACAATGTTTTAATTTTATTAAATGCAGCTCGTTCAATTCTGCATTTTATTTCAATGTCCGGGTCAAGCGCAAAGGTTAAATATTTAAGGTTAAATACTAAATTGGATCTTAACATTATGGTCTTAGAAACAATCGAATAATTTGTGTATTTCTTTTGTTCCAGGAGAAACAATAATAGTGTGGTTCTGCCTTGACTATCTCTCGGACTTCCTTTACTTCGCAGACATCATATTCCACTTCAGAACAGGCTATTTGGAGGACGGGGTGCTACAGACGGACTCGACGAAGCTTCGGAACCACTACATGAATTCAACCACATTCTACATAGACTGCCTGTGCCTACTCCCGCTGGACTTCCTCTATCTCTCCATAGGATTTAATTCCATCTTGAGATCGTTCAGACTCGTCAAGATATATAGATTCTGGGCGTTCATGGACAGAACTGAGAGGCATACGAATTATCCGAATCTGTTCAGATCTACTAGTCTTATACACTATCTCCTAGTGATATTCCATTGGAACGGATGCCTGTATCATATAATTTATAAGAATAATGGATTCGGGAGTAAGAACTGGGTCTATCACGATTCCGAGTCGGCAGATGTGGTCAAACAGTACCTGCAAAGCTATTACTGGTGTACGCTGGCGTTGACAACAATTGGTAAGTGTTTCTATATTTTTTTATATTATATTAAAGGGTACAACCACTGTGACGATAGAAATATTGAGTGATTTTTGCCTTTTTTTTTGACCGGGTTTTTTTTTTTTTTTTTTAAATACCAAGTATTTTAATCAATGATATTAGAGTTTATTTTACAATCTTAAATGTGAGCATAAAATAGCTCATTATTATGAAGAAGGAATCTGGTCGTGTCCAGGCTTGAACCCATGTCCCCTGGATCAGGAGCCAAGCGTTATATCCCTTAGACCACCACCCGATTAAAATATAATAAAGGAATAAGGGAATCGCGGTTTTTAAAAATGATCTCTCCATGGTTGCATCGATTTTTTGATAGGGGATTACCTGAAGAAGAAAAAAAGATGGAAAAATCTATCAGGGACAAAAAGACCAACACCCTCTAGCACGGATCAGTTCTCGAAATATCCCCTAATTAATTTAAATAAATGGGTAATGAGATGATGATCATGATGATGATGAGACGAAGATGTATAGCGCTATTTTTGTGAGAGATTCACTTCAAGGGCGCTGTAGAGAATTAGTTCCGAGCATTCCCAAAAGAAATGTCGTGGGATAGAGCCACGGATAACTACCACACTGCCTCACGTAGAGATACCTCAGAATTTTTTCTGAACCCTCTCCAGCATAACGGAATATCTCGCCTCGTGAAGACTCCATATCACAGAACCACTTTCGAGTCTGCTACGAACCAACGCGTTGATAGGACTCTGAGAACATTGAGATCTCTGAAAACTCTTCCGGTCCGGACGATGAAGCCCAACATATTCAGTGCAATGTCACAAATCCTTTCGATATTTGCACAAAATGTCAGCCTACTCTTATAGATGATTTTGAGATCTCTCATCGTAGATACATGTGCTAGTTGCTGGCTGTTCATCGTGTATCTATGATACACCGTTCTCAATGCTCTAGTAAAATATAGCATAACGCACTTAGAGACATTGAATTGCATTTGATAACTGTGACTCCAGTTAACAATATTATTAATGTCCGACTGGAGGCGAAGACAGTCGTCAGCATTGTTAATTTCCAGGAATAATTTCAGATCATCGACAAATAAAAGAAATCGCGAGAAGTTTATCACCATCGCAATATCCTTTATGAAGATGGTGAAGAGGAGTGGCCCTAAGTTTGAACCTTATGGCACCCCTGAGAATTATCAACTGAACAAAGAAAAAGCAATGTTTTTTCCATATTCGCCATCACTTTACGTTGCGGATTTACTCCAATTCCAGAAGAAGATAGATGAGAGTCGCACAGTATAGAGAAAAATGGAAAACGTTTGAAGAGGCCAATATCCAGCAGTGGAGTGACGGCTAAAGAAGAAGAAGAAGAATCCTAAATACGTATGCTAAAAACATAAACAACTACATATGTTGAGGATTAATTGTATTTCAATAGAGACGAAGATATAAATTGTTTTTTTTTTGGAAACAGAATAAGGTGGCCGAGGCGTTTACAAGACTTATGACTTGTCATTGGTTGGGTTAAGCGATCGCTTTATGTTGACAACATTCAAAAACAAATTGCATAAAAAACTGGTACAAGTTAAAAGCAGAAAAATTGGAGATTGGATCTCTAGGCGTTGTCTAGCAATGTATGATAGTTACAAAACTTTTCATATTGCATTAATAAAGATTTTCTGCTAAATGCTTACAAATATTCTGAATGCACTAATTACACTATAAAGTGTGTCTCAACATAGTAGCATATATACATCATACAAAAATTTGTCAGACGTGGTGGTCGTAAGAAGGGCGGAATGGGGAATGTTGTCAACATAAAGCGATCGCTTAACCCAACCAATGACAGGTCATAAGTCCTGTAAACGCCTCGGCTACCATATTCTGTTTAAAAATAAAAATTACATGTTCGTCTCTATTGAGATACAATTAACCCTTAATAATGATTAACCCGCAATGGGTAAAATCCAGTATTTGTCTACAAGTATTTGTATACATTAAAAAACAAACTATATATTTTGTTTAAAACAAAACAAGTATCTAGCAAACTAAACATTAGAACATCGTTAATTTATTAATTTAAATATGGAGTATTAATAGGTCTTAAGAAAAGAGCCTACTAAGCAATTAAAAGTTCTAGGATCCGCTGAAATTTTCGCAATTAATTCAGTGCATGGGCAGTAAGCCTTTTTAAATTGAGTTTCTTCAAAGCGAGCCCTAATTGCTCCGGAAACAATTTTATTACGTAAACAAGGTGTAGGCACCCGGTATCGACTGACTTGGAACTTTGTAAACACCCGGTTTACGTACAAATCGTTTTCCAATCCGCCAGAATAAATAAATTGCGTTTGAAGCACTCGTCTCGAGCGGGTAATGTCTCTTCTTTAAATATCTTGTACGCGGTGTTACAACGTAAGTTTCTTCTTCCGAGGACATAGGATTTAAAAAAAAAATACTTACAACCCTTATAGTCTGGCTGGCTATTGGCTACAATAGCAGTCCGCATATGTTCTCCGTGTTTAACATGTAATATCCCGTAAAATTACTACGACGACGGATCAAAAGTAAACATGTTTGTATTATTTGCTATTATGTATTTTCTGTGATTTGGAGTTAAACTTTCATACTTTTGTAAAAAGATTTAATTAAAGAATTAATTGTATCTCTGCGTCATTGTTTGGGACAATGTTACAGTTTCGATTGTATTAGAAGCAACTGGCATCACATGGGAAAATTAACTCATTAAAAATTACATCTTATGATCAAAAGAGTTGCCTAAATCTTGTTCGTTTGTTATATCTCATTTGAAGACTACAGGGGAAAAACAAGGAATGTCAGTTAAAATTCAAAATAAATGTAATAATGCCATCTAGCGGCATTTGTACGTATCTATCCACAGTAAAATTTTCATATTCAAAAATCATCTGTGTCATCGACCATGGCCAGATAATCGATTGCTTATTGCTAAGAAATATATAGACTTTGATTAGCTTTATTCTCAATTTATTCAAATTAACCTTCTACTGACATTCCTTGTTTTTCTCCTGTAGTCTTCATTTGTTTGAAATATAAATGATATTCTTAAGGATTAATTGTATCTCAATAGAGACGAAGATGTTATTTATTTGGAAACAGAATATAGTAGTCGAGGCGTTTACAGGACTAATGACCTGTCATTGGTTGGGTTAAGCGATCACTTTATGTTTAACATCATTCACCATTCCGCCCTTCTTACGATACCACGTGTGACAAATTTTTGGAACTTGTATATATGTTAATATTTTTTAATAACTTCACTGTTGGTAGGTCCATCTACACTAGCGCCATCTATTAAGATAATAAATAAATGATTTACTCGCAATGGGTAAAAATCCAGTATTTGTCTACAAGTATTTGTAAACAACAAAAAAAAATTATAAATGATATTGTTTAGACTGAAAATTGTGGGACAAATAGTAATTAAAACCTATTTTGAAACTATGTAAATTGACATTTGATTAGGTTAACAAAAAACTAAAGTGTTAAAAAAAAAATCGTGAAAAAACGTATTTGCAGAAAATCTAGAAGAGCTAAATAAAAGTAATTAAAATTATTAGAGAAACGTCATTTATTCTAGCCGAGATTTCCGCTGGAAAAACGACTCGGAAAATTTCAATTCCGAGATTTTAAATTCGCTTTAAGATGTTTTTAATTACTTTAAGTTTAAATGCAATTTTTCTATTCAAAATGGCGACTGCAGACCACAGATAAACGATGCGCTAATTAACCACTGATTATGGTAATTTCATTTACAGAACCACTGAAATGAGATAAAGTGAATTTAATCTATTTTAAAAATAAAGATTTGAATCAAATAAAATATTTAATTCCACATTTTGAATGTATACAAATTCTTGAAGACAAATACTGGATTTTACCCATTGCGGATATATTTTTTTTTTATAAAGATTAATTGTATCTCAATAGAGACGAAGATGTAAATTGTTTTTCTGGGAACAGAATGTGGTAGCCGAGGCGCTTACAGGACTTATGACCTGTCATTGGTTGGGTTGAGCGATCGCTTTATGTTTAACAAAATTCCCCATTCCGCATTTCTTATGACCACCACGTAAGACAAATTTTTGGAACTTGTATATATGCTAGAATCCCACGCTTATCTTCACATTTTTAAGTTCACTCTACCCTAGCGTCATCTTAGTTTAGAGTGAACTTAAAAATCTAAAGATAAGCGTGGGATTAGAGCATACTCGTATACTCGTATACAAGTTCCAAAAATTTGTCAGACGTGGTGGTCATAAGAAAGGAGGAATGGGGAATGTTATTAAAAATAAAGCGATCGCTCAACCCAACCAATGACAGGTCATAAGTCCTGTAAGCGCCTCGGCCACCACATTCTGTTCCCAGAAAAACAATTTCCATCTTCGTCTCTATTGAGATACAATTAATCCTTATAATTTTTTTTTTTAATTAACTTACTAATCATTACGCCGTTTCCGCAAAGGGGTAAACAGGAATAATGGACTGCCACACTGTTATTACGTGGGTTCCTGAACATTCATACATCGTGTCCGTGTATTCACGTCGATTTCTCCGACTCCTCGCGCGGCATTCAGTATTTGTTTTTTTCGGTCATGCCACGTTTTCCTCAGTCTTCCTCTGTTTCTGGTTGTTTACATCATTAAAACATACTTTTTTTCAACATTCTTTCTTTCCATGTGTCCAAACCATCTAAATGATATTTTCATTACACTTTTATTTGCACTGCATTCACTTCCATACATAAGGGTTCGTACAAGAATACCATTGTGCACTGCCATTTTAGCTTTTTTGAATAGGCTTTTGTTTGCGATGCACAACTTTAAGTGCACCATTCACTTTGTTTCCTTTTTTACCATATTTATTATACAATTGTAAAAGATAATATGAATTAAAACGTTTGTTTTTTAAAAGTTTTTGCATAGTTTTATGGGAATGACATATTTCGCCTTGCTAACGCATTTTTTCCTTTAAAAACTTGATTCACTGTACAATCAGTAATAGGTTTTTTAGCTTTTAATGTGAATCTTTTTATTTCATAAACGTAAAAAAGTCACAATTAACAATACCAAATAATTCTCTTTTTGTTTTCTATACGTTTGTCATTCAACAATAATCATACCAAAATTCAAAATAATCGTGAAACGTTCTCGGGCTTGCGCATCGTGTGCATTTCGAAATATTTTCAGAGAGAATCGAAGTATTTCTTTCTCGCTCTTATGTAATAAAAATATTATTGTTCTCTTTCTTGACGACATGCGGGGTTTTGCCTATTTAAATTATTATAATACATAATCGTTGGAAATATTGCATTATCGATTAGTTCGCTCTGAATTATACATATTTTTAAAATTGTAAGTGGGATTAATTCTATTTATTTTTTAATCGCTTTCATGTGTTCATTTAATTTTTTTTTTACTTTACAGCGTGTCCCAAAGGGCTCCAACGAACAGACTAATTGTATATATGTGTGAGTGTGTTCCCTCGTTTATTCCATATTTGAATAAAACCACCATACAAAGCCGCCATTCCAATTTCCTTTGTGTAAATAACGTTCTCCCCTTGAATTTAAATCGATGCGAGGCTATATCTAAAAACTTGATGCAGTTTAAAACTTTAAGGCTTTATATTTTTTAATGAATCGATGATAAATTAGTGTTTATCGCGGTGGTTTTAAATTAACTTTCATTTTGGTAAAAAAAAAATTCGTTAATATAGAGAATTTTGACAGGTTTTAAAATATTTTTTAAATTTATTCCAATGATACTTTGAATAATTTCTTCAATATTCCCGTGTAGGAAGAGAGAATGGACCGCCACACTACTCTATCCTGACATACCTCTCTAGCTTCCTTCACAATCATACAGCGAGTCATACACGCACGTCGATTCTTCCGGCTCCTGACATGACCAACTTTTAAAATTCGATTAATTTGGTCATGTCATGTTTTCCTTGGTTTGCCTCGACTCCGTCCTCCATTTACATCGTTAACGTACACTTTCTTAACCATTCTTTCTTCACCCATGCGCTCCATATGTCCGAACCAACGCAGCGATCCTTTCATAATTTTGTTCATAATACCTTCTTTCGCTCTACATTCCTTTCTTATATCGACAATTTGAGATTCTGTCGTACATCGTTCTATCACACATACGTCTTAGGGACCTCATCTCTACCGCATTTATTCTGCTCTCATCTTTCTTTTGCCAGTTCCATGCTTCGCTTCCATATATAAAGGTTGGGTTTGGGTGGGAATTTAAGCAGACTTTTTGTACGAGTATGTAGAGATTTATATTAGTAAATTTACCAACACACTATTTGACCTAGCCTCGTCGTCCAGCCAGTCATTGTCTATGACTTTCATTGTCAATTTCGTTCCAAATACAAACCATGTTCATACCGTGTCACAAAGAGATTTAATAAATCTAAATGGATATTCCAACTGAAAAGGTGACGTCGGACGGGGGTCAAAATAGTCATTCGCTGTACAGATTACATAATAATCCAAATGATAAATTACGTAAAAGCATTCCCATTTGAATAAATTAACAATTGAAAGATTTATCTAATGTAAAGAATATTGAACGAATGATTTACGAGGCATCTCCAGAAAGTAAGTGTACTGAATTTTTGCAGGCTACAATTTTTTTTATTTAAACAAAATAATACGTGGTTACCGTAGTACATATGCAAGCTATTTTTCGACACAGTCGCCATTCCTCTCAATGCAGGTGGTGAAGCGGGATATCAACTTTTTGATGCCTTCCTCGAAGTAGTTTCCTGTCAATCCCTTCGTCCACCTTTCCACTTCCTCCTTTACCTCCTCGTCGGTTGAAAACCTTTTTCCACCCATGTGCAGCTTCAGGGAGGTAAAGAGATAGTAATCTGAAGGTGCTAGGTCAGGGGAATGCGCGGGATGGTTCAGGATATCCCATTTAAACGAGGCGAGCAGTTCCTTCTGACATTATCGTGCAGCAGGCAGACTCCGTTTGTCAGCATGCCTCTCCTCTTGTTCTGAATCGCCCTCCTCAATTTTTTAGGGTCTCACAGTATCTTGCAGAGTTGATGGTCTCCCCTTGAGGCATAAATTCAATTAAAATTATGCCTTGACAGTCCCAAAACACGGATGCCATAATTTTCTTGGCTGAAATAGTGGTTTTGAACTTTTTGGCGGAGGGTGAAGAGGTTTGACGCCACTGTTGAGACTGCTTTTTGGTTTTAGGCGTGTTATGTGCAACCCAAGTTTCATCACCAGTATGATGGAGCGGAGAAATTCATCTCCATGGAGTTTGCAGCGCTTCAAAAACTCTTGCCCGGCCACCACTCGATTCAACATGTGTTGGTCTGTCAGCTGTTTTGTTTTCGTTATCCGAGGGTTTCTGTGATAGTTTCGTGTAGTAGAGATCTAGAGATTTGAGGAAAGATCGCAGAAAGTTCATCCACAGTCAATCTGCGATCGCCACGGAGCGCATTTTCGATTTTTCCCACAATTTTGTCAGTCACAATTGAAGGTCTTCCGCTCCTCTGATCATCATGCACAAGACGTACGACCGTTTTTAAACTCGCGACATCACTTGTACGATTCATAGCTTTATCTCCATATGCAGTTTTCACCTCATTATAAACCTCAACCGGAGGTTTTCCCTTCCAAACGAGATAACAGATGACGCCGCGTATTTCGCACTTGGCGGGAGATTGGATTGACATTTTTTACAAAACGTCTTGTACTTTCTGAATATGCCTGATATTAATGTAACTATTATATATTATTATTTTTTGAACTATGGTGTAAAAGTTCCCATTAAATAATTAATACGAATGAAAACGTAAATTTTCTAGAAATTTAATTATATTTATGTGAATGATATATTTTGCCTGGTGTGACATTTGATAGTACCTTAGATATTATATTTTTAAATTACATTTGAAAAGTTTTGAAAATAGATGTGATTTTCATACACTGTCATCGCCAGGAAACGAATATTCTACCTTCAGTGTGGCAGTCTGAGCTGTTACCACTTTGCAAAAATTTCATTGAATAATTAATATTTTTAATTGAAATTGCTGGTGGCAACACCGATCAGAATATGGCAGCAAGCTGCCGAAACCGGTCGAACATAAACACAAGTGGAAGCATATTATATATATAATAATAAAGAAATTTTGTATAATTTTTGTTTTTGTTTTCATTATTCGTTGAAAAATGTTAAGTTTATAATCTCTAAAGTTTTTAAGACACAGTCAGGACCAAACGAGTTTTGAGGACTTCCGAAATGAAGACACTGAGGACAGTAGCAGGCAAGACACTGAGGGATCGCGTGAGGAACACCAGAATAAGAGAGATATGTGAGGTTGAGGATATTATAAGATGGAGCAGACAGCGAAAAAGGGACTGGTACGGTCATGATCAAAGAATGGTCTCCACCAGACTCCCCTATATTGCATTGCATAATCAACCTCATGGGACTCGTCTTCGTGGAAGACCTCCTAAAAGATGGAAGGACAGCTGGGAATCTACCTCACAGGATGAGCAACTCTCTGGAGAACATACCACATAGGTATACCAACAAAGAAGAAGAAGAAGCAGATGATGATATACTGAGTTCCGATATTCGCTTGAGTTTCGCTTTCGCTTCGCTTTTGCTGCTATTTGGTACAGGCGGAACTTTTCGGTTTCGTTTCGCTTCCGCGTCTCTGTGTGCTTGAGACTGTATTGTCGTAAAATGTGTAATATTTACTGTTCAATACATTCTTTTTTTGTACGAATCAGTTCCGTAAAATTTAATGTTGAATATATTCTCCTATATGTATTCGAAGGAAGAAGAATTTTCTTGTTCAAATTAGTATTTTTAAATATCAATTGAAAAGTTTCGAAAATAGAATGGAACAAAAGACAAACTATGAATTTTAATAGTTTCAAATTTCGCCGTGAATTTTGCGGAACTAAGAAACAAGGAAACTTAATTGTCATACCATTGTCTCCGCAGCGCGGGAATAATCGGGTTGAATAAGATGTCGGGCTTGTGCAATCATTTATTAAGGGGTATGAACAATGCAGCGGAATTGGGTTAAGTATCCTGGCATTACTTACTAATTTCATGACTCCGGCAGTGGGTGTTTCTGATCTGAATTTTGAATAATAATTAGTCAGATAACAGATATGTTCTCTGTCAGCTTGACTAATGCTTCGCGGGTGTATAATGTGTGTTATATCAGGAATTATCTGGTTAAGGCGGTTCGCGAACACCCTGTTTTATAATTAAAGATTTTAATTAGCTAAATTAATGTTTGGGTGAGGTTATTAATTAAATACTCGTTATATTCGTTTTAAATACGCTACGTCCATGCAATTAATAAAGTTAAATTTAAAACCTTGAATGATAACCTTGGTTCTCCAGGGTGGGGGTTGGGCAAAATTGTAACAACCTCTTCATGTAAAAAAATTGTATTATACCTAATTACGAAATTGCATTATACATCATCCGACGAGATATGATTTCTGTGTCACAGATCGTCAGATCTACCAAAAGAAGAAGAAGAAGAAGACGAAATTGCATATGCTCAGATTCAAATCATAAATAACGTAGCTCAAACAAATACTTATGTCACTTATAACCGTGATGTTCACAGTTACAACACAAGACAAGGAAAAATCTACACCCACCTGATACTCGTACCACAAAGTTTGGTCTTAAGTATCTGCTGTACCTGGCTTGTAGAGAATATAACAGGCTTCCTGACAGTATTCGAGGGTCTAATAATGTAGCTAACAGGCTAAAGCTCCTTCTTCTTCCTTATTGTAGACCTATGTGGTCTGTTCTCCAGAAAGTTGCTCCTCCTGTGAGGTAGACTCAGGTCTTCCACGAGGACGAGTCCCATGAGGCTGATTATGCAATGCAATATAGAGGAGTCTGGTGGTATCCATTCTTTGCACATGGCCGTACCAGCCCCTTTTTTGCTGTCTGCTCCATCTTATAATATCCTCAACCTCACATTCTCTCTTATTCTGGTGTTCCTCACGCGATCTCTCAGTGTCTTGCCTGCTATCGTCCTCAGTGTCTTCATTTCGGAAGTCCTCAAAACGTGTTTGGTCCTTACCGTGTCTGCCCTTGCTTCGACGCCATATGTTATTATTGGTCTTACGCATGCTTTATACATTCTCATCTTACTCTCAATAGTCATGTCTTTGTTTTTCCATATTGTGGATTTTAGAGCGCCATAGATTTCAGCTGTCTTGTTTACTTGTAAAAATAAAGTATTTTAATTTTTTTAATAGATCTGACTATCTGTGATACAAAAATGTTTCCTTTGATGATGAGATCCAGCAATCCCTCTACCTCTTAGGTGGTCTTGCAGGAGGACGGTGTCCGGAGAGGATTTCGTAAGTCACTGTATATGCGAGTCTGTCACTATCCATTCTGGCTACATGGTCTCTTCAGTATCTTTTTCTAGATCTACTCCACCGAACAATATAAGTTTTTCTTATGTCTGCTTACGGACACGATCTCGGAGTGTTTTTCTTGAAATGGATTTTAAGACCTTCATTTCAGATGTTCTTAGCAAACCCTTCGTTAATACAGTGGTTTAACATGGTCCACTTTAAATAATTGATTCATTTGGTCATGCCATATTTTCCTCGCCCTTCTTCGACTAATTTTTCCATTCACAATGCTTGTACACGACTTTTTAACTATTATTTCTTCATCCATTCGTTCTATATGTCAAAACCATCTAAGTGATTTTTTTTTATTTTAACACGTTAACTGCGGAGCTCTGACCGGGACAATGGTAAGGAAAAATCCAAACTGATAAACCTTTGTCTTACGGTTAAACCCCCTCTTAATTAGTTAAAACCCAACGGTATATAGCCTGACCTGGACATGGGTTTGCCGTTTGGGTTCTCCCCTTACCACTGTCCCTGTCAGTGCATCGCAGTCAACGTATTGATTCATCATTATTCATTCATCATTCATCATTTCTCGGCGCTACATCCCGGTGTGGGACTTGGTCTCCTCCACTGACTTCTGTCTCTGGCCATCTCTCTCCATTCCCCAGCTCCTTCCATTTTCTCCCAATCTTCTTCCACGCAATCCGTATCTTTTCCTCTAACTGCCTCTTGGTCTCTATTCCCGGGGTACCCATCTAGATATAATTTGTGGTGGTCCACCCTCTGGCATTCTTTCCACATGGCCAGCCCACCGTAGGCGTTGAGACTTACAGAATCTCACTACTGTTTCCTGGTTAACGTATTAATTAGAATGCAATAATCTGCCTTACATTTCTTCATATTTTCGTCGTTCGGTTATGTATTATTTTTATTTATATATTTATTAAAATAGTACACATGTACATAACCACATGGTCTAATAAAAACTTTTAAACAATTAATAATAATCTACATAAACATCCAATATAAGGTTACATGGTTACATATTTGTTCATGTTCTGCTCACTTCTGACTTCCTCTGAAATATCTTATAAGGGAATTCTGAGATTTGTTTTTTTTTTCTTAGTGGAAGCCCCATTTTATTTTTCTTTCCTATTTTATATTGATCGTTATACTAGTTAATATAAATATTTGATTTTATGACATCAATTTAAATTGTTTCAGCATCACTTTTATCCTGACATATCTGCTTCTTCTCAAAATTATTCTCATTACTTTATTTTGGAGAATGGTTAATCTTTGCATATCTTCTTCATTTGCCAAAAATAATATGCTGCTACAGTAATTGCTACAGTCTTGCATGTTTCTGCACTTATATATCGTCTCTTCCTGCCTTCTTAGTAATCAATAATTTATCATAAGTCATTCATCGTTTTCTTTCTGTATTAATGTATTACTCCATTTATTTTAAAATTAAACAGGAAAACGACATATGATAGAAAACCGAACGACGAAATAAGGAAGAAATGTAAGGCAGATGATCTCCTCGGAGATCGACGTCTTTCATATTAGTGAAAGTACGTTCAGGGGACAAATACTCTCGACTTTAGAAAGCATCTTGTCTTCCTAATGTCGAATCATCTCTAAAGCCTTCCTGGTATTATGTTGAATGAATATTAATTTATAATAGTAAACACGATTGTTTTGTGGTTTTACTTATATTTGATTTATATATATATATATATATATATATATATATATATATATATATATATATATATATATATATATATATATATATATATATATATATATATATATATATATATATATATATATATATATATATATATATATATATATATATATATATATATATATATATATATATATATATATATATATATATATATATATATATATATATATATATATATATATATATATATATATATATATATATATATATATATATATATATATATATATATATATATATATATATATATATATATTTAAAAAAAAAAGACTTATATGAAGGATTTACATCAATGATATTAGAATTTATTTTACAATCTTCAATGTGAGCAGAAAATAGCTCATTATTATGAAGAAGGAATCTGGTCGTGTCCAGGCTTGAACCCATGTCCCCTGGATCAGGAGCCAAGCGTTCTATTCCCTAGACCACCACCCGAATTTAATTTATATTATAATTGTGAAAAAAAAATTTCGCCTTGCGAGGTCATTCTGAAACTGAATTTTTAAACTGAGGCAAAACAAATTTGTCCCAATTTATATAATTTATATAAATTAAATCCAAGTAAAACCACTAAACCATCGTGTTTACTATATGGAGTTTTACAGAACTAATATCTCAACCATTAACAATTGAATGTATATAATATTTTACCTGTACTCAATAGATGCCTTTAACATTTATGCTGTTTGTAATGTATTTTGAGTAAATAAACCGATTTGATTTGAGTAAAATTAAAAAAGTATCCTTGAGATGGTGTGGACATATGAAACAAATGGACGAGAGTAATTAGTTAAAATGTTGTATACAAGCAGTGTAAGTGGGATGATTAGTCGCGGAAGACCAAGGAAAGCATGGCATGACCAAATTAATCAAACACTAAAAGGCAGCCACATTCGAAGTCTGATGAATTGACGATCGTGCATGTTACGATGTATGAATGTGGAGGAAACTAGTGAGGTATTTCAGGACAGAACGGTGTGGAAATCCATCCTCCCTGCCTATCCCTCTGGGGAAACGGCGTGATGGTTAGTTATAATAATAATAATAATAATAATAATATGCTAACTTTTAAAGCGCCGTTTTTGTGATGTAATCACCTCAAGGGCGCATTAAGACGTGTTTTAAATCTAAAAATCTAAATGTGACCGCTTAAAAAACGATCGGTTTAAAAGTATAGTAGAACAAAGTATAAATGTTTAAATTGGGTATGAAATATGAAATATGAAGTTAGTTAGATAGTTTATCATAAGTAATCATTCATCGTTTTCTTCTCAGTGATATTTAATAATTTCTGTTTTAATTATTACTTTCATTTGAATTTTCATATGAAGCACTTGGATGGGAGAATAAACTGAAAGATAATACATTTTGTGTTTTTGAATGTATACAAATACTTGTAGACAAATATTGGATTTTGCCCATTACGGGATGATTTTTCACATTGCATTAATAAAGATTTTCTGCTAAATGCCCAATCTTAATAGATGGCGCTAGTGTCGATTGAACTAAAATATGTGAAGTCTTTCTCAACATAGTAGCATATATACATCTTCTAAAAATAGTTGTCAGACGTAGAGGTCATAAGAAGGGCGGAATGGGGAATGTTGTATTACATAAAGCGGTCGCTTAACCCAACCAATGGCAGGTCATAAATCCTGTTAACACCTCGACTGTTCTGTTTCCAAATAATTTACATTTTCGTCTCTATTGAGATACAATTAATCTTTAATGAAAGATAATAATTTAATCCATAGTTAACTGTAAATATTTTAGTAGAAATTTATTCTTTCACTCTGACGAAGCTCCTGCGGGAGCGAAACTGGTTGGTATAAGGTGGTTTAGATACAAATATCAAAAGTGTATTATTATTTTATTTACTTTAATTTGTTTCAAAATAAACTTTTTGAAAACACTTTCGGATCACCCTGCGGCATCTCTTCGCGTTGTATTTGTCTGAAACAACTTTGCGAATAACCATTATGATTTTAATAATTTTATTACCAAGGCCCGGAATTATTCAGAGCACGATATTAATTTGGAGTTTACGAAATAGTCAGCGGGGGTGAAATGAGGCTTAATGCACTGGAAGACGGGGGCGGAGTGGATCTCCCGAGCAAGGGATGCTGCAACTTATAAATAGAGGGACGATCTTTAGACGTTAATGTTCTTCCCTTATAATCCATCATCCCGGAATTATGAGTTTTACTCAAAATTCCTGCTCTTTAGTTGAAGTATGATTAATTTATATAATGGATTCATTTGGACTCCACATTTAAGATTTCGTTTATGTAATCTAATTTGATAATACTTGTCCTATTTACATTTCTTCTTCGTCTCAGTCATTTTCACTCCACGTCTGGATATGGGCATCTTCTAAACTCTTCCCACATTTTATATCTTGGGCTATCTGTTGTCACCCAAGCCCGCGAGTTAGACAATATATCCGTCCACGTTTTTTGTAGTCTTCTAGTTGATCCATGGCCTCTACTTCAGGATTCTAGATGACCATTTGAACTCATCTCATCTCGCCACATTCCTACCGACTCCAAGTAATCCGTTTGAAGCGTGCCATTCAGCAAAAACGATCTGAATGGGATAAAAGACATGACCAATTGATACTGCAGCACGACAACGCCAGGCCCCGTGTAGCTCAACCCGTCCGTACATACTTAGAAGGGTTGAATTGGGAGGTGCTTCCTCACCCGCCATATTCGCCAGACATTGCCCCTTCCGACTACCTTTTGTTCCGGTAGATGCAATCAGCTCTTACTGGTACCCGCTTCACTTCTTACAATGACATAAAAACAAAATCGACGAATGGATTGCTTCAAAGAATGAAAGATATTTTACTCAAGGACTTCTATCCTTGCCCGAAAGATGAGCAAAGGTTAAAGCTTTAGTTGGAGCATAATTAAATGAAATCAATTTATTTATTTATATTCAAATAAAGGCCAAGATTTATTCAAGAACGAGTACTTAATATTTAGGATCCTATTTCCAAACCAGTAGATTATTTATTCTTTGGGATGATACGCATAGCTTTATATATTTAATTTTATTATATTATTTTCCAGGTGATCTACCAAGACCTAGAAGTAAAGGAGAATACTTATTTGTGATCGCGCAGCTCCTGTTCGGGTTGATGCTGTTTGCCACGGTGTTAGGACACGTGGCCAATATCGTCACTTCCGTCAGCACAGCGAGAAAGGAGTTCCAAGGTAGGATTTGTTTGTATTCTTATTTTAAAAAACTGTCTTCGAATAAGCATTAAGAGACATTGTTTACTTTTTTAAACGCCATGCCTTACTCGTGAAAATTAGCTGTTTGATGAAAACTTTTTTAATTTTTTTGTTAGTTCGGTAGCGAGTTTTACAATCTACTCTAATACGTAATCATTTAATACGAAATTAATAACTACTAAAAAATAACAGTATTAAGCGATTTAGCGATAAAAATTATGTGCCTTTATATAAATAGTCAACCAATGATCTATCAGAACAGTTCAAAACAACTGGGATTAAACATTTTTGAATGTGTACAAATACTTGTTGACATATACTGGATTTTATCCATTGCGGGTTAATCATTTTTAAGGATTAATTGTATCTTAATAAAGACGAAGATGCAAATTGATTTTTTTTGTAGTTTTTTTTTTTGGAAATAGAATATAGTGGTCGAGGCGTTTACAGGACTTATGCCTGTCATTGGTTGGGTTAAGCGATCGCTTTATGATAACAACATTCCCCATTCCATCCTTCTTAATTGGGATTGAGTCAAGATATATGAGAAGCATAATTTTTTTTTATTTCTTCATAAAATTATTGGACTTTTAATTATTATTGTAAAATTACACAATTAATCGCAGCATGCTATTAACCGTCGCGTTGCCATGTGGTCAATTGAGTTTCCACTGCCAATTTAAAGTTGATTTTCTTAAAACCTATGCACCCTAATATTATAAAAAAATTGTAATCCTCCATTGAAGTGTTCTCAATATTTCGTAATAAAAAAAAAGCAAAAAATTACTTCCTTCATCCCAAAAAAAAATATTTTCTAAGACTGCCCTCACCTTCATTCGTGTTAAGGTAGAATTTGTTTTGCTAATATTTACAACTTTATCAAAAGTGACAAATACTTACTCGCTGTTTTGAACGTATTATAAATTATATGTTTGGCCTTTTCAATAGGTACGTAATAATACCGACTGTGGATGGAAACGCAGCACGCAACTTAATAATATCAGAACTGTGAAAATATTAACACTTTACCAAAAGGGACAAATATTAATACGTACTCGTTGTCTTGAACGTACTATACATTTTGCCTAGGTGCCTTTATCATACGTAAAATCTCGTAAAGTCTCGCCCCGCCGGCCGCGGCGCGAGACAAGTTTATACTTGGTGTCCAGTTGCTCGTATGCTGTGACGCATTCCATATCAGAAATCGCATGGTTCCAGAAAAAAATTAATAATGATATGTTTTTCAAATAATCCATGTATGTTATAGATATCGATCTATTCCTAATGAAATTCCCTACAAGATGACATAAATTAAATTTTGATTCATCGAGTCATATGCTTGATATTTAGATAAAGTTAGCGGTAAACTGAATTTACCACATGGGAGCGAGCGTTTTGTTTTGAACACGGTACGTTAAAGGTTAAAGGTTGACAACCAACAGGAGAGTGATGACGTCACGGAATATTTAAAATGTGAATTACTCCATCGGTATTATAGTTGCATTGCTAAAAACCTTCGAACATTTGCGACAAATGGTCCACAGATGCCAGTATCGTTCGGTATTAAGAAATAACTTGAATAATACATTATTTGGTAGACGCCACAAAAACTGTACTGTCGCAAAACTAGATAGGATTATTTAAACTTGTGGCAATTTGTGGAAAATAGTATAAACACAATGATAGAATTACCAACTAAGCATTCACTTTGCGATCTTCTGATTTTTTCTTCTTCTTTGTGTCAATGGCATATTATTCTCGTTCTTCTTCTTATTATTATTTTTGTCCTGTCACACGATAATTTTTATATGGGGGTTGGGGTTGGGGATGTTGGGGTTCATCGTCCGGACCGGAAGAGTTTTCAGGGATCCCAATGTGCTCAGAGTCCTATACAACGCATTAGTTCGGAGCAGACTCGAAAGTGGTTCTGTGATATGGAGTCCTCACGAAGCGAGATATTCTATGATGCTGGAGAGGGTTCAGAAAAAAATTCTGAGGTATCTCTACATGTGGGAGTATGGTAGTTATCCGTGGCTCTATCCCACGGCATTTCTTCTGGGAATGCTCGGAACCAATTCTCTACAGCTTCGAAGACATGGACATCTAATAACCCATTTCTTCAGATAAATTAGGGGATACTTCGAGAACTCGGCCGTACTGGAGGATGTTGGTATTTTTGTTCCCGATAGATATCTCCGACAGCGACAGCACAGATTGTTTTACCTACCGGCCGCCAGAACCAATCTTCCTCTGGTGACGCCGGTGGGAAGAGCAATTAGTCTGCTGAACGCGGTCTCCTCGGAGATCGACGTCATTCGTGTTAGTGAAAGTACGTTCAGGGGACAGATACTCTTGACTTTGGAAAGTATCTTGTCTTTCTAATGTCGAACCATCACTAATGCTTTCTTGGTTTTATGTTGTATGTTTATAATATTTTACCTGTACTCAATTGATGCCTTAAACATTTATGCTGTTTTTAATGTCTTTTGAGTAAATAAACTGATTTGATTTGATTTGATTTGATAATTTTTTTGAATAAATTGAAATTGAAATACTACCTAAATACACAAACTCTGTTTTAAATATATAATATTATATAACGGAGTTGTTTTTTAAGCTAAATAAATTCAAAATACGAATTCTAGAACGATATTCGTATCAAAGGCCGTTTCAAAAATAGAACAGTGATGCGCGTTATTTGGAGTAGAGGGGGTTAATATGTTTACCCCTGAAAGGCGTGCGTTCTTCGCAACCCCTTGTTTCCGCACAACTATTTTATCATATTCTTTCTACTCCCGCACAATTACAAAGGCAAATTCGCCGACCCATTACGCGGGAGAACTTTTAAGTGTTGCCTGTGGAGAGGAAATAAAAATCCGCAAACACCTCGAAAATTTCCTCCTCCCTGGCAACACCGGGCCGCGCCTAATGGCGGGAAAATGACATAAACATGTAAAAATTCTTCCTGCTTTGGCTTTCGTATGAAAACGATACGAAAACATAAAATAAATTCAACTAAACAAATTTCTTTATTCCATTATAATTTTAAATGAATACTATTTCAAGTTTTTCGTTTATTTTCCCCGACATGTTTCGAAGGCTTTTCCCCTTCATCATCGGGGGAACGATATAATCGTGTGTAGTGTTAGGTGGTTCGGTGTGCAAGTGAAAAGTCAGAGGTTGGTTGGTACACAGTTATTTATTTCGGCACAGACAAGTGTATAACAATAGAGAGGGCGAGAGCGTTCGATCGGACGCGTGTCGCTCGGCCGAAGGACGCGGTAATAAGCCCGGAGCAAAGACGGGGTCCTTCTCTCCAGGGGGCGCTATGCTGCTGCCAGCATACTAGCGCCGTAGGTTAGGTAGGGGGGATGGGATTAATCCTCCCAGTCCCACACGTGTTATGTTTATAATATTGATAATCGTATAATATTTATAAGACAGACTGTTTTATCTCCCAGCATGCAGGACCAACCTGACTCTGATGATGCCGGTGTGGAGAGCAATCAAATTGCTGAACATGATCGCTTCGGAGATCGATGTCTTTCATACTCGTGAAAGTACGTTCAGAAAACAAATTCTCTTGACTTTGGAGAGTATCTTGTATTCCTAGTGTCGAACCATCTCTCATGCATTCTTGGTATTATATACTCGTATGTATTTTATTTTACCTGTTCTCAATAGATGCCTTAAACTATAATATAATACATGTTTGTAATATCTTTTGAGAATATAAACTGATTTGATTTGATTTGAAAAAAAATATACTCAAATGATTTTACCGAAATCTCTAAGGAAGTTCATATTAAATAAAAATAACGATGTTTTTTTAAACTATTTCCACCTTTGTCTTTATTTCGACAGCGACCGGTTTCGCCAGGCTCGCTGGCATCAACAGACTGGTGACACTATTGCAAACTGAGTCCTTTATAAACATACAAATCAGGGGTGGTAAACATGATTCTTTACAAAAATAATCTTAAAATAATTATCTAAAATTTACTGAATTTTAATATTGGTATTACAGTTATTCAAGAGGATTCGTATTCGATGTAATGGATTTAAACTTTTATAATAGTTGACATATTTATATCCAACGTTTGAAAAATTGCAACGTTCGTTTTTTATTATTATTGAATTTAAATATAATATGTTATATATATATTGGTCCTTTAGGTTGGTGTCGCCTTATTCAGTTTTACCCATCCATTATAGCTGAAAGGTTTGGAATCATAACATATAAATTTTTCGGCAGTAATCGATTCCAGGAATATTTTTTATTTGTTTGTTTATATTGGGTAAAACAAAGGTGAGTGAGGAGTGTAGTCCTTAATGACCAATTACAATTCACCAATTCATCCGCCTTACAATCATTTCCCACTTCATCATTAGATATTTTATCATGCATTATTTTTACGCACATTCTTCTTAGTGACCTCATTTCTACGACATAACCCATTTCTTTAAATTAATCAGGGGATATTTCGAGAACTCGGCCGTGCTAAAGGGTGTTGGTGTTTTTGTCCCTGATAGATTTCTCCGACAGCGACAGCACATATTGTTTTACCTACCGGCCACCAGAACCAATCTGCCTCTGGTGACACCGGTGGGAAAAGCAATTAGTCTGCTGAACGCGGTTTCCTTGGAGATCGACGTCTTTTATATTAGTAAAGGTACGTTCAGGGGACAAATACTCTTGACTTTAGAAAGTATCTTGTCTTCATAATGTCGAACCATCTCTAATGCGTTCCTGTTACTTTGGTGTATTTTTATAATATTTTACCTGTACTCAATAGATGTCTTAAACATGTTCCTGTTTGTAATGTCTTTTGAGTTAATAAACTGATTTGATTGATTTATTGATTGACATTTATCCTACTTTTATCCTTCTTCTGCCAACTCGAAGCTTCGCTTCCATACATAATGGTCGGCACTAGAACTCCACTGTGCGCTGCCATCTTTGTTGTAAACCAATTACTATGTAATATATCTGTACACAAATTTACCTAAATATTTATGTACTCGTATAGCACAATTCCATACTGCAGTGTTCGCATATAAATGATTATACATATTTCGAAGTCCTCGTTTTGGGCTGAAATTCTAATGCGGTAAAATCGCTGAACGAAACGGTCGTCAACCTAAAAAAAAGCGGTAAAACTCTACCGCAATGACGTCAGCGGTAACGTTATTTGTATTTTTAACGCTTTCGCTCCGGCAGTGAAATACCTCGCTTTGATATCTCCCCTCTCCGACGGTCTTGTGGGCCCAAACTTTGAAAATACGGAGGGCGAGAGTGTTAAGACGATTTCGTTTTTTGCGGTTTCTTTGTAACATTACTTGTTGAATAAATAAAGTACAAAGCTTACGCTTTTATATAAATACTTGTAAACCATTAAGTTGTGTCACAGGAGGGTAAACGGGAATATGTAATGTTTCAGAATACAAGGTTGCGAAAATAATTCGATTTTTTCTATGCTTTTTATTGCTTTGTTTAAGGGGTTGTGCAACCTTGGCACTCGGAAAAATAGGTATAAAAATAAATAATAAATTTAACAAAGCCATTATATCTTCTTCTTTTTCTTCGGTTTGTCCCGTCACATCTCCATGGTGCATAGGGCATCAGGGAACCTTCTCCTCCCGACTTTACCTTTTCTGTACCTTTTCAATCAACAGGCAATATTTAGTTAAAACAATTACGCTTTAATTGTAATATTGTAGATATCAATAAAGGAAAGGAAAAAAAAAACGAATGAAAACGTCTGTTTTCAAATTTGAACATTTAATATCGTATTTCAAAAAAATGATCGGAGCAACATTTCAGCGTGGATGTGACCACGATGGAAAAAGATATAATATATTTCTTTTTAAAAAATAATATGTATTTCCGGTAATATTAGTATTTTTTACTATTAAATATTAAAAATCTGATTTTAAAAATTTGGTTTAGTTCATGTGCGCTCCCGTAAATTTGGAAATATTTCGTGTAAAAGTGAATTGTTTTGGCCAATTTGATTGTTGCCGCATTTTATAATAGTTAATTGTGAGACGTAATACGTTTGTGCGGCTTTGACGTTAAAATTATACAAGTTTTTTCGTTTATATTAAGATTTTTGACAGGTGTAAAAATAACATTTTCATTTGTTCCAATGGCAATTTGAATTATTTGCCTCAATATTATTTTAAAGTTCTTTCTGGTGTCCGATTGCTTTAAGTACCTAATTGCAGCTAATTTAAAAAAAACGGTGGATGCGAGTAACATAAATCTAATAATCACAAAAGTCCGGATCGTCCATGTCAACAAGTGCCCCATATAAAATGAACATTATGTATTAATATATTTTTATTTTGTTATTTTATATCATTGTATTTTATATGATTTGTTTTAGATTTATTCTGTGTTTTACGATCGAAGTGTGAGTGGGAGATGCCTATTGGTGGCGATGAGGTTCGCAACCCATCACACCGCGTCTCCCGCTGAGCGAAAAGAGAAGGATGGACTGCCACATCGGTTAAAATGTGACAGTCCATTCTTTCTGCCTACCCTTTCGGGGAGACGGCGTGATGGTTAGTTAGTTAGTTAGTTAGTTTAAATATTATGTTAAGCCCTTATTTTCTATATTTTTAGCTTCAATCTCGTTTCCCACTGTCGTCTGTTAACTGTTATCTATTATTTTATATTTGTGGTAATGCAACCTTGGCGCTCGGAAAAATAGGTATAAAAATAAATAATAAATTTAACAAAGCCATTTTATGTTCTTCTTCTTCTTCTTTTTGCCCCGTCACACCTCCGTGGTGCATAGGGTCTAAAAGAACTTTCTCAACCCGGCTTTACCGCATGCCATCCCAAGTGAGGCCTGCTGCTTTAACCTCGCCCTGCCGGGCTCTTCTCCAGGTGGCTCTAGGTCTGCCTCGCTTCCTCTTTTCCCCATAGAGGACCAGTTTAGTGCGCCCTGAGCGATGAAGGCTGGGTTCGGTCTCAGAGTGTGACCAATCCACTGCCATTTGCGTCTAGCGACTTGTTCTCTAATTGGCTTTTCACCTGCCATGGAAAAAAGAATGGCATTTGACACTGTTTGGGGTCAATAGATCTTGAATATTGAGCGAAAGCATCTATTTATAAACTCCTGGAGTTTTTCAATAACTTCCGCCGTAGATTTCCAAGTCTCACATCCGTACAGAAGTACGCTTTTAACGCTGCTGCTGAATATATGGAGCTTGAGCATTCTCTAATTGATACTGGAACGCCTACAAAGCGAAGCATAGCGAAAGCTCCAGTTACCTTGTTGAAGCCTTTGCTATCCAATAAAATCATAATTATTTTATACATGTAGAGCCCTGTTTTGAAAATCCTTGCTGATGGTGTATGTGCTTCCTTTATAGCGGCGTCTGTCATGCTTCTCATAATGCAATCTGAAAACAAAAAAAAACAAATACTTTTATTATTAATACTTGTAATAGCTATCAAGTGACGTAGACATAAGTTTTTTTTGTAGAAATAGCAGCTGTTTGAAAAAAAAGCTCAAATTTTCAAGTAATTTTTTTTTATAACCTTTTAACATGACAGCCAATCAAAAAAGCCTACGTCACATTGTAGATAATAACTATTGTAAATTTCAACCAAATCGGTTAAGTAGATCGAGAGTAATCGTGTACACTGTTTTGAAATAAGTAGTTTCGAGAAAAACGCAATAGAAAAAAAGTAGTACGTCAGCGTCTTTAAATCAAATATATTTTTTAAATAACATTTAGTCTGCGATTCATGAACCGTACATGAGGTCTCCTTTTGTTGCTGTGATGTTCTCTGATTCCTTTTGATCTCTGATTTAAAAAAAAATCAGGGTAGCGTAGCCCTTTAATGTAACATAAATCTTATGTTTGATAGAAGCCATTGAGTGGTGGTTTGGCATATTTAAAAATAAAATTATATACTTTTTACTTACAAAAGGTGGGCACGACATAGAAAATTCACTTTATTATAAGATTTTGCAGGATAGTAGTATTCCCTTAGAGTCATCCATAGTCAAAGTAAGAAAGCGCATTAACCAACCAAATTCTAGAAAAAAAGCCTTTAAAGTTTCCAGCATTGCTTATATTAGAAACTTCACCATTGGTTTTAACATTTACGTGACTAAGCGGATAACTTATTTTCTTTCTCTATTCCGCTGGCCGGGTCTCCTGTTCAAATCCCGCATCAAGCTCTTGTTTTTTTTTAAATCTAATTCAATTTCTAATATATAATACATATAAGCAACGGTGAAAACATTGAAGGTTAATTTTTATATAAATTGGCTGGCTATTGTATTTTCTTACTTTGCATATTTGCCTAAGGCATTTTTTAGACATATATTCGTAGAAATCATTCTTTTTTTAAATTTACGCTCGTTTGAATTTAGTGTTCTTTTATGCGCTGATTGTCAGCCATGATGTAGAAACATAACGAAAAAAAAAAACTAACTAACCATCACGCCGTCTCCCCGAAGGGGTAGGCAGAAAGAATGGACTGCCACACCTTTCTTTCCTGACATATTTCTCTCGCTTCCTCAACATTCATACATCGTGTCATGCACGCGCGTCGATTTCTCTGACTCCTCACATGGCCGACATTCAATATTTGATTTATTTGATCGTGAAACATAACGAGTTGTTTCAAAATGGCGCCCATCGGCGTCTGTCATGCTTCTCACCAAAAAGAAAGTTTTCTGCGTTTTAGAAATCCTTCAAAATTAAAATCAGTTACATACTCGTATACATGTAGATTAGGGTGTCCCTTATATGGGCAAAAAAACTTTTTTTTGAATTATTGAAACGCATACCCCCTAATTATGTTTAATAGTCTATTAGTTACTCAAATACAGAATTTCAACTTCCTACGTTAATTCTAACCCGTGCCGACTTGCCCTCAAAGTTTTAGAAAATAGCCGCTTTAAGTGTCTCTTAAATATAGTTATAGATGATCACTTAAAACATTTTGTTACATAAATATTGATGAAAACATGTATTTATATAATGTTTTTCATATAATTATCAAAAAAGATCCAAATTTATATTTATTTACTTGGATATTTCCTCTTTAAAGTCTCTTTTTTTACAGTCTGGGCAAATTTTTCTATGTTCTGGCACACAACATAATATGAACTGCTTATATTCTTCATCTGCAGTAGTCAATCCATGATAGTATTTTATTATATTAACAGCTCTCTTAGCTGTGTCATTAACTGCTTTTAAGCTAGTAACCTTATTTTTAGCTTCCACAAACTTCGCGCTATCTTTCTATGATGATACAATTTCTTGAAGGAAACTACTATTAAGTTTCAGTCGTGAAAATAAATCTATACTCTTGACAGAAACAAAATCACTCAAATATTTTCATAAGACAAGATAACAAATACTTGTATTACCTATAAATAAAACAAATAAGTGCTAATTTAAATACCAGATTAAACACTACTTACGTACCATATAGAGAGACAGACATCTGTTCCTTTGATGGAATATATATCTTTCCCGAATCACCAAAACTTTCTTTTTGTAAGTTTTCTACAATGTTTTCTTAGGTCTGCTCATCAATGTTGTCATCAAACATTAAAAGGACAGCTATTACTTCTGACAAGTACCACAAATGTTGACTGAACTTGTATAAAACCGCTTTGGAAATTGTCAACTTCTTCGTAATCTTTTAAAAACCAAAAATCTTGATTCGGAGCTTTTATTGCCAAACTACATTTAAGCCAAGGCTTCACATGGCTTGAATGTAGTTTGGCAATGCCACAATAAATAAACAGATGTCTCGTAAAGCTTGTTTGTCCTTAGCGCACATTTTAAACTGGGACTGCAGCAAACGTATTTTTAAGGAGTAAATAGATCTTGCCATCCATCGTGCATTGGGCCAGCAGGTCTGATTTTTATTTTATTTTCATTGCCTCCACCCAGAAAAACAATAGCAAGCTCAATGAGTTCGCTATAATCATCTCGCACAATCGATTTCGCGATTCAAACGCACTTTTGAGCATCAGTTCATATATATGATGGCGGCAAGCAAAGAGTAACAAATCTCTTTCTAGTTTTTGCACACAAGCTCCGTTCAAGCATCCTGTATAAGATGCTGTCGTATCACAGCACATTTAAGAGCATCGGCTTGTGCGATATCGAATAAATTATCTAATTCAAGTTGAAAGTTCTCTTCGCGGCGCCTTTGTAAGTCCTGCATCTTCTTGCTATTTTTTGCAGTTCTCGTCAGACCTGATAAAGTTCTACTAACTTCTTAACATAATTAAGAACAGCTCTGGTAGGTGTTCTAGCCTTTTTTCAGAATATATTGCACTCAAGAATGATAAGATTTGGGCTTTCATTAACAGTCAAAGTAACTTCACGTATATTGAAAAATAGAACCGCGAGAACTTGACGATTAGATGGTAGTTTACACCTGTTATTTGGTGATTTACTACACCAACCAAGAAAATAGTGTTTTAATTGCTTCTTAGTTCCATTGACATCTTCGAAATATAAAACAATCCGTGCTACTACCCGACAAGCCTAGACTAAACGATAATAACAACGATAGTGCGCCGCTCCAGTGACGCAATTTGTATGGGACATCTTTGCGCGCAAGTCGGCACGGGTTGCACTGTTCCGAATAAGGAAAAATATTGTTTTCGGATGTTTTAGGCCCAAATGAATAAAATAATAGCCTATGCATTATAAAATTAAAACTTTGAAAAATAAGGGACACCCTAATGTAGATGCATCATCATGGGTAATTTATTGATTTTTTATTATGCTTCAAAATAGAAAAACATCAAACGGTGCACATTCTCATATCCAAATTCTACATCGCTTTACACGCCTTCCCATCAGCCAACCAGCTAAAATAACAACCTCTTCCTGGAAAGGCAAACCTTTGGTGCCACTGCCACAGTTCTTGACCATCGTAATCGCTCACTACTTATTTTTGCCTTTAAAGTAATCTTCCCGACCCGCTGCCATCTCTGAGTCTGCTTGCGTTCCTCGAAAACCTCCATCTCTTGCTTCTCCAAGCCGCCTCCTCCTGCCTCGCCGCCGCATGCCCCAACATTTTCCATTTCATCCATCCCATCCTGTATCTCAACCCCATTGCCATATCGGTCCCCACTCGAAGCCACCGGCCCACCCCCAAGACCACTCTTGTCCCACTCGGTTCCGTATCCAGGACCAACCGGCCCCCACCCAAGGCCACTCCCTGTCACCGTCCCTCGGTCTCCACCCAAGAACTCGACCCCTTTCCAAGGTCATCCCCAACTCCTCCACACTCCTCCCTACCCGGGTAGTCAGGTCCAAATGTCGGACACAACCCACTACATCCACTAAGTAACCAACCCTCCCCTCACCATCTAACAATATCCAACGTCATCATCAAAAAAAGACATTTCCAACATGTAAGGGAGCAATAGCCTTCAGGCTGGTACTCCCGAAAAGACAATATTCAAGATCAACATAATGACGTCACCGCAATTCTTTTGTCACGTTGTGTAAGGGTATCTTCTATGACACACAGACGCACACATATACAACGTGACTTATGGCGCCGCGACTAGGGTTCTTACCCTTCATGTCTCGTTTCACCCTTTGTAAGTTTTTTTTATATATATATTGTGCAACATTATATTTCAGATCTATTGTGTTATAAATCCACATATTATATACGGAATCATGGATTCAATTTGCGATTCCAGATAATGCAAAATAAACTTATATAAAATCTTACATTGGAATATTTTTAGGAAACTTTGTTTCGTTATTTTTATTGGAGTTGCTTAGCGCTTCGAGAGAGTTCACTTAACTCGGGACGGTCATGACGGAAGCCAACGATATGCACGTGGAGTTGAAAAAGGCCTACGAGCTGCAGCCTCCTTGCGAACGTTCTTCAAGTCCAAGCTTCTATCCAGAAACACCAAGCTGCGTATTTATAACACCATCATCAAGCCAGTGGTGACATATGGTTCTGAGTCATGGACAATGGCTCTAAAAGAACAACAAAGAATCTACTGGTTTGAGAATAGGATACTATGAATGATCCTGGAACCCAGACCCGGTGTTGCAGCGGGAACTTGGAGGCATAGGACCAACCAAGAGATCCGTAAGATGACCCAGCAGCCCCTTAAAACGAGCACCGTGAGAGCCGGTCGCCTAGTATGGATTGGGCACGTATGCCGAGCTGAAGAGACCAGAGCAATCAAGACCCTGTAGGCGTCTAGATCGACTGGAGTAAGACCAGCCTATATATCCGAACTTTATATTGCTAATAGCCCTAACTTACGGCAATATGCGCTTCGATCAGCACACCCCTCAGCAATTAGCAGATTTTGTTGAGCCAAAG
Source organism: Lepidostoma basale (assembly GCA_022606425.2). Classification (NCBI taxonomy): domain Eukaryota; kingdom Metazoa; phylum Arthropoda; class Insecta; order Trichoptera; family Lepidostomatidae; genus Lepidostoma; species Lepidostoma basale. The sequence continues at coordinate 218,077 of JAHDVF020000291.1, read as the reverse complement.
CGCAACCCCCGGACAAATTTCGGAATCGGACTTTCGCAGTAGCAGGCCCGTCCGCCTGGAATATGCTTCCTGCACGCCTCAGATGTATTGACAATCCGACAGATTTTAAATCTCACCTAAAAATCCACTTTTTCAAAATTTCGCATAAAAAATAAACATCTGATTGCTGGTGTCTAATGCAGCTCTCATGACTAAAAACATTGTCAAAGCGCCCTTGAGGTGAGCTATTCACGAAAACGGCGCTATTAAAATTAGCCTCATTATTATTATTAGTATTTTTAGTACCATTATTATTATTAATATTATTATTATTATTATTTTTATTTTTATTTTTATCATTATTATTATTGTTATTATTACTATTATTTTTATTATTATTATTAGTATAAGTAGTAGTAGTATAGATGAGGTCCCTAAGACGTATGTGTGGTAGAACGATATACGACAGAATCTCAAATGCTGATATAAGAAAGGAATGTAGAGCGGAAGATGGTATTGTGGACAAAATTATGAAAGGCTCGGACATATGGAGCGCATGGATGGAGAAAGAGAGTATACGTTAGTGATGTAAATGGAGTACGGAGTCGAGGCAGACCGAGGGAAACATGGCATGACCACATCAAATTTTAAAGTAGATATACTCTGTGTATGATAGAATGTCGAATGAAAATATAAGAATTATATGCGGTGCGAATGATGGTGTTATGAACAAAATAATGAAAGGATCATTAGGATGGTTCGGATATATGGAACCAGAAATAGAAGAAGACCGAGGAAAACGTGGCAAGATCAAATAAATCAAATATTGAATGTCGACCATGTACGAATGTTGAGGAAGTGAGAGAAATATTTCTGAAAAGAAAAGTGTGGCAGTTCATTCTTTCTGCCTACTCCTTCGGAGAGACGGCGCGATGGTTAATTAGTTAGTTAATTAGTTATATTTTTAGATAATCGAATGATTTTACTGAAATATCTTGATGGAAGTTAATTTTAAATAATTGTTAAATAAAACGATTTTTTTTAAACTACTTCTACTTATTTTCTTTATTTCGAAAGCGAGCTGGCGAAACCGGTCGCTGTCGAAATAAAGAGAAAAGTGGAAGTAGTTATAAAATTTAATTATTACAACATTTTCAATGTATACAAATACTTGTAGACGAATACTGGACTTTACCCATTGCGGGTTATCAATTCAATTCAATAATGGCGGTTACCTTTCACATTGCGTCAAAAAGATCTTCTGCTTAATGCTTAAAATCCAATCTTCATAGATGGCGCTAGTGTGTAGATTGAAACTACCATGTGAAGTGTGGTGTTACAGATTAACATATATACGACTTCCAAAAAATTGTCAGACATAAGAAAAAGTGGAATGGGGAATGTTGTATTACATAAAGCGTGCGCTTAACCCAACCAATGACAGGTCATAAGTCCTGTAAACACCTCGATCACCATTTTCTGTTTCCAATTTGCATTTTCGTCTCTATTGAGATATGTTTAATTATATTAGTCAAATACTAAGTATTAAATAAATTACTGAAATATAACATATATTTATTTAACTAAACACTACCCAGTTGTTCTCAGAGTTAAATCTTTACACATACGTATTTATCGCCGCAAAGGAACTGCAAACTCTGAAGATTCATGGTAATTAAGAGCTTCGTAAGCATAGGTACGAAGTTGTCCAATCAAACCCTCCCGCCTCTGTTGCGGAATGGGATGAATTAACCCGGAAAGGCGACTTTTCCATCCCCTGTTCTATTGTCCGTGATATTGTAAACATTCAGCAATAACCCGGAAAATTTTAACTCGAAATCTCAAATTGCGTAGTGAAGACATTTTGGAATTTCGTGATGCATACTTTCGTCGCTTTAATGAAACTGAAAATGGTGTTTAATTAAATCTCTAGGGGCTGGTTAATGGGGATGTTTTGCTGGATATTTTCATTATGCTAATTCATACTTAGTTCACCATTAATACAAGCGTATAAATACGTGAAAATTTTATTGTATTGTTTTTCTTGAGAGCTGTTGTCAAGTGTGAAGAAAAAAAAGCTCTCATATTTTCATATGCTAAGGATAAAATGGTCATTTGCGGGATGTTGCCAGCTTGGTAGACGATAGATGACCAGAAGGGTGGTGGAATGGAAGGAATGGAACCTTTCGAAGATTTAAGAAACAGAGAGAGACCCCCCACACGATGGTCCGATGACATTCGAAGAATTGCTGGCGATTGGATGCGAAAGTCACAAGACAGGAATACGTGGAGAAGTGTGGGGAGGCCTATGTCCAGCAGTAGACGACAACGGCTGTTTTATTCAAGTCAAGTTAAGCTAAGGGTAGAAAGATACCACCTCCTTCGGCTGATAATCGAGGGCAAAATAGAGGGACATCGGGGAGTTGGTAGAAGGCAATTGTTCTGGCTGCGAAATACAAAAGAGTGGATAGGAATGAGCAGAGTTTAGAACCTATTCCAAGTAGCGCAGTTCCATGTCCAAGACAGTAGACCTACGTGTGTCCATAAATAACTCCGCCCCAATCTTGCTCCACGGTGTCCCCGTTGCGACCACGACCAGCTTTTGCCACCTCGAAAGTATGACAGCAGGCTCGGGAGGTACGGAAGGAAGATGTAGCCAGCAGACTTAACAAGGCAAGGGAAGCTTTGCTATACTTCACCCTGTATGGCGTTCCAGTATTATTTCGCGAAAGCTCAAGCTTCAAATGTTCAGCAGTAGCGTTAAAACCGTACTGCTGTACGGATGTGAGACTTGGAAATCTACCGCGGACGTTATTGGAATAATCCAGGTGTTTATAAATAGGTGCCTCCGCTCTATATTCAAGATTTTTTGGCCCCAAATAGTGTCAAATACCGTTCTCTGCACCATGGCAGGCGAAAAGCCAATTATAGAACAAATCGCTAGACGCAAATGGCAATGGATCGGTCACACTCTGAGACAGATTCCAGCCTGCATCGCTAGGGGCGCACTAGACCGGTCCCCTATGGGGGGAAAGAGGAAGCGAGGCAGACCTAGAGCTACCTGGAAAAGAGCCCTGCAGGATTAGGTTAAAGCAGTAGGCCTCACTTGTGATGATGCACTATTTTTTTCAACTTTAATTTTTTTTAAATAGTAAATTTTTTTTTTCAAAAACCCTACGTTATGCGATACTCAGATATACAAAGTAACTTACTCTTAGTACATTAGAACTTGAAATATCATGTCAACCGTATCGAAAATGTCAGTTTAGAGTCAAGTTTCGCGCGATCTAAGACGTTTCATGGTGTGTTATAATTTCACTTTCTCAACCAGTGATTCCAGCCTCATACAATTTTAGACCTTCCATTAAGTCGATTTCTAATGATATATTGGGTAAATAAGAGTTTTCACAATGTATGCTTTTCATTGGTAATCAGAGTTTGCCTGCCGTCTATCGTTTATTTGTCCGGCCGGACCGGTTTATTCGGTGCGTCACTAAAATAGCTGTAACTTCGAAAATATTCAGGGTTTAAAGGTCTAAACATGCAAAGAATTAAAAATAGATGTATTAAATGTTTTCCACCACCCTTAAACCTCACAAATTCTTCGGATTTCTGTATTTCTTATTCGAATTTCATTGTGACTATCACCACATGTTAATCAATCGCCATTCGTGACGTAATAGGGCTTTTCATTAGGACTGTATATTGAAACAACTTAATATAACGTAACATGCTCTTCCTCTACAAAACGTTTTGTTCCCCAATAATGAATCTTGCGCGTGGAATGCTCTTTAAGAGTCCATGTTTGGACGGATGCCAGAAGTTTTTGTCGGCCATATTTCGGTGGTGACAGTCCTATTTATCATTGAAAACATTCCCAAAAAAGCAATTCACTATTCCTATGTTTGCTTTCGGAAATAGTTTCATGATAGACAGAATATTTATGCTTTTTTATAATCTGAATCTGTAATTTAATATGAATTACTGAATATATAACAAAGACTGTGAAATATTTTGTAGGTGGATTATACAATTTGTCCCAAAAGAAAGTTTATATTAAGTGGAACGATAAAACAACTAAGCCACTTATCGAAAAAATATTTTATATATTTTTTTATACACTTTGTACACCTCAGTAATATAATATAGATATTTCAAATATTAAAAAATTGTTTACAAATATGGTCAGTTTTGACAGTTATTAAAATATTTATTTTGGAACCTAAAAATAAATCTTTATTAATAATAGTAAACACGATTGTTCAGTGGTTAAACTTGCATTTAATTTATATAAATTATTTCGCTATACACAGAAAGCACTGCTAGTGTCAGAGTAAATGGAGATCTTACAGCCTGGTTTGATATCAATAAAAGTGTCAAACAGGGTTGCGTAATGTCCCCGTGGTTATTTAATCTGTATATGGACAAATGTATGAAAGAGCTGAAAGGGTTGGATGTAGTTGCCAAAATGAGCGGAGTGTCAGTAAGCTGTCTCTTGTATGCGGATGACGCTGTCCTTCTTGCAGACAACGAGCATGAACGACAAGTCCTGGTGAATTGTATGTATGAGGTATGCATGCGAAATGATCTGATGATGAATGTTAATAAGTCCAAGGTAATGATTTTTGAAAAGGAAGAAACCACGACAGTCTGCAACATTAGCGTGAATGGTGAAAATTTGGAGCAAGGAGTTGAGTTCGTGTATTTAGGTAGTATGTTTACAAGAGATGGGCGAGTGGAGAGGGATATTGAAAGAAGGGTTGGGGCAGGCAACAAAGTGAATGGTGCACTTAAAGTTGTCATCGCAAACAAAAACCTATCCAAAAAAGCTAGAATGGCAGTGCACAATGGTGTTCTTCTACCGACCCTTTTGTATGGAAGCGAAGCATGGAACTGGCAAAGGAAGGATGAAAGTAGAATAAATGCAGTAGAAATGAGATCTCTTAGACGAATGTGTGGATATTCTGTGTATTATAGAGTGTCGAATGAAAATATAAGAAGTGCATGCGGTGCGAATGATGGTGTCATGAACAAAATAATGAAAGGATCATTAAGATGGTTTGGACATATGGAAAGAATGAATGAAGAAAGAATGGTAAAAAAAATATATGTTAATGATGTAAATGGAACCAGAAATAGAGGAAGACCGAGGAAACGTGGCACGATCAAATAAATCAAATATTGAATGTCGGCCATGTGAGGAGTCAGAGAAATCGACGCGCGTGCATGACACGATGTATGAATGTTGAGGAAGCGAGAGAAATATGTCAGGAAAGAAAAGTGTGGCATTCCATTCTTTCTGCCTACCCCTTCGGGGAGACGGCGTGATGGTTAGTTAGTTAGTTAGTTAGTTAAATTATATAAATTTTGACAAATTTGTTCCACCTTGAGAGGGCATTCTCAAAATTCTCAAGTCAGTTTGAGAAGGCTCTCGCAAGGCGAAACAAATTTGTCACAATTTACATAAATTAAATCCAAGTAAAACCACTAAACAATCGTGTTTACTATTATTAAAATTGGAGTTTTAATAAACTAATACTTCAACCATCAATACATTTTTATAACATCTGTCAAAACTGACCATATTTGTAAACAAGTTTATAACAACAACAACAACAACAACAACAACAACAACAAACCATCACGCCGTTTCCCCGCAGGGGTAGGCAGAGAGAATGGACCGCCACACTACTCTATCCTGGCAAACCTCTCTAGCTTCCTCCACATTCATACAACGAGTCATACACGCACGTCGATTCCTCCGACTTCTAACATGACCAACCTTTAAATTTGATTAATTTGGTCATGCCATGTTTTCCTCGGTCTGCCTCGACTTCGTACCCCATTTACATCATTAACGTATACTTTCTTAACCATTCTTTCTACAAGTTTATAATAGTTTAAATATCTATACAATATCACTGAGGAAGGGCTGGGTAGTCCGTAACATGTTTAATATTTAATTTTAATATGTTTTAAAAGTGAGTGATGTATACAAAGTATGTATAAAAAATATATATATAAAACATCTACTACACAAAGTATGGCGAACATAGATGAAATATAAGAAAATATACTTATTAAATATTATTATTATTTTTCTTCCTCTTAGTTTAGATCGTATGACCTGTTTGTGACGGTGGGCTGTCCTGGGATGATGATGTCCAGTCATCTCTCCATCTCTTCGGCGGCCTTCCTGGTAATCTCTTGCTGCTTAGGTTTTCATCTTTAACAATTTTTGCAATTCTCCATGAGGCCCACGTGGTCTCTCCAAAAGCGCCTTCTGCTTCTTCCTCGTCTTATTATGTCCTCAACACCACAGACAGACCTTATCGTTTCATTTCTAATCTGATCTCTGAGGGTTTTGCCTGCGATGGAGTGTAGGGTTCGCATTTCTGCTACTCTAAGAAGGTTCTTAGTTCTATTGGTATCGGCTCTGACCTCTATTACATACGTCATGATAGGGCTTTATGAATGAAATATTTTAAAAACAAAAATATTTCAAAGGAAGTAACCTCCATCCTTAGGTGTAACTAACTAACTAACCATCACGCCGACTCCCCGAAAGGGTAGGCATAAAGAATGGACTGCCACACTTTAATCGATGCGGGACTCCATCCTTCTCTTTTCGCCATCGCGAGAGACGCGGTGTGATGGGTTGCGAACCTCATCGCCACCAAAAGGCATCTCCCGCGCACACTTCGATCGTTCAACGTCTACATAATAAATCTAAAACAAATTATCTGAAATACAATGATATAAAATAAAATAACAAATAAAAATAATTTAACACACAATGTTCATTTTAGACGGTGCACTTGGTGACATGGACGATCTGGACTTTTGTGATTATTTGATTTATGATACACGCATCCAACGTTTTTAAATTGGCTGCAATTAGGTACTAAAAGCAATCAAACACCAGCAAGAACTTTGAAATAATGTTGAAGAAATTATTCAAATTGTCATTGGAACAAATGAAAATTTTATTTTTACACCTGTCAAAATTCTTTATATAAACGAAAAAACTTGTATAATTTTAACGTCAAAGCCGCACCAACGTATTATGTGTCACAATTTACTATAATAAAGTGCGGCAACAATCAAATTTGCCAAAACAATTCACTTTTACATGAAATATCTCCAAATTTAAGGGAGCACCACATGAACCAAACAAAATTTTCAAAATCAGACTTATTTTTCAAATCCTTAGGTGTATACGAGTATACGAGTATAACTAAATGTCCTGGTGAATAGTATGTATGAGGTATGCATGCAAAATTATCTGATGATGAATGTGAATATGTCCGAGGTAATGATTTTTGAAAAAAATAAATCATGACATTCTGCAACATCAGCGTGAATGGTGAAAATAAATTATGGCGTAATACTCCAATACGAGCCTTGGACAAAGAAAATGAGTGTCAGGAGGTCACCTAAAATATGGACTAGTTTTGAAAAAGAGTGACTTATTTTGTATTTTTAGTGCGATACCGAAAGCGATATACATATTTTTAAAAGCAAAATATATCACAGCGTAAACTAATATTTAAAAACTTTCACGAAACATCCGTTTCCAGCAATATCCAGAATTGCGTCCGTAATGAAACTGTGCCCGTAAAGGGGTACCTTGGGGTGGTTTTGGAACGTGGGAGGTTTTATTTGCTTGTTAACATTTGCATGTGCACGTGCCAGGCATGCAAGCTTGTTAATCTAAATCATAAGTGTTGAAAATATTTATTTCCATTATGGTTTGTTGAGTTAGTTAGTACAAAGGTTTCCAACCATCCCTATGGGGCGCTGGAGCCTTTCACAATGGTTAGCAGGCCCAGAGGCAAATGGGGGCGTTCTGGCAGTCAAAGGGGGCGGACGAAGCTTACCTATTTAAAATATTAGGTGTATGACTTTGCTTCCGCCGTTTTGCAATAGATGGCAGTAACGGTAAGTGGTAGTTGGAATAAATAGATCATAGATGTCATACAATAAGCTTAAGTATTTGTAAACATAACGCCATCGAAATATTAGTCGATTTGTGTCTGCATCATAAAGTTATTCCCGATTAAACATGTCAGCTTACGAGCCAAATTCTCGTCATTTGCGGGAGGTTTTAATTTCATGCTTTAATATGAAGAAATCTGCGGCTGAGGCTCATTGAATGCTCTCAAATACCTATGGTGAGGCCGCTATTAGTGAAAGAACGTGCCGAGAGTGGTTTCAACGCTTCAAGAACGGTGATTTTAACGTCGAAGAACAGCATGGCGGTGCCTCGAATTTCGGAAAAAACGGCGGAAGCAAAGTTATACACCTAATATAAAAAATAAATTCTTTAAAACACTGCTTTTATTAATTCTTAAAAACACTCGTATTGGTAAAATAATTCTTTAAAAATCCTTTTTTTTGTCTATCGAAATCTAAAATTATAATAATTTTAACTTTTTTAATTTCAAAATTTTTCGAGATTGCTCAAAGTTATATTTCTATGATTAACATGCAAAATTTCAACGCCATTATCTTTATTAAATGAATGATCTTTTTCAATGTGGTGGTTAGCAAATTCAGAAAAATTATTATTAGAGGGACATCTTATGTGCTCTTTTATACTTAATTTAAAATTACTCCTTGTTTTACCTATATAAAAATATGAGCAATCATGACATTTCTGTTTTTAATTCCCCAATTGAGAAAATTTTTCTTCCTTGTCTTTATTATTTTTTTATTAATTTACCTAAATGATTGTTTGTATAAAACGCGGGTCAAATGTCACATGGGAGTTGTTTTGCAATTATATTGGTTAAATTATAAATATATTAGGTCCTTACATATGAAATTGGCGTTTTGCCGTACTGGCAACTTTGATCTCAAATATCTTCTCTTTGGTTAGGAATTCCAAATTCAAATTTATACAGCTATTTACTCAAGTATTTGTGTTTTGAAAATTATAATTCATTTGTTTTTTCCTCAATTGTTTTTTTTTCTTTGCGTCACTCAGTTTACAAAATGGAAAACTTGAAATATCGCGTTATTTACGAGTACGAGTTCCACCGTGGCACCAGTGCTGCAGAAACGGCTCGAAGGATTAATGATGTGTATGGCGACGGTGCCGCAAAAGAAAACACAGTGCGTTTTTGGTTCCAACATTTTCGTTCTGGAAATTTCGACCTGCAGAACAAGCCCCGTGGACGGCCGGAGACCAAAGTTGATAATGAAGAATTGAAGGCTATTGTGGAAGCGGATCCATCGCAAACCACGTCCGAGTTAGCTGCAGGCTGCGGTGTTAGTGATAAAACTGTTTTAATCCACTTGAAGCAAATTGGGAAGGTGAAAAAGCTTGAAGGTGGGTACCTCACGAATTGAGTGAAGCAAATCAACAAACGCGCGTTGACTGCTGCGTTGCATTACTCAACCGGCACAATAATGAAGGGATTTTGAATCGAATCATTACTTGTGATGAAAAGTGGATCCTGTATGATAATCGGAAGCGCTCATCAAAATGGCTGAACCCTGCCGAACCAGCCAAACCACGCCCCAAGCGAAAATTAACTCCAAAAATGTTACTTGTGAGCGTTTGGCGGACTAGTGCTGGTGTCGTTCACTACAGCCTTCTTAAATCTGGCCAGACGATTACAGCAGATGTCTTTTGTCAGCAACTGCAAACCATGATGGAAAACTAGCTGCTAAACAACCGAGGCTGGTTAATCGCTCTAGGCCACTGCTGCTTCATGATAACGCTAGACCACACACTGCACAACAGACGGCTACTAAATTAGAAGAGCTTCAATTGGAATGTCTAAGACATCCACCGTACTCTCCGGACCTTGCCCCAACAGATTACTATTTTTTTCGAAATTTGGATAACTTCTTGCAAGGGAAAAAGTTCAACTCCGATGGGGCAGTCCAAACCGACTTCAAAGATTTTATTGATTCTCGTCCGAATGGTTTTTACCTATGAGATGGCAAAAGTGCATAGATAGCAATGGTACATACTTTGATTAAATAAATATATTATATTTAAAAAAAATCAACTTTATGTTCCTCCCATACAAAACGCCAATTTCATATTTAAGGACCTAATATTTATATTTTTATTGATGGGAGCTGGAGAAAACAAGATTGCTTTAGTAAATTTATTTTTTTATTTTTTCTATTTAAAATATTATCAATTAAATTATTATTGTAACCAATATTATTAGATATATTTTAATTGAATTAAGTTAACTATTATAATTTTCTAAAGAAAGTGGTACATTAATTAAGCGGGTGGAATGGAAAGCTGAATGCTGCTTATGTGAGATCGGATGGTTGGAAGTGTTGTGGATAATATTATGTGTATACGTAAATTTTCGATAGATATTGAAATTGATTTTATTATTAATTACATTTAATGTCAAATCTAGGAAGTTCGGTTTTTTATCAACTTCAATTTCTAAAGTGAATTGGATTTATTTATGGAAAGAATTTATAAAAGTAAGGAATGATTATTTAAAAAAATCAATTGATTCATAATATTTACATTATATTAGTTCATATACTCGTATAACAATAGCATAAACGTTCCAAAATACATCTTTAAAACATCTGTTAAACTGATCATATTTGTGAACAATTTTATAATGAATTATACAAGTAGTGTGAGTGGAAAAATATGTCAAGGAAGGCCAAGGAAGAGATGGCATGACCAAATTAATCAAATACTGAAAGGCGGCCATGTTCGAGGTAGGAACAATGGACGAGCGTGCATGTCACGATGTGTGAATGTAGAAGAGATAAAACAATGTGACGATCTATCCTCTCTACCTACCCCTACAGGGAAACGGCGTGATGGTTAGTTAGTTAGTTAGTTATCTGTATAATATCACTGAGGAAGGACCGGTTGTCCAAAATATGTCAGATATTTAATTTAATTCTTTTTAGTTTGTGTTGTATATTATACAAAGTATAGTTTTTGCTGGTGTACGATTATTTTAAGTGCCTAATTACAGTTTATTAAAAAGACAGTGGATAACGTGGAAGCGAAATTAAATGTCCGGATCGTCTAGCTGACGACAAGTGCAACATCAAAAAGAACATTTTGTGTTAAATTATTTTTCTTTGTTATTTTATTTTATATCATTGTATTTTATATAATTTGTTTTAGATTTATTATGTAGACGTTGAACGATCGAAGTGTGCGCGGGAGATGCCTATTGGTGGCGATGAGGTTCGCAACCCATCACACCGCGTCTCTCGCGAGGGCGAAAAGAGAAGGATGGAGTGCCGCATCGATTAAAGTGTGGCAGTCCATTCTTTCTGCCTACCCTTTCGGGGAGACGGCGTGATGGTTAGTTAGTTAGTTTATAAAAAAGAAATCGACAAATAAAACATCTACAACACAAAGTATGGCAAACATAGAAGAAAAGTAATTATATTTTTATTCAAAGGGGTAGTATTATATTGTAACTCGGTCCACGAGGATTTCGCAGCATCTTTACGTGTTAGCGATGCAAGCAAGGCCGTACGTATGAATGTTGCGTGCAGGTCTAAAAATAGCCGTGCCGCATGCGCCCGGATCAATAGGCCTGGAGGTTGGCTAAATATAGGCGGCACACTAACCCCACCCGCCCTGCCACGTGGCCGGCTCATCGTACTATGCGCCAAAATATCATCCCCATCCCTTACAATAATTATACACTTTAACTATTCATTATTATAAAATTAATTGGTTTATTTAATGGACCTTTTGTATGGAACTGGCAAAAGAAGGATGAAAGTAGAATAAATGCAGTAGATCTCCTAAACCAAAGGCTTCCAATCTTTTCTGGGCCACCGCCCCCTTTACAAGGAAAATAAATGTTCAACGCCCCCTTCCATAAAAGTTATTCCAAATATTTAGAAACACATAGTTGAATTTTGAAATATTATTATTATGATTAGAATACATACAATAACAAATAAACCAATATTTAAATTTAATTTGCTTTATTAGTACCAAATTTAATCGGGTGGTGGTCTAGGAGATAGAACGTAAACAATTTTATAATATTTTGAATATGTATTATATTTTTTTAATGTTGGTTGTCCGAAACATGTCTGATATGTATGTTTAATAGTGTTGTATATACATAGTATATAAAAAAAGAAAAATACAAATATAAGACACAAAAGTGGTGGTCTAGGGGGATAAAACGCTCGGCTCCTGATCCAGGGGACTTAGGTTCAAGCCTGGACACAACCAGATTCCATCTTTATAATAATGAGCTATTTTCTGCTCACATTGAAGATTGTAAACATAAATTCTAGTATCATTGATTCAAATCCTTGGAATTTATCTTTTTTTTTTTTTTTAAAAAGGACGTGATAGATGATAGCGTGTTTTTTTTTTGTCTTTTTAGATTATATTTTTTTATCTGCCCACGCTCTCAATTTTTTCTGGATATTCTACTGCCCCCCTGAAAGTCTTAAACGCCCACAAGGGGGCGTTTAAATAAGGCGCGAAAAGGGCGGGAACAAGAGTAATTTCATCGTTTTTGACTCTATACTATGTGTAATTGTTTCTTCTAATTACTGTTTTATTATTATTATTAATATAATATAATAATATAATTAAGTATATTTTTCTCGAAGGCTATACACCTTATATCCTTCACCTGATAACGAATGTGTAAAGCTTTCGAAACGTGTTGAGAAAAATAAACTCAAAAGTGAAATAAAAAGGTGTTTTAATTCATAAAAAAATCGTAAATATATTGTATATGATTAAGAGTAAAACCGATTATGTATTTTTTATAAGGATTAATTGTATCTCAATAGAGACGAAGATGCAAATTGGAAACAGAACATGGTGGTCGAGGCGTTAACAGGACTTATGACCTGTCATTGGTTGGGTTAAGCGTACGCTTTATGTAATACAACATTCCCCATTCCTCCTTTCTTACGACCACCACGTCTGACAATTTTTTGGAAGATGTAATATGCTACAATGTTGGGAAACACTTCACATTTTTTAGTTCAATCTACACTAGCGCCATCTATTAAGATTGGATCTAAGCATTAAGCAGAATATATTTATTAACGTAATGTGAAAGGCTACCGCCATTAACATTCATTGCTAGATAACGCCTGGAGATGTCTCTTCGATTTTTATGCTTTTTAACTTGGACCAGTTTTTATACAACATTTTGAATATATACAAATACTTGTAGACGAATGCTGGATTTTACTTGTAGACGAATACTGGATTATTATGTATTATAATTTAATATAAAAGTTTGTATTTTAATATTATTACTTACTTTTATAGTAGTTTTAAATAGTTTATTGGTTAACTTACACGATAAAAGTCAGGATTTACTAAAAAAAAATGAAAAGGTCGCATTAAAAATCCATTTGCATTCGAGCTCCAAATGAGAATTTTTCATTAAATATTCAAATTAGGCTGTGATTTATCTTTCATTAATTTGAAAAGAGCCGGTCAATTTTTTTTTTTGAAATTTCGAAGCCCAGAGAACGTCTAGGCGATTCTTATTCCAAGCACAAACATGACGACATGTTTCCCTCCGATTTAAATTTGTATTTCGAAGTTCCCGCCGTTCCCCGCCGAGCGGTGACGCGCGGATGCTCTGCCTACGTCACGGGAATATGTAATTAATCAGATAGCGGTGGGTAGGTACCCGCTCGAGTGGTTATTAATTGATTGTACACGAATTATTCAACGTAATGGCAACACGTTTTTTTAACAAATATACTTAATTTGAATATTGCACGCGCTCTTTTGTTTCATTAATACACTTGTTCCCGCCCTTTTCGCTCCTCAAGACAAGTTACCGAGAAAAAAGGAGTACAAACCGGTACCTATTTGGCAAAAGGTCCCAACTGCTTTTTTTATGAATTTTACAGGAGAGTAAAAATAAGATTTTTTAGATTATTTTGATTATTTATAAAAATGTTATTTTTGTTCCAAATTGTTTATTTCAATATTTTTTTTTAATGTACTCGTATACATACACTTTGCGGGTTATCAATTCATGATTTAATTGTATCTCAATAGAGACGAAGATGCAAATTGGAAACTGAATATGGTTGATCAAGGTGTTTACAGGACTTATGACCTGTCATTGGTTGGGTTAAGCGCACGCTTTATGTAACTACAACATTCCCCATTCCACATTTCTTATGACCATGTCTAACAAATTTTTGGAAATTGTATATACTCGTATGTTAAAGTCCTACACCAGATTTCACATGTCAGTTTCATTCTTTCAAATGTCAATTTACGTAGCATAACGTTACCTACAAGTAACTCAATTTTAAAAATATATGTATTTAAAAAAAATAGGGGTTGAATTCAATTGTACACAAAAAATACATTAAAAAATGTAATAATAAAAAGTACAGCTCTATTTGTCAAAACATAAAGTGTGCAAAAATAATACTGATGGTATATTTCCGTTAACTCAATTTCACAAAAAAACGCATCAGGGACCTTTTGCCAAATAAGTACCGAAATATAAAACGAGATTACAGTTATATTTATATTTTTATGAATTCATAAATAAAATGAAAATAAACAAATTTTCCAATAGTTTAAATACATTTAATGAGAGATGCGAGTTTTAATATCTACTTATGAACCGCTTTCCATTCCGAAGGTCCCGGGTTCGATTCCCGGCGATGGCAGTGTGATTGTCACACTGTTTTTGGTCTGGTGTAGAGTCCACGTGACAATATAATGGCGATACTATCACATGTCATAAGAATCAATATAATAGCTAAAATAAATTGTATACAGTAGTTAGGTTCAAACGACCTGTTGTGTATATAAGGAAAAAAAAGTGGAAGTAGTTAACCCTCCCTTCCCTGTGATGGGTATCTTCTACACGTTGCTTCTAATAACCATCAATATCTCTATACATTTAATAAATACAAGGTTAAGATTTTAGGTATTCCTCCATAATATATTTACGCATTGATTAAAAAAATAATATTCATAATAATCAGAATTCATCGGGTACATCGTAGGTATTTTGTGAACATCGGAAACAAAATTCGTAGCGCTGAGTACGCGACACTATATTCGCATCTCACTCTTGCATATATTCTAGCTCAATGTTCTCACTCTCGGCCGTCCCGCCGCCGCCGGTAGTCACTTTCGGGCTTCCAACCAGAGCGGGTCTATGCCCGTTCCGTGAGCGTTGCCAGATAGTTTTTTTAAATGTTTTTAGCAATTAAATCTCAATTATTATAATTTTTGACTTCAATTATTATTATATAAAGGGATAAGCTATGAATGTTCCTATTTTACCGATTTAAAATCGCTAATTTTTTAACGCGTACTGACTACCCTACACCGGAACACGTGTTTTTATTTTAGCACCGTAAGGGAAAGGTTAAAAAAACATCGTTTTATTTCATTATTATTTGAAATTGTTTTGATTTAGATGTAGCTTTGTTATCAGCGCACCATCAAAGGACGTCAAATGTATTCCGTGTTTTTCTGGGGTCAAAGCGTAACGTTCTCAAATGCCTGCCCGAAATTTTCAAACAAATCTCACAGTGGTTGATCCATGCAGAAGATTATTGACACATTCCTGACATATCTGAGTTTTCTTTAGCCGCCGAATGGAGGGGTAACTTTTTATGCCCCATCTAAAGAGATGAAGTAAAAGGGAAACTTTGGAGTGGCATGTCTTCACAACTCGCTGAATCGAGTTTTATCTCCACTGCTTTTGAGAATATCATTTTAAAAGAGTATCCTCATCTCTTTTTCGATACACTCTTATGATTTTCCTTAAAATATTTCCGACAGCTAGGATGTTCACATAAAAAGATGCATTACTCAAAACCTATCTTTTTAGATTAAAATAACACGTGTTGGAAAGCTACACGTAGATTTATGTTACATACAGCCTGTTACGTTATTTATTTTTCAGCTGTATTAAAGATCTTTGGAAAATTATTAACACGTCTGGGGGTATATTTCCGCGCTTTTTAACTCTTCATGGGACAAGACATTTCATTTAGGATTTTTAAGGAAAACTAAGGCTGGATATGTGTGCCAACGGAATGATTGAAGATGGAGCCAGAGGGTTACTGAATGTAATGTGAAAAAATGTAATTTAAAATGTAATGTGAAAAAATAAGGTTGCAAAGTTTTGAATCTGAGAGTGGATCTGCTCAGTCAAAATGATCTTGTTAGTAAAACAATAGGACAAGTCAACAAGGCTTCGGCGGTATCAGATCGTCTCAAGGATATAATATGGAAAAACAAGTATATGAGAACTGACAGTAAGGTCAGAATATATAAAACCTGCGTAAGGCCTATACTGACATATAGCATTGAGACCAGAGCGGATACCACAAGAACGAAGGCTAAAGTACAGATGATACTAAAATGCGCACGTGCAGAGGATGGATCCCACCAGAATCCCACACGCTGTGGCGCATCAGATTCCTGCCGGCTGCCGTCCCCCCGGAAGACCGCCGAAGAGATGGAGAGATAGCTGGTAGTCAACCTCCCAAGAGAGACTAGCCTGATTTCAGGAACAGACCAAAGGTCTATAAGGAGAAGAAGAAGAATGTGAAATACGTTTTTTTTTTTAAAAAGGTCGTCGCCGATTTCGACCGGCCGATTTTTAAGAAAACGCTAAAAAAATGGTCGCTGTAAACCAGAGGTTCCCAAACTTTTTTGTCCCGTAGACCCCTTACCGATTTTTTCTATTTTGTGTAGACCCCCTGCTTTCCTTATGTTGATTTTTTTTTACAAATTCATCTTTAACTGTAAAATTACTTTTTGAAGCTGACACAGAGCTACTCCCTTTAATCGGGTTTACTGTAGAAAAGAAATCTTTAAAATAAAATATATGTTAAGTTTTATAGTTTTTAACTGTTAAATTTACAACTTTTTTCGCCAACCGATGTTATCATCAGCAGATCAAACAGCTGTCGTGACATTCTCAAATAGTGTATAATAAAAAAATGGTCACATTATAACAGTGTTGTAAATTTAACAGTTAACAATGTTGAATAATCATAGTTTTTCGGCTAAAACAATAGACTATTTAGACATACTGTCATTAATTTAAACAAAACCAAATTAAAATCCAACATTTTTACATAAAATAAAAACAATGTTCTAATAGGGGGGATGAGCCTGATGCTATGATACCAAAATTTCAATATTTGGCTTCAATTTAGTTGAACCATCTCGTGGACCCTCATCTACATCTCATGCACCCCCAATTACTTTTCCAGTTGTCGTAGACCCCTTGTGAGTCGAAATCGACCCCTGGAGGTCGATATAGACCACTTTGGGAACCACTGCTGTAAGCCTTACGCGGACCCCCTGACGTTGTTCATCATCATCATCATCCTAAGCTCGACAGCCCTGGGTGGGCCTTGGCTGAATCCAGGAGCTTCCTCCATTCTTGTCTGTTTGATGCCCTTATTCTCCAATTTCTCACTTGCAACACCGATGCATCCGTGTTGACACTGTCCATCCATCGCATTTTGGGCCTTCCTGGTCTTCTACGTCCCTGTGGTACTGAGAGCGTGAGGCGTTTTGTAGGGTTGTCGTCGTCCATTCTGATTATGTGACCAGCCCATCTCAAGCGCCCTACTTTGATGGATCTGATCACATCGGGCTCTTTATAGATATCATATAGCTCTCGGTTATATCGACGACGCCAACCATTGTGGTCTCTCACTGGGCCATATATTGTCCTAAGAACCCTTCTTTCAAATGCTGCGATGGACCTTTCAGTGTGTTTTGTCATCACCCAGGTTTCAGAGGCATATGTGAGGACTGGTTTGATCAGGGTCTTGTACAATAGTGTTTTTGTGGTTCTTCGCAGTAATTTGGATCTTAACTGTTTTTGGAGAGCGTAGTAACATCGGTTTGCTGCCATTATCCTTCTGTCAATTTCTTCTCGGGTGTTATTATCACTGGTAACTGTTGAGCCTAAGTATGTAAATGAATGACGTTGTTCAGGGACCCCTAAATCAATTTAAAATTTCCACGGACCCGCTAAATGATCCCAAGGACCTCTAGGGGTCCGTTTGGACCACTTGGGAACCACTGTACTATAGGTATCAGTTTCTAATAGATTGTTGGGCGTGATAATCTTAAATCTTTGAAAGAGGCGCTGGAGCGAATCACAGGAGAAGTTCGTCTCAATAGCTATCCGCGTTCAATGATTTCTAATGGTCTGTAAATTGCTCCAGGCGCTAGAAACTTCTGCTCTGTACGTCTTAAAGGAAAGTTCACATATCAAATATTCATCTGCGCTGAGTTGAATCCCAGGAACTGCACGAGATGTACACTTCTTCGGAATAAGAAGTTTTAAGTATATTTGCTTTGGGAAATCTTCGAGATCTTTTAATTTCTGTGTGCTCTCCGAGAATCGGGTATTCTATTAAATATTTAATAAATTGTCCAAGAGTTTTATGATATTTCAAAATGGCGTCTTGCGAATTCACATTTAAGATATTTTCCAAAACAAAGTTTTCACTAGCGTTATCATTCCAAACAATAGCCTTACAAAAAAGTTAAAAAGGCAGTACACAATGGTGTTATCATACTGACCCTTATGTTTGAAAGTGAAGCATGGAACTTGCAAAAGCACTTAATTAACTAACTAACAAACCATCACGCCGTCTCCTGAAAGGGTAGGCAGAAAACACACTTTAACCGATGCGGCACTCCATCCTTCTCTTTTCGCCCCGCGAGAGATGCGGTGTGATGGGTTGCGAACCTCATCGCCACCAATAGGTATCTCCCGCGCACACTTTGATCGTCCAACTATACAATATAACAATTATATATAAAATAAAATAACAAAATAAAAATAATTTAACACTTAATGTTCTTTTATATGGTGCACTTGTCATCAGCTGGACGATTCGGACATTCGTGTTTATTTAATTTATAATTCACGTATCCACCATTTTTTAATTAACTGTAATTAGGCACTTAAAACAATCCAACACCAGCGAAAACTTAAAAATATTATTGAAGAATTTATTAAAATTTTCATTGGAACAAAAGAAAAACATATTTTTATACCTGTCAAAAGGATTTTTATAAACAAAAAACTTATATAATTTAAAATCAAAACTATACAAACGTATTACGAGTCACAATTAACTATTATAAAGTGCGGCAACAATCAAATAGACCAAAACAATTCACTTACACACGAAATATCTCCAAATTTACGAGAGAACCACATGAACCAAAACAAATTGTCAAAATCAGCCAATGAAGGGATATTACGATAAATGCAGCAGACATGAGATCTCTTAGACGAATGTATGTAAAATCTGTGTATGATAGAGTGTCAAATGAAAATATAAGAAGTTAATGCAGTGCGAATGAAAGTGTTATGAACAAAATAATGAAAGGATCGTTAAAATGGTTTGGACCCATGGAAAGAATTATAAAAAAGCATATGTTATCGATTAAAGTCGAACTAGAATTAGAGGAAGAACAAATGTTGAATGTCGGCCACGTGAAAATGATAAATGTATTATTACTATAGTTATCCATTTATGAAATATTTACATATTTTTTGGTAATCAACGAACTAATCAGCCAGGATATCTGGGGCCTTCCCACACCGTGCCTATCCTCGATCTTCTCTTTTATGATGAGGTGCAGCTGATCGTATTTCTCGTTGCAGAGAATGTGTCTCAAATGTGCTATCTTTCTAGGCTTCACATCAGACAACAATTCTCTTCCTACTCTGGCTCTATGTAGCAACTCATTGTTGGTGACCATATCAGTCCATGAGATCCGCAACATTCTGCGATGGAACCGCATTTCAAGTGCTTCTGTACGATTTATTGTGTTCACTTTGAAGGTCCAGGTCTCATATGGACAAAATATAGCACTTGACCATCCTCTCTCTCTATTTTTTCTTTTTTACGTATACAACAGGTTGCTTTAACCCCCAATTACAGTATACAATTGGTTTTTAAGCTGATATATTGATTCTCGTGACATGTGACAGGTAGCTAATCTATCGCCATTTTATTGTCACGAGAATTCTACGCCAGACCAAAGACAGTGTGACAATCACACTGCCATCGCCGGGAATCGAACCCAGAACCTTCGGAATGGGAATCAGCGCTCTCACCACGCTGCCACGAAGGTCGTCAGAAGGTTGAGTTGATGTTGCCATTGCAAAAAATTGTCTCATATTATTGAATGCGGCCTTCGCAATCTCTATTCTGCACTTCACTTCTTTTTTGGAATCGATTTTGTCTGTTATAACACTGCCAAGATATTTAAATATGAGTATTCTTTCTATACTGGCGCTATTTTAGTAAGACTTGCTTTTGCGTAGTTCTGTCGGCTAAATACCATGAACTTTGTTTTACTGAAGTTCATGTTGAGCCTTACAGATTGTTTTACCTACCGGCCGCCTCTGGTGACACCGGTGGAAAGAGCAATTAGTCTGCTGAACGCAGTCTCCTCGGAGATCGACGTCTTTCATATTAGTGAGGGTACGTTCAGGGGACAAATACTCTTGACCTTAGAAAATATCTTGTCTTCCTAATGTCGAACCATCTCTAATGCGTTCCCGGTATTATGTTGTATTTTTATAATTTTTTACCTGTACTCAATAAATGCCTTAAACATTTTGCTGTTTGTAATGTCTTTTGAGTAATATACTTAGGAAATTAAAAATAACTTTGTTTAATCCACTAATTATTAAAAAAATATTTAAAAATACGACATGTTTCGGATGATATAACCTGATGATGGAGGTATCCTCCGAAACATGTCGTGTTTTTTTATATATTTTTTAATAATTAGAATAAATGCGGTAGAGATGAGGTCCCTAAGACGTATGTGTGGTAGAACGATATACGAAAGAATCTCAAATGCTGATATAAGAAACGAATGTAGAGCGGAAGAAGGTATTATGAACAAAATTATGAAAGGATCGCTGCGTTGTTGGTTCGGACATATGGAACGCATGGATGGAGAAAGAATGGTTAAGAAAGTTTACGTTAATGATGTAAATGGGGTACGAAGTCGAGGCAGACCGAGGAAAACATGGCATGACCAAATTAATCAAATTTTAAAGGTTGGTCATGTTAGATGTCGGAGGAATCGAAGTGCGTGTATGACTCGTTGTATGAATGTGGAGGAAGCTAGAGAGGTTTGCCAGGAAAGAGTAGTGTGGCGGTCTATTCTCTCTGCCTACCCCTGCGGGGAAATGGCTTGATGGTTTGTTTGTTTTGTTTGTTTAATAATTAGTGGATTAAACAAAGTTATTTTGTCCTCCGTCCATCCCATCCTAATTTATTCATTCTTACTTAACATCTTCCCGCCTCCCTCATACACCATCTTCTTCCTGTTTTAAAATTTAGTTTGTTATATATTTGTCCTATTGTGTATTGTGAATTAATGTGTGTTTTATATAATTTTAATGTGTTTTTTTTTACTAATTTAAGGTGTGCTTTATATAATATTTACTTCTGATTTTATTTCATAATAAAGAGATGCGAGGCCGCGCGGGAGATATATAAGGTTAAAAGAATAGATTAAATGTGGTCTGTCACCCTTTTGATTGATGACAAGAAAAGGCTAAATTAAATTAACGTAAGTCCCGGATGGACAAGGAACAGGCCTAGATAGTGCAGCGAGACTGACGAAAGGGCGTCGCTTATATGTGAAATTCCACAGTGTTAATACCTTAGCGTTCAATCTTTTGAGTTAATTAACTGATTTGATTTGATTTGATTTGATTTGATTATATTGATGAACGAACTAATGGATATTGATAATTATGATTTTTTAAATAAATTTGTGTTTGTTTTTTATTATTGTTTATAATTTGATCGTCTTAATTCCCACAGCATCCATCACAGGCGAGGTGAAGAGCGTTCGTTTGAAATATTTTCCGCCCACCCTCCGAATTGAGGCTCGTCTGACTGATAGTAATTTAGCAAGTCAAATTACGGAACGCGCAAAATTAATCTGCATACATTTAATTCTGAACGCCGCGCACTGGAGTCGTGATTAAACTGAGTACTCCCTCGTTTTACGCGGTTAATTGGTTCACTTCATGTGCTCGTTGCAGCGTTTTAAGCGAAATATTTCAACGAGAACAATCTCGCAATAAAATGTCAAAAAATTAACGTTGGCTTACTAACTAACCTCTGTTACCTGATGATACCTGAGGGACAGATTTAGAAACGAATTTATTCGTCAACAAACCAAGGTGACTGAGATGGCTCTGAGGATTGGCGGGCTGAAGTGGCGATGGGCTGGCCAAGTCTGTCGGAGAACCGACGGTCGATGGGGGAGACGGGTTCAGGATTGGAGTGGAGTGGAGACCGCGTACAGGATTCCGCAGAGTTTAACGTCCCTCTGCCCGCTTGACCGACGATCTGAAGAGGATTGCTGGGCATGGATGGATAGAAGCGGCAATGGATAGGGGGCGGTGGCTTGCTTTTGGAGAGGCCTACATTCAGCAGTGGATGACATACAGTTGATGATGTGTTTATAAGGATGCTGGGGCTGCTGCTCCTGGTTAGAGGGGTTTCTACGCTTGTTTTCCCCACCGGAATTCACCGTAATTTGTGCTGTTTCTTGCATTCTGATGGTGCGCTGTTTTCCAGCTGAGAGGAGGGGGTTGCTCCTCTGTGATGGGCCTCGTTCCTCTCCCTCTCGGCCATTATAATAATTTGTGCAGTAGTTTAATTTATTTATTTAATATTATGAAATGCTTCCTAAACCTCGTCCTTTGTCCTGCATGCCAAAAACTGTACTCCACTTTTTTTTTCCCATCCCGCATTTGTCTCATCTGCCTCTCCTGTTCTTCCCGCTGTATATTCCTGTGGTGTATCATTCTTTTTATATTTTTTTATATAATGTTTCTTAAATATTCATGTATTATATAATATGCTTATTTATTCAATAAAGTACAGCGGAGCATAAAAGTAAAATGGTGTAGAATAAATGTGGTCTGGCACCCCCTTGTTGTTGCCGTATTTAAATGTAAGTCCCGGATGGACCGGAGACAGGCCCAAGGCGTGTACGAGCGAGTCTGACAAAAGGGCGCCGCTACGCTCTATAACAGCCTCGGGTATGTGGCAGGAACTTCTATGTTCCTTTAAAAAAAAATTAAAAAAGTTGATGATGAATTATATTTTTCTCGACAAGTTTTGAAGATTTTAAACCCTAATCATCTGGAAAATGATAATAATATTGATATCTAACTTTCTTAATTAACCTTGTGTCGTTTTTTCGATGATGAAGGTATAATACCTTCGAAACACGTCGAGAAAAATAAACTCGTTGAAAAAAACGTCTTGAAAGATTGTATTGTTTTTACCGTGTGAGAAAAAAACCGCACTTTTAACAAACGTACATTCCGAGGTAGATACGTACAAACTCATTCGCTTCTAACTTATATTCTCTCCTATCACCCCATCACACCCTTCAAAATAATACATTAGTGGATTTACCTAATCAGGCCTTCCACGGGTGCCTTATCGGATTATTTGTACCACTTGCTACCGCTACCACTCCGCTGTTTACCTCAGTAAATAATAGCACCGGGTTAAAGTGTGCTATTTATACATCTAATGCCGAAACTAGGCTTAACCTCTCGATACGAGCAGGGTCACCGGTATCCCGGCCAGATTCAACAACAAGGCAACAGATAAAAATAGTCTTAACACAATATTTTAATAATATATTCTTCTTCTTCTTCTTTTTGTCCTGTCACACCTCCGTGGTGCATAAGGTCTCAAGGAATCTTCTCCACCCGACTCTATCGTATGCCTGATGCCTAACATCATCCCAAGTGAGGCCTGCTGCCTTAACCTCGTCCTGCAGGGCTCTTCTCCAGGTGGCTCTAGGTCTGCCTCGCTTTCTCTTTCCCCCCATAGGGGACCAGTCTAGTGCACCCTGAGCAATGCAGGCTGGGTTCCGTCTCAGAGTGTGACTGATCCACTGCCATTTGCGACTTGTTCTCTAATTGGCTTTTCGCCTGCCATGGTCAAGAGAACGGCATTTGACACTGTTTGGGGCCAATAGATTTTGAATATTGATCGAAGGCACCTATTTATAAACACCTGGAGTTTACCAATAACGTCCGCGGTAGACTTCCAAGTCTCACATCCGTACAGCAGTACGCTTTTAACGCTACTGCTGAATACTTGGAGCTTGAGCTTTCTTGAAATGATACCGGAGCGCCATACAGGGCGAAGCATAGCAAAAGCTCCCCTTGCCTTGTTAAGTCTACTGGCTACATCTTCCTCCGTACCTCCTGAACCTGCTATCATACTACCGAGGTAGCAGAAGCTGGTCGTGGTCCAAGGGGGACACCGTGGAGCAAGATTGGGGTGGAGTCATTTGTGGACACTCGTAGGTCTACTGTCTTGGACATGTTAATCTTGAGACCTACTTTCACGCACATTATTCTTAGTAATCTCATGTCTACGGCGTTTATCTTGCTTTCATCCTTCTTTTGCCAGCTCCAAGCTTCACTTCCATACATGAGGGTTGGCACTAGAAATCCATTGTGTACTACCATATTTGCTTCTCTGGATATATTTCTATTTGCAGTAATGACTTTGAGTGCGCCCAACAATACACACAGATATATACAAGATCCCAAAAAAAAAAATTCCTGCCAGCCGTGGAAATCTACGCACTTATGTAAAGTTATTATTAAAACACGTGATATTCACATGTACACGTACTATTTTAAGTTATTCTAAATAAAATAGAAAAATAAATTTATACAAAAAAATTAAAACAAATCTGGTTTCAGTTTTTTTGTGTCTAGTGGCAGAAGTAAAGGAATACAAGAATACGAATCCAATCGATAATTCCTCAAAGCTACGTAAAAACTTTTGCCGTATTTAAATTTGAAACTTTTAATCCAGGAAACTTTAAAGGTTTTCATACTGCCTTGAATTTGCGACTTAATTCCGTCTCTGGGACCCGAGGGCAGTTTCTTGTCGCATGTTACCATTGTTTTTGTTACAATAACCTTATAGAGGTACAAAGTGCACTACCGTTTTGTTAACAAAAATACTCACAATATCGTGGTAAAAGTTGTCATAATATCATTGTGAAAATAACCATAGCCATGGTAAAAATAATCACAGCGTCATGCTGAATTAAATCGTAATTTCATCACATTACCATGGTGAAAATAATCACATTGTCATACTGAATATAATCGCAATTTCATTGTTAAAATAATCATAATATCACGATGAAAATAATCATAATTATATGTTGACAATTTTTACATTTATTTACAAAATTTAATCTCGTTGTAATTCTGAATAGGAACAATCACATAGTCAAATTGTTGAAAATAAACATTACATCATTATGAAAATAATCACAATGTCATGGTGAAAATAATCATATATCATGCTGAATATAAACGCATTATCATGGTGAAAATAATGACAATGTCATGGTAAATATAATGATATTTATTGACTGAATACAATTACGTTGTCATACTAAATACAATTGCATTGTCATGGTCAAATAATTACAAAATTACGGTGAAAATAATCACATTGTCTATTTATATAATCAAATCAAATCAAATCAAATCAGTTTATTAACTCAATAGACATTACAAACAGGAAAATGTTTAAGGCATCTATTAAGTACAGGTAAAATATTATAAAAAATACAACAAAGTACCAGGAACGCATTAGAGATGGTTCGATATTAGGAAGACAAGATACTTTCTAAAGTCAATAGTATTTGCCCCCTGAACGTACTTTCACTAACATGAAAGACGTCGATCTCCGAGGAGACCGCGTTCAGCAGACTAACTGCTCTTCCCACCGGTGTCACCAGAGGCAGATTGGTTCTGGAGTTCTAATGAATATAATCATGTTTTCATACTTAATACAATCGCATTGTTATGGTGAAAATAATCACAAAATCGTGGTGAAAATAATCATAATCTCATGGTAAAAATAATCATATTTATATACCGAATATAATCACGTTGTGTTACAAAATACAATCACATTGTCATGGTGAAAATAATCACAAAATCGTGGTGAAAATAATCACAATGTCATGGTAAAAGTAATCATATTTATATACCGAATATAATCACGTTGCCATAATAAATACAATCGCATTGTCATTGTGAAAATAATCATAAAATCGTGGCGAAAATAATCACAATGTCATGGTAAAAATAATCATATTTATATACCGAATATAATCACGTTGTCATACAAAATACAATCGTATTGTCATGGTGAAAATAATCACAAAATCGTGGTGAAAATAATCATAATGTTATGGTAAAAATAATCATATTTATATACTGAATATAATCACGCTGTCATAATAAATACAATTGCATCGTCATGGTGAAAATAATCACATTGTCATACTGAATATAATCGCATTGTCAAGTTGAAAATAATCATAATATTATCATGAAAATAATCACAAAGTCATGGTAAATATAATTATATTTGTATAATGAATATAATCACGTTGTCTTAATAAATACAATCGCATTGTCATTGTGAAAATAAACACAAAATCGTGGCGAAAATAATCACAATGTCAAGGTGAAAATAATCACATTGTCATTTGACACCTTGGTGGCAGAGTAGCAATTGTTGACTATTACCACACCAAAATTCCAAAATTCTATTCACAGCGATGACAGTGTGATTTTCACACTATCTTTGGTCTGGTGAAGAATTCACGTGACAATAAAATGGCGATAGATCAGCTATCTATCATATGTCATGGGAATCAATATAATAGCTATACCCTTTACATCGATTCAGCTCGCGCTGTAATGATGTAAAGAGCTTTACAACAAAATAATAACAGTGAAAACAACCACATTGTCTCGGTGAAAATAATCACAAGATCGTGATAATATAATATTTATATTTCGAGTATTTTATTAACTTTGAAATTACTTTATTAAAGGTTTATGTGTTAATATTGTGAATTCCGTGGAAAAATAACCTTGGAATTGAAAGAACAACGCTTTTTAATTTCTTATTTTATTTTAATTTCTTAAATATGTTTATAAAATAAAAATATCTACCACGACATGTTTCGGAGGTGACCTATATCCTCACTTGTAAATATATAACTAAACTCTAAAATATGAAAGACTTATTACGTATAGATACAATATAATGGGAATCGAACCCGGAACCTTCGGGGTGGCAGTCAATGCACTTACCACTCGACCACAAAGGTCGTACATATAGACGTATTATAAAAATATTTTAAAAAACTAACCCTCAACTTCCCTATAAGCGGAAAATATTTCTCTACGTTCTGAATTTAAAAATCGTGCGCGGGAAGCATTCCTAATTTAAGTATTGGAGTATTGCCAGTATTCCGAATGATTAATATTGGCAACATCGCGGGTCGAGTTTTTGAACTCTAGTTAACCAACAATGGGTTATTTACCATAGACAAAAGGAACGAAAAATCACAACGGTTCATTGTTTCGCTTACATCAATTTGAAAGAAACGTGTTAAATTATGTTGGCTTTCGTTTATTTACAAAGCTTAGGCTAGTTAAGTGCTATTGAAAAGTGAATTATAAAATAATTTGTATTATATTTTCTTCTTTGCTTTTTTTTTTATAGATTCATTGTACAAATGAAATACTTTTCTGATTTATATAACGTCATTTCGTCGTCTTATCTATGTAAACATTGTACTCATAAATTGCAATAGTCCAAGGTAAATTAATTAACTTAATTGTTTTCAGCAATGTATTGGGCCACGTCAATTACTTTAATAACAGAATTCTGCCCCTTTCACTAGTGTATATAAACAGCATATTGATTATATCTAGTTTGTCTCTTAATGAAACTACAATACGTTTTCTTTTCGATGACATATCGGTAATATTAAAATTAAATACAATTTAAATTTTGATAAATTTTTCAAGAAACAAACATCCGATGCGTATTGAATTCCAACGACTAACTAACTTTTTTAATTGTATCTCAATAGAGACGAAGACGTAAACTGGAAACTGAACATGGATGATCAAGGTGTTTACAGGACTTATGACCTGTCATTGGTTGGGTTAAGCGCACGCTTTATGTAATTACAACATTCCCCATTCCACCTTTGTTATTGTGATCATGCATGACAAATTTTTTTGGAAGATGTATATATACTTCAAAATCCATATTTATCTTCACGTGTCAGTTTCAGTCAGCCATCTATGTAGATTTGGTTGCACTTGTGAATTTTTTCAAGAATTAAACTATACAACCGACCCACTAACGCCATCTATGGAGAATGATTTTCGGCATTTAGCAAACTACCTTATTAACACAATGCGAAGGCTGTCGCCTAACATATTGTTAGAAGCCGCTAGGAGTATTATTCCATTCTATATGCCAAAGAATTTGACTATCTGACTAAGAATCTGACTAACTAACTAACTAACTAACCATCACGCCGTCTCCCTGAAGGGGTAGGCAGAAAGAATGGACTGCCACACTTTTCTTTCCTGACTGCCACACTTTTGCTACATTTGATAAATGCCTTAGACAGGCGAAATATGTCATTCACATAAAATATAATAAATCTTGTAGAAAACAGACGTTTTCATTCATATGTATTATTTATTAGGAGGGTTTCACACCATTGTTCAACCAACCAATAACTAAACCATCTCGCCGTTTCCCCGCAGGGATGGGCAGAGATAATGGACCGCCACACTACTCTATCCTGGCAAACCTCTCTAGCTTCCTCCACATTCATACAATTCGATTCCTCCGACTTCTAGCATGACCAACCTTTTATATTTGGTTAATTTGGTCATGCCATGTTTTCCTCGGTCTGCCTCGACTCCGTACTCCATTAACATCATTAACGTATACATTCTTAACCATAATTTCTCCATCCATGCGTTCCATATGTCCGAACATTGTTCAAGAAACAATGAATATGATTTTTAAGATGCTTTGGACACATGGAAAGAATGAAAGAATGGTAAACAAAATATACTGTAAATGACGTAAGCGGAAATAGAAATAGAGCAAAATCGAGGAATACGTGGCACAATCAAATATTAAATGTCGACCACGCGTGGAGTCGGAGAAATCGACGTACATGGCTGCCACGACGTATGATTGCTGAGAAGCGAGAGAAATATGTCAGGAAAGAGAATTGTAGCGCTCTTTGTTTCCTTCTGCCTACCTCTTCGGTGAGACCGTGTGATGGTTAGTAAGTTATTTTATTTTGCCAGTTACATTATGGACTTCCAAACGTATGTTTTGTGTGATTTCTCCTTCTCGACCGAAGTTTCGGAGATCGTTGTCGCCTCCATCTTCAGGGTAATGTGGTGGTAATAAATTGAATATTGTTTGCTTAAGTACTTCACAGTTGTACCATGTCGCCGGCAGTGTGTACGTGAGAAATAGAAAGTCCTCTTTCTCACTTACACTGCGGACGACATGGTACAACAGTGAAGTACCTTAGCAGACACAATTTATATCACATTTATTACCACCACCACATTACCCTGAAGATGGAGACTGCAACGATCTCCGAAACGTCTGTCGAGAAGGAGAAATCACACGGTGTTACCCAAAATCACACAAAACATATTGCTGCCAACCGTGAAAATCTACCCAATTATTTTCCATATGTATATCTGTAAAATGACAATGAAATTACTGAAAATCATATATTTTGAATTTTACATAGAGATAAAACATTTTCTCCGCTTGACGGAACAAAATATCGAGATGTTTTGAAATCTCGCCGTGAACTCGCGCCGTTTTCCGAAATCCGCGCGGGAAATGTATCGGGGCTACCGTCTTCCGGAATTTCAAATAAGGAACGGCCGCGTCATTTCCGGTTCCTCCCAAACCTCCTTCCTACACCCCCGCCGCTATCATCCTTCATCCGTTTATTGACTAACGAATGTACGGAGAATCAGACAATCCAGAAAGCTTCTACAACTCGTAATAATGCTATTCAAAAAAAACAATCTCATAATCGTATTTCTATGTACCGATTTATGAAATGTTCCATTAAGAATATCATAGCGTAGAAATTATCGGCTTGAAAAGCAATGTTCTTCTCAGAATATTTATAAATTAAATTATAATAATTAACTTCTACTATACTAGTTTATTTATCTCAGAACAAGATAAATTGAACCAAATGGTTTATTTCGTTTTCCCAATAGTTAAGGAATGCACGTCTGAATTCAAATCAAAATCAAATCAGTTTATTACAAATACAAGCTTCAGAATGTGTAGGACCAATATCTCCCTCCTCGCAAATCTTTTTCTATCTAGATTCTTCTACATTCGTACATCGTAACATGCACAGTCGTCGATTTTTCCGACTTCGAGTGTGGCCGCCTTTTAGTATTTGATGAATTTGGTCATTCCATGCTTTCCTTTGTCTTCCACAGCTTCTCGTTATATTCACACTGCCGACATACAACATTTTAACCATTCTTCTCTCGTCCATACGTTCCATGTGTCCAAACCATCTCAGGGATCCTTTTTTAATTTTACTTATGATGCAATCATGTGCTTTTAACTTCTTACTTATTTAATCGTTTGTTATTCTATCATTTATCGTTTTCCGGTACATTTTTCTCAGTAATCTCATTTATACGGCATTTTATACCTACTTTCATCCTTCTTTTGCCAGCTCCAAGCTACACTTCCATACATAAGGGTTGGCACTAAAATAATGTATACTCGGTACATAAACAAAATAAACGTAAATTAAAAATTAACTGTTTAATTTACAACACTGTTATAACCGCGCTCCCCGAGGTAAAGAAAGCGCAGAAATTTTTTGCTGCACTCGCTCCACCATCAGAGAATATCGGATCACAGGCGGTGACTGAATTCAGATATGCCATACTTTTTTTGGTCTTTCTACGGGTTCTCTTTTCACTCATACAGCTTATATACAACATTTGAACCATTCTTTTTTCGTCCATTCGTTTCTTTAAGTCCAACCTATCTCAGGCATTCGATTTTTTTTCGCAAACGTATAGAGAAGATTTAAGTTTGTGAATCTTTCGCGGGTTCCACTTTCAAAAGTTAAAAATCTTCCATAATCGTTCTGTCAAAATCTTACGTACCTCGCATGCCTCAAAGTCTTCGAGAGTATACACAAGTTTTCATTGAATACCCGACTTTTATTTGATGTGTGAGTACTTACGTACACGCTCGTAGTACCATAAACTTTTGAAGTATTACTTTCAAAGAGATTGGAATAATAGTACTTACTCAAGTTACAATTGTTCCGATTTCAAATTATTTTACTATATCGCATTAACTTATTTGTTACAATTCCAATTGTTATCGAACTTTTCTAACTAACTAACTAACTAACTTACCATCACGCCGTCTCCCCGAAAGGCTAAGCAAAAATAATTAATAAATAATTTCGGGTGGTGGGCTAGGGGATAAAACGCTTGGCTCCTGATCCAGGGGACTTGGGTTCAAGCCTGGACACGACCAGATTCCTTCTTCATAATAATGAGCTATTTTCTGCTCACATTGAAGATTGTAATAATAAATTCTAATATCATTGCTTTAAATCCTTGGTTTCCATTGCTTTTAAAAAAAAAACAATTATTAATCCCTGACATAATTCTCTCGCTTCCTCAATATTCATAGAAATATATCGACTGAAGCAAAGATGGCTGTGCACAATAGAGTTCTAGTCCCGACCCTAATGTATGGAAGTGAAGCTTGTAGTTGGCAGAAGAAGGATGAAAGTAGGATAAATGCCGTAGAAATGAAGAAATGAGTTCACTAAGAAGAATGTGCGGAAAACAATGTCTTATTCTATAAGGATTAATTGTATCTCAATAGAGACGAAGATGTAAATTGTTTTCTGGGAACAGAATATGGTGGCCGAGGCGCTTACAGGACTTATGACCTTTCATTGGTTGGGTTGAGCGATCGCTTTATGTTTAACAACATTCCCCATTCCGCCTTTTTTCTTATGACCACCACGTCTGACAAATTTTTGGAACTTGTATATATGGTAGGATTCCACGCCTATCTTTACATATTTAAGTTCATTCTACACTAGCGTAATCTATTAAGATGACGTCTTGTAATGTCTTATTCTTCTTCTTTGTTTTTATGGCGTCGAGTTCTCCTGGGACACAGAACTCCAACTGTCTTGCCATCTCTTCGCAGGTCTTCCGGGTTGGCGAGTTCCCATTGGCACGTTGTTTGCGGCTGCTTGGGGGAGTCTATCGTCACTCATTCGTTCTACGTGGTCGCGCCAGAAGCGTCTTCTTTTCCTGCCCCATCTGACAATATCTTCGGTATCGCAGGTCTCACGTATTACTGTGTTTCTGATTCTGTCCCTCAGTGTTTTGCCCAGAATAACGCGGAGTGACTTCATTTCGGCGGTTCGGAATAGTGCTTTGGTTCTATTTGTGTCAGCCCTCGATTCTATACCATAAGTCATAATGGGTCTGACACATTCATGTCTTATATATTCACCCTTTGCTTTCCACTCGCATATGCTTGTTTTTCCACTCAAAATCTTTCAAGCATCCAGATATTGCAGCCGCTTTGGTGGTTTGCTCGCGAACTTCATTATAAAGATCCGTTTGGCATGAGAGATCTATGCCCAAGTATTTGAATTTTTGTACCTGTTCTATTTTTGGACCTTATCTGTGGAATCTGCGCGTAATTACTTTATCAGTTGAATATTAACAATGGAGCGATTAACATACAAAGTGCATTTTTTTAAATTAAATCTTGATGGAATAACATTCTCACTATCGCTGATGACATAATGTTGTCGGAGTCTCCCGAACGACTTCAAGAAATTCTGGATGCTTTAACCCTTAACGTACCGTGTTCAAAACAAAACGCTCGCTCCCATGTGGTAAATTCAGTTTACCGCTAACTTTATCTAAATATCAAGCATATGACTCGATGAATCAAAATTTAATTTATGTCATCTTGTAGGGAATTTCATTAGGAATAGATCGATTTCTATAACATACATGGATTATTTGAAAAACATATCATTATTAATTTTTTTCTGGAACCATGCGATTTCTGATATGGAATGCGTCACAGCATACGAGTGACTGGACACGCAAGTATAGACAAGCGCCGCGCGGCGGCCGGCGCGGCTAGACTTTACGAGATTTTACGTATGATAAAGGCACCTAGGCAAAATGTATAGTACGTTCAAGACAACGAGTACGTATTAATATTTGTCCCTTTTGGTAAAGTGTTAATATTTTCACAGTTCTGATATTATTAAGTTGCGTCCTGCGTTTCCGTCTACAGTCGGTATTATTACGTACATATTGAAAAAGCCAAAGATATAATTTATAATACGTTCAAAACAGCGAGTAAGTATTTGTCACTTTTGATAAAGTTGTAAATATTAGCAAAACAAATTCTACCTTAACACGAATGAAGGTGAGGGCAGTCTTAGAAAATATTTTTTTTTGGGATGAAGGAAGTAATTTTTTGCTTTTTTTTTTTATTACGAAATATTGAGAACACTTCAATGGAGGATTACAATTTTTTTTATAATATTAGGGTCCATAGGTTTTAAGAAAATCAACTTTAAATTGGCAGTGGAAACTCAATTGACCACATGGCAACGCGACGGTTAAATGAATCATCTCGAAAATTGGCCTTTAAATGAATATGACAAAGAATATTGACTAACACACAAATTGAAGACATTAAAATCCATAATAAAAATATAGTACTGAGATTGACCGATGATATTATCAAAAGGGTTGAAAAATCCAATCATCTTCTTCTTCTTTTGAAAAAAAAAACGATTGCTTTGAAATTTTGTTATTTACCGATAGCTTCGAAATTTTGATACAATGTTGCATTAGAATACGCGCGTGTTTTTATATACGCTTCTTTTTCTTTTGGAAAATAAGGATTGCTTTGCAATTTCGTTATTAACCGATTGCTTCGAAATTTTGACACAACGTTGCAATTTGAATACGCGTGTTTTTTTATATACTCTTATTTTTCTTTTGGAAAAAGCCGATTGCTTTAAAATTTTGTAATTTACCGATTGCTTTGAAATGTTGTTATTTACCGATTGCTTTGAAATTTTGTTATTTAGCGATTGCTTTGAAATTTTGTTATTTACCGATTGCTTTGAAATTTTGATATTTACCGGTTTCGGATGGGGAACATTGATTCACCATTTGATACCATTTTTAATTTAACTAAACTGAGCCACAGCGATGCGTGGCTGGGTATAACTTCTTCTTCTTCTTCAGCCTTTATCGGTCCACTGCTGGACATAGGCCTGTTCCCTTCCCTTCCACTCGTCTCTATCTCCTGCCAGCCGTAGCCCCATTTCCCCCCCTACGGCAGCAATGTCGTCGGCCCACCTTTTAGCAGCGGCCTGCCGATGTTTCTTCTATTCTCCCATAGTCTCCACCTTATTATTTTCTGGGTCCATCTATCCTCACTCTGTCTCGCCACATAACCCGCCCATTGCCACTTCAGTCTCGCTAGTCGTTCCATGATGTCCGTTATTTTTGTTCGGCGTCTAATCTCCTCATTTCTGATTTTATCTCGGAGACTGACGCCGAGCATATGTCTTTCCATGGAACGTTGCGTGACTCTTAGTCTCTTGGTGAGGGTCATAGTTTCCATCCCATACGTCATCACCGGCAGTATGCATGAATCCCCTAGTAAGTTATAAACGAGATTTTAAAAATTGATTGATTTATTGATTTAAGTTTGTTTTGATGAGATCAATTTGAAAATGGAACGTGAAATAGAAGTATGTAATTTGAATGATAAAAAACCTGCAGATTCATTGTATAGTCTAAACTGTGTGTATGAACGAACCCTCTTGTACGAAAATCGCATTGCGGCTTCATTCATTATGTATGTATCTCCCAACAGAGCACGGTGCGGTTCCTATATATGCGTCATGAGACACAACGCCACCTAATAAAAGGGGTACCATCAATTCAATATTACTTTTAAAGTATTATTCTTTGTATACAGCAGTTTTTTGGGCTCAATTACTGTATCTCAATAGAGACGAAGATGCAAATTGGAAACAGAATATGGTGGTCGAGACGTTTACAGGACTTATGACCCGTCATTGGTTGGATTAAGCGCACGTTTTATGTAATACAACATTCCCCATTCCGCCCTTCTTACGACCAACACATATGACAAATTTTTGAAAGATGTATATACTCGTATGCTACAATGAAACACCACACTTCACATTTTTTAAATCAATCTACACTAGCGTCATCTACTAAGATTAGTTGTAAGCATTAAGCAGATTATTAACTGTTCAATTTGAAACGCTGTTAATGGTATCACATTTTTGTCGCGACAGCTATTTCGCCAACCGATGTTGGCATCATCTCATCTCTAAAATATCTCAATGCCTCAAGACTAAAGTCTTCAACCAGTGCGTCTTGCCAGTCTTGACGTACGGAGCCGAGACGTTCACACTGACAAAAGGTCTAGTCTACAGATTCATGATCGCCCAACGCCGCATGGAAAGAGCCATGCTTGGAATAACGTTGAGGGGCAGATTTAGAAACGAATTTATTCGACAACAAACCAAGGTGACTGAGGTGGCTCTGAGGATGGGCGGGCTGAAGTGGCTATGGGCTGGCCATATCTGTCGTAGAATCGACGGCTGATGAGGGAGACGGGTTCTGGAATGGAGACTGCGTACAGGATTCCGCAGAGTTGGACGTACCCCTGCCCGCTGGACCGACGATCTGAAGAGGATTGCTGGACATGGATGGATGGGAGCGGCAATGGATAGGGGGCGGTGGATAGGGGGAGAGGCCTACGTTAAGCAGTGGATGACAGATGTCTGATGATGATGTTGGCATCATCAGGTGTGCCAACACTCGTTGGCGAAACAAAGGTCAGACTGAATATATGAAGGACACCGTCATCGCGAGCCCTAAAAGAATACTGGAGGGGCAACCAGGTGGTAGAAGACCAATTGGACGACCAAGGCTGGAATGGCAGGATGAACTTGGGAGTGTTAGATTGGAGGGTCGAAGCGGAGGACAGAAGGAATTGGAGGCGAAGAATACTGGAGGCTAAGGCTCGATATGGACTGTAGGGCCATCGAAAAAGAAGAAAAATGATATTAAAGTATCATAGTGTTTCGGCCAAAACAATGGACTCCTTTTAAAAATTTATTCCCAGCTAATTTATTGCCATTTTATTGATTGAGGCCTCATCATCATTCGAACCGGAAGAGTTTTCAGAGACCCCAATGTGCTCAGAGTCATATACAACGCGTTGGTTCGGAGCAGACTCGAAAATGGTTGTGTGATATGGAGTCCTCACAAGGCGAGATATTGCGTTATGCTGGAGAGGGTTAAAAAAAATTCTGAGGTATCTCTACGTGATGGAGTATGGTAGTTATCCGTGGCTCTATCCCACAGCGTTTCTTTTGGGCATGCTCGGAACCAATTCTTTACAGCTTCGAAAAGATGGGCATCTCATTACCAATTTCTTCAAATAAATCAGGGGATATTTCGAGAACTCGGCCGTGCTAGAGAGTGTTGGTCTTTTTATCCCTGATAGATTTCTCTGACAGCGACAGCACATATATTTTTACCTACCGGCCACCAGAACCAATCTGCTTCTAGTGTCACCGGTGGGAAGAGCAATTAGTCTGCTGAACGCGGTCTCTTCGGAGATTGACGTCTTTCATAATAGTGAAGGTACGTTCAGGGGACAAATACTCTTGACTTTATAAAGTGTCTTGTCTTCCTAAGTCGAACCATCTCTAATGCGTTCCTGGTATTATGTTATATTTTTATAATATTTTACCGGTACTCAATAGATGCCTTAAAATTGCTGTTTGTAATGTCTTTTGAGTTGATAAACTGATTCGATTTGAATTAACACTGTTTGGGGCCAAAAGATCTCGAATACAAATATAAATATAATAATTTGCTTTTAGCAAAAATATCAATTCTTATGACACATACTCGTAGGTAGGTAATTTATCGCCATTTTATCAAATTAGGCCTGCCGTCTTAATTTTGTCTTACAGGGTTCTTCACCAGGTGGCTCTAGGTCTCCATCGCTTCCTTTTTCCACCACAGGGGACCAGTCTAGTGTTTCTTGAGCAATGCAGGCTGGGTTCCATCTTAGCGTATGACAGATCCACTGCTGTTTGCATCTAATGACTTATTCTTTGATTAGACTTTCGCCGAAATGTTAAGTACATATACGAGTATGTATCATCAATCAATGACTGTCTTCCAAGACTCGGAAAAACAGACTCGTTTAAAATTACGATGTTGTGGAATAAGGAATACGTAATAAAGGATTGAAAAGTATTCGTAATGGAAGTAAATGGAGCATAAACTAGAGACGACATTAGAATTTGAATAATTGCTTGTCTATGCGAAGAACGAAAAAAAAGAATGACAGGTTAAAAGCGTAGGGTTGTCTACCATCCTTACTTATCAGAAATAAATGCATTTTATAATGAGTGTGCGATTGTTTTTTCGGTTTTACATTGATTTTTTTATATATAATATAAACAATTATTACATGTTTGTGTCGCCTTGCGAGGACACTATTATAAAAAAAACTACCCTTATATATTGAAAGCGAAGCATGGAACTGGCAAAAGAAGGATGTGAATATAATAAATACAAGGGATCTATTAGACGAATGTGTGCAAAAACTGTGTATGATAATGTGTCGAATAAAAATATAAGAAGTAATTACAGTGCGAATGAAATTTTTATGAACAAAATAAGGTGCTTTGGACACATGAAAATAATGGTAAAAAAGTTTACTTTAACGATGTTAATGGAACTAAAAATAGAGGAAGACCAAGTAAAACGTGTCACGATCAAATCAATCAAATATTGAATGGCGGCCATATGAGAAGTCGGAGAAATCGACGTGCGTGCATGACACGATGTGTGAATGTTGAGGAAACAATAGAAGTATGTCAGGAAAGAAATGTGTGACAGTCCATTATTCCTGCCTTGTCCTGTCGGAGAAACGGCCTGATGTTTTTTTAGTTCGTTACAAATAAAAAAAGTAATTAACAATCAATATATAGTTATAAATAACCATATCAAATTAATTTCATAATGAAAGTACGTTCAGAAGGCAAATACTCAAACCCAGATGTGGAAGCGATACGAAAATAGACCCTATCGCATTGGGAAGAGCAATTAATCTGCTGAACGCGGTCTCCTCGGAGATCGACGTCTTTCATATTAGTGAAAGTACGTTCAGAAGGCAAATACTCTTAATTCTGGAGAGTATCCTGTCTTCCTAATGTTGAACCATCTCTCATGCGTTTCTGGTAGTATACTATACACAATATATTATTTTACCTGTTCTCAATAGATGCCTTAAAAATTAATTTTGTAATGTCTGTTGATGAAATAAACTGTTTTGATTTGAATTGATTTGAATTTCAGGTCCGATATTTGATATGTTTCGGTTGCCCTAAAATCCTAATTAAGAGAATACAAATACCACTTCATCTAGAATTATCTCAAAATACTTTATTTTGAATATGAGTTAAAAAAAATTATATCACTTTGTAGCCATTAAAAAAGTTTTATAAACAACAACAAAAATTTAATTCAAATCTAAATTTTGATATGTTTCCATGGCCCTATAATCTTAATTCAGAAAAAAACAATTACCACTACACCTAGAATCATCAAAATCTTTTCATTTAGTATAAAAGACAAGTAATTTTTTGTGTTTAATCACACAGTTTAAAAAACTACGCCGAAAAAATTGAGGAGTTTTAAGCGTTTAATACGATTTTTTTAAAGTTACGTATTAATTCATTTAATTCCCACGAGTAGAAAGTGACAATATATCTTTGTATGCTAACAGATTTAAATAATTCTATACTTGTTGCATTGTTAAACGGATTGAAAATGAATTCAGTTAAACATCTGTCATTCGAAAAACGTCGTTCCGAATTTAAATTAATTCAAAAACGTTCTACCATTATTAGAACTCCGCCCTGAGCTGTCAACGCATGTTCCAACGTTCGAAATACAAATTCAAATCTGAGTAAATCTCGTAGAGGGCATAAAGTGCACGTTTCCGAAGCGAAAAAGGCGGCAAACCTACAACGAAATAATCCGGCGGGGTTGCCAGGTCGTGCGAATTATAGTGTTGCACGGGTGGGTATACTCATTTATTTATTTAGTTCATGCCACACCGCAGTATTGCCAACGAGCAGGATCCATTTAGTGCCTACCTCTTCCACTTTAGAAGAGAATTATTTGAATTTGAGCATCCGAAATTTATTTACGAAACAAAAGGCCTACACCTTAATGGAGAACACGGCATTATCGATTTTCAATTCAGAAAACACGCGTATGTATTTGTTTATTTAAGTACTGGTACAGAATGAAATTTTTTTAAATCGATAATTTGAATAATCATATAGGCGATAAACTCAGCATTTAAACAAATGAACACTGTTAATAACCACATTTTATGTATTTAACTAACTAACTAACTAACTAACGATCACGCCGTCTCCCCGAAAGGGTAGGCAGAAAGAATGGACTGTCAAACTTTTACTGATGCGGCACTCCATCCTTCTCTTTTCGCCCCGCGGGAGACGCGGTGTGATGGGTTGCGAACCTCATCGCCATCAATAGGCATCTCCCGCGCACACTTCGATCGTCCAACACCCACAAAATAAATCTAAAACAAATAATATAAAATACAATGATATAAAATAAAATAACAAAATAATAATAATTTAACAAAAAATGTTCTTTTTAGATGGTGCAGATATTGACTATTTAATTTATGTTCCACGAATCCACCGGTTTTTTAATTTAGCACATAATGTAATGACACATAATGTTTTTTTCGATGTTGCACATGTTGACATGGAAGATTTGGACTTTTGCGTTTATTAAATTTATGTTACACTTATCCACCGTTTTTTAAATTAGCTGTAATAAGGCACTTAACCAGCAAGAACTTAAAAATAATATTGAAGAAATTATTCAAATTGTCATTGGAACAAATGAAAATTTTTATGTATTTATTTATACATAATACACAAATGAGACATAACAAACGAAAAACATTTAGGCGACTCATTTGGACACAAAACGGTGTTACAAAGATAAGATAAAACAACATGAAACCAAAAAAATCATACATATCAGAAGGAGCCCAAATATGCCGACGTCAGTGAGGCAGTACTCTTTCCAGAATTTATAATATATTCTTTTATGAATACTGCCTCACTGACACTGAAAATGTCCAAATCCGAGACGATTAGATTCAACGTTCGAATTGCTCTTCCTACTGGCATCTCCAAAGGCAGGTTGGTTCTACGTGACGGAGCAAAGAACAGTAGATGTCTGCGCTGTCACAGGAACAAAAAGACCTATTTGCTCCAGAACATAGGGGTTCTCAATAGAGCCCCAAATCAGTTTGAAAAAATGCGTTGACATTAATTCTTCCCTCCTCAGTTCGAGGAAGTTATACCCCAGCATACCAATGAGAAATGCCTTTAGATAGATCCAAGGATATACCCCGTACTCTCTCATCACATAATTCATTAAATATGTTTACTAACTAACCCTCCCGCCATTTCCCCGGAGGGGTAGGCAGAGAGGATGGACTGCTACACTGTTCTATCCTGACATCACTCTCGCGCGTCTTATACATGCACATATCGTGACATGTACCCTCGTAGATTGTTCCTACTTTGAGCATGGCCGCCTCTCAGTAATTGATTGATTTGGTCATGCCTTACATCTCTGGCCTCCCTCAACTTCATTTTTCATTCACACTATCTTTTTAACTATTTGTCCCACACCCATTCGTTCCATATGTCTAAACCATCTAAGTGAGTAAAATTATTTTTACAAGCAATAAATTTTCACAACATTTCACGACCTATATACCTTATGGGTTATTTAGGGGGTTGCGATTCTAAAAAGTTTAAGAAAATCTGCATTTAATTGTTAGTTTTTTTTTTTATTCATTTTTATTACCTGTTTCTTCGAATTTATCAAGAGATTCTTTGAGAATTTCTCTTGGAGGCTATCCATCTTTATGTTCCGGATGGTTATCTTCAACAGCGTCAGCACAGACCGTTTTATCCCCCAGCATGCAGAACCAACCTACCTCTGGTGAAGCCGGTGAGGATAGCAATCAAACTGCTGAACACGATCGCTTCGAAAATTATTTTCATATGAAAGTACGTTCAGAAGACAAATACTCTTGATTTTAGAGAGTATCTTGTATTCCTAATGACGAACCATCTCTCATGCGTTCCTGGTATTATATTTTACCTGTTCTCAATAAATGCCTTAAACCATAATTGTTGTTTGTAATATCTTTTGAGGAAATAAACTGATTTGATTTGATAATTAATTGTATCTCAATAGAGACGAAGATATAAATTATTTGGAAACAGAATATGGTGGTCGAGGCATTTACAGGACTTATGACCTGTCATTTATTAGGTTAAGTTATAAAGCGACCGCTTTATGTAATACAACATTACCTATTCCGCCCTTCTTACAACCACCACGTCTGACAATTGTTTTTGAAAAATGTATATAATGCTATTATGTTGAGAAACATTTTGCATATTTTAGTTCAATCTTTACTAGCGCCATCTATTAAGATTAGATGTAAGGTAAAGTGGTAACGGTGTAAGTAAAAATGTTGATTTGATTTGATTAGATTAATTTGGTCATGCCATGCTTTACTCGGTCTTCCACGATCTCTCATTCCACTCACACTGCTTGTATACAATATTTAACCATTCTTCTCTCGTCCATTCATTCTATGTGTCCAACTCATCTCAGGGATACTTTTTTAATTTTACTCGTGATGCAATCTTCTACCTTATATTTCTTTCTTATTATTTTATTTAATTGTTTAATTAATTGATGCAATCGTCATAAAACTCTAGGTCTTTAGCCGAGTGGCCGAATTCACTGAATTTTAGTACTCTAAAATAAAATATAAATTGTTAATTTCTATCATGGAAGCGCAAAAATTCTATGAATATTGTGTTAGCAGCGCCATGCGGGCAAACAAGAAATTATATCCGAACCCTCTGACAGTTGTAATGGGGGGAAAAAAGCAAAATATACCAGAATATTTTTTTTACATACATGATAAGATATTATCTTAATTTGATGACACACTTTATTGCTACATTCATTTGTGGGATATAATTATTCATTAAGGGCTTTAACATAAAGCGATATCAAGATTCTCCTCTCAGTTGATGATGTTTTTCACTAGTTACCTCAAGGGGAGAAAACAATTCGTCTCATACGGAATTTTTCAATCGGAACCTTTTCTTGTATATTCAGGGGTGCCACAAGGTTCAAACTTAGGGCCACTCCTCTTCACCATCTTCATAAATGATATTGCGAAGGTGATAAACTTCTCGCGATTTCTTTTATTTGCCGATGATCTGAAATTATTCCTGGAAATTAAAAATCCTGAAGACTGTCTTCGCCTCCAGTCGGACATCAATAACATTGTTAACTGGAGTCACAGTAATCAAATGCAATTCAATGTCTCTAAATGCGTTATGCTATCATTTACTAGAGCATTGAGAACTGTATATCATAGATACACAATGAACAACCAGCAACTGGCACATGTATCTACGATGAAGGATCTCGGAATCATCTATGAGAGTAGGCTGACTTTTCGTGCACATATCGAGAGGATTTGTGGCATTGCACTGAGGATGTTGGGGTTCATCGTCCGGACCGGAAGGGTTTTCAGGGATCCCAATGTGATCAGAGTCCTATACAACGCATTGGTTCGGAGCAGGCTCGAGAGTGGTTCTGTGATATGGAGTCCTCACGAGGCGAGATATTCCGTTATGCTGGAGAGGGTTCAGAAAAAATTTCTGAGGTATCTCTACATGAAGGAGTATGGTAGTTATCCGTGGCTCTATCCCACGGCATTTATTCTGGGAATGCTCGGAGCCAATTTTTTACGGCTTCGAAGAGATGGACATCTAATAACCCA
Source organism: Lepidostoma basale (assembly GCA_022606425.2). Taxonomy (NCBI): domain Eukaryota; kingdom Metazoa; phylum Arthropoda; class Insecta; order Trichoptera; family Lepidostomatidae; genus Lepidostoma; species Lepidostoma basale. The sequence continues at coordinate 175,081 of JAHDVF020000291.1, read as the reverse complement.
TGTCTTCAGATTAATTAGGGGATACTTTGAGAACTCGGCCGTACTGGAGGATGTTGGTCTTTTTGTCCCCGATAGATATCTCCGACAGCGACAGCACAGATTGTTTTACCTACCGGCCGCCAGAACCAATCTGCCTCTGGTGACACCGGTGGGAAGAGCAATTAGTCTGCTGAACGCGGTCTCCTCGGAGATCGACGTCTTTCATGTTAGTGAAAGTACGTTCAGGGGGCAAATACTATTGACTTTAGAAAGTATCTTGTCTTCCTAATGTCGAACCATCTCTAATGCGTTCCTGGTACTTTGTTGTATTATAATAATATCTTACCTGTACTTAATAGATGCCTTAAATATTTTCCTGTTTGTAATGTCTATTGAGTTAATAAACTGATTTGATTTGATTTGATCAATACATATATTTATAAAAACACACAGAAATAGTAAAGTAAAGCTAAATACATGTTACCACAACTATAATTTTATAGAATTATTAACAGACGAGAGTTTGAAATGGAATTGAAGTTAAACTAAAAAAAATTAAGGTTAAAGAAAATATGTAGGTAATAGTTAAAAATGGAAGTAAAAAAAAGAAAAGAAAAAAAAAACATTATGGTCTCATCCACGCCGAAAGGTTGCTCCGATCATTTCGATATCTCACTCATTAAGGACAAGACACTGAGGACGATAGCAGGCAAGACACTGAGAGATCGCTTAAGGAGCACTAGAATAAGAGAGATATGTGAGCTTGAGGATATTATAAGATGGAGCAGACAGCGAATAGGGGACTGATATGGTCATGTTAAATGAATAGACACACCATACTTCCCTATATTATACTACATAATCAGCCTCATGGGACTCGTCCTCGTGGAAGACCTCCTAAAAGATGGAAGGACAGCTGAGAGTCTACCTCACAGGAGGAGAAACACTCTGAAGAACAGACCACATAGGTCTACAACAAGGAAGAAGAATAATAAGAAGACTCATTAAAGTAGAAAACATTAATATCTCAAAAATTATTATTGTAGTTTTGGCGAATTCGGCAAATTGCCGCGCTCTGAGCGTAGTTAGAGTGATAAGCAGGAATTGAGTGTCAACTTGCAAAGAAGTTAGGAGTTATCAATTTTAAAGTGAATAATTTTATGAATCATATCTTTGGGTGTTTGTTAGAAGGTGAATTTTTATATAATTTTTTGAGATTTCTATTTTAAAATGAACTTCAATTCTTATTTTAACGAACCAACTAAAGCCGGGAAAGATGTGAGTTTGGGATGAAATTATTATCATTTCGCTCAGTGGAGCGAAAATGCAACATTGTGGCATAACACACACGTACGTACTGCAAACGTTTACACACGCGCACGGATTATAATATTATCTACGAAAAGTTCAGCCATGCACGCTAATTCTCTACGGTAGTTCGCAAAAGCTCGCATATGCACCGGTTCGTAAATGTTCATTATTTATTTTGAATTTGCGATCGTAAAACTGAAAACGTTCCGGGTTTAAAATTTCTTACGTCAAAAAGCGAGCTCGCTTATCATGTTGAGCGGTGCATAACATATATTTAAAATTCTTAATAAGTTCTCTTTTATAAAGATTGTGGAGTATCCTTACAGAAAATACGACGTTTTATATATTCTCGTAAACTTGAATCAAAAGCATAAATTTATACTTCTTTATATTTTAATTTTATTCAAATCTAATCATTATTACGTTTCATTTTTTTTTTCATTTTCATTTCATTTATTTTAATAAAAATCACAAACATTACAGACATATAATTCAAGATCGTTTGCAATTACATTATAAAAATTTATAAGAGAAGCTTAAAAAATATATATAAAAAATTAAGCTTAAGAATTAGAAAGAATCATAACATTGATATTGCATCCCTGAGGCAACTCACACTATCACGAAATATGTCGACCTCCGAGGCGACCCGATTAAGCAATAAGATTGCCCTACCCACAGGCATAACCATTTGCAGGCTGGTTCTGCAGCGCGACAAATAAAACAATCTGTGCTGTTTTTAAGATAATCAAATGATTTTACTGAAATATCTTGATGGAAGTTCATTTTAAAAAAAAATTAAATAAAACGATGCTTTTTAACTACTTCCACTTTTGTCTTTATTTAGACAGCGACCGGTTTCGCCAGGCTCGCTGACATCGACAGACTGGTAACACTATTGTAAACTTAGTCCTTTATATACATACAGATCAGGGGTGGTAAACATGATTCTATACAAAATAAATCTTCAAATTTTACATAAATTTTATTTTTTTTACATAAATATTTGAAGATTTATTTAATTTTGCATAAATATTTGAAGATTTATTTTGTATAGAATCATGTTTACCACCCCTGATCTGTATGTATATAAAGGACTAAGTTTACAATAGTGTTACCAGTCTGTCGATGCCAGCGAGCCTGGCGAAACCGGTCGCTGTCTAAATAAAGACAAAAGTGGAAGTAGTTAAAAAACATCGTTTTATTTCATTATTATTTAATCTGTGCTGTCTTTGACGAAGGGATAAATAGACCTACATCACTCAGGATATCCGAGTTCTGTATAGGGCCGCCAATCAGCTAAAAAAGTGAACTCCCAAGTGAATATTCCTCCTTCTCTCCAATGATTGGTAGCTTAGCATACCTAGCAAGAATTCAGTCGGAAAGAGCCACGGGTAATAACCGCGCTCCCTGAGGTAAAATAAGCGCAGAATTTTTTTCTGCACTCGCTCCACTATCAGAGAATATCGTATCCCAGGCGGTGACCAAATAATGGAACTATATTCCAGCCGACTTCTTACCAGGGAATTATACAACACCCGAAGTTTCATCGTTTTTGACTCTATATTATGTGTAATTGTTCCTTCTAATTACTGTTTTTATTATTATTATTTTTATTATTATTATATTTTCCACCTTTAATATTTTCTCCTATAAATAGCAACTAACCGTTCTTTTAATTAAAATAATTAGGAACCTAACTCAACTCCAGCAAGAATTTCAAAATTATATCAAAGAAATTATTCAAATTGACATAGGAACAAATATACACATAAAACTAACTAACTAACTAACCATCATGCCGTCTCCCCGAAGGGGTAGGCAGAAAGAATTAACTGCCACACTTTTCTTTCCTGACATATTTCTCTCGATTCTTCAACATTCATACATCGTCTAATGCACGCGCGTCGATTTCTCCGACTCCTCACATGGCCGACATTCAATATTTGATTTATTTTATCGTGCCACGTTTTCCTCGTTCTTCCTCTATTTCACATAAAGGTTCGAAAAATCACGAAAATGTGACATTTGATATATTATTGTAACACCTGATGATGTCAATATAGGTTGACGAAACAGCTGTCGCGTAAAATAAAAATACAACCGTGATACATATGTAAAACAAAGTTTTTTAATTTAACAGTTTATAATGTTAAAGTTTTATAGTGTTTCGGCCAAAACAATGGACTATCAAATCTAATCATTTTATTCCTCAAAGAAATACATATAAAAATATTTAGGTTAAAATTGAATAACAAGTAGAACATAATTATATAATACAAGAAACGCATGAGATATGGTTATGCTATCTAAAGTCAAGAGTATTGGTATTCTGTACATACTTTCACTAATATGAAAACCTCGATCTCTGAAGCGATCATAATCAGCAGTTTAATTACTCTCCCAACCGGCATCACCAGAGGCAAGTTGTTTATGCGTGTTGGGAGATAAAACAGTATGTGCTGACTGTCGAAGATAACCATCCGGTAAACAAAGATGGATACTACATAAATATTTTTCGGGGTGAAACCGTGTTCCCTCTCGTCAAGCTCCACCAACGTTTCGGAGGCCCTTGCGGCCTCCATCATCAGGGTGTTAGAAATTCGGCTATTCATAACTTAGAATATATTAAGAAATGGCGAAAAGAAAAAAATATAAGTAGATTATGAAAGATAATAATATATCTATGAAATCAGAAGAAAAAATTAAATCCGAATCTAAATAACTCAGAAGAAAAAATAATAAGACAAGATATAAGTAACAAAGAGAACCTAGACTCAAAAGAAAATACAAGATATAAGTAACAAGGAGAAACTAAAAACTCAAAAGAAAATACAAGATATAAGTAACAAAGAGAAACTAGACTCAAAAAACAAGACAACAAATAAATACAATAAAGCAAGAGAATAAAACAAAGTTAGGTACAACCGAATACCTAGTTGTGTAGTGTGTAAGTGTGTATTTAGCTTCTACTTGGCGATACCGTGCCGTAAGCATGTAGGCGATACCGTGCCGTAATATTTCTGTATATGATAACCGTGGAAATTTACGTTCTTAAAAGATGGATACTCTCAAAGATGACTGATGATGATAAATTATTTTCAATGCCGACTGGGATATACAAGAGAATAGAAATTAAACTCGATTTAATGTAGACTGGAGACCCTACTCCATTCGCTTTTTTTCCTAGAATGGTGCATTCCCCAGTTAACGTTAGTCCCGCATATACTCGACGAAAAGGTGACGCTGCGTCCTATAATAGCTTCGAGTAACGGTGGGTAACCTTCTATGTCTTTAATCTATAATAGTTAACACGATTGTTCAGTGTTTTTACTTGAATTTAATTCATATCAATTGAATCCAAGTAAAAAAACTAAACAATCGTTTTTACTAATATAAATTAATAATGGAGTTTTACAAAATTAATACCTCAATTATCAATTCTATGACGACGACCTTCGTGGCCGAGTGGTAAGTGCATTGACTGCCACCCCGAAGGTTCCGGTTTCGATTCCCGACAAGGGCAGTGTGATTGTCACACTGTGTTTGGTCTGGTGTAGAATTCACGTGACAATAAAATGGCGAGAGATTGGCTAAGTATCACATGTCACGAGAATCACTAACTAACTAACCATCACGCCGTCTCCCCGGAGGGGTACGCAGAAAGGTCCTGACATACTTCTCTCGATTCCTCTACATTCATACATCTTGTCATGCACGCACGTCGATTTTTTTGACTCCTCACGTGACCGACATTCAATATTTGATTGATTTGATCGTGCCACGTTTTCCTCGGCCTTCCTTTATATCTAGCTCCGTTCACGCCGTTTACATATACCTTCTTTACCATTCTGTCTTCACTCATTCTTTCCATGTGTCCAAACCATCTTAATGACCCTTTCCTTATTTTGACCATAACACTTTCATTCGCACCACATTCACTTCTTATACTTGCATTTGTCACTCTATCATATGTCATGTCTGCATTTGTCATTCTATAATATACAGATTTGCCACACATTCGTCTTAGAGATCTCATTTCTACTGTATTTATTCTACATTCATCCTTCTTTTGCCAGTTCCATGCTTCACTTCCATACATAAGGGTCGGCACAAGAACACCATTATGCACTGCCATCTTAGGTTTTTTTGTATAGGCTTGAGAGAGAATCACTATGATAGCTATAATACCATTTACATCGATTTGGCTCATGCTGTCATGATGTAAAGAACGATTCAACAAAATAATAGTAATAACAATATTAACGTCTTTATTACGTACGGTACGTTTGTCGGGGTTAAATGCATAACCCAGATAAGCATATTTCATGATGAAATATATGACACGAATAACCGAAAAACGCCTGACTCAGGACCTACTTATCAAAACTGATGATTCTAGGGCCCAGATTTATTCGGTTTGGTCACTAGGTCACTAGAGCAGGGCATCGTGTGATAATGAAAGCAAATCATAAAAAAGCGGTACTTCCGACCACCCAGTAGGTCAGTCAGTATTACGATTTCTAACAGACACGAGTCTACGTTAATAAGTCTACGCTACGAGGGATATCGGACTCCCTCCCGTGCCGAACTACGAAGCCACGCTACGACAGCATTCCTTCTTGCGACTTCTAACCGACACTAGTCTACGCCGTCAAGTCTAGGTACGTACGTGAAACCTCCGACCTTCCTACCGAGCTACGCAACCGTCTACACTGCTACGCCACGCAACTTCCGACGAGTCTTCGCTCCAGCCAACCGACGCTACTGCCCAGTGAGCCATCAGCCCCAGCTGCTATCGACGTCCAGGCACACGTTCCATCACGAGTACATAATACTGTTAACGTATGATTACTTGTGACCTGCAATAAACGCTGAAACCTCCACTGCTTTTAACTCTCACCACATCCCCCAAACGTTTATTAATTTGTATATGTATTAACAATTACTGTATGTTACCCTACAATAAGTTATATTATATGTACGCTTAAAGTACGCTAATAAATGTCTTAATGTCTTAAAAGAGCCATTATTAGAATTCAAATCTAATTTAATTAACTTTGGCAGTACGAAACCATCGCAACAAAGTTGGGCGACCCAGAAGTAATATTTTCGCGGAAAATCTTCATGGAAACACAACTATGTCAAAGAAAAATAATTTATCTTGATTTAGAAAAATCTCTGGGCGATGGCTTTGTGGCGAAACATATTATACGTCCGTTGTAGAGTTGAGTTATTTACTCCAAATGGAAGCATTTTCGTTTATATATGCGATGTTCTTGTGTGTAGATGGTTCACGTTGCATACATTAATATATAAATTATGAATTGGCGCCAGGCATCAGGTTGTCTCAAGGAGATCATATGGAAGAACAAGTATATGAGAACTGACAGTAAGGTCAGAATATACAAAACCTGCAGAAGGTCTATACTGACATATAGCATTGAGACCAGAACGGATATCACAAGAACCATGGCTAAAGTGTGGGTGGTAGAGATGCGGACGCTTAGGATGATAGCAGGAAAGACTCTTCGAGATAGGGTGAGGAACACGGCTATCCGCGAAAACTGCAAGGTGGAAGATGTCGTGAGATGGGGCAGACAACGCAGAAGATACTGGAATTCGCACGTGCAGAGGGTGTATCCCTCCAAAATCCCACACGCAGTGGTGCACTGCACATTCCCGGCACTTCTTATATTTTCATTTATAATTGCATCAATATTTGATTTATTTGATCGTGCCACGTTTTCCTCGGTCTTCCTATATTTTTATTTTTATTTACATCGTTGACAAACACTTCTTTATGTCTTCTTTCTTCTTCTTCTTATTTTAGACCTTTCGTCTGTTCCTGTGATCAGGCTGGCCTCTCTTGGGAGGTCGACTCTCAGCTATCCCTCCATCTCTTTCGTGGTCTTCCGGTGAGGATTCTGGTGGGGATAATTCTCTCCTCGTACGCATTCCAGTATTTTCAGCGTTGTCTGCCCCATCTCAAGACATCTTCCACCTTGCAGATTTCGCGGATAGCCGTGTTCCTCATCCAATCTCGAAGAGTCTTTTCTGCTATCATCCTCATCGTCCGCATCTCTGCCACCCGCACTTTAGCTTCGTTCTTGTGGTATTCGCTCTGGTCTCAATGCTATGAATGTCAACATAGGCTTGACGCAGGCATTTATGTATTATCAGCAATTGAAGGTTGGATATTACAAAGGTGCCAAGTGGTTTAAAACATAAACAGTGAAAAAAAGAACTGTTTTTTGTTTCATATGTCAAGTACCACGGGTCGCATATTTATACTACACTATATTATTCAATCATTACGCACTTTTGCACAGTTATTGGCCTTTATGTTTAAGACCAATTGGCATCAGATAAACATTTTTTACTTTTTGTATCAAATCAAATCAAATCAAATCAGTTTATTTTCTCAAAAGATATTTCAAACAACAATTATAGTTTAAGGCATTTATTGAGAAAGGCAAAACATACAAAATACGAGTATATATTACCACGAACGCATGAGAGATGGTTAGACATTAGGAATACATAATACTCTCCAAAGTCAAGAGTATTTGTAAGGATTAATTGTATCTCAATAGATACGAAGATGTACGTGTACAATATGGTGGCCGAGGCGCTTACAGAACTTATGACCTGTCATTGATTGGTTAGAGCGATCGCTTTATGTTTAACAACATTCCCCATTCCGCCTTTCTTACGACCACCATGTCTGACAATTTTTTGTAAGTTGTATATATGCTAGAATGCTGCCCCTTCTTTACATTATTTTTAGTTCACTCTACACTAGCGTCATCTATTATGATTGGGAAGCATTAAGCAGAAAATCTTTATTAATGTACTGTGAAAGGCTCATTTGTCTTCTGAATGTACTTTTACGAATGTGAAAGACGTCGCTCGTGATCATGATGAGCAGTTTAATTGCTCTCCCCACCGGCATCACCAGAGGTAGGTTGGTTTTACATTCTGGGAGATAAAACAGTCTGTGCTGACGCTGTCGCTTATCACTTTTGTAATGTCCAACCTTCAATTGTGATCATAAACACATTTTGACTTTTTTGGTACTTCGCACCTTTGTAATGTCGAATTCAATAGGATTTTAAAAATTATAATTATGCGTCCTCGATAACCAATGAACCCGCCTTTGGAATTTATACCTTCAAACGCAGCGCGTACAGGGGCGTCCGTAATTATTTAGGTCTGACACTTTCAGACCGGCTCGGCTACTTTGGTTCGGGCCATTATAGGGACTTGCGGTGAGCGGGTTAGCCAGGGACCACTTCAATCATACCAAAACCAATTTGGATGAGTTATAAAATATATTACAATCAAATTTATAAAACGATATGATACAATACCAACTGAAAAAATAAAGAAATGTATGGCAGTTTATTGCTTCATAAGTAAAATTATGCAGTAGAAATGGGATCTCTTTGACGAATGTATTGTAAATCTATGTATGGTATAATTAATATAAATGAAATCGTCTGTCTTTGTGTTCCGGATGGTTATCTTCGACAGCGCCAGCACACATAGTTTTATCTCTCAGCAGGCAGAACCAACCTGCCTCTGGTGATTCCGGTGGGGAGAGCAATTAGACTGCTGTATATGATCGCTTTGGAGATCGACGTCTTTCACATTAGTGAAAGTACGTTCAGAATGGGATCGCCTGGGATCCGATATTCTCTGATGGTGGAGCGAGTGCAGAAAAAATTTCTGCGCTTTCTTTACCTCAGGGAGCGCGGTTATTACCCGTGGCTCTTTCCGACTGAATTCTTGCTAGGTATGCTAAGCTACCAATCATTGGAGAGAAGGAGGAACATTCACTTGGGAGTTCACTTCTTTCAGCTGATTGGCGGCCGTTTACAGAACTCGGATGTCCTGAGTGATGTAGGTCTATTTGTCCCTGATAATTACCTTCGTCAAAGACAACACAGATTGTTTTATTTGCCACGCTGCAGAACCAACCTGCCAATGGTTATGACTGTGGGTAGGGCAATCTTATTGCTTAATCGGATCGCCTCGGAGGTCGACATATTTCGTGATAGTGTGAGTTGCCTCAGGAATGCAATATCAATGTTATGATTATTTCTAATTCTTAAACTTTTTATTATTATTTATATGTTCTTATGCTTCTCTTTTAAATTCTCATAATGTAATTGCAAACGATCTGGAAATATGTCTGTAAGGTTTGTAATTTTTATCAAAATAAATGAAAATGAAAATGAAATGAAATGAAATACACATACGTACTCGTATACTAATGACTTTGGAGAGTATCTTGTATTCCTAATGTCAAACCATCTCTCAATATTTTACCTGTTCTCAATAGATGCCTTAAAGTTTAATTGTTGTTTGTCAAGTCTTTTGAGAAAATTAACAGATTTGATTTGATTTTAGATGAACATAAGGCGTCAACACTGTGGAAAACCATAATGAATTTTTTTTTGAATTAAAACACTGTTTTTTCCACTTTTGAGTTTATTTTTCTCAACATGTTTCGAAGGCTTACACCTTCATCATAGGGAGATCGAAACTAACTAACAAACTAACAATCACGCCGTCTCTCCGAAGGGGTAGGCAGAAAGAATGGACTGCCACACTTTTCTTTCCTGACATATTTCTCTTGCTTCCTCAACACTCATACATCGTGTCATGCACGCGCCTCGATTTCTCTGACTCCTCACATGGCCGACATTCAATATTTGATTTATTTGATCGTGCCACGTTTTCCTCGGTCTTTCTATATTTCTGGTTCCATTTACATCGTTAACATATTATATATTTTTTTTACCATTCTTTCTTCATTCATTTTTTCCATATGTCCAAACCATTTAAATGATCCTTTCATTATTTTGTTCATAACACCATCATTCGCACCGCATTCACTTATTATATTTTCATTTGATACTCTATCATACACAGAGTATCCACACATTCGTCTAAGAGATCTCATTTCTACAGCATTAATTCAACTTTCATACTTTTTTTGCCAGTTCCATGCTTCCCTTCCATACATAAGGGTCGGTAGAAGAACACCATTGTGCACTGCCATTGATATAAAGTTTATATCGTTCTCCCGATGATGAAGGTGTAAGCCTTCGAAACATGTCGTGAAAAATAAACTCAAAAGTGGAAAAAACAGTGTTTTAAATCATAAAAATTCGTGATTTGATCTGATTTGATCCTCTGCACGCGCGCATTCTATTATAGTATCTTCTGCGTTGTCTGCTACATCTTTTGATATCTTTGCAGCTTCACGGATTGCTGTGTTTCTTAACTAACTAAGTAACCATCACGCCGTCTCCCCGGAGGGGTAGGCAGAAAGAATGGAACGCCACACTGTTCTGTCCTGACATACTTCTCTCGCTGTCTCTACATTCATACATCTTGTCATGCACGCACGTCGATTTTTCCGACTCCTCACGTGACCGACATTCAATATTTGATTGATTTGATCGTGCCACGTTTTCCTCGGTCTTCCTCTATTTCTAGCTCCACTCACGCCGTTTACATTATACCTTCTTTACCATTCTGTCTTCACTCATTCTTTCCATGTGTCCAAACCATCTTAATGACCCTTTCCTTATTTTGTTCATAACACTTTCATTCGCACCACATTCACTTCTTATACTTGCATTTGTCACTCTATCATATACAGATTTGCCGCACATTCGTCTTAGAGATCTCATTTCTACTGCATTTATTCTACTTTCATAATTTTTTTGCCAGTTACATGCTTCACTTCCATACATAAGGGTCGGGCACAAGAACACCATTGTGCACGGCCATCTTAGCTTTTTTGGATAGGCTTTTGTTTGCGATGACAACTTCAAGTGCACCATTTATTCTGTTGCCTGCCCCAACCCTTCTTACAATATCCTTCTCCACCCTCCCATCCTTTGTAAACATACTTCCTAAATAAACAAATTCATCCACTTGTTCCAGATTTTCACCGTTAACTCTGTGTTTCTTTTATTTATTTATTAATTTTTATATTATAATTATTAAGGAGTAATTTAATTGCATGTGTGAGGTAAAATCTTGTCCATAATCTACCCTATGATAGCAACCTAACCCACCCTGACCCATAAAGCGGCCGCGCCCAACCCTCAGTATTTAACACCACATTTTTATGATCCCTTCTGGCTAGGTTTTACGAGTCTGCACTAAATTAGAGATACTGAAAAGCCATTTGATTTTTATGAAAGTTATTGCCTTGCAGATATTCGAAGTCATATTTTATATGTTATAAACTGTACGGTGGTGGAATACAAGGGATTTTATTTATAACTGCTAAGCTTACATCACATCCCCAGAGAAATGAGGCATCAAGTAAATAAAAGTGTATATTTTTTTCGTTTCTCGCCTAAAGTAGATAATAGTAGAAACAACCGAGATATCTCTACATGAGGGATATAAAAATGGAAGAGAATAATGGAGGAAATTGCTGCAAACCAATCCCAGGATTGAAACCAGAGAAGAAGAAGAGGGAGTATGGTAACTATCCGTGGCTTTATCCCACTGCATTCCTCTTGGGTATGCTGGGGACCAATAGTTTACAGATAAGAAGGGATGGGTGCATACTTATCCATTTCTTCAGACTTATCAAGGGATTCTTTGAGAATTCCGTCATCTTGGAGGCTATCCATCTTTATGTTCCGGATGGTTATCTTCGACAGCGTCAGTATATATTGTTCTATCTTGCGGCCGCGAGAACCAATTTGCCTCTGGTAATGCCAGTGGGAAGAGCAATCAGTCTGCTGAACGTGATTACCTTGGTAATCGACGTCTTTTATATTTGTGAAAGTACATTCAAAAGCCAAATACTCCTGAATAATAATTAAATAAAACGATGTTTTTTTTACTTCCACTTTTGTCTTTATTTAGACAGCGACCGGTTTCGCCAGGCTCGCTGGCATCGTCGATGAGCCAAAGGCAAGTCGCTTCAATAAAGTATTAAAATTTATTATTTAAAATGAACTTCCATCAAGAGATTTCAGTAAAATCATTTGATTATCTTAAATACTCTTGACTTTAGAAAGTACATGGTCTTCCTATAGTCATCGGGAGAACAATAATAAAAAAATATGTTTATATATTGTTTCTTGAACAATGATGTGCAACTCCATATTAAACAATTAATACGAATGAAGACGTCTATTTTCTAGAAGTTTTATTATATTTTATATGAATAACATGTTTCACCTGTCAAAGGAATTATCATTATATTCGAAGACGATCAAAAAATGAAAATTTCTTCTATATTTACCATCACTTTGTGTTGTGGATTCACATTTGAATAACTTAATTGCACTTTTTACAAACATGTTTCGGGACACAAACTTCCCTTCTTCAATGTATGAATTTTAACCCTTCATTCATTCATTCATTAAAATTCATACACTGAAGAAGGGAACTTTGTATTCCGAAACATGTTTGTAAAAAGTGCAACAAAGCTTAATGCTTACAACTAATCTTAATAGATGGCGCTAGTGTAGATTGAACTAAAATATTTGAAATGTTTCTCAACATAGTAGCATATATAAATCTTTCAAAAATAATTGTCAGACCTGGTGGTCGTAAGAGGGGCGGAATGGGGAATGTTGTTTTACATAAAACGATCGCTTAACCCAACGAACGACAAGACATAGTCCTGTAAACGCCTCGACCACCATATTCTGTTTCCAATTAATTTACATCTTCGTCTCTATTGAGATACAATTAATTCTTAAATGATTAACCCGTAATGGGCAAAATCCAGTATTTGTCTACAAGTATTTGTATACATTCATAACAAAATGTTGCAAAAAAGTGTTGGTATAATAAATGTTACCAAAAATTTATTCAAATCTTATATATTTTTTCATTATATATCATAGAAAATACCAATTTCCTTGAAACAGTCAAACATTCGCTTCGCTTATTTAACAAAACCCGAAAAGTTTGATTGGAGGGTCTCTGTGAAAAGCCTTTAAATCTTGTTATATTGTTTAATAGGATATCCATCAACTTCTGACTCCGGGTAACTTTTAATACAATATTTTGTCCTTTGTTACCATTCGCCATACTCACACAATATCGAATTTTCCTTTATTTTCAACACAGCAATAAATCTTTTAAGTTTTTTTCTGTTTGATAGCCACTGGAGAAGAATTGGACACATACACTGACTGCCTTCAGCGTAAAATAAGTTACTTTCCACCTTAATGATGTCACTTTGTATTTTTATTCAATTAGTTTTTTTATTATGTTTGAAAATTAATGAAAATTGTAAAATAATCTAATCATTTTATTAAAATCCCTTGATAGGAGTTCATTTTAAATAATATTTAAATAATACCCTTTGAACGCTCAGACATTAACACTGTGGAATGCCATAGTAATATACTTAGGAAATTAAAAATAACTTTATTTAATCCACTAATTATTAAAAAAATATTTAAAAAACACGACATGTTTCGGAGGATACCTCTATCTTGAGGTATAAAAATTTAATAAAAACTTAACAAAGAAAGACTAATATGAAAAAGAATTTAAACTTATTGTATTTTTTCCGACAGCGGCCGCTTTCACCAGGGTTGTTGACATCGACAGACTGGATCATGTTTATAGAAGTTTTATTTGATTTTATGGTTGAGTGTTACGCTTCGCATTACTGGGGCATTATCGAATGACTAAAATACATTTTTTTTTAATCTTGATCAATTATATAAATCTTATAAATTTCTAATATTATTTTGATGAAAATGTCCGTTATTAAGATGTTTTTAGGTAAATGTAAATGCCTTAGCAAGGCGAAACACACCTCTCCAATAAAATATAATAAATCCATTACTAACCTACGTTTTTTATCAATTTTAATAAACGAATACATATATAGTACACATTTCTTTACATTGTACCATAAGCAGATGACAATGCCAAAAAATGGAATTAATTAAAAATATGTTATATTTTATGCGAATGACATGTTTCGTTTTACTAACAAGGGGAAGGCATTACATTGTAATTTGCCTTCGGGGTGGGATTTCGCAGGATTGTAGTACCCCCTCATTAGTACCCCGACTAGGAGTCGTTCATAGTCAAAATAAGAAAGAGCAATAGCCAGCATATGATTACATCAATAGAGTAAAGTTATGGAAAATATTGTCTGAATATGGAATAAGTACAAAACTGATCACGGCAATTATGTCGCTATACTCGGAAAGCAATGCTAGTATCAGAGTAAATGTAGATCTTACAGCCTGGTTTGATATCAATAAAGGTGTCAAACAGGGTTGCGTAATGTCCCCGTGGTTATTTAATCTGTATATGGACAAATGTATGAAAGAGCTGAAAGGGTTGGATGTAGGTCCCAAAATGAGCGGAGTGTCAGTAAGCTGTCTCTTGTATGCGGATGACGCTGTCCTACTTGCAGACAACGAGCATGAACTACAAGTCCTGGTGAATTATATGTATGAGGAATGCATGCGAAATGATCTGATGATGAATGTTAATAAGTCCAAGGTAATGATTTTTGAAAAGGAAGAAACCATGACAGTCTGCAACATTAGCGTGAATGGTGAAAATTTAGAACAAGTAGTTGAGTTCGTGTATTTAGGTAGTGTGTTTACAAGAGATGGGCGAGTGGATAGGGATATTGAAAGAAGGGTTGGGGCAGGCAACAAAGTGAATGGTGCACTTAAAGTTGTCATCGCAAACAAAAACCTATCCAAAAAAGCTAGAATGGCAGTGCACAATGGTGTTCTTCAACCGACCTTTATGTATGGAAGCGAAGCATGGAACTGGCAAAATAATAATGAAAGTAGAATAAATGCAGTAGAAATACGATCTTAGACGAATGTGTGGATACTCTGTGGATAGAGTGTCGAATGAAAATATAAGAACTGAATGCGGTGCGAATGATGGTGTCGTGAACAAAATAATGAAAGGATCATTAAGATGGTTTGGACCCATGGAAAGAATGAATGAAGAAAGAATGGTAAAAAAATTATATGTTAATGATGTAAATGGAACCAGAAATAGAGGAAAACCGAGAAAAACGTGGCACGATCAAATAAATCAAATATTGAATGTCGGTCATGTGAGGAGTCAGAGAAATCGACACGCGTGCATGACACGATGTATGAATGAAGAGGAAGCGAGAGATATATGTCAGGAAAGAAAAGTGTGGCAGTCAATTCTTTCTGCCTACACCTTCGGGGAGACGGCGTGATAGTTAGTTAGTTAGTTAGTTATAATTAACTAACTAACCACCACGCCGTCTCCCCGATGAGCTTAACAGAAAATAATGGACTGTTCTTTTCTTACATGCTTCTCTCGCTCTCTCAAGATTCATACATCGTATCATGCACGCACGTCGATTTTTCCGACTACTTGTATTAGTATTATTATCATTATTATTATAATTATTATTATATAGTCATTTTATTGTCAGCGAATTCTTCACCAAACCAAAGACAATATGACAATCACACTACCATCGACGACCTTCGTGGCCGAGTGGTAAGTGCATTGACAGCCACCCCGAAGGTTCCGGGTTCGATTCCCGGCGAGGGCAGTGTGATTGTCACACTGTCTTTGGTCTGGTGTAGAATTCATGTGACAATAAAATGGCGATAGATTAGCTAGCTATCACATGTCACGAGAATAACAATGACAGCTATAATACCCTTCACATCGATTTGGCTCAAGCTGTCGTGATGTAAAGAGCGATTCAACAAAATAATAATAATAATAATAACTGGGAATCGAATCCGGGACCTTCGGCGGGGCAATTAAAGCACTTACAACTCGGCCACAAAGGTCCAAGTTTTTTTATGATAAAAAAATCCATTGTGAAATCTCACAAATCGTCCGAGGGATTTCAAATGATGTTTTCAGTATTCCGTGGGGTAACAAAGATTGTTAACCGCTGCTATAAAGTGTTGCCAAATTAATAAAACACTTAAAATTTCGCTCGCACCGAAAGAGAAGAACTGTGAAATGTTACCCAAGTACCGTAAACAGTAGTAAACACTCGACTTGCGACAAAGTTGGCTTCTTTATGTGTCCGCCGAATGTGTAGAAGAGCACTTAAACTGTGTGTATATATTAGGTCCTTACATATGAAATTGGCGTTTTGCCGTACTGGCAACTTTGATCTCAAATATCTTCTCTTTGCTTAGGAATTCCAAATTCAAATTTATACAGCTATTTACTCAAGTATTTGTGTTTTGAAAATTATAATTCATTTGTTTTTTCCTCAATTGTTTTTTTTCTTTGCGTCACTCAGTTTACAAAATGGAAAACTTGAAATATCGCGTTATTTACGAGTACGAGTTCCACCGTGGCACCAGTGCTGCAGAAACGGCTCGAAGGATTAATGATGTGTATGGCGACGGTGCCGCAAAAGAAAACACAGTGCGTTTTTGGTTCCAATGTTTTCGTTCTGGAAATTTCGACCTGCAGAACAAGCCCCGTGGACGGCCGGAGACCAAAGTTGATAATGAAGAATTGAAGGCTATTGTGGAAGCGGATCCATCGCAAACCACGTCCGAGTAAGCTGCAGGCTGCGATGTTAGTGATAAAACTGTTTTAATCCACTTGAAGCAAATTGGGAAGGTGAAAAAGCTTAAAAGGTGGGTACCTCACGAATTGAGTGAAGCAAATCGACAAACGCGCGTTGACTGCTGCGTTGCATTACTCAACCGGCACAATAATGAAGGGATTTTGAATCGAATCATTGCCTGTGATGAAAAGTGGATCCTGTATGATAATCGAAAGCGCTCATCGCAATGGCTGAACCCTGCCGAACCAGCCAAACCATGCCCCAAGCGAAAATTAGCAGTCGTAGCATCGCCCAGGAGCTGAATATCGATCATAAAATCGTTTTAAACCATTTGCAGAAGGCTGGATTTAAAAAAAGCTCGATGTTTGGGTGCCACACGAGCTGACGCAAAAAACCCATGGACCGAATTTCCATCTACGAATCCCTGCTGAATCGCAAGAAAATCGACCCATTTCTGGAGCGTGGGTCACTTACGACAATTTCAAGCGACAGAGATTGTGGTCGAAAGCCAATGAAGTGGCCTAGACTGTGGCGAAGCCAGGACTGACGGCCAGGAAGGTGTTTCTGTGTGTTTGGTGGGATTGGCAGGGAATACTCTACTAAGAGCTGCCCCCCTATGGCCAAACGCTTAATTCTGCCCTCTACTGTAAACAACTCGACCGTTTGAAGCTGGCTATTGAACAGAAGCGGCCAGCATTGGTGAATAGGAGAGGAATCGTGTTTCATCAGGACAACGCCAGGCCGCACACATTTTTGATGACGCGCCAGAAGCTCCGGGAGGTCGGATGGGAAGTTTTTATGCATCCACCCTATTGTCCGGACCTGACACCAAGTGACTACTACCTGT
This sequence comes from Lepidostoma basale, assembly GCA_022606425.2. Taxonomy (NCBI): domain Eukaryota; kingdom Metazoa; phylum Arthropoda; class Insecta; order Trichoptera; family Lepidostomatidae; genus Lepidostoma; species Lepidostoma basale. Next base: position 157,376 of record JAHDVF020000291.1, on the reverse strand, counting down.
TCCTGTCTATGACCAACGCGCTTGGGGATACAAATTGGGCCTCAATAGAGGCTTGTAAAAATTGGTTGTCCGAGTTTTTTGCCAATAGGGACAAGGGTTTCTACGAGAAGGGCATTATGAAGTTGGATTCTCATTGGCAACAAGTTATCAAACAGAACGGCGCATATTTGACTTAAATCTGATTATTGTAAAATACGAAATTACTTTTTCCCCAACTTAATATATGTATGTGGATGCGTGTAATGTAAATTAAATATTTAATAAACATAAAAGTCCGGATCGTCCAGCTTACAATATACGAGTATGCATCATCCAAAAGAATTAAATGTGAAATGCTATTTTTATTTTGTTATTTTATTTTATATCATTCTAATTAATATTATTTATTTTGTGGACGTCTGAGTTAAAAAGTGTGCGCTGGAGATGCCTATTGGTGTCGATGAGGTTCGCAACCCGTCTCGCCGCGTCTGCCGCGGGGGCGAAAAGAGAAGCGTGATAGTTAGTTAGCTAATAATTTAACGAGATTATTAACCCTTCCCTTACGGTGCTAAAATAAAAACGTGCGTTCCGGTGTAGGGTAGTCAGTACGCGTTAAAAAATTTGCGATTTTAAATCGGAAAAATAGGAACATTCATAGCTAATCCCATTATATAATTATAATTGAAGTCAAAAATTATAATAATTGAGATTTAATTGCTAAAAACATTAAAAAAAAACATCTGGCAACGCTCACGGAACGGGCATAGACCCGTTCTGGTTGGAAGCCCGAAAGCAACTGCCGGCGGCGGCAGGACGGCCGAGAGTGAGAACATTGAGCTAGAACATATGCAATAGTGAGATGCAAATATAGTGTCGCGTACTCAGCGCTACGAATTTTGTTTCCGATGCTCACAAAATACCTTCGATGTACCCGATGAATTCTGATTATTATTAATATTATTTTTTAATCAAGGCATAAATATATTTTGGAGGAATACCTAAAATCTTAAACTTATATTTATTAAATGTTTAGAGATATTGATGGTTATTAGAAGCAACGTGTAGAAGATACCCATCACAGGGAACGGAGGGTTAATGTATTCATTTAGAAAATAATCTTGAATATCAGAATTTTCTTACGGACCACCACTTTGGCGACAGCTGTTTCGAGGGTTTCCGAGTTTCTGACACAAACCTAATTTCGCGAAGGCGCCGAATTTAAATTAAAACTCTTGTGTGTAGCGTTTCGCTGAACTCTTTGACTGGCGTTAACGAATTTAACTTCAAGTGTCGAAATTAAATGTGATTAACAGATCATTATTACTTTTACGCGTTTGCTGGTTACCAGTTCTAGGAATCTTTGCTGTACCAATCTAATTAACTATCACGTGTTTTTTTCATTTCATTTATTTTAATAAAAGTTACAAACATTACAGACATATTTTTTGTGAATGTATACTTATACTTGTATACGAATACTGAATTTCACCCATGGTGGGTGCTTAACTTCACATGTCAGTTTCAATACACCATCTATGTAGATTTTGATTACATATATTAATATTTTAAGATTAATCTATATAATCCACACACTAACGCCATCTATGGAGATTAATTTTGTTTAACCGGGTGAAATCCAGTATTCGTATACAAGTATAAGTATACATTCACAAAAAATATTGTAATCATTCTGGTCAATTCTTTGGCATATAGATAGGAGTGACATCTCTAGGCGGCTTCTAACAATGCGCTAATGGCGATAGCCTTCACATTGTGTAAATAAAGTAGTTCTGCTAAATGCTAAAAATTTATCTTCATAGATGGCGTTAGTGTGTGGATTATATAGATTGATCTTAAAAGATTAACATATGTAATCAAAATCTACAAAGATGGCGTATTGAAACTGACATGTGAAGTTAAGCATAGATTTGTAACATATATACAACCTCCAAAAATTTGTCTTACATGGTCATAAAGAAATAGGTGGAATGGGGAATGTTGTAATTACATAAAGCGTGCGCTTAACCCAACCAATGACAGGTCATAAGTCCTGTAAACACCTTGATCAAACATATTCAGTTTCCAGTTTGCATCTTCGTCTCTATTGAGATACAATTAAATTACAGACATATTTCCAGATCGTTTGCAATTACATTATGAGAATTTAAAAGAGAAGCATAAAAAAAAATGATGTATTTGATCGTGTCACGTTTTCTTCGGTCTTCCTCTATTTCTGGCTCCATTTACATCGTTAACGTATAATTTTTTTACCATTCTTTCTTCATTTATTCTTTCCATGTCTCCAAACCATCTTAATGATCCTTTCATTATTTTGTTCATAACACCATCATTCGCACCGCATTCACTTCTTATATTTTCATTCGACACTCTATCATACACAGCGTATCCACACTTCGTGTAAGAGATCTCATTTCTACTGCATTTATTCTACTTTTATCCTTCTTTTGCCAGTTCCATGCTTCGCTTCCATAAATAAGGGTCGGTACTAGAACATCATTGTGCACTGCCATTTGAGCTTTTTTGGATAGGTGTTTGCGATGGCAACTTTAAGTACACCATTCACTTTGTTGCCTGCCCCAACCCTATATTCTATTATACCCCAACCTTGTATTCTACAAATATACTACAATATACTAGAAATTTCTGTTAAATTCTATAAAAGTTTCACGCATATTTTTATACACGTTTTAAATCTTATATGTACATTTTGTATTCTACGAATATACTATACTATAAATTTCTACAACATTTTGAATGAATACAAATACTTGTAGACATTGGATTTAACCCATTGCGGGTTAGTCATTTTTAAGGATTAATTTTACCTCAATAGAGACGAAGATGTTAATTGTTTTTTTTAAAACAGAATATGGTGGTCGAGGCGTTTACAGGACTTATGACCTGTCATTGGTTGGGTTAAGTGATCGCTTTATGTAATACAACATTCCCCATTCAGCCCTTCTTACGACCACCACGTCTGAAAAAAATTTAAGGTGTATATATGTTAATATGTTGAGGAACACTTCACATATTTTTGTTCAATCTACACTAGCGCCATCTATTAAGATTAGGTGTAAGCATTAAGCAGAAAATCTTTATTAATGCAATGTGAAAGGCTACTTAATTACCTTACATTGCTAGATAACGCCTGAAGATGGCTCTCCAATTTTCATGCTTTAACTTGGACCAGTTTTTTTACATCATTTTGAATGTATACAAATACTTGTAGACAAATACTGGATTTAACCCATTGCGGGTTAGTTATTTTTAAGGATTAATTTTATCTCAATAGAGACGACCTTCGTGGCAGAGTGGTTACGAGCTCTGACTTCCATGCCGAAGGTCCTGGGTTCGATTCCCGGCGATGGCAGTGTGATTGTCACACTGTCTTTGGTCTGGTGTAGAATTCACGTGACAATAAAATGGCGATAGATTGGCTACCTATCACATGTCACGAGAATCAATATAATAGCTAAAAAATAAAAATTGTATACAGTAATTGTGTCCAAATGACCTGTTGTGTACATTAAAAAAATTAAAAAATAAAATACGAGTATATATTTTTTTGGAAACAGAATTTTCATTTCAGAATATCATTTCAGAATTTTCAGAAGAAACAGAATTATTTTTGTTTTACAATTTTTTTTTCTATTCTATGATTGTTGCACGCATATTTTTTAATGCATTTTAAAACTTCTTTACATTTTGTATTCGCATTGTTAAATACAAAAATTTTATTCTGAAATGTAATTCACACCCGTAAAAAATAATGGCCCAGAATCATACGTATTCATAATGTAATTTGTGAATAAAGATTACGAATTTAAGCATGTGACAGATTTTCAAAGGCCGTGACATGTTTCCGACCTTTAATTTCGCGCTCAATATATTCCGTAAATAAAGATCATCCGATGACGTTAAATTAACTTTTCGTATTTAAATTCCACTGCCCGGGACGGGGTAGATTTTAGGGGTAGGAGAACAGCAGGGCTGGCGCAAGGTGAAACGCTAAAAAAAACCGACTAATTCTATCATTTCAAATCAAATCAAATCATTTATTCAATATTCCTCTTCACTTTGTGTTATGGATTCATTTTAAAATGAATATTATTACACTTTGTATTACAACATAACCTTTATCATTGTACACAATTTTTACATTAAAATAAAATATATTGGTCACTTATATACTAAAAGAGGGTGGTGTAATTTATAAAGGTGGAGGGGTTATAATTAGGATTGAGGAGAGGGGAGATGAGTTTTCAAACATGGGAATTGAATTTAAATATATCTGGTTGTTTATTAATTATTTAATTTTTTATGGCTTTTTTAATTTATAAAAATTCTAAAACATTTAATTTTATGTTATTATAACATTAATTCAAATCAAATCAGAGTACTTTCACAAAATATATTTCAAACAAAAAATATAATTTAAGGCATATTTTTAGAACAGGTAAACTATAAAACATTATAATATACCAGGAACGCATGAGAGATGGTTCGACTTTAGGAATACAATATATTTTTTATTGTTTTTGAACAATGAAGTAAAAGTCCATATTAAATTATTTATATGTATGAAAAACGATAGTTTTCAAGGAGTTTTATTATAATATTTATTTAAAACATGTTTCGCCCTTCTAAGGCATTTTCTTAATAACAAGATATTCTATAAAGTAAGTCTTTTGAACTAAATATGAAAAACGTCTATCTCGAACGATTTATTCTACTTTTATCTTTCTTTGCCAGTTCCATGCTTCACTTCCATAAGGATGGGTACAAGATCATCATACTTAATTATTAAAATTTATATCTTCTCTTATGTATGGAAGCGAACCATGGAACTGCAGTAGAAATATGAGAGCAGAATAAATGCAGTAGAGACCTTAAACATATGTGTGTAAAAAGATATGATAGAATATCAAATGCTGATGAGGAATGCAGAGCGGAATGTATTATTAACAACATTTTCAAATTTTGGACAAATGGAACGCATGGATGAAGAAATAACGATTAAGAAAATATACGTTAACGATGTGAATGGTTTGTGGAGTCTTCTTCATTTTCCTTGTTGTAGACCTATATGGTCTGTTCTTCAGAGTGTTGCTCCTCCTGTGAGGTAGACACCCAGTTGTTCTTCTATCTCTTAGGAGGTCTTCTACGAGTACGACTCCCAAGAGGCTGATTATGCAATTCAATATAGGGGAGTCTGGTGGTGTCCATTTGAACATGACCGTATCAGTCCCTTTTTCGCTGTCTGCTCCATCTTATAATATCCTCAACCTCACATATCCATCTTATTCTGGTGTTCCTCACGTGATCTCTTAGTGTCTTGCCTGCTTTCTTCCTCAGTGTCTTCATCTCGGAAGTCCTCAAAACTTGTTTGGTCCTTACTATGTCTGCCCTTGCTTCGACGCCATATGTTATTATTGGTCTTACGCATGCTTTTTAGATTCTGAGAAAAATATGACATGACCAAATTAACGAAATGTTAGAAGTTGGAACAATCGACGTACGTGTATGAATGCGGAGGAATCTAGAAATATACGTCAGGATAGAGTAGGATAGTAGAGTGTGGCGGTTCATTCTCTCTGCCTATTTTGGAGAAACAGTGTGATGGTTTGTTGTTGTTGTTGTTGACGCAATGTCTTCCCATGGTGCGAAATAAAAAATATTAACTCATAATTTTATATAAAATATCCTGAGGGATCAAAACAAACTTTCTGGTAATATAACCAAGTATTTTAAAAGTTTTCTTTTTGGCACTTTATATATGTTCTTGTATACCTCTTGTGGTTTGCGTAACAACACTTTGTCACATATAAAAAAAACTTTACTGTATATGGACTATGTATGTGTATACGTTCTAACAAAGGATATACAAAATAATGGTAGATAGGCAATAGATTTTTATGCAATTAATTAAGCTTATTAATACTAAGATCCAGAGCCAATAAAGAGCTGTTGTGGAGTGTGAAAGTTAGAAAGGTCTCATATTTGGGTAGAAAAATACCACCTCCTTCGACTGTCGGGGGTTGGTAGAGTTAGTTGTCTTGGCTGCGGAACATTAAATATTGGACAGAATTGACCAGAGAACCTGTTTCATGTGGCGCAGGATAGATATGCCTTTACTGCAGTGATTGCCAACGTTGGGACCTGACATGGCATGGGAAGAAGAAGAAGAATATCAATAAATATTCAACCAGTAATCAGTAATGAAACCAGTAATCCATCATAAAAAGTCAAAATAATTATTCTACGTCATTTTTATTATTTTTTTTTTGTTGAATCGCTCTTTACATCATTACAGCATGAGCCAAATCGATGTAAAGGGTATTATAGCTATCATAGTGATTATCGTGACATGTGAGAGGTAGCTCATCTATCGCCATTTTATTGTCACGTGAATTCCACACCAGACCAAAAACAGACAGTGTGACAATCACACTGCCCTCGCAGGGAATCGGCGTGACCGTCGGGGTGACAGTCAATGACAATTCCATCATATATCGTTGGTCTAGTAGTTCACTAGTAGTGGTCTAGTAGTACATGTCATGTGCATATCACAGAGCAGCAAGAGTACTTAATTATCTGCAACGTATTTTGTTCCACGTCATAGAAACAGATAGTTGTACCGCCCTGAAGGATTCCCTATCGTACCATTTTGTTCCTGGAACTACCAACGCTTAGCTACCTTTATTATTTCATAACCATATATACATTTATGACTTTTATGATACATTTAAATATAATTTGTAGACCTAATTTATCCAAGGTACGCCAAAGGCAATACGTCTAAACCACTTACTTCGCTTCGTATACGGACATTTTTCACGATAGTGTGGCCAACCTCAGAAACCTACTATCTCTAATATCTTCTTCCTTGCTAGCCTTCTTCCTTCCACTGCTGGATATAGGCCTCTTCCAATTTCTTCCACTCGTCTCTATCCTGCCCCTTTTGTATCCAAGATTTTCCAACCCTTTTGATAATATCATCGGTATATCTCATCGGTGGCCTTTCGACACTTCGTCTATTTTCCCATGGTCTCCAACTGAGTATCCTGGGTGCCCATCTGTTGCTACCCTGTCTAGCCAAGTGTCCAGCCCATTGCCATTTCAATTTTGCCACTCGGTCCATGACGTCAGCAACCCTGGTGCGGCGTCTGATTTCTTCATTTCTTATGCGGTCATGCAAGCTCACACCAAGTATCCGTCTTTCCATGGACCTCTGTGTACACTTGAGCCTGTGGACACTTTTTGCTGTAAGAGTTGTCGTCTCTAGTCCGTATGTCATCATGGGCAGTATACACATATCGTAGACCTTTCTTTTGAGACAAATTTGGAATCTCTAATATATAACTAACTAACTAATCATCACGCCGTTTCCTTGGAGGGAAGGATGCAGAGAGAATGGACCGCCATACTGCTCTGTCCTGACTTACCTGCCTAGCATCCTCTACATTTATACATCGTAACATGCACGCTCGTCGATTTTTCCTACTTCGAATGTTGCCGCCTTTCAGTATTTGATTAATTTGGTCATACCATGTTTTTCTTGGGCTTCCACGACTTCTCTTTCCACTCACACTTCTTGTATATACAACATTTTAAAAATTATTCTCTCGTCCATTCGTTTCATATGTCAGAACCATCTCAGGGATCCTTTTTTAATTTTACTTATGATGTAATCATTGGCCTTACAATTCTTTCTTATTTCGTTGTTCGGTATTCTATAATATATCGTTTTCCCGCTCATTTTTCTCAGTGATCTCATTTCTACGGCATTTATCCTACTTTTATCCTTTTTTGCCAGCTCCAAGTTTCACTTCCATACATATTCTCTAATTTATTATATTCCTATTTTTTTCTTTATGTGCTGTTTGATTTTAATATAACGTTTGTTTTAATCCTAGGTATTGGTTTGCATCATAGTTTTGCTTTTCTTGGGATGCTACTTGGGCCTTTAATGTGTTAGTTTCTAGTTGACTTCTCTATTTGTATACAATGGGTAATTTGAACCCTAAAACTCTATACAACCTTTTAGTTTTTGAATTTCAAGACATGTTATAGGTAGCTAATCTATCATTTTATTGTCACGTGAATTCTACACCAGACTAAATACAGTGTCACAATCACACTGCCATCGCCGGGAATCGAACCCGGCACCTTAGGTGTAGCAGTTCTAGCTCTTGCCACTCTAAAAAAAGTCGACGGTTTTTCTTGTTAAACTTATAAATACAGCAACATTTTGAATGTATACCAAACTTGTAGACGAATACTGGATTTCACCCATTACGGGATATCATTTCAAGGATTAATTGTATCTCAATAGAGACGAAGATGCAAATTGGGAACAGAATATGGTAGTCGAGGTGTTTACAGGACTTATGACCTGTCATTGGTTGGGTTAAGCGCACGCTTTATGTAATACAACATTCCCCATTCCGCCCTTCTTATGTAGATAGATATAAAATAATCAAACATTAAGAAATAATAAAACACAGTTATTATAAGTTTAAAATATCTAACCACAAAGTGAATGATGCATATGAAAATTTAATTTATTATTATTCCAGCACTATTCTTGTTCTTTTTTCTTTCTTTTTATTATTATTATAATTTATTGGTAAAAATTATTTGGATTTAGGTATCTGTGATGTTTATGATTATATTTTAATGAATTTAATTTAATTGTGCGAATTAAATATATCCGCAGCAAAGCAAAAACACTTCAAACGAAAAAACTAAAACGAAACTCTTTGAAATCGTACTTTTCATATCTATTTGTGATATTATTATTAAAACATAAAACCAATTCCCACCTGTCGGAATTTTAGCCATTCCAAAATTTAAATTTGTCTCACCTGTCATTAACAGGTCCCGTTACGTTTGGGGTGGAAAGGGTGGAAGGGTGTATATTAATTAGTCATCACTTCAATAGGCCACTTTTATATCCCGTAGTTTCGAGCGGAGGGCTCGCGGAATTATAAATTTTCCGCCGAATTCGATAATTCCATTGTAAAAAACACCACAATAACTCACTCTAATCCATTGTAATTTAAGGAAAAATCTCCAATTTGATTTTTATCTCTACATTATTTATGCAAGCAATCATATGGAAAACAATATATAAAGTTTTATTGTATCTCAATAGAGACGAAGATGTAAATTTTTTTGGAAACAGAATATCGGGTGGTGGTCTAGGGCAGTGTTCCGCAAACGGTGTGCCGCGGCACACTGGTGTGCCGTGAGCCGGATCAGGTGTGCCGTGGCCAAATACATAAAGAAAAAATATTTAGTCGGAACGTTGGTGATCTTTTTTTATTGTTTTAGGCTATTCAGCTTTTTCGTGAAAAAGGTTTGCAGATTTCTTATGGCCGGGAGTTGCTGGCAAAAAAGATTACCAACGTCTCCCGAGCTGATCGACGTCTACGTCCAGATCGAATTTTAGCTTTTTTAGCTTTTGGTGTGCCGCGGCATTCTAGGAAGAACTTAAGTATGCCGTAGGTGAGAAAACTTTGTGGAACACTGGTCTAGGGGATAGAACGCTTGGCTCCTGTTCCAGGGGCCTGAACACGACCAGATTCCTTCTTCATAATAATGAGCTATTTTCTGCCGACATTGAAGATTGTAAAATAAATTCTAATATCATTGATCTAAATCCTTGATATTAGTCTTTTTTTTAAACAAAAAAAATGGTAGTCGAGGCGTTTACAGGACTTGTGACCTATCATTGATTGGGTTAAGCGATCGCTTTATGTTAACAACATTCCCCATTCCGACCTGCTTATTTTTGGAACTTGTATATATGCTACTATTTTAAATAACTTGAAAATTTTTAGGTCAATCTACACTAGCGCCATCTATTAAGATTATTTGTAATAAAAATTACAAATAATAAATCGTACAATTAATCCTTAAAAAATGATTAACCCGCAATGGGTAAAATCCAGTATTTGTCTACAAGTATTTGTATAAATTCAAAAAACAAATTTAATATAAAGTTTCTTAAAAGAATGTTTATGTATGAATCCAGAGCATTATGCGGAGATGTTAGACATTTTTGTGCCTGAATTGCAACCAAAGAATATGATTCCAGCAAGACGGAGCAATGTCACACACGTCCAATACGTCTTTGCCACGAGTTCGTGAAACTTTCCTGGGCAAATTGATCTCCATTAGAGGTGACATAAATTGGCCTCCACGCAGACCTGATTTAAGCGCTTATTTCGGTGGGGTTATATAAAATCTAAAGTTTACGCCAATAAACTGACTTCTCTGACGCATTTGAAACAAAATATCCGTCACGAAATGGCAACCATCACGGAGTCTACCCGCCGAGCTGTCATAAGAAATTTTATTGTTCGACTAAATGAGTGCCACGAACGCGAGGGTTTATATTTGGACGATATTATTTTTAAGAAATAATTTCGAAAATTGTGTGCTTTAATAACTTTAAAAAAAAGACAAATAGGATTTAAATCAATGATATTAAAATTTATTTTATAATCTTCAATGTGAGCAGAAAATTATTATAAAGAAGGAATCTGGTCGTGTCCAGGATTGAACCCATGTCCCCTGAATCAGGAGCCAAGCGTTCTATCCCTAGACCACCACATTCATAAATTAAACATTTTTTCGATTCACTAAACACAAACATTCTTTTGAGACTCCTTGTATATGAGAACTGATAGTAAGGTCAAAATATACGAAACCTGCATAAGGCCAATATTGACATATAGCATTGAGACCAGAATGGATACCACTAGAACGAAGGCTAAGTTGTGGGTAGCAGAGATTATTACGCTAAGGACAATAGCAGGAAAAACTCTTCGAGATAGGGTGAGGAACACGGCTATCCACGAAATCTCCAATGTGGGAGATGTCGCAAAATGGGGCAGACAACGCAGAAGATACTGGAATACGCACGTGCAGAGGATGGATCCCTCCAGATCTCTGATCTGTCAGAAAGAGCAGACAGCGCAGAAGACACTGGAATAAGCACTTAGGATGGATCCCTCCTGAATCCCAAACATTTTAACACATGAATATACCTCATTTAACTCGTTTACAAAAACAACAACACGTTTAATTTTCGTTACATTTGATAATGCCTTTGACAGGCGAAACATGTCATTCATATAAATTATAATCAAACTTATATAAAACAGACGTTTTCATTCGTATTAAATATTTAATATGGAGTTTTACATCATTGTTTAAGAAACAATAAATATTTAAATATAACAGATATTTTTACACCTGAGGATGTGACCTTCAATCTCTATTTAATTCTGAATGTTATAGAACATACATAGATATAAAAAAAAGTTTATATTCTCTATAAGTTTTCCAAATATCTTTTTTAATTCGTTTATTGTTTCTTGAACAATGATTTAAAACTCCATATTAAACATTTAATTTGAATGAAAACATCAGTTTTCTAGAAGTTTTATTATATTTTATGGGAATGACATGTTTTGCCCTTCTAGGGAATTATCAAATGTGACGAAACTTCAACTCGTTGCAGTTTATATACACTAGTAAATGGAGCAGAATATGGTAATTAACAAAAATTGATGCGACTTTATACATTTTTAACTAATAATTATTTGGGTAGGTTTAGAAATATTGAAAAGTGTTTCATGGAACTCGTTAAGAAATTTTATGACAATGATTGCATGGTTAGGATACTGAATGATATTACGTTAATAAAAAATAAGTTGTTTGGGGTGTTTCTATGAAAAATAAATTCTTACAAATTATTTCTCTTTTTCTTTTTTTATACACTTTTTTATACAACACTTACATTAAAAAAATTAAATTACATAGACATGTTTCGGACAACCAGTCCTTATTCAGTGATACATATTATAAAGATACATACAGATTTAAAATATTATAAAATTGTTTACATGATCTGACAGATTTTATAAATAGATGACATGATCTGACAGATGTTGTAAAGAAAAGAAAAATGAATGTAACATCTGTCAGATCATGTAAACAATTTTATAATATTTTAAATTTGTATCTTTATAACATATATCACTGAAAAAGGACTGTTTGTCCGAAACATGTCTATGTAATTTAAAAAAAAATAATGTAAGTGTCATTCCCATAAAATATAATAAAACTTCTAGAAAACTGACGTTTTCATTCGTATTATGTTTTTATGGTCATTTTGCGACAAATAATAAAAATAGTTATTTTTTATTGTTACAGCAAAACTAGATGGAGTCAAGACTTATATGCGGATGAGGCGTGTACCATCCCATCTCCAGGTGAAGGTCATCAAATGGTTTGACTATCTGTGGTTAACGCAGAAATGTTCTGATGAAGAAAGAGCCGTAAGCTGCCTACCTGATAAGCTCAAAGCAGAAATCGCCATCAATGTTCACCTGGATACTCTTAAAAGGTTAGTTGTGATTTCATTATTTACTTATAAACTATATGTATAAGACAGTCTGCATTGCGATCAGCAAATTTTTCTGTGATTGACTGTGCCGAAACACTGTCCTCACACAAACTTTGGCGACTGAGCTGGGGGACTGACTGACTGGGCAAAGAAATGTGTCAGGAATTAACAGTATGGCGGTCCATTATAAACCAACCCCTACCCCTTCGGAGAGACGGTGTGATGGTTAATTAGTTCGTTCTAGAAAACAGACGTGGTAATTACAGCGTAATGGTTAGTTCTTGTTATTTTTGTTCCTCAGCCTATTCTCCTCCACTCCTGGACAAAGGCCTCCTCCATTCGCTTCCACGTTACTCTATTTTGTGCAGACTGCATCCAGGTTATTCTAACGCGTCTGTTCAGATCGTCCTTCTACCGTAGTTGCGGTCGCCCTGCACTTCTCTTTGCCGTCCACGGTCTATAAGTCAGCAGTCTTCTTTTTTTTTTCATCGGAGCTTCTGGCTACGTGACCTGCCCACTGCCATTTTACAGTCGCCACCCGGTGGATGATGTCAGTGACCTTTGTTTTTCTCTCACCGTATCGTTTGTGACTCTGTCTCTTAGGTTTATTCCTAACATGGCTTTTCCATGACGCTTTGGGTTACTCGTGGTTTCTCGGCACTTTGTTTAGACAATGATAAAGTTTCAAGACCATAAGCACCAACTGGCAGAATATTTTAAAGGATATTATAACCCATGTTTCCGAAAGTTGCCCAGATTAGTCCAATTCTTCTTTTTAGCTCTGCAAATTGTTTAGTTCCTTTTTTAAAATTGCAACATGTTGCAAATATCAATTTTTTACCTTCTTATTTTTAATTCAACAAAATGTTTGCAGTTATGAAGCAAAAGTTCTAACGCTATCCAGTCCATTAGCAACCAAAACATTTACTTTGCAGCGCGGAAATTCAAAAGCCTTTAATAAGTTACGGAACATTTTCTTTCTACTTTAAAAATCGCTCCCGAAAACCGTTTTTTAATTCCCTGTTCTTTCCGAGCGTTTTGTTTGAGTATTGCAATATTTCTCAGTTCGAGTTTTCCTTTGAAAAGCACTTTATAAATTGAGTTGGAGATATTTTCTTTATTTTCCGACGCCCCGTAACTTCAGAGGGCTTTGTATAGACCTAAATATTTCCTCCTGGCAACATTTGGAGTCACCCCTAACATGCATTTCATGGAATTCAATAGCCGATCCAATGTATTATACAAAGTTTTTGTTGTTCTGTTGGGAACAATTTTCTTTTTCCGGGGTAGCGTACCTGTGTCTTTTTATTTATTTTGTATTTTTATTACTGTCACACTGCCTTTGAAGAATTTATGTGAAAATAATATGGCTACAGATTAGCAACCTATCACTTGTCACGAGAATCAATATCATAGTTATATCCTTTACATCGATTTGGCTCGTGTAGTGATGATGTCAGAAGTGATTTAACAAAATAATATTATTAATATATTAAAATTGAGCGTTATTTACACAATGTGCTGTTTTTTTTCAGAGTCGAGATCTTCCAAAATACGGAAGCTGGCTTCCTATGTGAACTGGTGTTGAAGCTGAGGCCAGTACTGTTCTCACCGGGTGATTATATATGTAGAAAAGGTAAGTATTTAGCTCATTTAAAAAATCTCAGACAATCTTCTTCCCTTAGATTCAGTCTTCGTCTTTGTAAATATATCTGCCAGTATCAAAAACCTTTCAATTTAATAATAATATACGAGTATATTTTATTCTTTTTGGCGAGATGATATGCAATAGTGATTAACATATCATATTTAGATTCGGTAATATTAAAAATAAAATTATCAATTTTTCTAATGTAATACTATAAACAAATATGTCAGCTGTAATTTATTTTAATTCCACTATATTGAAAACAGAATCCACTTAATTTACTTTCATACCAACATTTAAATTCAGTAAATTTTACATAATTATTTTAAGATTGTATAGAATTATGTTTACCACCCATGATCTGTATGTACATAAAGGAGTCAGTTTGTAACAGTGTCACCAAGCTGTAGATGCCAGCGAGCTTGGCGAAACCGGTCGCTGTTGAATTAATGACGAAAGTGAAAGTAGTTAAAAAAACATATATTTTTTAATTATTATTTTAATTTTATCAATAGATTCCAATAAAATCTTTCGATTATCCCCTAAATTGATTATAGAACGCTCTCTTATTAGTTCCTGGGTCTTGGTAGGCGGAATGTACGGCATAAGCTTCTAAAATACTCGATGATTAGGAAATTTATTTGCGTTCGTGATTTTGTTTTTGAATTTCCAATAACACAAATTTGGGAATAAAATACGAATTTCCAGATACTATTTGCCGGGAGACCAGATATTTGAAATAATTAATATATAAAAACTCATTTATCTTAAAGCATAAAAAAAATAATGTACTTTATTTTTATGGTTATTGCACGGAAGCTGATGGAAATTTTATTTAAAAAAAAACTTATTTGTTGATTTCAATGTTTGAATATAAAACATTATTGAAATATTTTTTATGTCTTTTAAGAATACTTAAAAAATAAAATAAAAACACCATTTTTTTTTAACGCATCACTCGTACTATTGCAAATAATCTCCCTAAATGAATGGGCTCTATTTCTTTAAATTATTAAAAATTTCTCCTTGTGTATAGGCAATATACGTTACACAGAATAAAAACATTGCCATGGGAACTTAAAAATTCACGGATTTTCCATTAAGACGTTAAAATAATCACACTATTTCCTACAGACCTGTGATTACCAAAGTAAGGCACGAAATGTTGCCCATATGGTCCCAATTAAATAATATGTCGTCACCTGAGAATAAGAGGGTTCCAACTAACAAAATTTCACATTTGGCTTTTTTTCGTGAAAAGGGTTCTTACTAACCTTATCTATACGTACAATTAAAAAAAACGTGTAATTATACTGTCATTTTGATGTTACGCAAAGAATCAAGTTCCATCTGATCATTCAAAACACACGATTCACTGAAGAAGGATTCATTTACACTTAGAACCAACTGTTGCCAGAGAAAATTTATACGCTTTTCGGTAAAAGAGTTTCATCTGCTTCAGATGGAACCCTTTAATTCCAAGATACACACCCGAAACCAACAAAACTTTGACTTAAGTTTTCTCAGCTTTTTACTATTGACAGTTGGAACCTTCTTACTCTCAGGTGACAATGTATAAACATATTGAATTTCATAATTCGCGACAATGATACTTTGTGTCACCTTTTTAAATTATTATTGGAAAATATTGTATCGTTTTAAACAGTGAAATTATTAATAACTCAATATTCTCATTTAAAACAAAATTTCAAATACATGGAAATAATCTGATTACGGTACCGATTTTAACCTTTAAACGCTCGTGCGCCGCGTGTAATAATGTTGGCCCACTGCCCAAGCATTTTTTTGTGAAATATTTTTATAACACCTGACGAAACAGCTCTCTCGTGTGTAAATAAAAATAAATTGTGATATTATAACAGTGTTTTAATTTTTAACAGTAATAATGTTGAAGTATCATATTGTTTCGGCCAAAACAATGGACTAACAGTTGGGCTTTAAAAATTCGTAGGCTGAGAAATATATGGCGTTACTAGAAATTAATCTTTATGATTTTTAGTTAGTACCAACATTGCATAGATGAAAGACAAAATATGACAGCTGTCGACAAAATATGACATTTGAGACAAAATATGACAGCTGTCGGACAATTGGTTCGTGAGTTATAGCACTGTGAGTAAATCTAATTTTGTTGTTTAAAAAAAACTTTGTTATAAATATCACAATTGATTATATTATGGCGCGACAGCTGTTTCGCTAATTGATGTTAGCATCATCAGATCTTACAATCAACTAAAAAATACATCAGAAAGACAAAATATGACATTTGAGACAAAATATGACAGCTGTCGGACAATTGGTTCGTGAGTTATAGCACTGTGAGTAAATCTAATTTTGTTGTTTAAAAAAAACTTTGTTATAAATATCACAATTGATTATATTATGGCGCGACAGCTGTTTCGCTAATTGATGTTAGCATCATCAGATCTTACAATCAACTAAAAAATACATCAGAAAGACTTAGTTTGTATAAAAAATTATTATGAGGGAAAGAAACTATGCAAACTTCTTCTTCTTCTGCTTTATTTAGGACTGAGTCCTGTTATTTCTCGGAGCCTGTTCCTGAGATGCAGATGTCCAACTGTCTCGCCATCTTTTAGGTGGTCTTCCTGCAGGTCAATTTCCTGTTCGTACTTTATTTGCGGCTATATTCATCACTCTTTCAGAACATGCTCTTTCCACATGATCCTTCCAGTAGCGTTCCTCTGTCTTCCCAATCGCACGACATCTTCTACATTACAGTTATTTCTTACTTCAGAATTTCTTATTCTGTCTCGGAGTGTCGTTCCCGCAACGGATCGGAGAGTCTTCAGTGGTTCTTAGGAGACTTTTTTTTCTATTCCATATATCATTATGGGACGTACGCATGTCTTGTACAACCAATTATAATAAAATATGGAAAAAAACGGACTCTTTGTTTTTGTTTTATTGATAATAATTAATAACTATGATTGTGTGATTCCAGGTGAAGTCGGCAAGGAGATGTACATAGTGAACAGAGGGCGGCTTCAGGTGGTAACAGACAACGGGAAAACGGTACTAGCAACCCTTAAGGCCGGTTCATATTTCGGGGAGATTTCAATATTAAACATGGGGACAGCAGGTAAACAGCTCGGTAAATATCGGCCGCAAGATGCCACGCCAATATTAAACAGTAAAACTGCTCAGATCTATGATATATTTACTTATTTATAATTACTTACCTTTTTCTTTTTCTTTATATCCTTTCTACTTTCTTGCAAGACTCAAATTTTTTTCTCACATTTTTATCAAATCTTCCCTAAATTTTTTTAACCTCTTCTTTCGTCTTTTAAAGGAATGCCGTACTTTGAATTTTTATTCGATCATATCTGCATATTCAAATAACGCACTTTTTAGTTTTTCCAACTGCCAACTTGCTTTTTATCATTGTAACTGCAATAAAGGTAAGGCACGACACGGAAAACTGACTACGGGATAGGATTTTGCAGGGTTGTAGTACCCCATAAGTGTCATCAATTATCAAAGTAAGAAAGCGCAATGGTCAACAAATTTCCAGAAAAAAGCCTTTAATCTTTTGAGCTTTTTACAATATAATATAATAAGAAATTTGGTAAACTCCAGGTGTTTATAAATAAGTTCGCTTCGCTCAATATTCAAAATCTATTGGCCCCAAATATTGTCAAATGCCGTTTTCTAGACCATTACAGGCGAAAAGTCAATTTGTCAGTCTGGTACAAAATTTTCCTATTTTTTTTTGTGTCAATACACATTTGTCTATTTTACTCCCTATGACAAATGTGTATAGAAAAAAAATATATATTGTAGGAAAATTTTGTACCAGACAGTTTTTTATCCGTCATGTAAAGTTGAGGTTACTGGATGTGTGCTACTTCTGAAAAACACGATTCAATTAGAGAACAAGTCGTTAGACGCAAATGGCAGTGGATCGGTCACACTCTGAGACGGAATCCAGCATGCATCGCTCAGGGCGCAATAGACTGGTCTCCTTTGGGGGGAAAGAGAAAGCGAGGCAGACCTAGAGCCACCTGGAGAAGAACCCTGCAGGACGAGGTTAAGGCGGCAGGCCTCACTTGGGATGATGTTAGGCATCAGGCATGCGATAGAGTCGGGTGGAGAATGTTCCTTGAGGCCCTATGCACCACGGAGGTGTGACAGGACAAAAAGAAGAAGAGAAGAAGAAATTTCGTCACTGTTCTCTATTTTCCAAACGACTTAGTTGTTGATGAATGTGAATGAAAACGTCCGTCTTCTAAGAGTTTTATTATATTTTAGATGGAATGACATGTATCGCCCTACTAAGGAATTATCAAATGTTTTTTTCTTTACATTGATATTTAATAATGCCTAAAAGGGTGAAATATGTTATTGTATCTAAAATATAATAAAACTCCTAGAAGAAAGACGTTTTCGTTCATATTGATTATATAATTAAATCAATTAAGTATTAAATGACGGTCACGTGAAGAGTCAGATAAATCGACGTACGTGCACGACACGATGTATGAATGTTGAGGAATCAAGAGAAGTATGTCAAGACAGAACAATGTGGTGGTCTATTCTTTCTGTCTACTACTCCGGGGAGACGGATTGATGGTTAGTTAGTTTTTAATTATTTAATATGAAGTTTTACATTTTTCAAGAATCAATAATTGACTTAATTGTTAGTGCGCCCTTCCACATGATATCAACTTTCTTCCTATGATGAAGACGACCAGCCTTCTCTTCATCTCTCTGATGGTCGTCCTGGTGGTCGAAGGCCCTCTGGAGTCTCGTGCATCACGATCTTAGGAATCCTCGCTGGATCCATCCTCTCGATGAACGCAGTCTCGTTACTACCATTTATTTCAAATTGTTTATAAAAATATATAATTTACAATATTGTTTATTATTTGACCATTGTGCTTTCTTACTTTGACAATCGGCGACTCTAAGGGGTACTACAACCCTTCAAAATCCCACCCCGAAGTTAGTTTTCCATGTTGTGCCCTCCCCTTGATAGTACATTTATATATTACTGCTGTAGAAAATGCAATGCATTAACTCCTTTTGAATATGTAAATAAAATATACATATTTTAAGTCACGATTTTAAGGGAATTAATTGACAATTGTAAATTTATTAATACTACTGCAGTCAAATGGGAATTAATTACATTATTCAAGTAATAACATATGCCGTCGAAGCAAAGGCAGACACAGTAAGGACCAAACAAGTTTTGAGGACTTCCAAAATGAAGACACTGCGGACGATAGCAGGCAAGACACTGAGAGATCGCGTGAGGAACACCAGAATAAGAGTTAGATGTGTGAGGTTGAGGATATTATAAAATGGAGCAGACAGCGAAAAAGGGACTGGTACGGTTATGTTCAAAGAATGGACACCACCAGACTCCCCTATATTGCATTGCATAATTAGCCTCATGGGACTCGTCCTCGTGGAACACCTCCTAAAAGATGGAAGGAGAGCTGGGAATTTACCTTACAGGAGGAGCAACACTCTGGAGAACAGACCACATAGGTCAACAATAAGGAAGAAGAAGAAGATTTTAGGTTTCAATTCCATGGATTAGTTTACAGTGAGTCTAAAATCTTTTCTGGTTCTTGGAATGCCAATTGCGCCTTTGGTATGGTAGTTTCCCATTGATTTCCACACTTTTGTATATTATTTGAACCCAATAACTCTGCATACAAAATTTTGCTATTGATTCTTCTAGATGGTAGGTAGCTAGTCTATCGCCATTTTTATAGTCACGTGAATCCCATCAAATTAAAGATAGCGTTTCTTCTATATTCGCCATACTTTGTGTTGTTATGATGCTTTTTTTCTCTTTTTCTGTTTTATATATTTTGCATATACAATATTAGAAAAATAAAATTAAATAGACATGTTTCGGACAACCAGTCTTTCTTCAGCGATATTTATTACAATATAAAGATACAAATTTAAAATATTAGTAAATTGTTTATATGATCTAAAAGATGTTATAAGATTTTTTTAATCTTTAATTCTGTCAGATCATGTAAACAATTTTATAATATTTTTAATTTGTATCTTTATAATACATATCACTGAAGAAGGACTGGTTGTCCGAAACATGTCTATGTAATTTTTTATTTTTAAATAAGTGTTGTATATACTATAAAGTACGAGATATAAAAAAGAAAAATAGAAATAAAGATAGCGTTTTCATTCACACTGAGAATTGAAGTTAAAATTTAACAAAACTAGAATATTTTTTTTTAATGTAATTTTTTTAGCTAAACGATTTGTTATATTTCTCTTTCTCTTTTGATATTTCACTGGTGTGTTTAGTTTCGTATGAGGCAATATATCAAAGGTGCAAAACGTTGGAAATATTCGATGGCCGAATTCGTTTTTAATATTAGCGAGGCCGGAATCAAAAGGCGGTGTTCTTGGCGTCGGTTCTCTACCTCCGAATCCAAACAAAGCTTCAGATATTGAGAAAAATCGTGCCAGAAGCATCGTACTGTGAGCAGCTCATTGTTTTCTTAGGAAAATAATCGTTCTCCACTTACGTACCTGAGTATTAGGGAGGGCCCTCTCAGAACACGGCAATAGTCGAGTAATTTTATAATAATAATACTCGTAATGAGATGCTCAAGAAAGCGTTAATGCGTTGAAGTTTATCGAGGAAACCAGAGCAAATCCAATATAGATTGTAATACCGGTAGTCACCTACGGCTGTGAGACATGGTCTCTAATGCAGAGAGAGGAAGACAGGCTGGTAGTTTTTGAGAGGAAAATTCTGAGAATTTTTTTTTGGATCCACGCTGGAGGATGAGGCTTACAGAATCAAAATTAATCTTGAACTTGAAGTACTGATTAACCAGTAAACAGTGGTAAGATTCTGTAAGTCTCAATGCCTACGGAGGGGCTGGCCATGTAGAAATAATGCTAGGGGGTAGAACACCACAAATTTTATCCAGATGGGTGCTCCGCGAAATAAGACCAAGAGTCAAACCGAGGAAAAGATTGAGAGAAATCGGAAGGAGCTGAGGAATGGAGAGAGATGGCCAGGGACAGAAGTCAGTGGAGGACCGTTTCCACAACGGTCAGTCCCGCTCCGGGACGTAGCGCAGAGAAGAAGACGACTAGAGTAGTAGTATTACTTTATTTTGAAAATACGATGACGAAATAAGGAAGAAATGTAAAGAAGATGATTGCATCATAAGAAAAATTAAAAAAGGATTTCTGAGATGGTTTGGACATTTGGAACGAATAAACAAGAGAAGAATGGTTAAAATATTATATACAAGCAGTATAAGTGGAAAGAAAAGCCGCGAAAGACTAAGAAAAGCATAGAATGAAGTGAAAAAAAATCGACGAGCGTGCATGTTACGATGAGATAGAAATCTAGAGAGGTCTATTAGAACAGAGCAGTTTGACGCTCTTTTCTCTCTGCCTACCCTTCCGGGGTTGGGGAACGGCGTGATAGTTAGTTATTTAGTAAGTTACTAGTATTTTATTATCACGAGATACTCCAGAAAGTGGTGATGGGCTGGCCATATCTGTCGGAGAACCGACGGCCGATGGGGGAGACGGGTTCTGGAGTGGAGACCGCGTAGAGAATTCCGCAGAGTTGGACGTCCCCCTGCCCGCTGGACCGACGATCTGAAGAGGATAGCTCGACATGGATGGATAGGAGCAGCAATGGATAGGGAACGGTGGCGTGCTTTGGGAGAGGCCTACGTTCAGCAGTGGATGACAGGTTGCTGCTGATGATGATACTCCAGAAAAAGCACGCCATTTGTGGCATCCTACTTTTGTCATGGATTTAAAGATACAAGACATGTGCCCGACCTATCATGACATATGGGATCGAATACACAACGACACCACAATCACAAAAAAACCCGCTTAGAGTGTCAGAAATGAAGACGCTCAGAAACATATCTGGCAAGACACTACGCGATTGAATTAGGAACATGATAATAGAAATATGCGAGGTCGAGGATGTCTTTAGGTGGAAGAGGTAAAGGAGAATATAATGGTACGCACACGTGAGAAGAATGGATACATCCAGACTCCCTTTCATTGTGTTGCACGGTCAACCCCAAGGTAGACGACTCCCGGACAGACCACTAAAGAGATGGATAGACAGCTAGGAGTCGAGGCCAATTCCTCTTAAGAAACATATTACAAGGCCTACACTAAGAATAATAACAAAAATTGAAGATTATACAGTTTTTAAATAAGTCGTTCTCTTCTCCGGTCTCAATCTAACGATTGGTCTGCAAGCAAGGCAACGCATCTCCTCTTCCACTCCGCTCGGTCCTCGGCAACTCTCTTCAACTCCGCATAAGAGGTGCAGCCCAAATCTCGGCAAATCTGGTCTAGGTACTCTTGGCGAGGTCGTCCTCTTCCAATCGATTCCTCGACCATCCCCTCCAACACATTATGCAGGAAACATTCGTGTCGCAACACATGACCAATCCATCTCGCGCGCCTCTCCGCTATGGTGTTCAACACGTGTCTACTCTCTTCAACTCTGCTGAGAACCTCTTCAATTGTAATGTGGTCCCTCCATGAAACATGGGCAACTCGTCGGTAGGTCCACATCTCAAATGCCTCCAGCCTTTTGCGCTCTCTTTCGCCCAGGCACAAGTCTCGCAGCCGTACAGTAAAATACTCAACACCAATGTTTTTTAAAGTTGTTTTCGGAGGTTCAGGTCTATGTTGTTGGACTCGAATATTTTAGACTTTTTGTTGAAGACAAGTTTAGCCTGGTGGATACGACTATCGACGTCTTTCTTGGATCGACCATCCCATGTAATACTGCTCCCCAGGTAAACAAAAGTCTTTACATTCTTGATTGCAGTTCCAGCCATCTCCTCATTTATTTGACGCTCATCTCTACCCACGGTCATTACCTTAGTTATACCTTTGTTTGTCGTTAATAATCGATTAATCGAAGAATACTGTAAAATATTCGATTTCAGAATCAGAGGTATTCGGATCATCACTATCCGTATTCCCTACGCACAGTCTTTGATATTATTTCAATTATTGATTCGCGCCACTTGCTAAGCACAAAGGCCTCCAAGAAAGTCTTTTCAGGACTTTTACAGGAAACGATTTCGAGTAACGAGGGCCGGGTGGGAAGGAGATAATATCGGAATTATCGGCCACTCCTAATAGGACCAAATATTTTCGAAATCCTCGCTCCATATTTTTGTATTATTAATACAATTCGAATTATAATGATTGCCATAATTTTAACAATTATTAATTAAAAATACTGCTTAATTAATGATTTATTTATAATTAACTGTTACTTGAATTATTATTATTATTATTCTGATGACTTGTATATTAAGTGCGCCGTTTTGTAAAATCAAATACTCCAAGGGCGCAATAGGAAATGACTGACCGAACAGTGCAGTCTTTAGAAGTTTCTTAAATTTAACGTTACTATCCTCATACTTAATACTAACATGGAGGCCATTCCACGCCAACGGACCCGCAACGCTGAAAGCACGACCATTGAAACTTGCTTTATTGGCTCTAACTGGAATTGTTATGTTGTTTTCACTTGTTTCTACTGATCGGAGTGAACGTTGCCTTTTCGTTGGCATGCGTGTCACGCAGAGGTTCGATATATACGCTGGCCCTCTCTGGTGTCAACCTTAAACCCAATTTGAATAGTGTTCTTGTGCCGACCGTTATGTATGGAAGTGAAGCACGTAACTGACAACAGAAGGATGAAATATATTAAATATAATTTAACTTCTTAGGTATACAATTTTCTAAATATTTTTATCATTAATTTAAATAATGATAAAAAAAATTAAAAAAAACATCGTAGGAAAATAGACAAATACTTTTTACTAATTTTGCAAGTCATAAAAAGAGGATTTTATCCTCTCGAGTAGTAAAATATTAATGTCATTTAAGAAACATTATAAGAACTGGCAAAAAAAGGATGAAAGTAGAATAAATGCAGTAGAAAAGAGATCTTTTAGATGAATGTGTGGATACTCTGTGTATGATAGAGTGTCGAATGAAAATATAAGAAGTGAATGCGGTGCGTATGATGGTGTCATGAACAAAATAATGAAAGGATCATTAAGATGGTTTGGACATATGGAAAGAATAATTGAAGAAAGAATGGTAAAAAAAATATATCGACGCGCGTGCATGACACGATGTATGAATGTTGAACATTCGTCTAAGAGATTTAACACACATTCGTCTAAGTCATTTTTTTTACAGTTTGCAAAAAAATATGTAACTTGCCGATAAATTATTTAATTTTGTGTAACCAATAGATGTCGTTGGTAGTTAAAATTTTGACATAATCTGGGAATATTTGAGAAATTATAAATGAGCCCCAAGCATGGGGCCATGTGCAATCTGACAATGTATTTAACGATCCCACGGTTGGGACGGTACGCAAGAAAAGGTTAAAATAAGGAATCTTTGACCTTAACTGTAAGAAAAACATGATTTTAAAAAACTTACTAAAAAAACAAATTGATATGCAGATGTTTTCGATAAAAATTATATCTATATCCTTACTGAAGTATTGCTTCCAATTCTTCCAATTCCTTTTTTACGTATTTTCTGATTCGATTTCACTTCTGTAGAAAATGCACCTATATAAATCCAATATTTTATTATTTTAACTAAAACGGTGCTAATTTGAAGTTTAAAATGTTATGATAAATGGCTTAATAATATGAATATTTTGTTTTGAATGTATACAAATATTGTATAAAAAAATGGTCCAAGTTAAAAGCATATAAAAATTGGAGAGTTTTCTCCAGGTGTTGTCTAGTAATGTGTGATCACATTACACTTATAAAGATTTTCTGCTTAATGCTTACATCTAATCTTAATAGATGGCGCTAGTGTAGATTGAACTAAAATATGTGCAATGTTTTTCAACATAGTAGCATAAATACATCTTTCAAAAATAATTGTCGGACGCGGTGGTCGTAAGAAAGGCGGAATGGGTAATGTTACATATGTTTTCGTATGAAGCACTTAATTTGTAGTGTGGCATTGTTAAAATAATTTATAACACTTGTGAACTTTGTTTTTACGCAGCTTCATTTTGTTTTATCAAACCAACCGGTTTCACTCCCGCTAGAGCGTTGTCTGTTTGTTTTCGTAACCCTGACGAGCTTTGGCGTTTGCAAAACAGGTTGGTTTGATAAAACAAAATGACGTAAAAAAGAGTTTTAAATTTAAATTATTTATTAATTTTATTTTTCACAAAAAGGATATCTTCATTATTGTTTATATACGATATATATTTTTTATAATAATTAAATAAAACGATGTTTTTAAACTACTTCCACTTTTGTCTTTATTTCTGCTGGCATCGACAGACTGGTGAAACTATTGTAAACTTAGTCCTTTATATACATACAGATCAGGGGTGGCAAACATGATTCTATACAAAAATAATCTTCAAATATTTATGTAAAATTTACTGACTTCACTAAAAAAATGACTAATTCAGTAAATTTTACATAAATATTTGAAGATTAATTTTGTATAGAATCATGTTTGCCACCCCTGATCTGTATGTATATAAAGGACTAAGTTTACAATAGTGTCACCAATCTGTCGATGCCAGCGAGCCTGGCGAAACCGGTCGCTGTCGAAATAAAGAAAAAAGTGGAAGTAGTTAAAAAACATCGTTTTATTTCATTATTATTTAAAATGAACTTCCATCAAGAGATTTCAGTAAAATCATTTGATATATTTTTAATTAATTTCCCGAATCTTCGATTTCATAATTCATAAAATATATAAATAATTAACATTTAAAAATGTAATTACATATTTTTATATACATTTTATAATAGGTACACCGGTAAATAAGGTAAGGCTCTTTGTAATAGATATTAAATATAACATTGTTTATGAAAACCTCTCATAAGTATATATCTAATCAATATCAAAAAATATTATTATGATATTTATCAAAACAAAAAACATTATTATGCCATTTATTATAACAAAAATTAAACTCTAAAAAATCTTAAAAACGTAGAATAAATAAATAAATAAAAAGTGCTTAAACATTTATTTGCCGCGTAGATAGATAGGTACTGCTTTGAAACCCTTTTCTAAAAACATTTTAATTAATACTTTAATCCCCGGCATATCCTTAATAAGTAGAAAAATCCTTTAAAGTACTGTTTATATCAAGAATCTAATCTCGTGGTCTTGGGTCCATTTTGTATGATTTTGTTTATTTCTACTAATTTTTTGTTTTTGCTTTTTATTCCTATTATAAAGTGAAATGAGAAGCTTTGCATCGAAATACCTTGGCGTGACTTCTTCGTGCATGATATTACCATCTAATTAGGTAAAACTGTTTGTAAAAATATTTGTTTCGTCCCACTTTGTATTACACCCGTAAAAGATCATAGAACCATAGAGAAATGCAACAAAATATTGTGTCTTTAAACCATAGAAAACCACATTAAAAGATTGGGTCGTAGAACCATAGAAATCAACATTAAAAGATTGGGCGCCTTCACCAGTTAGTTTGATTTCACGTATATATTCGCTTTCTGACTGCAATATTGTCGCGTTTTATAATTTGTTATTGATAATCAAATGACATTTCATTGTTTCTATGATCTGTTTCTATCAGGACAAAATACACAAATATAATTATAAAAAATGTCTACTTCATTTACGTAATCAATCATTATTTAAAACCGATTCAAAATATAACTGTTGTTGTTCAGATTAATTAAAACATGATATTAATTATAAAAAGTTAAGTAAACATTTTTTATTACAAAATACTCGTACACCATTGAAATTAAATTATTCGTTTTTAACATATTCTTAATAAGTTTGAAATTTAAACATTTTTAGATGTTGTATTTTCGGACTTAAAAATCCAGTAAGATTTTTAAACAAATATAAATTATATTCTAATTTCAAATTGCACAATAAATTAGTGATGTCATCATTTGATAGTTAAAATTAATAATAAGTAAACACATATTTTTTTTACAATTTTCAATCAATAATTGAAAAAATAGGGGCATTATTCACAAATTTAAAAAAAAATTGTCGTTTTAGAATTCCGCAATGTTAACGCCACAAATTTACCAATAAATAAATAAATAAAAAGTTTATACTTTTTGTTGTATTATTAATAAGATTTCGCCAGTTGTTATTTTTGTAACACTGGGCTTAATATATTATTTAAATATTTATTTTTTAATACTTATCAATTTTAATACAATATCTTCGTGTGTCACGAAAATAAATCTAGTTTTCAATTACAACCATAGATAAAATCATTTCGAAATATATATATTAAATATAATGTAATGCACAATATTAAACAAGAATACATATTTATACTCAGTACACGCATACAAAAATACTCCTTTGTACATTTTTAAATAAATATAAAATAATGTTTAGACGACGCGTTAGAATTTATTTGTCCAACTGTCCAATCTTTAAAATTATTGTCTATGATTTCAAAACAGCAATCGATATTATTTGTTTTATACACGATTTTCATTTGGTTAACAAATTCTAATGTCCCGTCAAAACCTTTCTCTTGAATTCACAGATTTCACATAAATTTTATATATTTGTATAAATTTTTCAAACAGGGGCGTGCATTTTCAAAAAAGCTGTAAGCGGCACTTTTCCATAGGACATATACAAAATAATGTCAATCATACTAATGGTGAATTTCATTTTGTGATAAATCTACTGACATAACCCATGTGATTTTTTTGTATACAACAGATCGTTTGAACCCAATTACAGTACACAATTTATTTTTAACTATTATATTGATTCTCATGATATGTGATAGGAAGCTAATCTATCGTCATTTTATTGCCACGTGAATTTATCATTAGATATTTGCCGATCACGTAGACTAATGTTAGATAGAATAACCCAATAAAGAAGTTAGAAAGAAATGTAAGGCGGATGAGTGCATCCTAAATAAAATTAGTCATGGATGATTGAAGAATGGTTAAATATATACACAAGTATTATGATTTGAAAAATAAGTCGAGGAAGGCCAAGAAAGACATGGCTTGACAAAATTAATCAAATACGATAGACGATCGAAATATGCGTGGGAGATGCCCATTGGTGTCGATGAGGTTCAAAACCCATCACACCGCGTCTCCCGCGGGGGCGAAAAGAGAAGGATTGAGTGCCGCATCGCTTGCTGACTACCCCTTCGGGGAGACAGCGTGATGTTTAGTTAGTTCGAAGTACGAACAATCGACGAGCATGCGTGTCGGATAGAACAATTTGGCTGTCCATGATAGTTAGTTTGACACTCTATCATATAAACATTTACCACACATTCGTCTAAGACAGTGTTTCTTACCAACGTTCCAACAAAAAACGAAATTAAAAATAAATAAAAATTGTAGTTATATATTTGATGCAAAGGATTTCCTACTACAAATAAATAAAAGCCTCGAACGGTACAAAACTTACAATTATAGGCGATATTTTGAACCTTTTAATGGTCTTTAATTTTATATGAAGATAAAGATATTGTAAAAGTGTAGTTTATTTAACATAACTTACAAAATAAAAGCTCCTAAAGAAAATGTAAAAGTGTATCAGTGTGCCATAGCTCGTGAATGAGCTTATTTTTCTATATTGACACAATGCCTACTCAAACTTCTGCAGCGCCCCTACATGCTAAAAATTTAATAACCCCCCGCCAGACCTCCCGAACGCCCACAAAGGGGCGCTGGCGTCCCAGTTAAGAATCACTGGTCTAAGAGATCTAATCAAAATTTAATTAAGAAGCCATATTATGCTCCTGTTACTATGGCGTTTAAAGCGAAATCTGAGTATGCGTTCTTCTTCTTAAAGTGCCCTGTCAGGTCCCCCGACGTTGGCGATCACTCTGGTAAACTCTTCCTTATCCTGCGCTATCCGGAATAGCTCCTCCATAGTTCCGATTCCTGTCCATTCGCAGCCAAGAGATCTATCTGCCTTTTCCCTGCCCCCCTGCGGCCCACCACTTTCCCCTTCAAAATCAGATGCAGCAGGCGATATTTTTCTCCTCGTAGAACGTGACTCAGATATGAAATCTTGCGGACTTTGATCAATATCAGCAGCTCTCTATTTACTCCTGCACGATTCAGGACTCTGTCTGTCCATGGGATCCTGAACATTCTTCGGTGAAGCCACATTTCAAATGCCCCTAACCGGTTCATTGTACTTACTTTTAATGTTCATGTCTCACACCCATATAACAGAACAGACCACACATAACACCTTAACATCCTCTGTCTTAGTTTTAAGTTTTAAGTACACATAACAAATTCAAAGTAAAATTGTCAACAATGGGTTTTTATACTTTTACTTATATGCCGCATACAGTTTTCGTGAGAAAGCATAGCTTGTTTTCAATACAATTTTGAATATTTGTAAATTATGAATTAATTATTATTAATATTTCCTGCATATGTTATATCATATTACCCCTTTCCTTGTATAACTTGTATAAATTTTAAATCCGTAGTTTGTTGACCTTTATCATGTAAGGAATGGAAAAGTTAATAGATTTGCCTTCTCTCCCACAATAGATTGTCCATTGTTAAAAATGTGTAAATAGATTTGTGAGCTGTCCGCTATTTAAATGTCAACTATTTATTTCCTGGGCTCAGTAATTTTGTATTGTGACGTATTTCTTCAAAAAATTAATCAAGTTATCTTCTTATGTGATTTATATTGCTAATATAATATCTAGTTAGTAAAATAATTAGAGAAAAACACATTGGGAATCAATTTGCATATGATATTTTAAAATATACATTTCTTAATGATTTGCGATAGTACCTTATATAAAACTATAGTTAGTAAAATCTAGGGGATAGAAGTAGAATAAAAACGCTTGTCTCCTGACCTAAGGGACATGGGTTCGAGCCTGGACACTACCAGATTCCTTCTTCATAATAATGAGCTATTTTCTGCTCATATTGAAGATTGTAAAATTAATTCTAATAACATCAAATCGATTTGAGAAAAATAAAACATTGGGATTCAAAGAGTTCAAATAAAATAAAATAAATATTTGTATTAGATATTTTTAAAACACATTTATTTCGAAATTATTTGTAATAATAATATTTTTTTTAATGTATGTAAACTTCTCATTCATAGGAAAAACAACGTTTTTATTGAATTCCAATCTTAATTTTATCAATAAAACATATTTTTAGTTTTTTTATTATGTTCCCGTTAAGTTATATTTAAATACGAGGTCTGTTCAAAAAGTATCGCGAATTTTGAATTTCCGCTGGCTACGTATATTTGATTTTTGATTTTTTTGTAGCGTTATGTTGGTACTCATGTCCCTTACTTATGCTGACAAGGTCGGCCATTTTGAATGTTTAGTTAATTTTTGACAGCTGTTTTGCTTGGATGTGTTTTGGCTCGTCTTCGATTTTTGCCTATTCCAAAAAATGGATCAAAGAATCTGTATCAAATTTTGTGTGAAAAACAAAATAAAGTGCGCGGACGCATTTCGAATGTTGACTGTGGCATATGGTGAAGCTACCTTGGACCAAAGCAACGTTTATCGGTGGTACAAAATGTTCTCAGAGGGCCGAGAAGATATGAACGACGAAGAGCGTGCCGGACGCCCGAGCACGTCAACAACAGACGAAAACATTGATAAAGTGAAGAAAATAGTATTAGCCAATCGTCGAATCACCGTTAGAGAAGTTGCTGAGGACCTAAACATATCGATTGGCTCGTGCCATTCGATTTTAACCAATGATTTGGGCATGAGTCGGGTCGCCGCGAAATTCGTGCCAAAATTGCTCAATTTCGACCAAAAACAGCATCGCGTTAACATTGCTCAGGAGATGTTGGACTCGGTCCGTGACGACCCAAATGTGCTCCAGAGGGTCATAACTGGTGACGAATCATGGGTTTATGGTTATGACGTGGAAACCAAAGCTCAATCATCCCAATGGAAGCTGCCGCATGAGCCAAGACCAAAAAAAGCGCGCCAAGTTCGGTCGAACGTGAAGGTTTTGCTCACAGTTTTCTTCGATTGCAGGGGCGTGGTGCATCATGAGTTCTTGCCACAGGGTAGTACGGTCAATAAGGAATATTACCTGCAAGTTATGCGCAATTTGCGCGAAGCAATCCGCCAGAAACGCCCGGATTTGTGGAAGAACAAAAACTGGCTTTTGCACCATGATAACGCCCCTGCTCACACATCGTTGCTTGTGCGCGAATATTTGGCCAAAAACAACACAGTAATGGTGCCGCAGCCACCGTATTCCCCAGACCTGGCCCCTGTGACTTTTTCCTGTTTCCAAAACTGAAGAGGCCCATGAAAGGACGACGCTACGCCACGATTGAGGAGATAAAGACGGCATCGAAGGAGGAGCTGAACAAGATCACAAAAAATGATTTTTTAAGTGCTTCGAGGATTGGAAAAAACGTTGGCATAAATGTATTATATCCGAGGTGGATTACTTTGAAGGGGACAAAATAGATATTCATGAATAAATAAATACTTTTTGAAAAAATATAATATTCGCGATACGTTTTGAACAGACTATGTATTTCGAACGACGTGTTCTATTATTTAAATAAATTTATATCTGTCTAAAAATATAAAAGAATTACGCGTTCTAAGTTTGAAACAAAAATATTTTATTAAACCAGGTGAATTAAGGGGTGATAATCAGGAAGGTGCCAAGTAACTAATGAGTTTTTGATCCTAATTGGTGTTAAACATAAAGTTCAAACTTCACCATAAAGATGTCACTTGTGGTACTTGACACTTTTTTTTCTATGTTTCTTTGTTTTATGTTTAAACCACTTAGTACCGATCAATGCCGTCTTGAAAATATTTACCAGGCCGTAATCACCATAAACAATTTTTCCAACATGGAGATTTATGGGACCGTATGAACCGTCATACCAGTATTTGAATCCTTGAAGTTACTATGTGTCTCGTGCCTTAATCTCATTTTATTTCGATTATAAATCTAAAATTTTCATACGAACAAAATGTCATTTCTCGCATTCTGATTGGTTCATTTAGCAACAGCCGCTTTTATTCTAAAATTTTGTTGACACTACCGGGTTTGTTTCAAATCTGATTTTAAAAAGTCGAAAATGTATGTTTTAATGGCGGATTCGTTCAAATTCAACGTACGAGTACACTCAGATTGTAATATATTTTCTCTATCAAATTGAATATTAACTCATTTTCGTATTTTGCTTGACATTGCCGTCTTTGTTTCTATACCCCTCAATTGTTTCGAGAAAGTTGCGATACTTTTTACAGTTTATTGAAATTTGACAGCTGTCAGCTCAGATCGGCCCCACATGTAATTCAACATTACCGCCTGGTAAACAGTGATTTTAAGACGGCATTGGTAGCGTATAATAACCAGCCTTCAATTGATTATTCTTACAGAGAACGAATTAGATTGTTTTTGATCTGTATTAGTTATGTGTGGCCCTTCGCGCCGGAATGTTCCAGGCAACCGAAGAACAGCGTCAGTGCGGTCTGTGGGCTACTCGGACCTGTTTGTCCTTAGTAAAAAGGACATGTGGGATGTCCTGAAGGAGTACCCGGCGGCCAGAGTGCGGTTAGAAGCCATCGCTGTCAAGAGACTCGAGAAATACAAGAAGGCGCCCCTTGAAAAAGGTAAATCTGATGTAATTAATGTATAGGGTGTTTTTTTTAAGGTTTGGTTTTTAAACTAGCAACATTGTTTCTACAGACTGTCAATTTAACAGTTGACAGTTGATTTGTAGTCAGTACGTTTTGCCATTTTAACCAGTTGCTCAATAAAGGTGTCGAAAATTGGACTTCACCTTTGCGGTTCATTCGAGCTAGCCGTGGCGCTCATATGCCCGAAATCATATTTAAACAATAATGGCATAAAATTATCTATTAAATAAAGCCATTAACATTATTTTAATGTATTTTTTTTTTCATTTTGAATTTTTATACCTCTAAAAAAACACCCTTTATGTAACAATGTGTATAATGTTAGTAAAATTCTATATAAGAAATCAAGAGGGACCCAGACCACATTTAATTTCCTTTGTTCCTCTATATCCCGCCATACACGCAGATTTCCCTTTGTATACAACAGATTATTTGAACCCAATTACTGTATACTTTTTTTTATCTATTATATTGATTCTCGTGACATGTGATAGGTAGGTAATCTATAATTTTTTTGTTTCGTGAATTTTACACCCGACTAAAGACAGTGTGACAATCACACTGCCGTCACTGGGAATCGAGCCCGGGACTTTCAGTATGACAGTCAGAGCTCTTACCACTCTGTCACGAATGTCATCAATTTGTTTCGGCTTGCGAGGGCATTCTCAAACTGTTTGAGAATGCCCTCGCAAGGCGAAACAAATTTGTAACTAAGTGTTGTAAAAAAAAAAAAAAAGTGAAGCTAGCTTCACGAAAATACCGCTAGATGTCACCCCTATAATGACGTTTGAACTAAGCGGTTTTTCTATGATAGCTCCAACGCTTCATGACTAAACCTTTCCTTACCACCATCCTTATCCTATCCTGTATCTCAACCACATTGCCATTCACTCCCCACCCATGGCCACCTACCCACGCCCAAGGCCACTCTTGTCCCACTTGGTTCCATATCCAGGACCAACCGGCCCACACCCAAGGCTACTCCCTGTCACCGTCCCTTTCCAAGGTCATCCCCAACTCCTCCAACCCCCACCCTACCCGGGTAGTCAGGTCCAAATGTCGGACACAACCCACTACATCCTCCAAGTAACCCTCCCCTCACCATCCAACAATAGGAATTTTTAAATAAATGGAAGGTTATTAATAATGATTTTAAAATGTTTTATTGGTATGATTTTAGTCGCGATGGGGCGTTGTCAGTCCACCCCAGGCCTGGTGGAGTCATTGGGAAGAGTGCCACTGGAGGAAATGCTCGTGGCGCCTGGACCTCCATATCGGGACCACTCTCTCTTCAGGTTAGTTTCGTACAATATGATATTATATAAATAAATAAAAAACATCGAAAATTTAAGCGAAAATGCCCGTTCATAATGGAATTCTGATTATCTATGGCAAGAAGTATGGAAGTGGCAGACATAGGATGAGAGCAAGATAAATGCTCGTCACCTGAGAGTAAGAGGGTTCCAACTAACAAAATTTCACGTTTGGCTTTTTTTGTGAAAAGGGTTCTTACTAACCTTATCTAAACGTACAATTAAAAAAAACATGTAATAGTATCGTCATTTTGATGTTATGAAAATAATCAAGTAAATAATCAAGTAGAACTTTATTATTCCAACTGTCAATAATAAATTGGATGATTTATAGAGCGCCATTTTTATGAATTAATCATCTCAAGGGTGCTGGCTAAAGGGCATTATATTTTATGGGAATGACATGATTCGCTTATATAATGTGTTTGACAGGCGAAACTTGTTATTCCCATAAAATATAATAAAACTTCTAGAAAACGTTTTTTTTTCAATCAGATTTATTATATTATATACGAATGAAAACATCGGTTTTCTAGAAGTTTTATTATACGAGTATTTTATGGGAATGACATGTTTCGCTTTTATAATGTCTTAGACAGGTGAAATTTGTCATTCACATAAAATATTATAAAACGGACATTTTCATTCATATTAATTATTTAAAAAGGAGTTTTACATCATTATTCAAGAAACAAAAATAGGTGAATTGTAAATAAAACACTTGTTTTTCACCACTTGAGTATTATATTTTACACGACTAGTTTCGGAAGCTACAGATGCTTCTATCTACAGGTTTCAATATAAACTGGATGTTCAATATAAACTGTAGATGGAAGCATCTGTAGCTTCCGAAACTAGTCGTGTAAAATATAATACTCAAGTGGTGAAAAACAAGTGTTTTATTTACAATTTAATCATGTCCTACCACAAAGTGATTGCCGAAACAATAAATAACATAATAAATTAGTTTATTATGTTACTAAAAATGTTTTCCCCTTTTAATTTTAATGCTTTTTTTTTGCTTTTTACTAAAGTATAGGTGGAGTATATGTGGATGCTTCTCCACATATACTAGAGGCCTATGTCCAACAGTGGACGACATCGGCTCTATAAGTAAGTATTCGGGTGGTGGTCTAGGGGATAGAACGCTTGGCTCCTGATCCAGGGGACATGGGTTCAAGCCTGGACACGACCAGATTCCTTCTTCATAATAATGAGCTATTTTCTGCTCACATTGAAGATTGTAAAATAAATTCTAATATCATTGATGTAAATCCTTGATGTTAGTCTTTAAAAAAAAAAAAAAATTAAATTAAATTATACGATTGTATGTCATTGCAGTGACGCAGGCAGTCCTGCGTGTCGGCCTACATGCGTGCTGCCTGCGTTGCTCCCCGCGGTGCCGCCCCCGCCGGGGGCCCGATCTCCTGGTTCCCCCCTCTCGGCAGCTTCCAGCGCGCGCTCCTCCGGGGGGCGCTCTAGGGCCCCCTCGCATCACAGCGCGGGACACACCAGACCGGGTGAGGGCTTGTATAGGAAATGTGGGTGCCATTGTTATACTTAGTCGGTGTTTTTTTTTTTTTTTTTTTTTTTTTTTTTTTTTTTTTTTTTTTTTTTTTTTTTTATGTACACAACAGGTCGTTTGGACCCAATTACTGTGTACAATTTTTATTTTTTAGCTATTATATTGATTCTCGTGACATGTGATAGGTAGCCAATCCATCGCCATTTTATTGTCACGTGAATTCTACACCAGACCAAAGACAGTGTGACAATCACACTGCCATCGCCGGGAATCGAACCCAGGACCTTCAACATGGAAGTCAGAGCTCGTAACCACTCTGCCACGAAGGTCGTTGTCATAGAATGGTAGACGGTCTATAGGATCCCGGGCGAAATGGGGGTATTTCAGATAGTAAAACAAACTTTAAAATATTTTAATTAATTGTATCTCAATAGAGACGAAGATGCAAATTGGAAACAGAATATGGTTGATCAAGGTCTTTACAGGACTTGATCTGTCATTGGTTGGGATAAGCGCACGCTTTATGTAATACAACATTCCTCAATCCACCTTTTTTCTTATGACCACCATGTCTGACAAACTTTTGGAAGTTGTATATATGTTAATCTGTAAGACTACTCTTTACGTAGTAGTTTTTACAATCTACATACTAACGCCATCTATGAAGATTTGTGTTTATTAAGCATTAAGCAGAATATCTTTTTAACACAATGTGAAAGGCTACCGAAACCGCCTGGAGATGTCACTCCTAGAAATCCAGTATTCGTGTACAAGTATTTGTATACATTCAAAAAATGTTTAAAATATATATTTATATCTTCTATATTTACCATTCATTGCTAAGCGATGATAATTCATATTTGTAATGAATTAAATCTCGCTGTAATTATTCAACATACACTTTTATTGTATATACAACATTTTGAATGTATACGAATACTTGTACCCAACCAATGACAGATCATAAGTCCTGTAAACACCTCGATCACCATATTCTGTTTCCAATTTGCATTTTCGTCTCTATTGAGAAACAATTAATCCTTGAATTGATAACCCGCAATGGGTAAAATCCAGTATTCGTCTACAAGTGTTTGTATACATTCAAAATGTTGTAAAAACAAAAACTGGTCCAAGTTAAAAAAATGACATATAAATTGGAGTGACATCTCCAGGCGTTATCTAGCAATACGTTAATGGCGGTAGCCTTTCACATTGCGTTAATAAAAAGATCTTCTGCTTAATGCTTAAATCCAATCTTTATAGATGGCGCTAGTGTGTAGATTGAAACTAACATGTGAAGTTTGGTGTTACAGATTAACTTCTTCGGTGTTACAGAACAACTTCCAAAAATTTGTCAGACATGGTGGTCGTAAGCAGGTTGGAATGGGGAATGTTGTATTACATAAAGCGTGCGCTTAACCCAACCAATGGCAGGTCATAAGTCCTGTAAACACCTCGATCACCATATTCTGTTTAGAATTTGCATCTTCGTCTCTATTGAGATACAATTAATCCTTTTGTTGAATAGTTTTTAAGGGTGAATTGCTTAAAGTCATTATAACTCTTCATTGATGTAATTTTTCAAAAGCTTTTATTACAAAATCGTTTTATGTCAATGTCTAAAGCAGAGGCCAGCAACTCATAAGTCAAAAGAGCCAAATATCAGTAACAAGGTACATAATGAATATGAATGAAAACGTCTGTCTTATAGGATTTTTATTATATTTTACATTAAATTACATGTTTGCCCTTTTAAGGCATTATAAAATGACATTTGATAATGCATTAGATGGGCGAAATATGTCTTTCCATCTAAAATATAATAAAACTCCTAGAAGACAGATGTTTTCATTCATATTCATAATTTAACCGTTTAAGTAGCGTGATGTCTTAAGCTTAGGAACACTCACATACCGCATGTTTTTAATTATTTTTAAAAAATAGGGCTAATGGATTTTATTCATTATGTTTAAAGTTTACCTAAAAATGATATATCAGCTTTAAATTTTTCAAATTGCATTATCGAAATTTCGTATATTTGATTTTTCTTTCAGGGTTGTCACAAGCATAAATAAATATAATTTTTACATTTTTATAAAAAAATATATTAATTGAAAGCAAACATTAAAAAATCAAAGTATGTTGTATCAGTTCTTGTATATTATCACTTGAAATATAATTCTTTAAGGTGATATCCTTTTGATCCTTTATATTATCAATCTCACCATAAGTGGTAACCCTAGTGCTCGACTTCTACAAAAATCCCTTTTTCAATGTCAAGATCAACCAATGTCAGAAGGTTCATTTTTCTTGCAGAGATAGTGTGTAGATGTCGCTAGCCACACAAAAAAAATTGTTAAAATTCCTACTGAAATCATTTTTAATGCAAAGTGGCCTTACTGTATTGATGGTGCGCCTAAGTAGCGGCCACCACTGGCCTTACGATATTTAAATGCTTAATATGGAGTTTTATCATTGTTCAAGAAACAATAAATAATTAATAAAACAATGCTTTCTAATAAGTTAATTAACTACTTCCACTTATTATTTGTTTAGTTAACTATTTGTTGTCCTAATGAAAAATCAAAAAGAGTGATCAAATGGTGAATGCTTAATTGTGTAACACCGAGTCACATTCCAGGGAACTACTCAGTCCAGGGAGATTCTCTGTATCACCTGGCGGGGTCAGGAGAAACCCCGCTGCTGGGCTCGCACGAGGCCCTGGAATCGGAGATTAAGAGACTGCGGGAGAGATTGCGGACCGTGGAGACAGAGAATGCTGCCATGTCGGTCAAGCTCAATCAGCAGCAGTGGGAAGTTGAGCATAGGTGGGTTCTCCATTGTATAAAGTTAGGTTATAAACAATTACTAACTCATTGTCTGTGGGAAATATATTTATACCCCTTTACTGGACTGGTGGTAACTGGCAGGAAGGGTATAAATACCTCTTTCGAAGACTTGACGTATACTGTTGGAAGTGTATTTTTATGACAATTCTTTTATAATTTTAATCTTTCCCTTACGGTGCTAAAATAAAAACGCGCGTTCCGGTGTTAGGTAGTCAGTACCCGATCAAAATCAGCGATTTTAAATCGAAAAAATAAGAACATTCATAGCTAATTCCCATAATTAATTATAATAGAAGTCAAAAATTATAATAATTGAGATTTATTTGCTGAAAACATTAAAAAAACATCTTGCAACGCTCACGGAATGGGCAGAGGTCCACTCTTGCAAGCCCGAGAGCTACTGCCGGCGGCAGTGAGAACATTGAGCTCCTTGCGCTTCCACAGTGAATTATGCAAGAGTGAGATGCGAATATAGTGTCGCGCACTCACAGAGCTGTTTATACGCGAATTTTGTTTTCGATGTTCACAAAATACCTCCGACGTACCCGATAAATTTTGATTATTATTAGTATTATTTTTTAAATCAATGCGTAAATTTATTATGGAGGAATACCTAAAATTTATTAAATGTATAGAGATATTGATGGTTATTAGAAGCAACGTGAAAAGATACCCATCATAGGGAAGGGAGGGTTAATGACATATTTGTTAAAACGGACAATGATTTTTATATTATTTGATACTTGACATAACATTTGCTACACATTTAAATTAATACTTAACGGTACTATAACTCTTAACGAACATAAGTCACCTCTGACATGACAACAGAACACAAACGTGAAAACAGGTAAAACATAAAAAAATATATAATACCAGGAACGCATGAGACATGGTTCGACATTAGGAATACAAGATACTCTCCAAAGTCAAGAGTATTTGTCTTCTGAATGTACATTCACGAATACGAAAAACGTCGATCTCCGAAGCGATCATGTTCAGCAGTTTGATTGCTCTCCCCACACCGGTTGGTTCTGCATGCTGGGAGATAAAACAGTCTGTGCTGACGCTGTCGAAGATAACCATCTGGAACATAAAGATGGATAGCCTCCAAGATAACGGAGTTCTCAAAGAATCCCCTGATAAGTCTGAAGAAATGGGTAACTGTGCAAGAGGAATGCAGTGGGATAAAGCCACGGATAGCTACCAAACTCTCTCATATATGGATATCTCAGAAATCTTTTTTGAACCCTCTCTAACATGAGTGAGTATCTCGCCTCGTGGGGACTCCATATCACCGAACCACACTCGAGCCGGCTTCGGACCAATTATCATCAACATGACCCAAATATGAAACTTTTCTTACCTTCACACTTGGCCACAGTTCTCTATTGGCTCTGGTTTTCTGTATGTCTGCATTACTCTGCATTCTCATTGCGGATAGTGCGGACAATTACAAGTCTTGGTGTCGAGGATATATGAAGTATGCAAGTCAAACGATTTAAAGATGAATGCCGGAAAGTCAAAGGTGTTAGTTTTTGAAAGGGAAGAGGAAATGACAGTTTGTAATATAAGTGTAAATGAAGAGAACTTGGAACAGGTGAGGGAATTTGTGTATTTAGGTAGCATGTTCACAGCGGATAGCCGAACGGACAGTTATGTTGAAAGAAGGGTTGGTGCGGGTAACAAAGTGAATGGAGCTTTAAAAGTAGTTATTGGAAACAATAATTTATCAATGAAAGCGAAAATGCCCGTTCACAATGGAGTTCTGGTCCCAACCCTAATGTATGGAAGTGAAGCATGGAACCGGCAGAAGAAAGATGAGAGCAGAATAAATGCGGTAGAGATGAGGTCTCTAAGACGTATGTGTGGTAGAACGATGTACGACAGAATCTCAAATGCTGATATTAGGAAGGATGTAGAGCGAAAGAAGGTATTATGAACAAAATTATGAAAGGTTCGTTGCGTTGGTTTGGACATATGAAGCGCATGGGTGAAGAAAGAATGGTTAAAAAATTATGCGTTAATGATGTAAATGGCGTAAGGAGTCGAGGTAGACCGAGGAAAACATGGCATGACCAAATTAATCAAATATTGACGTGCGTGTATGACTCGATGTATGAATGTGGAGGAAGGTAGAGAGGTTTGCCAGGATAGAGTAGTATGGCGGTCCATTCTCTCTGCCTACCCCTGCGGTGAAACGGCATGATGGTTTGTTGTTGTTGTTGTTGCATTACTGACCCTATTGTACTATGAAATGAAAAATCAATTTCAGATTGGCCGAGATCGAGATGCAGATATGCGGAGCCAGTTCTGCTAGTTCTCTGGAGGAAAACGAGCGCAACAGGGAGAGCATCATTTAACAGCGGAGTGCACTGCCCCCGATTCCCATTTACCTCCACTACTGCGTGGTGTAGGCCCGGGGGGCACGGCCCGCCTGCACGCTTCTAGAACATTCCATATTTGAAAACATTTGACAGCTATTCAGTGGTGTTTTGTTTCATAATATTTTTGACATTATTATTAACCTAACATCTGAAATTATGTATGTGCATGTTACAAGAGCTAAATAATAATCCAATTTATTTGATTTTCATTTTAGATGATGCTGCATCACTTATGTTTCCACCTGACCTAACATTTATAACTTATTTTGAAAATTTGTCTGTTTTCCATTCTCCAATGATTTTCTTTTTCCTTGTACCCTTTTTATATTGCTGCTTGTATATCAGCAGTATAATTAACTTTGTGTTTACCATAAACAAAACTTCTTGTTTAATAATATTTTATACCATAGATATCTGAACACCTTTAACAAAATGAATGCCTTTGTAGGTACTTAGGTACTTGAAATAAATCAGACATAATAAATAAGACACTCGCAAATATTTATCCAATATTAAAATCTATTTCTTACTTATGATTTTCCATTTATTCAGGCAAAAAGTTTATGTACATTATTTGTGTTTGAATTGTATCAATTTCTTTATTTAATTTCTAATTCATGGTTTTATGTACATATTTAAAAACTTTTTGTTGTGTATATTTTAAACAAATTGTTTAAATCAAAAACCAAAAAAAAAGTTTTGAAACCAAAAAAATGTGTAAAATTTGTAATTGTTTTTACCAGAACAAATGTATTATGAAATACGATCACCGAGCTGATTCTAGAGAAATATGAGACAGGCAGAGAAAATATCTTATATAAATATAATTATGAAGATATTATATTTAATTATGAAAACGGGTAAAATGAATATATACTAATTCAGTACGTATTACAATATTTATAGATTAGGACGTGTAACTATTAGGTAACGGTGAATTTGCTTACTCGAAATCCATCTTTGATTCAATACTGAAGTACAAGAATTGAATTTGAGCCAAATTATGAAAATTAACGTGTAGAAATATTTATAAAGAGTGGAAATGTATTTTTATACAATGTATTAAAGAAAAATGTTGGAATTTCCATGGAAACCGCTCGAAGTATGGTTTTGAAATGTTTCTTTATAATATATGACATTCACTCGACGATTTGTCTTCCATTTTATTTGCTGATCACATCACAAATGATATTCAATTGTTTTCTTTAAGAGTTTTTGTTTTATACAGTGCCAAAGCATTAAAGAGTGCCAATCAATAGCCAATAATTGTATATTTTTCAAATCTTATACAGATGAAATTAAAAACTTCCATTATCTATACAACATTGTATTTATTTATAATATTTGTGTCTGTAATATAAATTATTTTAAAATGAATTGGTTATGGTCTTTGCAATAGGTAAAAATGAAGATGTTTGTTTTTTAAGTTGTAACAATGCCAACGAAATAATTACCACGATCCTAACGTGAACTCATCATTAAGCAACTAATATTATGTATATTTAAGGATGATATTATAAAACTTTGCTTATCCTCAAGAAGTACTTTATATTAAGCAACCAACCTGTATTATTTTATTTCAATCCACAGAGCTCACTGGAGACTGTCTGGTAGTTTTGAGTTATTATTCAGAAGTATTTATAGAAAATTTCAACCACTTTAATAAAAATTGGTTGACAGTCAATGTAAGTACAAAAAAATCTCGATATAACAGACTAATTGGGGGGAGGGAGTGTTCGTTAAAGCCGAAAGTCCGTTATATAAAAATAGGTTTAAAATAAATCAAAAAAACTTTTTTTTTTTAAATATGTACACTGTGTTTAGATATAAATAAACAATAGAAAACTAATTAACTAACTAACCATCAAGCCATCTCCCCGAAAGGGTAGACAGAAAGAACGGACTGCCACATTTTTACCGATGCGGCATTCCATCCTTCTCTTTTGGCCCCCGCGAGAGACGCGGTGTGATGGGTTGCGAACCTCATCGTCACCACAAACAAAATTATATTTATTGTCTTCGGATATTGGTCGTGAAGTTACGTTGCTGTTTAATATTGACGTGCTTGCTTTCGGTAATCCTGCTTTGAAAAATGAATCAAGTTATGTTTGCACTTTTGAAGTTTGCTGCTTTTTTTTATAATCAATTCTCTAAAATTACGAAAATGTGTATAATATAGAAAGTTATCTAACAAGTATTCAATAAATGTTATTAGATCGTCGAGATGTGATCGTACCACAGATAACTTCATTTTTGTCAGTGTTGTTTCTTCTTCTTCGCTATCTTCACTTCCATCCTCGGCATTATGTCTCAAATTCTAGTGCTAGATGTATGATGTGATTATCATGGCCGCTAAAAATTGTTTACGTGCGGCGACACTTGAATTTAAGCATGTATAATATTAACAGGATGTTTTTAATTTTTTTACATTTGACCGGATGTTAAATCCGTTATATCCAAAGTTTGTTAAATAGAGGTCTGTTATATCGAGGTTTTACTGTACTAATTTATTGATTATTACTGCAATTGTAATATGTGTTGAATTTTTATTAATTAAAACACTGTTTTTTCCACTTTTGCATTTATTTTTCTCAACATGTTTCGAAGGCTTATACCTTCATCATCGGGAGAACGATGTACACTTTATAGAGAGTTTATATCGTTCTCCTGATGATGAAGGTGTAAGCCTTCGAAATATGTCGAGAGAAATAAACTCAAAAGTGGAAAACACAGTGTTTTAATTCTTAAAAATTCGTCATTATGGAATTCCACAGTGTTAACGCCTTAAGTTTATCTAAAATACTTCACAATATTCATATGCAGGACCTGTCTTAATGAGTATAATGTCATTCTTTGTTATGTTGACAAGAATTGAATTCTGATAACCGTTATGTCTTTTTCCCAAGCATTGTTTTATAATTTCGTCCTTACAGTTTTTCGATAGATGAACATTAATTCATTTCAATGAAGAAAGGAACAGAAATGTTGTATTGTGCGTGAGGTGCTAACCATAAAATCTTGGCGGGTTATAAATATAAAAGTAAGACAATATGAAATCGATGGACGAACGAACAAGAAAAGTGTCACTGAAGTTGCCTAAATAGAAAATGGAGTGACATTAAAGATAAACATTATTGAATATTACCTTGTATATTGTAACTACATGTGAAAGTGTTCATTTAAATGTAAGCCAGGTAAATTTAACTTCTGTTTGTGTAAATGATACAAAAAAAAAATCTTGCTTTAGTGAGTACATAACATGTTTGCTGCCACTAAAATTAAGGATGTTTGCCACATTGAAAAAAAAAATCAAATCAAATCAGTTTATTTCATCAACAGATATTACAAAATTATTTTTTAAGGCATCTATTGAGAACAGGTAAAATAATATATTGTGTATAGTATACTACCAGAAACGCATGAGAGATGGTTCAACATTAGGAAGACAGGATACTCTCCAGAATTAAGAGTATTTGCCTTCTGAACGTACTTTCACTAATATGAAAGACGTCGATCTCCGAGGAGACCGCGTTCAGCAGATTAATTGCTCTTCCCAATGCGATAGGGTCTATTTTCGTATCGCTTCCACATCTGGGTTTGAACGTGGTTTGAACGTTGCCTCAATATAAATGGCGAGTGCATTTCCCACCTTCGGTTTGCAGATGACATTGTCATTCTGACGGAATCTGTGGGGGAACTCGAAGGCATGCTTAATGAACTGAACACTGCATCCAGGCGAGTGGGTCTCGGGATGAATTTGGACAAGACGAAAGTCATGTATAATTAACATATTATCCCGAAATCAGTAACCGTTGATGGGTTAGCTCTCGAAGTGGTT
Organism: Lepidostoma basale; assembly: GCA_022606425.2. Classification (NCBI taxonomy): domain Eukaryota; kingdom Metazoa; phylum Arthropoda; class Insecta; order Trichoptera; family Lepidostomatidae; genus Lepidostoma; species Lepidostoma basale. The sequence continues at coordinate 112,671 of JAHDVF020000291.1, read as the reverse complement.
CAAGAATACACATATCTTGGCCAAATCATTCAATTAGGTAGAAACAATTTCGAGAAAGAAGCCGACCGAAGAAAACAGTTGCCTCAAGACTAAAGTCTTCAACCAGTGCGTCTCGCCAGTAATGAGGTACGTACCCGAGACGTGGACCGACGATCTGAAGAGGATTGCTGGACTTAGATGGATAGGAGCGGCAATGGATAGGGGGCGGTGGCATGCTTTGGGAGAGGCATGCAATTCAGCAGTGGATGACAGACAGCTGATGATGATCTCTGTGTGCTAGAGGCGTTGATCTGCGAAAATGTAATACTTTCATCAACATCATTGCACCATCCACGTGTTCACATATGTCAAATGACAGCCGATGAAACCTAAATGGTTCCAATCTCAATTGGTGGCAGCAAACCTGTTAGCTTTTTGTTTTTTATCTAAAATTATTCAAAAGGTTGCTTCTTTACTGAATAATGTAAAATTTCATATCCAATTTTAAATGAGGCTTGTACCTATCCATATTTTTTTTTATTATTGGTAAAATGGTTCAGAATGAATTATTTTAATTATTTATATTTTTTGTTCTACCTGAAACTGTTTTTATGATTTATTTATGTCATCCGTATACTAGCAAAAAAATAGGCTGTTTTTAGCATGTAATTTCAGTCTTTAGAATTTGTTGTCTTCCATCATCTGTCAAATCAATTTAAGTCGATTTCAGTGCATGTATTTCATAAAAAGCAGTTGTCACAATACTTTAGCTGTCATTTTAACTATTTTTGGTACTGGCAACACAACATAACTTGAAATTTTCTATCAAGTTTTTTTTTAGCCAGTATACAGTTGGTATATACTCGTACATATATACTTGAAAGTCATTTTTATATTTTATTTAAAATAATGAATTATTTAACATTTTAAACTAGAAGTATATCTTGAACATTAATTATTATAATTCATTCTATTTGTTATAGAATATATGGTTGAAATCTGATATCTTCACACAATTATTTTGGAATAGAGCACCCATTCCAATGTGGATGATAATTATTCTACAACGCCATTTACATGAGACACTTCAAGAGGGTTCGAGTCCTCCTGGCGGCGTGTATATTTATTATTTTTTTTATATATTACAAGTTCAACGCTTTTTAACATACAATATTTTTTATTAAAAATAATATAAATACACTTTTATTAATTTTTACAACACATTATTTTGTTACAACCTTATGGTTTCATTAGTTTTAAAATCACTTTATTTTGTTACAACCAACTGGTTTTACTAGTTTTAACACCACTTTATTCTGTCCTTTTTCTTCTTCTTCTTCTTTTAATAGATCTGACGATCTGTGACACAGAAATCATGTCTCGTCGGATGATGAGATCCAGCTGTCCCTCCATCTACCGAGGCTGTGTTTTCTGTACTATGAGTGTGGATTCTGTTACAAACTATTATTCTGTTACAAATTATTATTGTGTTACAACCAACCGGTTTAATTAGTTTTCTTTATTTTGTTACAACCCTATGGTTTTATTAATTTTAACACAACTTTATTTTGTTACAACCCTATGGTTTTATTAATTTTAACACAACTTTATTTTGCTACAACCAAACAGTTCTATTAATTTTAACACAACTTTATTTTGTTACAACCCTATGGTTTTATTACTTTAAACAACACATTTATTTTGTTACAACCAAACAGTTTTATAAGTTTTAACACCACTCTATATTGTTACAACCAAACAGTTTTATTAGTTTTAACACCACTTTATTTTGTTACAACCTTATGGTTTTATTAGTTTTAACACAACTTTATTTTGTTACAACCAACCGGTTTTATTAGTTTTAACACCAGTTTTTGTTACAACACTGGTATCTTTTGTAACCCTGATAAAGCTGAAGCGAGAGCAAAACCAGTCGGTTGTAACAAAATAAAGTAATGTTAAAACTAATAAAAGTGTATTAATATTATTTTTAACAATGCCACATCACAAATTAAGTGCTTCATACAAAAGTAATAAGTTTTATGTACACATATTTTTTTCGAGACAATTGTTAGATCTGGATTTGATAGGATATGTTACATACTAAAAAGTATGTTTCCTAACAAAAAATATAATGTTTTTTGTCACATGAGTAAATAAAATACACATATCAACAATACTTAGATCATCTAACTGATTTATACTAAATACATTTTTACCGATAATTCTCTTGAAAACGTCTAACTAAACTAATAAATTATTCTATTTAATCATTTTTTTACAACATTTTGAATGTATACAAATACTTGTAGATGAACAACTGGATTTCACCCATTCAAGAATCAATTGTATCTCAATAGATTTATTAGTTTTATAGGGGATTAACATATATACAACTTCCAAAAATTTGTCAGACATGGTGGTCATAAGAAAAAATAAGGTGGAATGGGGAATGTTGTATTACATAAAGCGTGCGCTTAACCCAACCAATGACAGGTCATAAGTTCTGTAAACACCTTGATCAACCATATTCTGTTTCCAATTTGCATCTTCGTCTCTATTGAGATACAACTAATAATTTTTTCAATGAATAATTAAATATGTTAACAATTGTTTTATATGATATTGATGAAAACCTCTGTTTTCTAGAATTTTTACCATTCACGTGTTTCACCATGCTAGATAACATTTAATAATGCGATAGCAACGCCAAAAATGTCTAAGTAACTAACAAACTAACCATCTAAAAGGGTATGCAGAAATAATGGACTGTCACACTATTCGTTCCTGACATTCTCCTTTCGGTTATTCAACATTCATACGTCGTGTCATGCATGCACGTCGATTTCTCTGACTCCTCATGTGGCCGATATTTAATATTTGATTGACTTGATCGTGCCAAATTTTCCTCGGTCTTCCTCATTTCTAGTTATATAGTCATATAATAATCATACACTTGTCAAAATTTGTAAATGAACCACTTTATTTTTTACTAACACCAACCGGTTTCTCTCCCCCCGGATTTCGTCAGGGTAACGAATATACTATAAACAGAATATACAGTCTATTCTGTTACCCTGACGAAGTTCCGGCGTTGAGCTTTAAAAATAGTTATTGGAAACAAGAATTGGAAAGCGAAAATGACCGTTCACATGTAACTGGCAGAAGAAGGATGAGAGCAGAATAAATGCGGTAGAGATGAGGTCCCTAAGACGTATGTCTGGTAGAACAATGTACGACAGAATCTCAAATGAAGACTACAGGGGAAAAACAAGGAATGTCAGTTAAAATTCAAAATAAATGTAATAATGCCATCTAGCGGCATTTGTACGTATCTATCCACAGTAAAATTTTCATATTAAAAAATCATGTGTGTCATCGACTATGGTCAGATAATCGATTGCTAATTGCTAAGAAATATATAGACTTTGATTAGCTTTATTCTCAATTTATTCAAATTAACCTTCTACTGACATTCCTTGTTTTTCCTTGTAGTCTTCAAATACTGATATAAAAAAAGGAATGTTGAGCGGAAGAAGGTATTATGAACAAAATTATGAAATGATCGCTGCGTTGGCTCGGACAAATGGAGCGCATTAATGGAGAAGGAATGGTTGATAATAAATACGTTAACCATGTTAATGTTAGACCGAGGTTAACATGGCATGACCAAATTAATCAAATTTTAAAGATCAGTCATGTTAGAAGTTGGAAGAATCGAATGCGTGTATGACTCGTATAAATGTTGTGGAAGCTAGAGGTGTGTCAGGATAGAGTAGTGTGGCAGTCCATTCTATATGCCTACCCCTGCGGTGAAACTGTGTGATGGTTTGTTTGTGAAAACTGATGTTTTTTTTATCAATATTAACAATATACCTTACGTAAAGTTATACATCATTGTTCAATAAATAATAAATAATTGAAGGCTGGTTATTACACATGTGCTATTTGGTTTAAACATTAATTAAAGAAAAGGAGTAAAAACTGTAAACTGTTCCATTAGGTTCAACCTTTCATGGCATAGTATAGCAAATTTGCTACTCTAATCTACTAATATTTACAGTGAGATACCTCAAGATACGAGTTTAATTCATTCTGTAACCTTGCTCGTATATCAATTTGCTTGTATCTCAAAGCAATTTTCCCCATTGAAATTAATTGAAATACCATTAATGCCTGAAAGATGTCATATGGAGAAACAATGACATGAGGACTGACAGCAAGGTACGCATCTACAAGACCTGTGTGCGACCAATCCTCACATATGGCATTGAATCGAGGGCAGACACTGTCAAGACAAAGAGCATGCTCAGGACAACCGAGATGAAAACGCTCCGCGCTATAGCTGGTAAGACCCTACGTGATCGAGTTAGGAATACAGCAATCCGAGAAATCTGCGAGGTCGAAGATGTGGTCAGATGGGGACGTCAAAGACGGCGATACTGGCATCAACACGTAGAAAGGATGAGCTCAAATAGAATACCACTCCATGGAACGCCGACCAGGAAGACCCCCGAAACAGTGGAGAGAAAGCTGGAGTTCAGCATCTCAAGAAGACCCGCCTGAAATAACAGACTCCTGAGTCTACCAAAAGGGAAGAAGAAGAAGAAGAAGAAGCCATTAATCCGTTCCAACCCCCAAAATGCCACCCCAATTGTTATATAATTAATACGAATGAAAACGTCAGTTTTCTAGAAGTTTTATTATATTTTATTGGAATGACAAGTTTCGCCCTTCCAAGGCATTAATCAAATGTCACATTTGATATTTGATAATGCCTTAGAAGGGCGAAACTTGTCATTCACACAAAATATAATAAAACTTCTAGAAAACAGACGTTTTCATTTGTATTAATGAGTATTTATATTATTTATAGTATTTAAATTAATCTTTTTATAAATTTGTTATAGAAACATTTTTATCGATATGGGTAAATATAATTAAACAATTTTTATTTATTTGTTATTTTTCCTATATGTTTTCTATTTTGTAATAGATACCTAAACATATTATTTTGTTAAAATTAAAATAATTATGCAATGAAGGGTTAACACCAATCGGGCTTTTATGTTTAACACCAATTAGGATCAAAAACTCATTTCTACACTCCAAAAAAACTAGAATAGCAGTGCACAATGGTGTTCTTCTACCGACCTTGATGTATGGAAGTGAAGCATGGAACTGGCAAAAAAAGGATGAAAGTAGAATAAATGCAGTAGAAATGAGATCTCTTAGACAAATGTGTGGATACTCTGTGTATGATAGAGTGTCAAATGAAAATATAAGAAGTGAATGCGGTGCGAATGATGGTGTTATGAACAAAATAATGAAAGGATAATTAAGATGGTTTGGACATATGGAAAGAACTAATGAAGAAAGAATGGTAAAAAAATTATACGTTAACGATGTAAATGGAACCAGAAATAGAGGAAGACCGAGGAAAACGTGGCACGATCAAATAAATCAAATATTGAATGTCGGCCATGTGAGGAGTCAGAGAAATCAATGACACAATATATGAATGTTGAGGAAGCGAGAGAAATATGTCGGAAAAAAAAAGTGTGGCAGTCCATTCTTTCTGCCTACCTCTTCGGTGACACGACGTGAAGGTTAGTTAGTTAGTTAGTTAACTCATTTTTGACTTTTTTTATCCTTGGCACCTTTATAATATCCAGCCCTCAATTATTATTTTGACTCATGCTTTTGAATTGTTGAGAAAAAACTAATATTGAACACACTCTAATAGTATATATCTTATGTGAACTACCGATATTGTGTTGAAGATATGCAATATATCTTTTTATATAATTTTTCCACTTTTTCAATTTTTTTTTTCCACTATTATATAAGTGTATGCATTACCACGCAAGTGCATTATCATTTTAGCATTGTATCGTTGAAATTTATAATTTATTAAAATAGAAATATCCTTAGAAAATAATATATAATACTAAAAATCGAATTCGAATCCATGCTAATGTTCCAGTGATTACTCACATGGAAACTTATACAACCATTCATTTTCTAATTTCACTGCACTTTGATTTTGTATCTTATTTTAACTGCTGGTTATTTATTAATGTATATTTTCAATTGTTTTTTAACCACACATTCTTCATAAATAAATTTATTTTAACCCCTATAGCGTAGCTGGCTACATATGCAGTCCAAAAAAATTGGTTTCGAACTGCGTCAGGCTGCATTTGCAGCTCATACATGAATGTGTATTACTAACCTTTTTACTTTAGTTATTTCTCTCTCTCTGGTTTCAATCCTGGGATTGGTTTGCAGCAATTTCCTCTATTCTTCTCTTCCATTCTTCCCTGTCTTGTGCGGCTCTTTTGAAATCTGCATATGATGAGCAGCGCACGTCCACCAACAAGTCCTCCAGGTTCTCTCGGCGTAGGCTTTCCCCAGAGTTTGTCCCCTCGGTCATACCCTCCATTATGGCATTCAAGAGGCCTTCTTGTCGTATTACATGGCCGATCCATCTTGCACGCCTTTCGGACAAGGTCCTGAGCAGATGCCTTCCTCCTTCGATTCTTCGGAGAACCTCCTCATTTGTAATGTGGTCTCTCCAGAAAATTCCTAATAGTCTTCTTCAGGACCACATCTCAAATGCCTCTAGTCTCCATTTATCTCTTTCGGATAGGCACCATGTCTCGCAGCCGTACATCAAGATACTCCATTCATAGGTCTTGATGAGGAGTATTCTCAGTTTTATGTCTATATTATTTGATTATTAGTTATTTACTTGCGTGTAATATTATGATGAACTGGGACTATCTGTCAGAGCTGTAAATGTAGCCAACCGTAATTTGAGACAATTTTTTAAACTCCAAATAAAGCCAGCAGCACAAAAGAGGTTAATAATATGAGTTAGATTGTATAAATCAATGTGTAGTGAAGTTATTTTATATAATATGTTAATCCAATGATTTTTTTAAATCTCTGGATGTAAATTCATTTTAAATAATAATAATATAATAAAACATTGTTTTTTTAAGGACTAGTTCCAATTTTGTATTTATTTTGACAGCAACCGGTTTCATCAGGCTCGATGGTATTGTCTGTCAAACCAGTATGTCGATACCAACCTGACAAAACTGGCTGCTGTCGGAATAAAGACAAAAAAACAAACAGTTCTTTATAAATAATATTGTTTTATCTTATTAGTTTTAGCGAAAACAATATCTTTCATATATTATATGTATATCCTCCCATTATAAACACTATTATTCATCATAACTAATCAATTATGTTATTAACTAATTATATAACACTAGAACTAACCATACTTTCAGTACATAATAATTTCCTAGTCGTAATTAAAGATTTATACAATTTTGTAAAGTAGATGACGGCTATATGATGTAATTATTAAAAACATTTACGTTTGTAAGAAAAGGATTCAACTGACCACTTACAATCCATATAATTTACCAACGTGTACATACTTATTAACATAAGGAATCAAAATTACCGTTTTATTTTCAAACATATTCTAAAATAACATTTAAAATGAATAGTGATAAATTTTAATCGAATTGTACATAGGAGTTTTGAGTAATTTTCGTATACATAAACACTAATATATAATATACATTACTAGTCATAGAATTGTAAGGAATGGTGCCATAATCTCTGCCAAGTTTAATTTTATTTATTGTTAAAATAAAAACAATAATTTATTAAAAATACATTTATATCTACGTTAAAAATTGAATATTTTTTGCATTTTTTAATAAATAAAATGAGTGAATTGATTAAGGATTGCAGATTTGTGGTCCAAGGGACATAAAGTCAACTCAATATCAAGGGGGTGTGGATTTCAATTGATTCCTTCTTCATAAAAATGTGCTAATATTTTGATTATTTCTGATTCTCATAAATATGCAAGTGTGTGGAGCAATGGGAGACTACCACATCAAAAAGGCCCAAGTGGCGTCCCAAGAACCAGTAAAGATTCTATTAGACTTTGCTGCAAACCAATCCCTATCAAACTTAAAGAAAAGTATAATATAATCAAATAACATAGTATTATGTATTTATTGTTTCTTGAACAAGGAAGTAAAATTTATTTCTCTTTTTCTTTTTTATATACTTTGTACATACAATACTTATACCAGTCAGACAACCAGTCCTTCTTCAGTGATGCATATTATAAAGATACATATTTAAAATATTATAAAATTGTTTACATGATCTGACAGATGTTATAAAGATTCATAACATCTGTCAGATCATGTAAACAATTTTATAATATTTTTAATGTGTATCACTGAAGAAGGACTGGTTGTCCGAAACATGTCTTTGTAATTAATTTTTTTTAATAAAAGGATGTAAAACTCCATATTAAATAATTAATACAAATAATAACATCTGCGTTCTAGTAGTTTTATATATCTTGTGGGAATGACATGTCTCGCCATTCTTATGCATTAACAAGGTGAAATGTGTCATTTTCATAAAATATAATAAAACTTCTAGAAAACAGACATTTTCATTTGTATTAATTATAATATTACATTGTTACAAACAATTAACTTAATACTAGCTAAATAATCATTACGCCATCTTCCTGAAGGAGTAGCCAGACAGAATGGATCGCCGGGACACTGTTCTTTCCTTACATACTTCTCTCCCTTCCATAACATTCATACATCGTGTCATGAACTCACGTCGATTTCTCGGACTCTGCACGTGGCTGACATTTAATATTTGATTAATTTGATCGTGCCACGTTAACATGTATTGTAATACTATGTTATTTTAATACATTTTTCCTCTCACATGCATTTACAACGTAAAATTCTATTATACAGATTTTTTTGTGACTTAAATAGCATGTAGTAATAAAGCTTCATCATAAGGTTATCTTTTATTGTTATTAATAAATTGTCTCCCAATAATGAAGGTAACATGTCAAGAAAAGTAATTTCAAAAGGGGAAAAAATCATTACTTAAAACAATGTTTTAGACATAAATATGTACAGTCTCAAACACATATTGAAATAATTGCTAATTTTTATGAAGAAGGAATCTGTTGAATGCATTTAATAATAAAAATATTACATGTAAAATTACTGCTTTAACAACAGTGGCCAATATCTAAACTTTTGTGTGAATGTTATCTGTTTGATTGTAAAAAGTATGTTCATTGAAAAATATGAGTTAAGTTTATTTTGATTTCACAATAACTATATAATTCATATTATGTTTTAACCGCTGGTATACTTACATTCAAAGCAGCAGTTTTCTAACCAGTTGGAAAATCACAGTTTTTATTACAAATATAAAACTTAAAAACAATCATTAACACATAATAATTACTCAGTTTCGACTCTAAAATTAAATGTGTGTGTGTTACAATTATTCTTTGTTGGTGGCTCTTCCAGTCATTTGAGTCCTTTTGGTTATTATCGTGTAAATATTATAATCAGTGGTTTAAACAAAATATGCTTGAATCAATTAACTTATGGTAATCAAAATGATCTTGTATTAACTTTCTCTCACAAAGATTGATTTATAATTATATTCAAATCTTTATAAAGCCAAATATTATATTACAAGTCAAAACAAATGCCAAAAGAGAACCATCCTTTGCCAAAATATACAATGTTTAACCTCCTACATACAGTGAAGTGCACATATTCCATATAATATTAAATGATTTAAAAGCATTGTTTGTGCAAAAATGTGTCATTCATATTATACAATCAAATGTCATTACAAAATGGCGTCATTCATACTTATGTCACTTCTTTTTTTTTGTGTTCTATATCTGTAAACCCTTTTTTTTACATGTTTACTTCTTTAATACAAAAATAAATATGAAAGGTTGGCAGTAGAAATGCTGAATAACTATGTTAAATTGAATTGACACTACTCAAGAAAAAAGTAGTTCGGAAGTTGTTTATTTTCATCTTCATTTTTTTATATGAATTATGCAATAATTTCAGCTGGCATAATTTTTTTGTGAATTTTTTGACAGTTTCACAATATTTTTCAGTTATTATTTTGTACTTTAAACTTCACTTTCTAATCCACTAGTGTATAAACTGATAATTATAGTATACAGATATCACATACTTTAATCTGCAATACTGTATTTTGTATAATATGCTGTGATGTTTATTTTGTAAAATTATGCAGTATATATACATATTCAAAAATCGATTATTAAAAAACATATTGTTTTGTTTAAATATAATTTGTTTATGATATAGTTCTTGGTGTATATAAAACATTTCAATTTGGATGCAGAAGAACCAACCGCACAATTCAAATGTTAACTTAATCCAAATGAGAATCAATTATTTGATATACAGAATACGATTTGCACTATTGTGACCTTTAGTTATATGGTTTGAATATGTTTTATTATTATTATTGTCAAACAGATGTGAATACGTGCATTTTAAATCTCGGAAATTGTTAATATGTAAATATGTTCAATTATCGGCGTCGCCGTGACCATGTTATATAATAATACGTGTGATTGTATTTTAAATTTGTATAAAATATTTACGAACGGTGTGTGAAAACGCGGAAAGGGACCAAAACTAAAATCTTCTACCAAAAGCAACTATCTCACATGAAGCGAGTGAAGTTTTAATTATAATTCCAAGCCATTGTAGTACTTCTTACTAACTTACTTTATCATCATTATCATTGGCCTGTATCCGTCCACTCCTGGACATAGGCCTCCTCCATCTGCTTCCTATATGTCGACCCTGGGTAACACAAATCAATGTCATACCGGCGGGCTCTTTAATGTCCTCCATCGAAGTTGGGACATCCTGAGTTTTGGGTAATAGCTTTAAGATGTCAACAAAGGAGACGTTTCGTCCATCTATCATCAGAGCTGTGAGCAACATGGGCTGCCCAGCGCCATTTTAGCACTGCCACTCTTCCTATGATGTTCAACACTCCTGTTATGCCTCTAATAGTGGTGTTTCTCACCTTGTCCACCTTGGGATCAGTCTAGTGAGACTGATCCCCAAAATTGCTCTTTCCACCTCTCTGGACAATTCTCAATTTATTGGCACTTCTTTGAGATAAAGTAATCATTTCAAACCCATAAGTTAACACAGATAGAACGCAGCAGCCTCCCGTGTGAGGTTTATGGGGGTTTGTGGATTTTTAAATTACTTTATATGATCATACAACTCTTGAAGAATTAATTAATTTATTACAAGCTCCTCGATCCTACACCTTTTGCCCATAGTAGTTCGTTTGACGTACTTATTGTTAGCCAGATCAGCCAGAACCTTATCCATTAACACATATAGGGTCTTGATTGCTTTGGTCTCTTCGACTTAGCATACGTCGTCAGTCCATGCTAGTATAAAAACAAATCAAAGTGATGTAGAAACAAAATATTAGTGTATTCATTTGTTTAAAATGAATACCTTACTCAGGTTCGTGCACTGTTTGAAGCAAAAACATATTCAATGTCTTAAAGTCATTACCGAAACCAGTTTAATATAGGTTTATGAATCAGTGCTTAAAACAAGGTAAAACCACAATACAGAAGTTTTGATGTGAGCATAAATTAAAATTATATAATAAAAATATATTCAATCTCACATGTAACACAATAATATATGATATTAAATATTCTCTGAAACAAGTTAAAAGAGAAGAAAGATTCATACTTACATGTATTAATGCAATGATCTTTCAATACTCAAAATTAAATGTTTGATTTTGTTATTTAAACAGGCTGTTTTTACATATTATTGTATGCATTTAATAATGCTGGAGTGCATTCATATAACAAAAATAAGTAAAACTTTTATTTCTGTTGAAATATTAGAAAAGTTTAAACAGTGCGTTATTTTCTGCCTGTCATCCTTTGAATCTATATTTGCACAACAGGGATGTAGTAAAAGGTCCCCACCACATACCCAGAAAATGTTGTAGTGCACCAAATATCTTTTAATTGGATTCTTTTCAGACTTATTCGTATTTTACAAACACTATGTTCATAGCAACTCAAGGAGGAAGTCACATTTATATTTATGTTTTCTTGCAACTGTTCAAATAATGAATGTAAGAGATGTATGCAATGAGATAAGCGTAGTTGACTTTGGGTTGTTTTTAAGACTTCACTCGCAGTGTAGATTTTCATTAGGCGTTTCACAAAACCACCCAATCATCTTCCAGACGAATAAAAAAATTAAGAAATTAAACTAACGTGTAAATTTTCCAATTGAGACGTAGAAAATCGATAGAGAAATTATCCTTAGTATCGTCAACTCCTAGATAGGACTCGTAAACCTATATAGAATAACCAGACCATAACTGCCATGTTTTCTTCTTCCAGAAAATTAATGATGAATTAATTATATGTATAACTCCCAGTCTCTATAAATATGCTGAGAAGTTATGCGTTTTCGAATTCAGTAATGTTTAGATTCGAATTTTGAAATTTTAAAGCATCTTAATAACACGATTGTTTGATGGTCATTTCTTGTATTCAAAATAATGTAAAGTTATCGATTTCTTCATCAATTTGCAAGAATAACGTGTAGATAGCAAAAGGGATGTGATGTTCATATGTATGTTGCTGATTTTTGTATATTTTATTTATGTAAAAAGAATTATACATTATTTGTTTTGTACATTATTAATTGCCTAAGATTAAACTGCATATTTTATATTATGAAAGACAATAAACACTGTCTTTCTTATGTGATTTATATGCAGACAGATATTTTAAATTATGTCATACTTTGTACAGAACAACATAATGAAATGACTTGATTTATTCAAATTGTATTCTGTTATATGTTGTATCATTTGTTTGATTGTGGGTGAGACTTGAAAATCCTTTTTATATATTTAAATATTGTTCTTTCGATGTCATGTCAGGTGCCTCCATTTTCGACTATTACTTCTTTAACAGCCGTTGTCGTCCACTGCTGGACATAGGCCTCCCCCATATTTCTCCATGTATGACATGTCATACGGGGGGTGGTTGGCATTACAACGCCACGCTTGCCAGACGGGTTGGCGAGGTGTCCTTCCACGTTAGCCTATGCATCAATATTATCCACCGAGGTCATTCACACTCGATCTCTAACATTTCGCATAGTTTCCAGGGGAGACCAAAGTCGAGGAGGTGTGGATAGGTACTTGGGATCAGATCAATCCTCCAGCGTAGCATGGCCATCATCACGGTAATGGCCATGCACCGCTCGAAGAGTCAATAGGATCCCCCTTACTCCCCCGACTATTACTTGAGAGTAGATATCTCTGTTCTTGGCAACTCAAAACAGGTCCTCAATGTTTTAAAGCTAGTCACATCCGCTATGTTGCAGAGCCAGGACTTCGCTTCTTGTCAACACCTCGTCAACCGTCTATTTTACCCTCAATGATCAGGTGCAACAATTGAGCATTACAATTGTTACGTTTAATTTTATTTGGCAATTAATATATGAAAAATAATGGTATCTTTCATTGTCAAAATTACAAACTATTTCAAGTTTTTTTTGCCTCATTTAGGATGGGTTCTTTTAATGGTTTAAATTATGTAGTCAATATCTTACTATTTAAAAGTTTTTATTGGCCAATAGCTAGTTCTTCCTCCACCATTTATATACAATGTGAGACTTGTCTTCCACGTGGATCTATTGGTTATATAGTGGTCTCATCTCCAGGATTAAGGACTCCGAAAACCTTAATTAAAGTCTTCCACTTGGAGCCACTCTTCAAATATGCCAAAAGAAGCCTATTTTATAATTATGTTATTATTTCTTCGGACTGCTTATGAGAAGTATTTTAATTTCCCTTTCACTCTTCAATAGTCTTTCAATTAAATACAATTATTTTATTAACTACTGCATCGTAAAATGCTACGCATTACATAGACCGATATGGTAAGCAATGTAAGTGTGCTAGAAAGAACAAGAGTTGATAGACGCTAAGGTCTGGAAGGTGTCATACTTGGGGCACGGGCTCAGAGGTATAAGTTACCGGACCTAATCAAAAAGGGCAAAATAGAGGGTCGCCGAGGTTAGGGGAGTAGACAGACCTTCTGACTCCAGAACATACATGATTGGACAGGGATTAGAACGGTTGATGTGTTGTTTAGAAATGCGCAAGACAGGGAACATGTACTCTCAAGAGTGAGTCGACAATTGGGGGCCCCTGCATGACATATAAAGAAGAATCATTCAATAATGTTCATCTTCAATTATACTCAAATGGTAACTGTTTTCGCTTTCATACAAGGATTGCTGAATTAGTCTGTAAGGCAGCGATGTTGACAAATCTCATTTACAATTAATATTATCAAAAAATATTTTAATTTAAATATATGAAAAGGGTGTTTGAAGTCATTAATCTCTATCTGTTTTTAATTAAATGCTATATTTATTATATGCTATGTAATTAATTATATATGAAAGGCAAATTATTTTATATATGTTACCGTTAAGTTTATAAACGCAAATACAATTGATTAACATTCCACAAATGAATGAAACGAATTGCAAGAAATAATTTAAAATCAATCTAATTAAATTTGTAATCATACATAAAAAAAAAACTTTGATATAGTTTAAAAAACTTAAAACATTCATAAATTATGTAGTTTTTAATACTTTTCCAAGGCCTTTATGATGGGTTATATAAATACATATATATATATTATAAAAGTATTCATTTTTATGAAATTATTAGGTAGAGAAATTTTGTTTAGTTCCTTGCGAGGGCGCCACCTGCAATGGCGGGAGGAAGAGAGTTATGAACTCGATGGAAAACTAAAGATGTGTGGTTCAAAAACATCTTGTCACTTGTAAATATTTCAAATGAAATTAATAAATGATCGCTAAATATTTTGGTCTCTTATTTTTACTCCTATTTAACATGTATCACGCCGTTAATTGTTATCAATACGCCGTGGCAGTCATGTATGTGACCTTTGAACTTTGACAGCGTATAGCGGCCATTTTGGTAAAGCTATAGCTGTCAAATTTGATAAGAAGACTTGTTTAGTCTTGCCACATGTAAACTTCAAATCCTGCAAAACAAGGTCATTCGGCTTGCGCTGGGTGCTCCCTTTTGGACCAGGATTACACAACTTCACCTAGAAGCAGGTCTCCCCACTCTAGACGAACACATCCATACACTGGCCTAGCGTTTCTTTCAGGGGGTCGCCACACACCCAAACTCCTCTATACAATAAACCTCTAACTACACCCCTGACATTCACTACCATCACAAGCGCCCAAAACACATTCTCCTTCAGAGATACACCACCCATCATCACCCTTCCCAACCAACTCTTCAACGAGTTGAAGTCAATGCTCAAAATCAGTGCTCTGTTCACCAATTTATGGCCGTCTTGCAGAATACACAATATGTTATTTAATGCAATAAATTTGAGACTCTTGTGGCTTAAACTGGGTGAGAGCTTAAGCCACAAGGAAACTTAGCGCCCTTGAGATGATTAATTCATAAAAATAGTGCTGTATAAATCATCCAATTTATTATTATTATTATATGGATACCGACAACATATGGTTCCAACAGGAAGGCGCTACATAGCACACAGCGCACACCACGATGGACATTCTGCACGAGCGATTAAAAATGGAGCGTCCCTTTTGTAAGACCCTATATAAAAGTTGATTGAATTATTTATCTACAAAGAGAACATACTTACCTTATAATGGTTTGACCAGGAAAATATGATGTGTGTACATCTAAAAATAAAAACAATTCTTTAATTTTTATTTATTTTATAGAAAAAAACATATAGTAACACAAGGAAATGGATACCACCTATGTACATTCGAGGTAGGGAAGTTATATTAAATAGAAATGTCATTGACGGGCTTTGGAACATTCAACAGTAAAAACATCCATCATACATGTAGAACCAATCACGTGACTAATAGAAAATAGTACATAAAAACAATTGAATAAGTAAATAATAATAAAAACAAATTTTGAAAAGCTTTAGAACAAAGAAATAATTACATAATTTAAAATACAGAAATATTCTCTATGATATTTTTACATGTGTGAGTGGTTCCTTGTATAGAACGTATACAAATGAATAGACAAATTTTTAATGCATTATCCAATCATCGTCAATTGGTTTGTAGTGTCACGTTTAGATTATTACAACGGAATGTACGCTGGATTGCCAAATAATCAATTAAGCAGAATATAAAGCATATTCAATGCTGCTGCCTGATTGATTATGGGGCAACCAAAATACTGTCATATCACGCCGCTCCTGAAGGAACTTCACTGGCTTAAAATCCAAGAGCGAGTAAAATACAAATTGTGTTTGACAGTGTTTAAGGCTCGACACCAGAGAGCGCCAGCGTATATATCGGACCTCTGCGTGACACCCATGCCAACGGAAAGGCAACATTCACTCCGATCAGTAGAAACAAGTGCAAACAACATAACGACTCCAGTCAGAGCCAATAAAGCAAGTTTCTATGATAGTGCTTTCAGCGTTGCGGGTCCGTTGGCGTGCAATAGCCCCCATGTTAGTATTAAGTATGAGGATAGTGGCGTTAAATTTAAGAAACTTCTAAAGACTGCACTGTTCGGTCAGTCATTTCCTAGTGTGCTTGGAGTAATTGATTTTACAAAATGGCGCACTTAAAATATAAGTCATCAAAATAATAATAATAATCATCAAATTAAGCACACGGGTGAGGATTATGAATCACATGATGCATTTTATTTATGACTAAAAATCTAAATCATATATAGAAAATGCTAAGTTCTACTTGAAATTTTGTCTGTGATTTTAATTGGACTATAGATAATTTTTTTATAAATCTCAAGGAATGAATAGAAACAACAGCATTAAGAGGCCACACAAAATTTTAATGTTATTAATTGACATTAAATATTTGAATTAATATTAACTAAAACAAAGACAAATATATGTCTGTAAATATATGTAAATATATGTCTGTATATATGTTTTAGGGTGATTCCCTTGATATTGAGAAGATATAGGCCCTTTATAGAGCCATATCTGCAATATATAAAGCTTTATTGCTGTTGATACGAAGAAGAAGAAGAGTGTTTCAACTGTTTTAGTTTAATAATTCACCAATTGATAAATTGGTTAGGCATTATTTTTCAATACTTAATAATTTAAAATATTCATATTTAAGAAACCACACACACATAATCAAAGTTAGAAATATATATATATTTTTAAATATTATATCTAGATATATTTCAACAGAAGAAACGCATAACCTCAAAGATAGATTTTTCTAAAATAAATATATACTAAAAAATCACACTGACACTACCTTAATCTTTTTCGGAACATCAATATTACACCCATTTAAATTTTTGAAGGAATAATTCACATTTATTACACTTATTTTTCAAATTAGCTAAACATCTTTGTGGCGGGTGGGTGAAAGTTTTAATTAATATCTTAGACCAAAGAAATTTTATTTATAGGAGTAAAATACATTTAAAGATTTAAAAAATTCTATAAATGTGAGTCAAATGATCAATTGTTATTATACACGGTTTAAAATTGAGGATTCGTATTTTTTATGCAAGAAATGGCAACAATAAACATTTCAAATGACAGTTATAAAATGAAGAAAACTGTTTTAACGACAGTTGAGTGGGGGTTCAAAAAGTATCCGACCATAATTTTTATTGGCAAAATAAATAACGCTTTGAGGGCGGAGCTTAGATGACCGTTTGTAGGTATACCTAGTGCGCATGCTCAATTTTTTCACAACCACAGCGCCACTCAGTCGCTGCCAAGCCATTGAAGAGTGAACAAAATGACAGAAAAAATTGAACAATGTCAAATTTTGTTTAAAGCTTGGGGATTCTCAAGTGGAAACTATCCGCAAAATTAAAAAAAGTGTTTGGTGACGAAGCAGTGGGCACCACACAGATAAAGGAATGGTATAACCGCTTCAAAGATGGCCACTTATCAGTGGAGAGTGAAGCACGATCCGGTAGGCCCTCAACATCCAAAAATGATGTTATCGTTCAGAGAACTTGCTGATGAAGTGAGCATTAGTGTTGGACCCATTCATTTCATTTTAACACAATGTTGTCGGGAAACGTAAAACTACGTTTTTTTCAGTTTGGTGCTCAAATGCGGGAAACGTAAAAATACGTTTTTTACTCTCTGGTGGTTGTCGTCGGGTAACGTAATAAAACGTGTTGTGTAATAAATGGATTTTGTTGCTAAATCGTATATCTGACTTCACAATATAATTTCACTCACAAATTTATATTTATTAGGCTTTACTTTTGATTTATTATTCAATTATAAAATGAAAAAAAAATGTCTAAAAATATACATTTTTTTTTGCGAGGCCACAACAGGATACATAGGAAATTTTGAAATATATACAGCACAGGGTAAAAAATTGTTAGAAACAGTGGAAACAGTTTTAACCCCATATATTGAATTATGGCATCACGTATATATGGATAATTATTACAATAGTGTTTTGATGAGTGAGGCTGTGTTGGAGAAAAAAATAAGAGTATGTGGTACAATACGAGAAAATCGAGGCTTACCCGTATCTTTGAAAAAAACAAAATTAGAAAAAGGGGAGTCAATATTTCGAAGAAAAAATGACATTCTTATGCAGATTTGGCGATCTAAAAATATGTAAGAATGATTTCCACCATACACTCTGCGGAAATTATAATTGTAATTTATAAAGCAAAATATCCAGACTCAGTAAGGTACAATTTTTTTTTATTGGAGACAGCACGTCATTGGATAACTAGCAGTATTGAAAGCGAACTAAGTGAGGAACCTGGAACATCGACAGTAAGTTTGACACGGCACACTCCAAATCGCGATCCTCCAGGCAGACTTTCTACGAATCTAAAAGTCCATAAATTAGAAAGGATAAAGGGGAAAGGGGAAAAAAATACGCACAAAGAAAATGTCGAGTGTGTGCTGCTAAAGGAAAAAGGAGTGAAACTTGTTACATGTGTAAATTCTGTGGTGTGGCTCTTCACAGAGGTACATGTTTTGAACGGTACCATACAGTAAAAAAATACTAGACAGTAATTTTGACAATTTTAAATAGTGTTATCTAGTGTTAAATATTTGTATTGATTTTAAATAGTATTATAATTTGATAAAAATTCTGTGTTTGTATAAAAATAAAGCTTCCAAAGTGCTACTTTGTGTTTGTTTTCCATCATTTCATCATTGAGACACAATAAGGTAAGATGCATTTAAAGTTTCAGTCAATTATCACGGATATTTCAAAAGTTATAGACTTTTAAAATAATGTTGAAAAAACTCGCGCGCGAACCCAAATATCGCCCGCGCCAGGCTGCAATCAGCATAAAACAATACCCGAAAACAATGTGTTAACTGAAGATTTGGCCCTCAGAAGGGTATCAGCAAAATTTGTGCCAAAGTTGCTGACAATTGAGCAGAAACAACTTTATGTGGAGATCGCACATGACATGCTGGAGACTGTGATCAATGATCCCAATCGCTCCCTGTGATTTCTGGCTTTTACCCCAGCTGAAAATGCCTTTGAAAGTGACCAGATTTCAGACCAGGGAAGACATCATGAACATTGCGACGGACCACCTGCGCGCCATACTAAAATAATCTTTCCAGCGTTGCTTCCGGCAGTGGCAGAACCGTTGGGAGAAGTGTGTAGCAGCTCAAGGGGACTACTTTGAAGGAGATTAGTATCATTTAACTCTTTGCAAGCAAACGTATCAATTGTTGATACGCCAAAAAGTCCATACCCACACGCAGCCGTATCAACCCTTGATATGGGAACTTTGACTGCCGATATATAGCGCTCTTTTGTCAAAAATGTGTTTCTCGCTCACTTGGATATTCGTAGAACTATTACGATGCTGACATCTACTAGCATTTCTCAAAAATAAAATTGTATTTCATAAAAAACATTGATAATCAAGTGCGCGTATTCGCGCACTTGAGTGTCATAGATTACAATTTTGTCAACAGATGGCGTTAGTGCTAATTTGCTATCTGTGCATGCGCGCGCCGAGTAAGTCTTAATGAATGGTTGCAGTATAATAGGTACTAAAAAATACAAAAAAACTAAGTATGCAGTTTAGTTCTATATGTAATGTAATATTTCGAACACACGCCGAGTGAATGACGCGATCACATTCGAAAGACACGGTATGTGTTGTATGAAATTTTATGTTTTTGTTTTTATAAACATCTAAGAGTGTTGACCCACTGTTTTCATATTGTAGAGAATAATCTGTTCTGTCTATATAGTCCAATAAATCATGCCATAATGTTATAATTTGACATTTAATTGCGTACATAGGTATTTGAAAATATGTAGCGCGTATGGATATAGATAAAACGGAGCAAATTAACGCGTTGAAAAGGTTAATTGTATCTCAATAAATGTTGTTTTTATGAATAAAAGTCGGATAATTTTTGAACAGACCTCGTATGTCATCTGGTGACTGAATCCTACAATATTTGATGAAAGTGATAAAACATACATTTAATGCAAACACCCACCACATAACTAAGTCGAAATTTATTTAAGAGATACGTATAATACATTTATATATGCAAAATATAACAATTAACATTTAAACATGTCAGCTTTAAATATATAAACATATCTCACTAACATAAATACAACATGAACATCTCAATTAGAAAGGATGTTATTTTTTTTACTAATTTTTAATATTGACAACAAATTCATTGACATTTATCTAAACAATTTTTACTAATTTCACAAAAGAATTATGACTCAGAATTAATCAAATAACAATTAACTTATCGTCAAAGAAATAGAATTTAGTTAAATATATATTTTATGATCATTGAAAGAATTAACATATAATTTTAAATATTTATAAATAATATGCAAATACAAGTCAGCAGTAATTCCAGATATTAATCCAGTAATATAAATCCATTGAAAAGCATTTTTGATAAACTTAGAACGTTTACACTGTGGAATTCTATACATATAAACTACTAAATAAACATTTTTGATAAACTAAAGGCATTTAACACTGTGGAATTCCATAATGATGATTTTTTATGAATTAAAACAGTTTTTTTCACCTTTGAGTTTATTTTTCTCAGCGTATTTCGAAGGATTAATACGTTCATAATTCTTATACGTATATCTGAACTTTGTGTTGCTGATAGCCCTAACTTGCGGCAATCTACGTTCCGATCAGCAAACTCCTCGGCAATAGGCAGATTACTTGAGCCAAAGCGCAACCCCCGGGCAAATTTCGGAGATCAGGCTTTCGCAGTGGCAGGTCCGTCCGCCTGGAATATGTTTCCTGCACGCCTCAGATGCATTGATAATCCAACAGATTTTAAATCTCACCTAAAAACCCACCTTTTCAAAATATCGCATAAAATGTAAACAACGGTTATCTGATTGCTGGTGTCACATGCAGCTCTCATGACTAAAAACATTGCCAAAGCGCGCGCCCTTGAGTTGAGCTATTCACGAAAAAGGCGCTATACAAATTAACCTAATTATTATTATTATATAATTGGGAGAACGTATAAACTGTTTGAATCGTTCTCCCGATGTTCAGGGTGGAATACCTTTGAAATATGTCGAGAAAAATAAACTCTTAAGTGGAAAAAACTGTGTTTTAATTCATAATAAAAAACTGTAATTAAATAAAAAGTTTATTTGTTCTCCCGATGATGAATGTATCTTTAAAACACGTCAAGAAAAATAATCTCAAAAGTGGAAAAGCGGTGTTTTAATTCATGAAAAGTATTTGCGAGATCATTTTCAAGTGATCGCCAGCCTAGAAGACCTGACTGCGACTAGATAGAAGATAATAGATCACAAATATGTACGTATAATCTAAAAATCACCCATTTCTCCACAAGTTAGACATAGATGATGGACCGCCACACTTTTCTCTTTTATCACATCACCAATTTATCTATTCACACATTGTGACATGCAGGTTGATAGCTATTTTTAAAGGTTATACAATTTCATATCATTAACAGTTTAATTTGGGGCACTTGTTATAATATTGACGGTGAAAATGACGAAATTGTTGGACACCTTCGAAAGAAAGGTGCTGCGACGAATTTGTGGACCCGTGAGAGCAATGATGAGCTGTATTCCATGTACCAGGCCCCCAACATCTCCACGCACATAAAGCTACAAAGATTGAGATGGGCTGGACATGTACAGAGGATGCCGAACTCACAGTTCCCCAAACGCATTATGACTGGACATCCGAGCAGAAGGAGGAGAGTGGGAAGACCACGGTTGAGGTGGGAGGACGAAGTAAAGCTTCTTCGGGTGCCAGGGACTGCTGGAGGCGAAAGTTGATAGAGGCCAAGGCTTGATATGGCTTGTAGCGCCATCGGAAGAAGTTATAATATCACAATTATTTATTTAAATTCTATGAAATAAAACAATAATACACTTTTTGTAATTCATATTTACAACACTTTATTGGTAACACCATCCGGTTTCCCTCTCACCGGAGCTTCGTCAGGGTGAGAGAGTAAACTAAATATAAAATCAGAGAACAACATACGAAGAATAAATTAGTGGAATGGACGAAAATGTGGGAAAAAGGAGAAAGTGGGCGCGAGGACAAATAGACTGTTAAAACGGTGAGTCATGCTCATTAGGAAAAAATATGGACGAAGCTCCGCGGCGGGAGCGAAACCGGTTGGTGTTATCAAATACAGTGGTGTAAATAAAAATTAATAAAAGTTGATTATTATTTTATTTAATGATGTCACACCACAAATTAAGTGCTTCATACCAAAGTTTAAATTCTTTGAAATTGACAGTTATAAAATATAGAAAACTGTTTTGCCAACAGCTTAAAACAAACATGGCCGATTTGAATGGAACTTATGTGTCAATCTGGTGCTTGAATCCTATATTTCTAAAGGTGATTGGCATGATCGGGTGTTATATAAATATACAAATGTACATAAACTGATTTGAATTGATTATTTGATAGAGGATAGAAAAGTGTGGCAGTCATTCCTCTCCGCCATCCCCTAAGAGAAATAGAGTGATAGTTCTCAATGGTTTTGCACATATGCACAATCAGATGTTTAAAAAAAAGTCCACACAATTAAAACAACTTTTAAACATACATTTAAACATAAATATAAAAACACTCTTCGACTAGTACTTAGTTCATCATAAATACGTGAAAAAAAAATCTAAAAAATACTAAATATAGTGAAATATTATATAAACCAATAGATTAATCTACGTCACAGTTGAAACATATATTAGTGCATACTCATTGTACAAAAACACGACCCATCATATTTATCAAATGAACATCTTAGAAAACTTTGTTCAAAACCTATTATGAAATGATCCGCAATGTTCTAGAGGCCCATTGAACTTATTATGTGCAGGAGTTTATGTGTAAACTCAGCAATATTCAGTAATCATAATTATAATTGGCAAGTATATATGGAATTATAAATACAGAACGAAGTGTATGACATTCTCAAAAAATCAACTGAGATGCGAAGTCTTCGTACGCCAGGAGGAAATTGAACAGGTGGACCAATTCAGATATCTCGGAAGCGAAGTAACTAGCTCTAATGACCTCCCCAGAGAAGTAAGGTCACAGGTGGATAGGGCTGCAGCGGTTGCAGGCTGCCTGAAAGATGTCATATGGAGAAACAAGGACATGAGGACCGACAGCAAGGTACGCATCTATAAGACCTGTGTGCGACCAATCCTCACATATGGCATTGAATCGAGGGCAGACACTGTCAAGACAAAGAGCAGGCTCAGGACAACCGAGATGAAAACACTCCGCGCTACAGCTATAGCTGGCAAGACCCTACGTGATCGAGTTAGAAATACAGCAATCCGAGAAATCTGCGAGGTCGAAGATGTGGTCAGATGGGGACGTCAAAGACAGTGATACTGGCATCAACACGTAGAAAGGATGAGCTCAAATAGGATACCACACATAGCTCTCCATGGAACGCCAAACGGACAATGCCGACCAGGATGACCCCCGAAACGGTGGAGAGAAAGCTGGAATTCAGCGTCTCAAGAGAACCCGCCTGAAATAACAGACTCCTGAGTCTACCAAAAGTGAAGAAGAAGAAGAAGAAGATAAATACAGAAATCAGACGCCAAACAAAAGTCGCCAATATCATGGATCGGATCGCAAAATTGAAATGGCATTGGGCAGGACACGTAGCCAGACAGCCAAGTTCAAGATGGACTCCTAAAGTCTTAAAGTGGAGGCCATGGGAAAACAAAACGGGTGTCGGTCGGCCACAGAAGAGATGGGTCAACGATATTGTTGTGGTCGCCGGAAAAAAATGGATTGAAGCGGCACAGGATAGAGAAAAATGGAGACAGATGGAAAAGGCCTACATCCAGCAGTGGAGGGAAGGCTAGGAAGAAGAAGTATATTTGGTAAAATTTTAACATCAGTTTTGCAAAGACGTGTAAAAATATACACGAGTAAAATAATTTTAGATAAACTTAAGGCTATCACTGTGGAATTTCATGCTATTTTTTTTTTATTAATTTCCACTATTAGATTCATTTGATAGTGCCGCATTAAGTGCAAAGGTTCGATAAATATGAAATTAAAATATATATATACTCGTATATACCAATTCAAACAATAATATTATAAAATTCACTATATGGAGTACATTACAATGTTCACTTGATAAAAATGAAAGAATAAATTATCCTATAAGCTGCATTGCTGTGAGATATGTCGTGTAAGGGTAAATGCACCAGTGGATGACCAGCCCTTAATGAAGAATAGTGTGATCAACTGGCTTTCAGTAAACAGTAGTCCCCAGTGATCAACTAGCTTCCAGTAAACAGTAGCCCCCAATGATCAACTAGCTTCCAGTAAACAGTAGCCCCCAGTGATCAACTAGCTTCCAGTAAACAGTAGCCCCCAGTGATCAATTAGCTTCCAGTAAACAGTAGCCCCCAGTGATCAACTAACCAGTAAACAGTAGCCCCCAGTGATCAACTAGCTTCCAGTAAACAGTAGCCCCCAGTGATCAACTAGCTTCCAGTAAACAGTAGCCCCCAGTGATCAACTAACCAGTAAACAGTAGCCCCCAGTGATCAACTAGCTTCCAGTAAACAGTAGCCCCCAGTGATCAACTAGCTTCCAGTAAACAGTAGCCCCCAGTGATCAACTAGCTTCCAGTAAACAGTAGCCCCCAGTGATCAACTAGCTTCCAGTAAACAGTAGTCACCAGTGATCAACTAGCTTCCAGTAAACAGTAGCCCCCAGTGATCAACTAGCTTCCAGTAAACAGTAGTGATCAACTAGCTTCCCAGTGATCAACTAGCTTCCAGTAAACAGTAGCCCCCAGTGATCAACTAGCTTCCAGTAAACAGTAGTCACCAGTGATCAACTAGCTTCCAGTAAACAGTAGCCCCCAGTGATCAACTAGCTTCCAGTAAACAGTAGTCACCAGTGATCAACTAGCTTCCAGTAAACAGTAGCCCCCAGTGATCAACTAGCTTCCAGTAAACAGTATTCCCCAGTGATCAACTAGCTTCCAGTAAACAATATTATATTTTAATTTAGCTAAATTTATGTACGAGTGGGAAAATATGGCTGTAAAAATAAGAAGGCAGTTTGTTTGATGAAATATTATACAAAATAAGAATGCTAGCTGGCACCCATAGCACTTTTATGACCAAGGTTATATAGAACTCCTTTTAACGAGAGGAAGAAAAATAAAAATAAGGGTTTCAGACTATTCGCGGTGGGAATGTCAAAAAAACCGCATGCAAACAAGGTCTTTACAAAAGAGGTTAGTGAATCTGTCATAAACTGGTGACTTTACCCTGAATATAATTATTTAATCTTAATATTATGGGTTTCAGTAAAGGTAATACGTTTAAATAGGTGGGAAATACAGTGCATTGACAAGTAAGAATTGAACACAAAATCGAAGCTCAGTAGAAGTCTTAAAATAAATAGTAAACATTTTGAAATGATCCCACCCGTTTACAAAGACACAGGCAGCATGTTTTTGCAGTCATCATAAAAAGTTTTAAAAATTCGAATAACATTCCACGTTTAAATTACATTTGGAACACATTTCAACCCATTAAGACTGAATTTTGATAAATAATTTCAAACCGTTTAGATATTAATTTAGAATCTTCTAGGGCATTTTAAATTGTAAAATCAAACACACAGATTAATTGAAGGACTGAATGTTTGACTCTCAATTCAGAGAAGTGGGTTCAATCCTGGGTTTGACCGGATTTTAAATTCTTAATAAAATATAATTTAAACCAACAAATTAGATTGAACTGAACCATATAAAAATATCTTGTTTATAGTTTCTTGAACAATGACATAAAACTACATATTAAATAATTAATACGAATGAAAAAGTCCGTTTTCTAGAAGTTTTATTATATTTTATGGAAATGACATGTTTCGCCCACATTTGATAATGCCTTAGAAGGGCGAAACATGTCATTCCCATAAAATATAATAAAACTTCTAGAAAACGGACGTTTTCATTCGTATTAATGAATACACCTTGTAATTTAAATCTAAATAATTCATTTGATTCGTAATATACAAAACTTTTTTTATTTTTTTATTTAATCATGTCAAAAAGGGTTAAAAGTAAATTATGTATATAATTTTTTTTAATATTTATGAATGTGATTTTTGTTAAATAAATTTCAAACAAATGATTATTTAATATGAAGTTTTAACATGGAAACAATTTTGAAATTTTATCCAAATTAAAAAATTATATTACACCAATGACGCCAGAAATTAGATAACATCTGTAGTGTGTTATCAGATTTTAAATATTGTGTCTATGGTTTCATGTTGTCTACATAGATAAAGATATTTCTTTTTAAAGGTACCACGTTTACAATGTGTCATATTTATTGTTTATGAAGACCAAATTAACAACTTTTAAATTTAAAAATATAATCAAGTTAGCATGTTTCTAAACAAATGAATATTTTGAAATTTACGCTTGAATAAATAAATAAAATACTAATACATAGAAACAACCTTTCATCGAAATAAAAACAAGAAGTCTAATATTTACTTAGTCATTTATTATTTTCTATAAATTATAACTAACATTGTATGAAAAAGTAAATTTCCATTAGAAATTCAGGGGTGCTGTTTTATTTCCAGTCGGATAAAACATATTTAACATGTTGAATGCCAATTCAATTTAATCAGTGCGAAGCGTGGACGGTGACGGCAAAATCTGCAAAGATGTGATTTGATAGAAGGGTGTTGGTGAAAATCCTGGGACCCTTGAACGATGGTGGAATCTGGAGAATAAGGAGCTGTACCATGTCTACAAAGTATCCAAGCTCTTGACACATTTTAGATTGTGTAGGCTTATATAGGCTGGACATGTGGAGAATGCCGTTGTCTCAGGCACCAAAGAGAACCCTTGAGGGACATCCGAGTGGAAGAAGGATTGGTAGGTCTAGACTCCGATGAGAGGACGAGGTGATGAAGGATGCTACACAACTACTGCAAATGAGAGACGAAGGCGAAAGTGCTGGGAGGCAAAGACTGGTGGAGGCCAAGGCTTGATATGAGCAATAACCCAAACTACGAGTTATCTCCTAATTATTGTTAATATTTTGTTAAATGGCTCTTTACATCATTACAGCGCAAGCCAAATCGATGTAGAGGGTATAGCTTTCATATTGATTCTCATAACATTTGATAGGTAGCTAAACTACTGCCATTTTATCGTCATGTGATTTCTACACCTGAATAAAGACAGCGTGACAATCACACTGTCATCGCTGAGAATCGAACCCGACTTTGGCAATCAACATGTTAAAACAATGTCTTGAAGGTAAACACTGATAAATTCTAAAGTTTAAAAATAATAAATAAATAAAACGAATCCCAAATTTTTTTTTTTTTAAATAAACAGTTTGTAATAGCAAAATATATGTGAATAAGTATCTGTGCATTGCTTCCACTGGTTTTAAAAAAAAAAAAATTAGCTGTAGTAATAGAATAAAATATTTAATATTTAAAAAAAATTTACTTACATTCACATTTCTACTTTAAAAAAATTGTCAAAATAAATAATATAGATTTGATTGTATGACAATAAGTTTAAAAAAAATACATTTGCAGTACAAAAATGTAGTTCTAAAGGTGTATATATTAAAGCCAGAATATCATAAAGACATTTTACATATACATTACTAAGACATCTTTCCCTGGAGCGATATGGAGGTTATTATTATTATTATTACTTTGTTGAATCGCTTTTTACATCATGACAGCATGAGCCAAATCGATGTAAAGGGTATTATAGCTATCATAGTGATTCTCTTGACATAGTTAATCTATCGCCATTTTATTGTCACGTGAATTCTACACCAGAACAAAAACAGTGTGAAAATCACACTGCCCTCGCCGGGAATCGAACCCGGAACCTTCGGGGTGGCAGTCAATGCACTTACCATTCCGCCACGAAGGTCGTACAAGTAGGTTATGACTGAAAGAAACCAAAAGAAAACACAATTTTTATAATAAGCAAACAATGACAGAACATTGATACATAAAGTAGACAGAATGATAATTAAACAGTTGCAAAACAAACATTCGTATTTAAAAATGGTTGAACAACAAAAAGCGGTCAAATACAACTGAATCATTTATTGTGTACACTGGTGCTAGGCCAGTTGGAGATATGCTTGTGTTGTGGATTTACATTTGAATAACATTTAAAAAAAATAGTATTTTGGCAACACGTTTCATTAACATGCTTCCGATGTTTCTCATCCTTCTTCAGTATTAAAATTTTAATAATAAAATGGTACAAAATCGTGACTTATAATGAAAACGCAAAAAAAAATTGATACAAAATGTCTTTATTATTATATATTTTTCTTCTTTCCATCTTCTTCTTCGACCAGAAGATGGCAGCAAGCTGCCGAAACCGGTTGACATTAAACACAAGTGGAAGCACACTAAATATATAATAATAAAGAAATTTTATATCATTAATACGAATGAAAACGTCAGTTTTCTAGAAGTTTTATTATATTTTATAGGAATGACATGTTTCGCCCTTCTAAGGCATTATCAAATGTGCATTTGTCATAGTTATAAGTCAGGTCATAAGTCCTGTAAACGCCTCGACCACCATATTCTGTTCCCAGAAAACAATTTAAATCTTTGGCTCTATTGAGATACAATTAATCCTTATAAAATATCAAGGATGTTTTTATTATTAAACTTACACACAGAGTTCAGTACTGTTATCTTTATAAAATTAATATTAAATTAGTAATACCAAATTACTTTTTCAAAATGTTTACACTGAAGAAAAATGAGTACCATTCCAAACATGTTTATGAAGAGTGTAATATTGCATAAAAATTTATTCAAGTATTAAGATATGCACTTTAGATTTAAGCATGGAGAAGTTTAAAAACGTATGTTCACATGTTTAAAATAAGAAATAAAACCATTCCATACCGCACAGAGGGACGTCACAAGATTCTAGATCATTCTACGTACAACACACAGTGGCTAGAGTAGGAGCTCCCGAGACCGAAGAGCATGGGAAACTCGATGGAGACCGTCCCCACCTCGGAGAGGGGCGAGGGACGGTACAGCTTCCTACGCGAGCTGCGGCTCCTGGTCACCTCCCAGGTCCAGCGCTGCCTCTCCCCCATGTCAAACAATGTAAGTATATCAAAGCGTCATAAGTCGGGAAACCTGAAACATCACATTATTTAGATTATTACAAGATATTTCATTCGCTACTCAATCCCAAATAAATATATATAGCAATTAATACGAATGAAAACATCTGTTTTCTAGAAGTTTTTTTTATAATTCTTAACCATTCTTTCTCCATCCATGCGCTTCATATGTCCGAGCCAACGCAGCGATCCTTTCATAATTTTGTTCATAATACCTTCTTCCGTTCTACATTCCTTTCTTATCGCATTTGAGATTCTGACGTATATCGTTCTACCACACATACGTCTTAGGGATCTCATCTCTACCGCATTTATTCTAATTATTATTCTGCTCTCATCCTTCTTCTGCCAATTCCATGCTTTGCTTTCAAACATTAGTGATGGGACCAGAACTCCATTGTGAACGGCCGTTTTCGCTTTCATTGATTAATTTCTTGTTTCCAATAACTATTCTTAAATTCTCCTGTTCTTCCCGCTGTATATTCCTGTGGTGTATCATTATTTTTATCTTTTATATAATGTTCCTAAAATGTTCATGTATGCTTATTATGCTTATTTATTTATTTATTCAATAAAGTACAGCGGAGCATAGAAGTGAGATTGAGTAATTTAAATGTGGTCTGGCACCCCCTTGTTGTTGCCGTATTTGAATGCAAGTCCCGGATGGACCGGGGACAGGCCCAAGGAGTGTACGAGCGAGGCTGATAAAAGGGCGCCGCTACGCCCTATAACAGCCTCGGGTATGTGGCGGGAACTTTTATGTTCCTTTAAAAAATATTTAAAAAAAACTATTCTTAAAGCTCCATTCGCTTTGTTACCCGCACCAACCCTTCTATCGACATTTCAATCTTTCTTTTATATAACCGAATAAAGTAAATAAAAACAAGAAAGAAACAAAACTATTTATCAGAAATATGTTTTCATACAAAGTAAAACTTTTTCAAGTATATGCTGTCTATAAAATACATAAATATACTTGGTAATGTGATTAAAGCAGTGTGCGTCTTTACAAAGGCAAATGTTTTTTACAAAAGTCAAATAAAAGTTAATTATGTTAATTTTAAATTGAACCATAAATATTTAGTGAGCTACATTATAGTGCAAGAAACTTATGGTATAAAAAAAAAGAACTGTTTTTGACAGCAGTTAAATTTTATGCTGAATATGGTAAAATTAATGATTTTTTTGCTAAAAAACGTAATCTAGAAATGAAATTATCCATTTATTTTGCTTGTAGGTAGTGTATATTCAAATCATTCAAAATCCAATCAATCTCATAGCTTTAGTTTTATTATAGATTTTTTGAGGCAAGCCTGGCTTTTCGGCTTGTATGGAAGTACTGCCACAGACGATGAATTGGGATATAACCAGGAAAAAGAAGAAGAGACCAAATGAAGACATAAGGTAGTAATGTAAGGCAGACGAAAGCATCCTAAGTGAAATTATGAAATGGTCACGAAGAATGGTTAAAAAGTTGTAGTAAAACAGTGTGAAAGGATAATGGAGTTGAGGAGAACCAATCAATTACTTAAAGGCAGCATGTTCAGTATAAACATAGAGGAATCCCGAGTGGTATGTCAGGATAGAACGGTGTGGCGATCTATCGTTTGTACCTACCCGTTTAGAGAAAGGGCAAAATGGTTAGCCAGTTAGTCTGTAATACAAAATGTGGATAGAAAATATGAACTAATAAATACCTGAATGGATCTTCCGTATAGTCCGCTGGAATCTGGAACATAGTTTTGGGAATGTCATTGCGGAAGTCAAATTGCTGGAACGTTATCTTCGCAGTCACCGTCGGCAAAATGGGTATATCAATTTTTACCGGAAAACCACTCGGCAATTTCAACGCGACAAACTCTCGCAGCTTAGAGAAGTGCTTGAACGGAGCAATCACTTCCAGGACGTTCAAGAGCATCTCCACACTAAGGGGAAAGTCGTCGCTCATAGCAACGGTAGCGCGGAAATTCTTTGTTGTTTCTTTATACACCAACTCCCTTCCGAGACCCACGTATCTTCCTGAAGGGGCAACGATGTAATCGGACCATGTTGTTTCACATTCAGGCGGGGGATTCAAAGAATTCCTTCTTACAGGCTCTCCGTTGGAATCCAAACCGACTGTATTTCCTTTAGTGAAACTCTCCATCATAGCTTTGTTTTTTTGCAGGTCATCCGTAGAGAGGTGTTCCCGTCGCTTTCTGGACTCCAAAACCAAACCGTTGATACAATAGAGATCGCTTTGATACTGCCCTGCGACAGTTTCCTTGCGGTCTTCTCGGAAAAACCAGCCAGATTGCGCGCGGGAGAAGGAAATGCTTTTAGTTGACATTTGAGCGGCGAGGATATCACTGGACATTAAGATATCCACTTCGTCTTCGATTTCTAATTCGGTTTCTTCGTAACGAACCCGTTGATACACCTTTAACTTGTTATCGAGTACTGTGAGCGACTTACTGGGGACTTCGTTTCCTTTGAAAATGAAGCTTATGTCGCCACGCTCCCATTTCATATCGGAAAAGTCGACCAGAGTCGTATCGAGACGGATGCTGGAGCCGCACTTGTAGATCTTGCAGATGTCGGATGGTAGAATACGCGAGACGAGAGGCACCCACGATTGAAAATCCCACTTCAGTTCCATGTAGAAGTCTCGTATTTGGCGTAGAGCAAGAACCAAATCGGGGCGACGCTCTTCCATCTGCTCGCGCGCCTGCTGCTTTAACTTCCGCACGAGGGAAGATATGGTCTGCCTGTCGCCATAGCTGATGGCCTCGGCCAACGGCGACCAGCCGAGCAGGTTCTTCACTTTAACTGGAGCGCCGTGAGCCAGCAGCAGCTGCACGCACTCCTTTCTCCCCAGCATGACGGCCAGATGCAGGGCGGTGTTGCCATGTTTGTCTTTTTTGCCTACGTCATTTTTCCTGATCAAGGCGGACAACTTCCGCAGATCATCTTGGAACACGCACTTGTGCAAGGGATATTCCTCGTCGACTGGAACTGTTGAAATCTTTTCTAACTCTTCAGCCATGTTACGACCGCGGGCATTTTTTAAAGTTTATAAACTTTACATCCGTCATATCGTCTTTTTGACTCACTTTCTAACGCACCACGAACGCCATGAAGCAGAAAACATGGCCACCCATTGTGGCATCACCTAAAATTAAAATATACAAAAATGAAACAAAACAATGACACCAATCGATTAATAATAACGCATTATAATTATACAAACATTACAGATATCAAAATAATTTAGGATTACAAAAATCTTGATTTACATATCGTGTGAAATCAACATGAAAAGCGACTGTTGGAAATCGGTTACGAAAGTTAAATAGCAAATTGTATTTATGCCCAAGTGTGCAAAACAGAATCACAGCGATATATTCATTTTAACGCAATGTAATGCACTTTATTGGAACATTTCACAATCATTTTCTGCACGATTTATTATAGATAAGCCTGGTTGTCAAGTATGTTTAGGTTAGGTTTCTTAATATAGATGACGTTTTGTCAAATAGAACGGCCGAACGGTATTGCAAGGATTAAGACGATTTACCTGAAAGCAGAAGTATAAAAATAAACTATTCGTTCCAAATCGAGTGCGATCGCATTCTTTTGTCAGTAGAATTGCGCATTTGTATACAAATACAGCAAATAACAACTACACGACAGCCATAACGCACAATTTTTTACGACAGCTAATTTTAGTGCAGCCAGCATAAAAAAATATTATTTTTTTGAACGGTTAATGATAGTGCCTAACTAGAATATTTCAAATAACAGAAAACATCGAATTAGTGTAAATATTTGCAAACGGAAAAGCAGTACTATATTAACACGTTAATTTATATTGTATATAGGAAATAACTGTGATTTTTTCGTTACAAAGAATTAATTAATTGAAATATTTATACGTTTTATTTTTTAAATTACCTACCAACCGGTATCACTCCAACCTGAGCTTTTTTTTGCAAGAAATGTGTTTTCCTAGTAGACGGCATCTTGATGTACGGCTGCGAGACATGGTGCCTATCCGAAAGTGATAAACGGAGACTAGAGGCTTTTGAGATGTCGTCCTTTAGAAGACTATTATAAATTTCCTGGAGAGACCACATCACAAATGAGGAGGTTCTCCAAAGAATCGAAGGAGAAAGGCACCTGCTCATGACTTTGTCCGAAAGGCGTGCAAGATGGATCGGCCATGTAATACGACAAGAAGGCCTCTTGCATGCCATAATGGAGGGTATGACCGAAGGGACAAACTCGACAAGGGGATTCCCACGCCTAGAGTACCTGGAGGACCTGTTGGTGGACGTGCGCTGCTCATCATATGCAGATTTCAAAAGAGCCGCACAAGACAGGGAAGAATGGAAGAGAAGAATAGAGGAAATTGCTGCAAACCAATCCCAGGATTGAAACCAGAGGAGGAGGAGTAGATTCATGAAAGAATGTCCTAAAGACTTTATCTGAGGATAACAAAACAACATTTTGGGTAATAGTTTAAATCAAATTCGATTTTTTTACCCTGACAAAGTACTAATCACTTAATACTATCTACGGGAGGCTTTCTATAGGTTTAGAAAACCAAATGTTTGTGTATTCGTTTGTTTTAATTTTCATATCACATATCAAACAGTATGTACGTCTTGAGACATCTGCCATGACAGCAAAAGTGGCCACAAATTAAAAAGCACACGACGATCCACGAAGAGGTAAATGAAGAAATTAGACGCCGCACCGAACCAAAAATGCCGACATTGTGGATCGAACAGATAAATTTGGAAGTGGGAATGACAGGGCAGTATCAGATGGACATCTAGAATATTAAAATGGAGGCTTTGAATAAGTAAAAGGTATGTCTGGAGGCCACATAAAAATATACAAGTGACATTGTCCGAATAACTAGATTGATCTGGATGCGGAAGGGATGAGACAGCGACGATTGGAGAAAAATGGAAGAGACCTTTATCCAGCAGTGGAGGAAAGAATTTTATTTCTTACTTTTATTATATAAAAAAATTATATCTGTGTGTGGTTTCGTAGGATATTGCTACAGCCCAAATCGAGCCTTGGCCGACTTCAACTGTTTCCAACTTTTCCAGTCCTCAGCTGCTGTCTTCCAATTTGCAACTTGTAAATGTTATATTACAATTTTTTTACGTCATCCTTTTACCTCAGCACAGGTCTTCCGATGTTTTTTTTACCTCCCGGATATCTAGTCATTCGGAGAATATGGTGTCATCAAATAGAGATTATAAATAATGATTTTTTTTTTAAATGTAGGTATATTTAGTTTGTGTCTTCGACCGGTTCGTTGTCAACTTCTGGACTGCCGAAACCGGTCGAAGATACAAACATTCGTGGATTTTAACTAATTGCGCATTTTTATTTTATTTTCATTATTTGCAATGATCTTCTACCATGAAATTAAAAAAAAAAAATTTTTAGTAATTACAAAATATTGTAGATTAAACCGGTCGCAGATAATATTGTGAATTATCAAAATTATTGTTTACTGTGAAAAATTATAATAAATAGTATTCATATATTTTTATAGTTATCCTATAATCCTAAACAATGTTATAATATAATGTTGTATCGATTTCGATTAAATTTCAAAGATATTCTTAATAATTAATACGAATGCAAACCCCTGTTTTCAAGAAGCTTTATTATAAAATATGTCATGGGAATGATATGTTTCGCCATGCCAAGACATTATCAAATGTAATATTACATTTAATAATGCCTAAGCAGGGTGAAATATATCACTGTCGTCTCGAAAACACGTTTTCATTCGAATTAATAATTTAATGTGGAGTTTTTATTCACTCTTCATGAAACAACTAATAACTGCTCTACGGATGTGAGACTGAGAGAAATCTACCGCGGACGTTTTTGGTAAACTCCAGATGTTAATAAATTGGTGCCTTCGCTCAATATTCAAGATCTATTGGCCCCAAATAGTGCCAAATGCCGTTCTCTGGACCATGGCAGGCAAAAAGCCAATCAGAGAACAAGTCGCTAGACGCAAATGGCTATAGATCGGTCAAACCCTGAGACGGAACTCAGCCTGCATCGCTCAGGGCGCACTAGACTGGTCCCCTATGGGGGGAAAGAGCCACCCGGAGAAGAACCTTATAGGTCGAGGTCAAAGCAGCAGGCCTCACTTGGGATGATGTTAGGTATCAGGCATGCGATAGAATCGGGTGGAGAAGGTTTCTTAAGACCCTATGCACCACGGAGGTGTGACAGGACAAGAATAAGAAGACGAGGAAGTTTGAGAGTTTATTTTTAATTAGCTATAATTATATCCTAGTATATAATGTCTTCACTGTGGTAGATGAATTATTATGTATATTTATTTTTCGTACCTTTACCGGTAACATCTGACGTCAAAGAATTTAAACAAATAGATATAATCACACCTCCTTACCTAGTAGAATAGTAAATATCCTGGAATTATGCGTCAAAAGAAAGTAAATAATTATTTCATATTTTTACTACACCCATTGATACAAAAAATGAATCACAAGCCTATAAACAAAACGATTTATATTAGTTAAGTACTTCCATTTATTTCTTTAACCACCTACCCACGTCAAATTCGGATTAAAACCAAAATATTGACACATTTTTTTCTTAAATTAGGTCGGGTAGGTACTTATTTCTTTGTCTATGCATGTAGGTACCTTGGTTTCCGCTTATTCGGTTCGCTAAATTCAATTCGGGATTTCCTAGGTTGATATAACTCATCTATTATCAGAAAAAATATGTCTAAATAAAAATAAATTGAAGATTTTTTCCTGATAAAAAAAATGTAGACCACAATAAAGTGTTTTAGAAACACATGCAAAAGATTTTATATTTTAAATTTATACATTGTTGATGATATGCCTGTGGAGCAAGTAATGAACTACAGATATTTGGGAGTAGAGTTCTGCAGTCATTCTTCTTCTTCTTCTTCCCCTTAGTTTAGGTCGTATGACCTGTATGTAACGGTGGGCTGTCCTGGTATGATGATGTCCAGCCATCTCTCCATCTCTTCGGCGGCCTTCCTGGTAATCTCTTGCTGCTTGGGTTTTCATCCTTAAATTTTTTTGCAATTCTTGTATTCTCCATGCGGTCCACGTGGTCTCGCCAAAAGCGCATTCTGCTTCTTCCCAATTTCATTATGTCTTCAACACCACAGACAGACCTTATCGTTTCATTTCTGATCCGATCTCTGAGGGTTTTGCCTGCGATGGAGCGTAGGGTTCGCATTTCTGCTACTCTCAGAAGGTTCTTAGTTCTATTGTTATCGGCTCTGACCTCTATTCCATACGTCATGATGGGGTACGGGATGTTTGTTCCTCCAATCGCATGACTTGCTCAATAGGTGTGTTATCGATGATCAGCATACATCTAAAAGGGTCTTTTGATGTTGTTAAGCACTTCGTTTTATTAATAGATATCGTCATATTATATTCTTTGGATGTGAGGTGGAATTTGTAGAGCATTCTCTGAAGGTCATCTTCATTCTCTGCAGTCATAATGACCTTAATATCTAAGTACGAGAACAAGTCAATAGAGCCTCTGGCGTGTCAGGATGTCTGAAGAATCTGGTCTGGAAGAACAAGCACATGCGTATCGACAGCAAGGACAGAATTTATAAGACATTCTTGCGACCTACCATGACGTTCCTATGCTGTAAAAACGCGAGCCTACACTGTACGAATTAAGAATGTGCTTAAAACATCTGAGATGAGGGCCCTAAGATGCATTACTGAAAAAACTCTACGAAATCGTGTCCGTAACGCAGACATAAGAAAAAAAATAAAGGATATCGTTCGGTGGAGCAGATCCAGAAGAAGATAGTGGACCATGTAGCCAGAATGGATAGTGACAGACTCACATATACAGCCGCTTACGAAATCCCATCCAGATGCCGCCCACCTTGAAGACCGCCTAAGAGATGGTGGGACAGCTGGTCTTCATCATCCCAGGAGACATGATTTCTGTGCCATAGATCGTCAGATTTATTAAAAGAAGAAGAAGACATTTATACTGAGAGGTATATTTTTTCAATTCGTCTCAGTGTACATTTATTTTATTTAGTTTACTAGTTATTTTATTTAAAAAAAAACTAACTAACTAACCATAACGCCGTTTCCCCGGAGGGGTAGGCAGAGAGGATGGATCGCCACATTGTTCAATCCTGGCATAATTCTCGGGCCTCTTCTACATTCACTCATCGTGACATGCATGATCGTCGATAAATCCTACTTTGAACATCTTTTTAACCATTCTTCTTTCATCCATTCGTTCCATATGTCCAAATTTTATATATTTCATAATTTAAGTTTATCATTTTGTTAAAATAATTACTCCAAGAACATTAAATAAATATATTTTGATATTATTACAGCGTTCCAAAAAAATAAGAATTATATTGTTTCCACCAAAACAATGGAAAATTTTAATATATAATGTCTTCTAAAAATAATTCAAATGTGTTTATCATCAGCCGTCTGTCATTCACTGCTGAATGTAGGCCTCTCCCGAAGCACGCCACCACCCCCTATCCATTGCTGCTCCCATCTATCCATGTCCAGCAATCCTCTTCAGATCGTCGGTCCAGCGGGCAGGGGGACGTCCAACTCTGCGGAATGGAGAGCGCATACAGGATTCCGCAGAGTTGGAAATGTGTTCGAATTATTAAAAATAAATAGTAAATATCTCTGGAGAATCTAGCGTTACACATATATCACGTATAACAGGCGTTATCTAGCAAAACGATAATGGCGGTAGCCTTTCACATTGCGTTAAAAGGATCTTCTACTTAATGTGTAACAATCTTCATAGATGGCGGCTAGTGTGTAGATTGAAACTACCATGTAAAGGGTAGTGTTACAGATTAACATACATACAACATCCAAAAATTTGTCAGACATGGTGGTCATAAGAAAAGGTGGAATGGGGAATGTTGTATTGCATGAAGCGTGCGCTTAACCCAACCAATGACAGATCATAAGTCCTGTAAACACCTCGTTCAACCATATTCTGTTTCCAATTTGCATCTTCGTCTCTATTGAGATGCAATTAATCCAGTAAATATCTGCTTGTGAGAAAATCACTTAATTTAAATTTAATTATTTGATGAGTCATCTCTGGAACTATTCTATTGTAGGTACTTACTTGGTGTGAACTATAGACCACTCCATTGAATGTATTAAATATTCGGCTACCAA
The DNA here is from genome assembly GCA_022606425.2 of Lepidostoma basale. NCBI lineage: Eukaryota > Metazoa > Arthropoda > Insecta > Trichoptera > Lepidostomatidae > Lepidostoma > Lepidostoma basale. Next base: position 73,733 of record JAHDVF020000291.1, on the reverse strand, counting down.
GGAAACGTTCCATTGTTGAAAAAAAATTAAACAACCTGTCGATACAATATTCAACTTTTTCTAGTCATTGTTAAAAATAGTATATTTTCTTTCTGTTTTCTGAACGTATAAGAGAAGACTTTCGAAACCATTTATTAAATCAAAATTCCATCTTTTTCTTCTTCTACTCAGTCGTATTCCTTTTGAAGTATAGAGGAAGGCCGAGGAAAACGTGGCACGATCAAATCAATCAAATATTAAATGTCGGTCACGTGATGAGTCGGAGAAATCGACGTGCGTGCATGACAAGATGTATGAATGTAGAGAAATTGTGGTGGTCCATTATTTCTGCCTATCCCTCCGGAGAAACGGCGTAATGGTTAGTTAGTTAGTTAGTTCAAATATGAATCCACATCGAGAGAAGTATGCCAGGACAGAACAGTGTGGTGGTCCATTATTTCTGCCTATCCCTCCGGAGAAACGGCGTAATGGTTAGTTAGTTAGTTAGTTCAAATATGAATCCACATCGAGAGAAGTATGCCAGGACAGAACAGTGTGGTGGTCCATTATTTCTGCCTATCCCTCCGGAGAAACGGCGTAATGGTTAGTTAGTTAATTAGTTAGTTCGAATATGAATCCACAACACAAAGTGAAGGCAAATATAGAATAAATAAACTGATTTGATTGATTGACTGATAAAACACCTTCGTGAATTGGAAGTTCAGGAATCTGATAGATTTTTAAAACTGAGTAGAAGTCAACTGGAATGTTCAGAGTAGGCGTCAAAGTAATCTCTTGACCCAGATGAAGAGATAAAATGCAAAATTGAGGCAGCAAGAGCTACGTTTAATAAAATGAAATCACTCTTCTGCAATGATAACATAAACTTGAAACTCCGACAAAGAATGATCAAATGCTATGTGTGGTCTGAATTATTGTATGGGTGTGAAACGTGGACCTTGAAAGTCAACTCAATGAACAGACTTTTTTTAAAAATAACATAGAAGTTCCCGACACATACCCGAGGCTGTTATAGGGCGTAGCGGCGCCCTTTTATCAGCCTCGCTCGTACACTCCCTGGGCCTGTCCCCGGTCCATCCGGGACTTACATTTAAAGACGGCAACAGCAAGGGGGTGCCAGACCACATTTAATCTACTCCATCATACTTCTATGCTCCACTGTACTTTATTGAATAATATATCAATGAATAGACTGGAAGCTTTTGAAATATGGCTCCATCGCCGAATGCTCAGAATTCCCTGGACAGACATGGTTACCCAAGTCTTGAGGCGAGCTAGAGTTGACGGAGAACAGTTTTCAACTATCAAGGTTCAAAAGATCTCACATCTGGGTCATATACTGCGTGGGGAAAAGTACCACCTTCCCACCTTCTCCAACTGATATTGGAAGGGAAAGCTGAGGGACGCCGAGGGTCCGGTAGAAGACAAATGTCCTGGCTGCGAAACGTGAGGGAGTGGACCGGCATCCGAAGTGTGGATGAGCTGTTCCGAGCGCAGGACAAGACAGGTTCGCCGAGGTGATCGCCAACGTTGGGGGGACCCGACAGGGCATTGAAGAAGAAGAAGAAGAAGGCGTCATAGAAAGAGAAGAACAGATTATTTCTACAAAGACGAGGAAAATGCATTTTTTTTACCACAAAGGGCCTGCATTTGTCGTATTGTTCTCTTTCTTTATTGAACATAACAGAAAACGCAACTTCGGATGACTACACAGGATTCCTGCGGTTTTCATCAAGAGATTAATTTGAATAAGTATAATAACATGACTCAAAATATCGATGGTAATGACACTAAGTTCGTTGAATTGTGAACACTCTTTTGTTAATGTAGTCTTCCCTAATACAATGAATCTCACATTCAAAATTAGAAGAATCTTCACAGCTACAAACTTTACTCAAAGTAGAATCTGACATTTTCTCTATGGTCTCTCGACATGTAGAACCAACATCTTTTTTTCTTTTTCCTAGCAGTGCTGGATTAAGTCAGCACATTAAACGTAGTGCAGTGGGGCCGTAGCAACTGTTACCAAGAGGCCGTTGGTTTTTTATGATATAATAAATAAGAATTGGACTAAGCTGGGCAGCTTTCGGAAACATGAGTTACATCCTCCGGAAAATACCGATCAACCTGAAACGAAAAGTCTATGAAGCCTGCGTTCTGCCAGTTGGTAGGTACTTATGATCTTGAAACTGTTACACTGTCCAAACAAAGTGCCGAGAAACTACGAGTGACCCAAAGAGCCATGGAAAGAGCCATATTAAGAATAAGCCTAAGAGACAGAGTCAGAAACGATATCGGTTCAAGGAATGTGAAACATTCTACCAAACAGACACATTTTAAATGCCTCCAACCGGTTCATGCCTTCAACTTTTAAGATCCACGATGATCGATACAAAAGTATCGACCAAACTTAGCATTTGACCAAAAAAATATTTCAAAATAATAATTAAATAAAACGATATTTTTTAACTACTTCCACTTTTGTTTTTATTTCGAGAGCGGCCGGTTTCGCCAGACTAACATCGACAGACTGGTCAAAATTCAGGTGGACAGACCAGTCTGTCGATGCCAGTGAGCCTGGCGAAACCGGTCTCTGTCGAAATAAAGACAAAAGTTGAAGTGGTTAAAAGAAACATTGTTTTTTGTTTTTTAGAATGTATACAAATACTTTTAGACAAATACAGGATTTTACCCATTGCGGGTTAATCATTTTTAAGGATTAATTGTATCTCAATAGCGACGAAGATGTAAATTGTTTTTTGGAAACAGAATATGGTAGTCGAGGTGTTAACAGGACTTAAGACCTGTCATTGGTTGGGTTAAGCGATCGCTTTATGTTAACAACATTCCCCATTCCTCCCTTCTTACGACAACCACGTCTGACAAATGTTTGAATGATGTATATATGGTTCTATGTTAAGAACACTTCACAATTTTTAGGTCAATCTACACTAGCGCCATCTATTAAGATTATAAAATTTGTCAGACGTGGTGGTCGTAAGAAGGGCGAAAAACGATCGCTTAACCCAATCAATGACAGGTCATAAGTCCTGTAAACACCTCGACTACCATATTCTGTTTCCAAAAAGCAATTTACATTTTCGTCTCTATTGAGATACAATTAATCCTTCAAAACATTGTTTTATTTAATTATTATTTTAAATGAACTTCCATCAAGAGATTTCTGTAGGTACAATCATTCGATTATCTCAAATATTTTTAACTTTGAAAACTACTATTCATTTATAAAGTTTAATGAATGAAATATTACTCTAACGAATTGTCCAAATTGTAATTTGTGGTTATTTGACAGCTAATTTATTATTTTCTCAGTAAACAAAGTTCAGGTGTTAATACTATACCACGGAAAAACCCACTTCATTCATACTTATGGGTACTATATTTAACAACATATGTATATATAGTTTTGTAAACAATTTAGAATTTTTCCGAATTACTATAATAAAAAGAAATGACCACCCACATTACAAAATGACGTATGAAAACAAAAGAGAACATATGTTCCAGATATTCCAGATCCAGACAATTCCAGACGCCAATATTTCATTTGACATGTTGGGACACAAGACAAATGAAATATTTCTTCATCAGCATGTCTCCATCCACTGCTGGACGTAAGCCTCTCCACCTCCACGCTATCTCTCTCGGTCTCTCGCCAGTGTTCTCCAGGCCCTTCCCGCTGTCCGCAAAATATCTTCGCTCCACCTGATAGGCTGTCTCCCGACACTTCTTCCATCCAATCTTGGCTTCCATTCAGTAACCCTCTGGCTCCATCTTCCATCATCCCTTCGGCACACATGCCCAGCCCACTGCCACTTCATCCTTGCAATGCGTATCCCTATGTCGGTGACCCTGGTGCGTCTTCTAATCTCCACGTTAGGTATATGGTCTCTAAGCGAGATACCCAGCATGGATCTTTCCATGGCCCATTGTGCAACTTTAATTTCGTGCAATATTTAAATTCAAATATGAAATTACTTTGAAAACCTAACATTGTATAGCATTACCATGAACATGAGACACTAGTGATTGCTTTGTAATTATAAAAAAAATTAAATAATTTAATTTACACTACTTTAATTCTTCTTCTTCTTCCTCTTAGTTTAGATCGTATGACCCGTTTGTAACGATGAGTTGTCCTGGGATGATGATGTCCAGCCATCTCTCTATCTTTTTTACGGCCTTCCTGGTAGTCTCTTGCTGCTTGGGTTTTCATCTTTAACAAGTGTTGTAATTCTTGTATTCTCCATGCGGTCCACGTGATCTCTCCAAAAGCGCCTTCTGCTTCTTCCCCATCTTACTTTTTCCTCAACACCACAGACAGACCTTATCGTTTTATTTCTGATCCGATCTCTGAGGGTTCGCATTTCTGCAACTCTATTTGTATTATTTATTGTTATTATTATTTTGTTGATTCGCTCTTTACATCATTACAGCGGGAATAAAATCGATGTAAAGTGTATAGAAATCATATTGATTCTCGTGACATGTGATAGGTAGCTAATCTATCGCAATTTTTTGTCACTTGGCTTCTGGATCAGACCAACGACAGTGTGACAATCACACTGCCACTGTTGGGATTCGAACCCGGGACCTTCGGGGTGGCAATCAGACCACTTACCACTCGGCCACGAAGGTCGTCGTATTACCGGTTTAAGTATTATTTTTAAATAAAGACACTATCTTTGATAACGAATGTAACAAAAAAGTTCTTTTTAATTATGATTGAGCTGCTAAAACCGGTAGAAGCTAGATAAAATAGTAGAAAAAACTTAATGCGATTACTGATATTATTTTTTTACAATTTACACTGGGAATAGATATCTACAGCTATAATGACCTATATAAAGATAAAGCGTCTGACATATAGGAGTGCATAAATAATCTAATCTCCTCCACATTCACACAGCGAGCCGACCTTTAAAATTGGATAATTGATCATGCCATGTTTTCCTCGGTCGACCTCCACTCGTACTCCATTCACATCGTTAACGTTTTCTTCTTCTCCTCCCTATGGCCATACAACTCTTGAAGAGTTTTAGCCTCCTTGATGATTTTTCGCCAAGCTCCTCGATCCTGCGCCTTTTGCACCCACCAGTCCGATTCCTTTACATCATTACAGCGCGAGCCAAATTGATATAAAGGGTATAGCTATCATTTTGATTCTCGTGACACGTGATAGGTAGCTAATCTATCGCCATTTTATTGTCACGTGAAATCAGCACCAGTTCAAAGACAGTGTCATACCATGCTTTCCTTGATCTTCCACGGCTTCTCTTTCCACTTACACTGCTTGTATACAAAATTTTAACCATTCTTCTCTCGTTCATTCCATATGTCCAAACCATCTCAGGAATCCTTTTTTTATTTTACTTATGATACAATAATCTGCCTTTCATTTCTTCCTTATTTCGTCGTTCGGTATTCTATCATATATCGTTTTCCCGCACATTCTTCTCAGTGATCTCATTTCTACGGCATTTATCATTTTTTGCCAGCTCCAAGTTTCACTTCCATACACCTTCCTGAAAGCAATATTTGAAATTCTGTCTAACATCGTTTTACTACACATACATCTAAGGAATCTCATTCTTCTTCTGTCAGTTCCATATGAGGGTTGGAATTAGAACTTCATTGTGAACGGCCATAACAATATATGTTTTTTCGAAACAAACCAAATCAGTTTATTTTCTCAAAAGATATTACAAACAACAATTATAGTTTAAGGCATCTATTGAGAACAGGTAGAACATAAAAAATATATAATAACAGGAACGCATGAGAGATGGTTCGACATTAGGAATACAAGATACTCTCCAAAGTCAAGAGTATTTGTCTTCTGAACGTACTTTCACAAATATGAAAGACGTCGATCTCCGAAGCGATCATGTTCAACAGTTTAATTGCTCTCCCCACCGCCGTCACAAGAGGCAGGTTGGTTCTGCATGCTGGGAGATAAAACAGTCTGTGCTGACGCTGTCGAAGATAACCATCTGGAACATAAAGATGGATAGCCTCCAAGATGACGGAATTCTCAATGAAATGGGTAAGTGTGCACCCATCCCTCCTTATCTGTAAATTATTGGTCCCTAGCATGCCCAAGAGGAATGCAGTGGGATAACGCCACGGATAGCTACCAAACTCCCTCATGTAGAGATATTTCAGAAATCTTTTCTGAATCCACTCTAACATGAGCGAGTATCTCGCCTCGTGGGGACTCCATATCACCGAACCCCACTCGAGTCGGCTCCGGACCAATGTTTTAACACTCACTTTAACGTTATTATAACCAACAATTTTACAGTGAATTCTCCAATTATCGATGATAGAATAATGCATACATTGAAAATCTATTATTAATATAATTTGTAATTAATTTTTTTTGCTTTCTTCATCAAATTCAATCAAAATTCCAATCAGACGTCAATAATAATATGATGTTTTACAGGGCGACCACAAAAAACTTATAAATTTGATAATGCGGTAAAAAAACTCGGAAATACAGGGTGTACCCGAATGCTTACGCGAAAAACGATTCATTTTGTTAACTAACAAGCCATCCCACGTTTCCCTGGAGGAGTAGGCAGAGTGAATGGAATAGGCATACCTCTCGAGATTCCTCTACATTCATACATCGTAATATACACACTCGTCGATTATTCCGACTTTGAATGTGGCCACCTTTTGGTATTTGATTAAGGGGTTAGGGGCAGTCAAAGGTATGAAAAAAACTAATATTTTCAATATAAAAAATTGACAGTCTTATGTATGGAAGTGAAGCATGGAAGCAGTAAAGTTGTCATCGCAAACAAAAGCCTATCCAAAAAAGCCAAGATGGCAGTGCACAATGGTGTTCTTGTGCCGACCCTTATGTATGGAAGTGAAGCATGGAACTGGCAAAGAAGGATGAAAGTAGAATAAATGCAGTAGAAATGAGATCTCTCAGACGAATGTGTGGCAAATCTGTATTTGATAGAGTGACAAATGCAAGTATAAGAAGTGAATGTGGTGCGAATGAAAGTGTTATGAACAAAATAAGGAAAGGGTCATTAAGATGGTTTGGACACATGGAAAGAATGAGCGAAGACAGAATGGTAAAGAAGGTATATGTAAACGGCGTGAACGGAGCTAGAAATAGAGGAAGGCCGAGGAAAACGTGGCACGATCAAATCAATCAAATATTGAATGTCGGACACGTGAGGAGTCGGAGAAATCGACGTGCGTGCATGACAAGATGTATGAATGTAGAGGAAGCGAGAGAAGTATGTCAGGACAGAACAGTGTGGCGTTCCATTCTTTGGTAAGACCATGGTAAGACAGTAATTAAATTTATTTGATAAAACCAACAATATTAAATTAGTAAAATATATTTTATTTTGATTTGATCCAAATTTTGCAAAGCGCGGTTATTACCTACGCGTGGCTCTTTCCGACCGAATTCTTGCTAGGTATGCTAAGCTACCAATCATTGGAGAGAAGGAGGAATATCCACATAGGAGTTCACTTCTTTCAGCTGACTGGCGGCCATATACATAACTCGGATGTCCTGAGTGATGTAGGTCTATTTGTTCCTGATAATTACCTTCATCAAAGAGAGCACAGATTGTTTTATTTGCCGCGCTGCAGAACCAACCTGCCAATGGTTATGCCTGTGGGTTGGGCAATCTTATTGCTTAATCGGGTCGCCTCGGAGGTCGACATATTTCGTGATAGTGTGAGTTGCCTCAGGGATGCAATATCAATGCTATGATTCTTTCTAATTCTTAATCTTAATGGGTTTTTTTATGCTTCTCTTATAACTAACTAACTAACTAACCATCATGCCGTCTCCCCGAAGGGCTAGGCAGAAAAAATGGACTGCCACACTTTTCTTTCCTGACATATTTCTCTCGCTTTCTCAACATTCATACATCGTGTCATGCACGCGCGTCGATTTCCCTGACTCCTCACATGGCCGACATTCAATATTTGATTAATATGATCGTGCCACGTTTTCCTCGATCTTCCTCTATTTATGGTTCCATTTACATCGTTCACATATATTTTTTTATAATTTTTTCTTCATTCATTTTAATGATCCTTTCATTATTTTGTTAATAACACCACCATTCGCACCGCATTCACTTCTTATATTTTCATTCGACACTCTATCATACACAGAGTATCCACACATTCGTCTAAGAGCGAAGTATGGAACTGGCAAAAGAAGGATGAAAGTAGAATAAATGCAGTAGAAATGAGATCTCAAGAGTACTGCCTCAATGGCGTCGACATATTTGGATTCCTTCTGAGATGTATGATTTTTTGGTCTCATGTTGTTTTGTTTTATTTTATTCGTTTTGTGTCCAAATGAGTCGCCTAAATGTTGTATTGTTTGTAATGTCGCATTTGTGTATAATGTATAAATAAATAAATAAATAAAATCTCTTAGACGAATGCTTCACTTATAAATGCTTATAATATCGCACGTTGAAAACAAAAGTGACACTATACAAAAATCTCAATTTTTCAGTACGGTCATTTAAAGTTATGCTTGCTTATTAACCTTATTAAAATCAACTAGATTCTGGTGGAATAATATCTAAACTAATATATAAAACAACAACATTAGATATATTTCTACTCACAGTCAAGTTATTGACCTCACAAAAACTTTAAATGACCGTACTGAAAAATTGAGTTTTTTTATATTGTCAGTTTTGTTTTCAACGTGCGATATAATTGTAAACTATCTGGAATTATATGTCTGTAATGTTTAAGATTTTTATTCAAATAAATGAAATGAAATATAGGTTAGCGAAACAGCTGTCGCGACAAATTTACATAAATAAATCGTGACACATTATAACAGTGTTTGAAATTCAAAGTATCATAGTGTTTCGCCCAAAACAAACAATTATCATATGTAGAATGCTTATGGTTTTAAGAATGATCCCGAAATAACTCTGTGCCGCTTTTACACTCGGCTTGGAATAACCCTGTATGTTCGCGAAATATGAAAATTTAGCAACTCTGACGTAATGCTTAATTAAATATTTTACGCTTTCTGAAAATCTTAAATAATTTGAGACGAATCGAATCTGCGAATCGGGACACCAGAGTAATTTCAATGACATTAGTTTTAATAAGTGTATACTTGGGTGTACGTATATTTTCTAACTGATATTTTTTAGACATTTTTTTATAGTCAATTGGCAGTTGTTCCTATATTAAAGTGAACATAATGTATTGAAGTTAAATACTGATAAAATTAATGCATACGAATGCAGCAGTTGCAGGCTGCCTGAAAAATGTCATATGGAGAAACAAGGACATGAGGACTGACAGCAAGGTACGCATCTACAAGACCTGTGTGCGACCAATCCTCACATATGGCATTGAATCGAGGGCAGACACTGTCAAGATAAAGAGCATGCTCAGGACAACCGAGATGAAAACACTCCGCGCTATAGCTGGCAAGACCCTACGTGATCGAGTTAGGAATACAGCTATCCGAGAAATCTGCGAGGTCGAAGATGTGGTCAGATGGGGACGTCAAAGACGGCGATATTGGCATCAACACGTAGAAAGGATGAGCTCAAATAGGATACCACACATAGCTCTCTATTAAACGCCAAAAGGACAACGCCGACCAGGAAGATCCCCGAAATGGTGGAGAGATAGCTGGAGTTCAGCGTCTCAAGAGGACCCGCCTGAAATAACAGACTCCTGAGTCTACCAAAAGTGAAGAAAAAGAAGAAGAAGAATTTTTAAATCGTTCATAATTTGTCAAGGTTGACTATCTTTCGGTGGAACGACTGGAAACCGATATAAGTTATTAACCCTTACCACTCCTTTGTCGAATGCCAGCCGACATCGCTATATGTAATGACGTGTTTACACAGTGCGAGCTAGCGTGCGAGTTGACATAGACAGTAACTGTCCTGCAGCTACTGTCATTATGTAAACGAATCATGCGAGTTACTGTCAAGGCGAGTAGGACAGTAGCTGGAGTGCGAGCTACTATACGATATTTTGTTTTCACTGTCCACTCGCCTTCCCCCTCCACACCACACGACCCACACGACAGTAGCTTGCACGCGACTGTCATTGTGTGAACTACAGCCGAGTTACTGCCTTACCAGTCCAGAATTATCCAGTTCCCACGTGAGTGCATTGTCTGTTTTTTTATAGTGTTTTTGATAACGTGTTTTTCGTTTATTAATATTAAAATAATTAATATTAAATTTTGACAATAACTGTCATTTTCAGCTCTCCGTATAAACAGTCGAGGTACAGGCAGCAACTGTCATGGCAGTTGGCATGACAATTGCTGCCTACTCGCCAGGTAAGCTACTCGCGCTGTGTAAACAGTCGAGGTACAGGCAGCAACTGTCATGGCAGTTGGCATGACAGTTGCTGCCTACTCGCCAGGCAAAGTACTCGCACTGTGTAAACTCACCTTAAGCTACAACTCAGTTGTCGGCTGGTGGCCGACAAGATAAGTGTATTTTCGCGCGCAAAACTTGACACGTGTCGTTGTTTCTTGTAATTATTCACATTTTTTATAAGATTTTAACTGTTTTCCTTTTTTATTTTACTATAAAAAAATCCTTACAAATTCACATAACCTAAAATGGCGGGAATCCGCTTGATACGTCATGCAGAGGAGCGATTAGAGTATAAACCCCACTTCATTGTGAAACTGGACAAAGATTATAAAGACTGTACTGTGTGCAGTAACAGAAAGATTCCAGGGGGAAGACGGGAAACAGTGTGGTTTTGTGAGACCTGTTCCAGAAAACCTGGTCTCCATCCTGGAGATTGTTTTAAAAAGTACAATACTATGCAAAACTATAATTAGCCTATAATGTTTTTTGTAAATTGTTTTTTATTTGAAGATAAAATCATTGTAAATGAATTTTTAACGTTTTTTTTTTTGTAACTACCTATCAATAAAAATATTTTGACATTATTTAAATTAGAGTTGGCTGACAAACAATATCAAAAAATTATGGAGTGGTAAGGGTTAAATTCGTATATCTGGGAAGCGTGTTTACAAAAGACGGAAAAACCAAACTTAATTTGATCATGCCAAGTTTTCCTCGGTCGCTCAAGACTCCGTACTCCATTTACATCATTAATTTTATACTACTTAGCAAAACTAACTAACTAACCACCACGCCGTCTTTCCGAAGGGGAAGCAGAAAGAATGGACTGCCAGATTTTTCTTTCCTGACATGTTTCTCTCGATTCCTCAACATTCGTACACCGTATCATGCCCGCGCGTCAATTTCTCCGACTCCTCACGTGGTCGACATTCAAGAGCTAACTAACTAACTATCACGCCGTCTCCCCGAAAGAGTAGGCAGAAATAGTTGACTGCCACACTTTAACCGATGCAGCGCTCCATCCTTCACTTTTCGCTCCAGAAAGAGACGCGGTGTGATGGGTTGCGAACCTCATCGCCACCAATAGGCATCTCCCGCGCACACTAAATAGAATATATAAATGATTTTTGAAGTAAGTGTTGCTACATTGCAAAAATAGGATAAACAATAACTTATTACTCATAGCGATTATTTTCGATTTAATTCATTATTAATTTATAAATTATTGACTTTATTACTTATTAATGAAGTGAATTAATGATGATAATAAATTATTTAATTAATAAATAAATAATGTTGATAAAATATAATAATTAATTGACATAGAGAGGGTTAAATCTCACCTAAAAATGTAAAGAAAAAAAAAGGCATGATAGTAAATAAAATTCATGAATATTTTTTGCACTCGAAAATGTAATATATTGTATTTCGCGACGATCAATGTTTTTTATAATAGAAATAATTTTAATGTTTTATAATAAATTCATTAAATAAAAAACAACAAAAATTCGCTTATTATTCCAATATTTGTATATGTAAAATATACATCGACATTCAATATTTAATTTATTTGATTGTGCCACGTTTTCCTCGGTCTTTCCCTATTTCTATTTCCATTAAAATCGTTACATTTACTTTTTTTTTAACATTATTTCTTTATTCATTCTTTCCACGTGTCCAAACCATCTTAATGATCCTTTCATTATTTTGTTCATAACACTATCATTTGCATCGCATTCACTTCTTATGTGTCCATTCGACAATCTATCATACACAGATTTTACACACATTCGTCTAAGAGATCTCACTTCTGCTGCATTTGATCTACTTTCATCCTTCTCTTGCCAGTTTCATGCTTCACTTCCATACATAAGGGTACACTTTTGTTAATTCCGGCTACGGCGGGTTAAAATACTTAATTTATTACATTAAAATATTAATATAAAAAAGACAAAATGGATGGCATTTGGCAGAGCGGATTACTCCGCTCTGACATTATGACTCGGTGCTGAACCATTGGAGAGGATGGAATACTTTAAGTACCTGGGCAGTATGATTACATTATCTATGGACCCAGATATGGATGTGAAGTGCAGGATCGAAGCAGCCCATTCATTCAACAAAATGAGATCAATATTCTGCAATGACACCTTGAACTTGAAACTAAGGCAGAGAATGTTGAAGTGCTATGTCTGGTCTGTATTACTCTATGGCTCGGAGACTTGGACCCTGAAATTGCACACTATGAATCGGTTGGAAGCATTCGAGATGTGGTTCCACAGGAGAATGCTTCGCATACCATGGACAGATTTCGTCAGCAATTTGGAGGTTTTGAGGAAAGCTAATTGTAGTAGACAACTGCTAAAGGACGTTAAGGTCCGTAAGATTTCATATCTGGGTCACATTCTGCGGGGAGGTAAATACAGTTTGCTCCAACTGATGGGAAAAATTTAGGGGCAGCGTGGTCCTGGTAGAAGGCAAACGTCTTGGCTGTGCAACATAAAAGACTGGACCGGGAGCTGTTCCAAGTTGCGCAAGATAGAGAAACCTTCGCCGGAGTGATTGCAAACGTCGGGGGGACCTGATACGGCACGCGAATAAGAAGAATTTGTTAAATATATGTGACAATTTATTTCATGATTAGTTTTAAATATTTAAATGGAACGGAAACTCATTATCGGAAATGCTCACCCGGGAAATCGTTATCTTAATATCTATATGATTTGATATGATGCGTAGTATTTGATATATCTTTAGGAAGTTTAATACCGTATAAGGATTTTTTTATCTACGTTGTAAATTTACACAACACACCCTCTATGATAAATTAAAAATAGTATTACTAAGATATGTGTAATTACTACTGAATTCGTCAAAACACCAAAAGATTAGAAACTCTTCGTCATTGAAAGTGCGTACATCGTGTATCGCGAGAAGTGGCGGGAGACAGCCCACCAGGTGGGGCGATGATATTGTGCGGATGACGGGAAGGACCTGGAAACAGGCGGGAGACCTGGATGGCGTGGGGGTTGAGGACTTACTTATTTATTTATTTTGACATTAACCACACAAGTATATGGTGTTTTTTTTAGAGGTTTGGTTTTGAAACTGGCAACATTGTTTTAACAGACTGTCAATTTGACAGTTGACAGTTGATTTGTAGTCAGTACGTTTTTCAATTTCATCCAGTTGCTCGATAAAGTTGTCGAAAATTGGACTTCACGATTGCGCTTCATTCGAGCTAGCCGTGGCGCTCATATGCCCAATATCATATTTAAACAATAATGCTATAAAACTATCTATTAAATAAAGCCAATATCATAGACACTGACATTATTTTAATGTATTCTTTTTTATTTTTTATTTGTGTACCTCTAAAAAAAAAACCTTTTTATAACAATGTGTACAAAGGTGTTTTTTTTAGTGTAAAACAAATTAAAAAAAAAAATTCTATGATATTGGCTTTATTTAATGGATAATTTTATGCCATTATTGTTTAAATATGATTTTGGGCATATAAGCGCCACGGCTAGCTGGAATTAAGTGCAATCGTGAAGTCCAATTTTCGACAACTTTATCGAGCAATTAGGTAAAATGGCAAAACGCACTGACTACAAATCAACTGTCAACTGTCAAATTAACAGTCTGTAGAAACAATGTTGTCAGTTTAAAAACCAAACCTCTAAAAAAACACCCTATACAACAAATTAGTAGCGATTAGGGGGGATGTAAGTTAAAAGCGACTTTTTTTTTTACTAATTTTCATAATTTTTTTGGCAATAAAGGGATGCTTAGAATTTATTAAAACTTTGGACACATATTAAACATATATTTAAGTAAATACAGTATTTGTATGAAATAATTTCATGAAAAAATATTGAAGATATCAACTGCCACCTATCGGAGGTCACCATCTGACGTAGATGTTTGTGTACACTCTGAAGGCCACATTTTTCATCTTTAATCAATAGATGTTTAATTTTACTTTAAGAATATGTCTCTCTTTTATATGAATCTCAATTCTCTTTAAAATATAAATAAAAATTTAATTTTTTAGAGGTCAATAAGTATGCAGTTTCGTTTGATATACCGAATATCGAATGAAGCATGGAACTGGCAAAAGAAGGACAAAGTAGAATTAATGCAGTTAAATTGAGATCTCTTAGATGTACGAGATAAATCTTTATTTGATAGAATGTTAAATGCAAATATCAGATTATGTCTTATATTATTTTAATTTAATTTAATTTTATAGTATTTGTTTTAGATTTATTTTGTGGACGTTGGACGATCGAAGTGTGTGCGAGAGATGCCTATTGGTAGCGATGAGGTTCGCAACCCATCACACCTCGTTTCCCGCGGAGGCGAAAAGAGAAGGATGGAGTGCCGCATCGGTTAAAGTGTGGCAGTTAATTCTTTCTGCCTACCCCTTCTGGGTGACGGCGTGATGGTTGGTTAGTTATTTAGTTAGTTAGTTAGTTAAATGCAAATATAAGAAGTAAATGCAGTGCGAATGAAAGTGTTATGAACAAAATAATGAAAGGATAATTATGATGGTATGGACACATAGAACGAATGAATGAAGAAAGTATATGTGAACGACGTAAGCGGAACTTGAAATAGAGGAAGTCCGTGGAAAACGTTACATGATCAAATCAATCAAATATTATGATAACACGATGTATACATGTGGAGGAATCGAAATAAGTATTTCAGGAAAGAATAGTGTTGTATTCCTTTTTATGCCTGCCATTAAACTCGTATGTTCTAACTCTGGTTATGGGTTGAAGAGTTGAAGTTAAATAAGCACTTAATACAAAAGTATAATTCAAACTAAGTAAACGAAAAACTGCACACTAAGTCCCCCAGGAAAAGCACCAAAAAGATGAAGAGATAGATGGGAGTCTACTTCCCAAGAGTCTACTAGGAGAAGAAGAAGAAGTATTTATACCTATTTTACTTCAATCATTCAGTTTACCGTGCACTGGCTTGGAACGAAAAAAATGTCACAGATCACGGATGAGTCAACGCAGAGGGACTCACGGGTGAGTCGCCCGCGACTATGGGGTTAAATCGGCTTAAACGGCCCGTTTTAATAGTGATATTAATGATTTCTTCCAGAATCTACGAGTAACCATTCGTAGAATCGCGTTGCGTTGCACGCGAACAGTTCTGATTGAGCGGAAAACTCTACAAAACATTTCCTAGCGCGACGCTTCTCAGGAAAAACTTAAACGTTTTGGCCTTACGTTTCCCGAGAGCGGAGACTCCAGGCTATACTCGATAATCGAATCAAATTGTGATTATTCAAATTACATTTTCGCAGAAATCGTGTTTGAATCGTCGTTTGACATTTTCATTATACGCAATCAAGAACGGACATGCTCTAGCAAGGCGAAACATTTAAACATCTCTTAAATTAATATCACATATATTTAATATCTAAAAAAAAATCAAAAAAGGGATGTTTAACCTGTCCGGTAGTGAGATGTATGTGTGGTAGAACGATATACGACAGAATCTCAAATGCTGATATAAGAAAGGAATATAGAACGGAAGAAGGTATTAAGAACAAAATTATGAAAGGATTGCTGCGTTGGTTCGAACATATGGAGCGCATGGGTGAAGAAAGAATGGTTAAAAAAGTATACGTTAACGATGTAAATGGAGAACGGAGTCGAAGCAGACCGAGGAAAACATGGCATGACCAAATTAATCAAATTTTAAAGGTTGGTCATGTTAGAAGTCAGAAGAATCGACGTGCGTGTATGACTCGCTGTATGAATGTGGAGGAAGCTAGAGAGGTGTGTATCATTACAAATGAATTTTTAACGATCTTTTTTTGTAACTACCTATCAATAAAAATATTCTGACATTATTTAAATTAGAGTTGGCTGACAAACAATACCAAAAAATAATGGAGTGGTAAGGGTTGATATAACAGAGGGAATGCTTGAGGGCAAATATTGCAGAGGCCGCCCAAAGGACGCCTATATGGACCAGGTGATAAGAGACATGCACTGTGGCAGATACACAGAGATGAAAAGGCTGGCTGGAGACAGGACTGAGTGGAGGAAACGAAGGAAGTTTATTGCTGACCAATCCGCTAGTAACAAGATTAAGGGGATGATTGGAGGAGGTGGTGCGGCCTGCGGAGGACACAGATTATTGATGGCATTTTCTTTCATGGATCACGACCCTCAGTAATGAGGAAATGAAGATACTGAAAAGTTAAATCTAGTGAAAATAAATTAATTTACAAAACAGCTAACTTAATTCACAAATCTGAAACCACAAAACACAAAATAAATATTTTGGTTTATTAAAACGGACCACCCGTGCGTAAAAACGCGTATTTACCATTTTTATAAAAATCTTAGAAATATATTTAAAAAGTCTTAATTCGACTTAAATACACCTTGTGGAATTTCTGCTACTGTGAAATTGAGGTTATGTTAAACATGTCAGCATTACAATTGCTTTGTATTGGCCAGTTATCTCAGCGGTCAACTTTCCGAGAAGCGTTCGTCACTGGAAAACCCGGTTAAAAGCTTTCTCGAAAGCTCGGAAAGTTTTATTGATTCCCTTAATTTGAATTGGTCCAGTAAGCATTGTACTAAGGTTAGTCAGAGTTTTATTGGTCCGATAGACTTGCTTTTAATGGTCTAGTATGTAGGTTAACGTGGAATGAAAATTGATATATGCTATTGTATGAATAACATTTTTAATAAGAAATATAATAGCAGATTTTTTGTACAAGTTAAATTTGCTTTTATAATATCTTACCCCTTTGGAACATTTCAGACAATATAATTTATTATTATTATTTTGTGTGATCGCTCTTTACATCATTACAACACGAGTCAAATCTATGTAAAGGTCCTAAACCTCCGAAAACAACTTATAAAAACATTGGTGTGGAGTGTTTTACTGTACGGCTGCGAGACTTGGTGCCTGGGCGAAAGATAACACAGAAAGCTGGAGGCGTTTGAGATGTGGACCTACCGACGAATTGCTCATGTTTCATGGAGGGACCACTTTACAAATGAGGAGGTTCTCTGCAGAGTTGAAGAGAATCGGCACATGTTGAACACCGTAGCGGAGAGGCGTGTTAGATTGGTCATGTGTTGGGACACGAATGTTTCCTGCATGATGTATTGGAGGGAATGGTCGATGGATCGATTGGCAGAGGACGACCTCGCCAGGAATACCAAGACCAGATTTGCCAAGATATGGGCTGCACCTCTTATGCGGAGTTGAAGAGAGTTACAGAGGACTGAGCGGAGTGGAAGAGGAGATGCGTCGCCTTGCTGCAGAGCAATCATTAGATTGAGACCGGAGAAGAAGACCACCTGCCACGAAGATTGTCGTGTTAAATTATATTATAATTTTATAACGCTATTGAGATTTGTTTTTTGTAGCTTATGTAATATTTTACGCGGAACTAATTTCCTTAATATCAGCCCTGTATCTTCCGATATAATGTTTACTTAGTATTTTATTATAGTTTAAAAGGATTTATGTAAATTAGTAAGTAGAGTGTTGTGTGCCAACTGGCGTACACGATATGATGCGAAAAACGACTCATTAGTAAGATAATTATAGATGAGAACAATAACTTTATAAAGAATACTTCAGTGTAAGGAAGTACACATCCATAATTTATAGACACGTGGAAAATACTAAGCAGAATATGAACTGTCTAAAGACTACAAGAAATCAACATTAGAGACATGTCTTCAATACAAAACTAACTGACTAACTAAACATCACGACGTCTCCCCGAAATGGTAGGCAGAAAGAATGAACTGCCACATTTTTCTATTGTGACATACTTCTCTCTCTTCCTCAACATTTATACATCGTGACATGCTTGCACGTAGATTTCTCCGACTGCTTACGTGACCGACATTTAATATTTGATTTATTTGATCGTGTCAAGTTTTCCTCGGCCTTCCTCTATTTCAAGCTCCCTTCACGTCGTTTACATATACCCTCTTAAGCATTCTGTCTTTACTGATTCTTTCCATGTGTCCAAACTATCTCAACGATCCTTTCATTATTTTGTTCACAACACTTTAATTCACACCACATTCACTTCTTATATTAGAATTTGACACTCTATCATATACAATCTTAGAAATCTCATTTTTACTGCATTTATTTTACTTTCATCCTTCTTTTGCCAGTTCCACGCTTCACTTCCATACATAAGGGTCAGCACAAGAACACCATTATTCACTGCCATCTTAGCTTTTTTGGATAGGCTTTTGTTTGCGATGGTTGTTTGCCGGTCCGTTCTTTCAATATCCTTCTCCACTCTCCCATCCTTTGTAAATATACTTCCTAAATAAACACTTTCATTCACAATTTAAAATAATAATAATAAACATATATTTATTGTTTCTTGAACAATGATGTGAAACTCCATATTAAATAATTAATACGAATGAAAACGTCAGTTTTCTAGAAGTTTTATTATATTTTATGGGAATGACATGAAACAAATTATACATAGTAATAGGGTTTAAACAATCTGTTGTTTACATAAAATACTAAAATGCGGCCAATTCGAAACCGGAAAAATCGAAAAAAATCGACATGTTACGATTAATGGATGTAGCGGAACCTAGAGAGGTATATCAGAATAGAGCAGTATGGTGGTTTATCCTCTCTCGCTACCCATTCTGGGAAACTGCATTATGGCTAGTTATTATAGTAAGTTATCGCTGTGTTATATGATTGCGTGCAAGCGTTGCCGTGAAATGTGGCGAGTTTACCATGAGTAACATTTCCACTTCCGATATGCTGGATGAAAAATCTCCTACTTACGTATGCATGGCAGGTATCCAGAGAATATTTCACCACAAGCATATTCGCAGAAGGGCACCATCATTAATGAGAATTATATTAAGACAATGAAAGGACGCGTGCATTCTATTTAATTCAAAGAATTTCCTGATTCCACATGTCGCAAAAAAACCCACAACGAAAACTCTTTTTTAAATTATTTTCTAACTTCACATTAGTAACTCATTTTTTTCTCATCCAGGGATTGCTTTGTAGCAAATCTATTAACATATTTGCTAGTTCTAAGAATGCCAATTGGGCTTTTTAATAATGCAATTATCAATTTTAATTAATAAAAACGTCGGTTTTCTAGAAGTTTAATTATATTTTATGGGAATCAAATGTTTCGCCATTCTATAACATTATCAAATGTGACAAAACTTCAAATCGTTGCAGTTTATATACACTTGAAAATGGAACAGAATATGGTAATTAACAAAAATTTATGAGACTTTAACCAAGAATTATTTTTAAATATCAAATATTGAATATCGGCCATGTGAGGAGTCCGAGAAATTGACGCGCGTGCACGACACGTTGTATGAATGTTGAGGAAGCAAGAGAAATATGTCAGGAAAGAAAAGTGTGGCAGTCCATTCTTTCTGCCTACCCCTTCGGGGAGACGGCGTGATGGTTAGTTAGTTAGTTAGTTAGTTAAAAATAAGTTATTTGAGGTAGGACGAAATAAAGTGTTTCTAAGAAAAACATCTTCTTACAAATTGTTTACAAAGAAACACGTCATTCCCATAAAATATAATAAAACTTATATTAATTATTTAACATGGAGTTATACATCATTGTTCAAGAAACAATAAATCAATTTTAGGTCATTTCAGATATTGTAAAATGATATGTCCATTTTGTAGAATAATATGTCCATTTTACAGAATAACATATCCAGTTTGAAGAATAGTGGTAGTTTTCTGTTGCCTTCCACATTTTATATACAACAAGTTAATTGAACCCAATTGCTTTATTATTTTTTTAAGCTTTTAATTTTTTCTTGAACAAATTTTATAAATAATGCGAATAAAAATATATTTTTTTCCTGAAGTTTTATTTTATTTTATAGGAATGACAAGTTTCGCCTGACTAAGGCATTATCAAATGTAGCTAAGTTTGATACTGCCTTAAACAGGTGAAACATGTCATTCATGATTATAAAAATGGTACCATATTAATTAAAAGTACTCTTTCATGCATCGTATTTATGTAATGTTTTCTCATAGATACTTTCAAAGCATTTTATTTGTCATAAATATCAGTATATCAAAAATATTAGTTTTTAAACTTTGGTTAAACAGATCGATAATAAAGAAAATAACAAAGAAGTGTTTAAATAAAATAGTTAATTAAATTTTTAAATTCGGCCATGTTTGAAGTCGGACGAATCGACGTGCGTGTATAACACACTGAATGAATGTGAAGGAATCTAAAAAATGTGTCAGGTAGGTCATCGAGTAGTGTGGTGGTTGGTGTTTACTCTTTCCCGGCAATCTTTTAAAGTTTACGAGTATTTTAGGTTAGTTTATTCCATTTATTTGATTTATTTATTTAAACAATGATACATAATTTTATTAACAAAAAGTTTGAGAAAGAATGAAATAATATGATGAACTCACAATTATAACAATGACAGAGACAGCGCCTCCCTCAGGTCAACTACACTATCACTAAATACGTCCACCTCCGAGGATACACGATTTAGCAAAGATATTGCTATACCTACCGGCATAAGCATTGATGATGTGCTTAAAGTACTGAATTATCGAACATCTTCATGACAGCAAGAGCCAAATCGATTATAGCTATCATAGTGTCTCGTGACATGTGATAGTTAGCTAATCTATCGCCATTTTATAACTAACTAACTAACTAACCATCACGCCGTCTCCCCGAAAGGGTAGGCAGAAAGAATGGACTGCCACACTTTAATCGATGCGGCACTCCATCCTTCTCTTTTCGCCATCGCGAGAGACGCGGTGTGATGGGTAGCGAACCTCATCGCCACAAAAAGGCATCTCCCGCGCACACTTCGATCGTTCAACGTCTACATAATAAATCTAAAACAAATTATCTGAAATACAATGATATAAAATAAAATAACAAATAAAAATAATTTAACACATAATGTTATTTTAGATGGTGCATTTGTCGTCAGCTGGGCGATCCGGACATTTGTGTTTATTTAATTTTTATTCCACGTTATCCACTATTTTTTTAATTTACTGTAATTAGGCACTTAAAACAATCCATCACCAGCAAGAACATTAAAATATTATTGAAGAATTTATTCAAATTGTCATTGAAACAAATAAAAAAATTATTTTTACACTTGTCAAAATTCTTTTTATAAACGAAAAAACTTATATAATTTTAACACCAAAACAGTAAAAACGTATTTTTTGTCACAAATAACTATCATAAAGAGTGGCAATAATCAAATTGACCAAAACATGAATTCTACACCAGACCAAAGACAGTGTGACAATCACACTGCCCTCGCCGGGAATCGAACCCGGAACCTTCGGGGTGGCAGTCAATGCACTTACCACTCGGCCACGAAGGTCGTCGTATCTACTAGTAAGAATACTTTCACAAGTGCTTTTCATAAACTCTTGTGAAACCTTTTAGCACCATATTTTTCTACAAAATGGACATAATATTCTACAAAATTGACAAGCATTCCCAAAGAAATGCCGTGGGATAGAGCCACGGATAGCTACCATACTCCCTCATGTAGAGATTCCTCAGAATTTGTTTCTGATAGCTGGTACGACCTGGAACTATAAGAGAAAAGACAGGGACGAGTGGAAAAATTGGATGAGGCCTATATAGAGCACTGGAGGGAAGAAGGCAAAAGAAGAAGAAAACTATTGATGAGCTACTGATGATGGAAAATTCAGAGATAACGCATCTAATTCACGGAATAATCTGAGAATCCAAACCAAAAACCCGTAGTGATAAATTCAAAATTTGGAATTCCTTAGATTGGGCAACGTCATTGCTCATATTTTCTAGCAATT
This sequence comes from Lepidostoma basale, assembly GCA_022606425.2. Classification (NCBI taxonomy): domain Eukaryota; kingdom Metazoa; phylum Arthropoda; class Insecta; order Trichoptera; family Lepidostomatidae; genus Lepidostoma; species Lepidostoma basale. The sequence continues at coordinate 51,466 of JAHDVF020000291.1, read as the reverse complement.
GCTAGTTGTGCATTCTGCGCACGTCGCATTGCAAAACAATTGACATTCGATGTATAACGGTTTTTTAAAATTCTTAATTCAAAAATTGAATGAAGAAAGAATGGTAAAAAAAGTAAGTAAGAAAACGTGGCACGATCAAATAAATCAAATATTGAATGTCGGCCATGTGAGGAGTCAGAGAAATCGGCGCGCGTGTATGACACGATGTATGAATTTTGAGGAATCGAGAGAAATATGCAAGGAAAGAAAAGTGTGGCAGTCCATTTTTTCTGCCTACCCCTTCGGAGAGACGGCGTGATAGTTAGTTAGTTAGTTATTCAATTCAAAATTTGTTTTCGTTAACCCATCAATCATCAAGCCGTTTCCCCGGAGTAGTTGACAGGGAGGAAAAACCGTCATACTGCACTGTCCTGACATAGATCTATGAATTCCTCCACATTCATACATCTTAACATGCACCCTCGTCAATTTTACATTATACAAACGTTTTCTTTCGTTTCAACATAACTGTTTAAGAAACAATAAAAAGTAAAAAGATGTAAAATATATCAGATTATGTGGAACGAGCTTGTTCCTGAACTAACCTCCAGGAAGACCTCCTAAAAGATGACGAGAGAGCTGGACATCTGTATCCCAGCAGGAGGCTCCAAAAAATGACAGGACAACGTCCTAAAGCTTTCCTCCTTCGCTTTAGCCATCAGTTTTATGTTGGATGTAGGCTTCTTCAGATAGTCTTCAATTTCTTGTATCCTGCGCGACTCCTATCCAAAGCTTTTGCGCGACTCTTGTCCTAAAGCTTCCTGAAAAAAATAAGAAAAACACTATTATACATAATATATTTCGAAACAATATTCACCGATGGGAAATCCCATTGACCAAACATATTATATATCATACTAAAACTGCATATTTTTAATAATAAATAAATATACGTACATTAGTACATATGACGTAGGTTTCTTGCGATCAAATTGTTTATTTTTATAATATTTACAATTAAACTACCTGCATTTCACCATGGAATCCCCAACAGATAAGCAAAAGTGAAAAAAAAATAAACAAATTTAGCCACAATCTATTTATTTTGTTGACGTTTTAGTTACTAAGTATGCGCTGGAGATGGCATGTTCGCAACCCATCACACCGCGTATCCCGCGGGGGTGAAAAAATAAGGATGGAGTGCCGTAATATATATAACTATTTTTACATTTCATTATTCAATGACGAGACTTTATATTTTCTATTCCCTAGCGATTGTGGTGAAATGTTTGGCCGACTTTGTGTCTTTTTCAGGGGCACCGGGTGTCATATTTTTTAGTAAACCATACGTGGAGGTACCTTCCTTGCCCCCCATCGTCAGTTGACAATTATATATTTTAAATTTATTGTTTCTTTAACAAATATGCTAAATTCAATAAAGAACAATTAATTATTTTACAATAACAACAACAACAACAAACAAAGAGAATGGATCGCCACACTACTCTATCCTGACACACCTATCTAGATTTCTCCACGTTCATACAACGAGTCGTACACACACGTCAATTCCTCCGACTTTTAACATGACCATTAAATTATGATTCGTTTGGTCATGCCATGTTTTCTTTAGTCTATCTCGACTCAACATGTTTTATCCATGGAATAAATTAAACTTCTAGAAAACAGATATTTTGTTTTATTATCTATTTATCAATAGTGTATGAGTGTATTTATTATCTCTGTAGGATTAAAAATAGTACATGTCATTATTTATTATTTCCTGAACAGTAACGTAAAACTTAGTATTAAATAATTAATAAGAATAAAAACGCATGTTTTCTGAAAGTATTATTATATTTTATGCAAATGACATGCTTCGTTAGTCTAAGGCATTATTAAATATCTGCATCAAATGCACTAGATATTCAAAACATGTAATTTACACAAAATATAATAAAACTTCTAGAAAACAGACGTTATCATTCGTATTAATTACATTTATGTCCTGTTTTGTCTCCGGAATAAACTGTTTAATCAAAAGCTACGTCAATATTTAAACGAAAGCACACAAAAACAACTTTGAGAAGAACTTTGTGCATATTCAATGTAAATATTTATTATGGATTCGCTTATATCCGTTTGCAATGTTTAAATTTTATAGAAATAAACAAATAAATAATCCGTTAATCCTTTTTCACAAGTTTTATGTCAAAATCATATTCGATATTAATTTAAATTGTAATTGTACAACTTTTCATTAACTTTGATATACAACACGTTATTTGAAATAAAATAAAAATTTGAATAAACATATTTCGGGATACAGAAGCCCTTCATCAGTGTACATACATATAATATACAAAATAAATATTTAAACAAAATTATCATGAACGTGGAGAGTTGTTAAAATTTATCAAAACTTACAACATTCACGAAAACCGTTTTAACGCGTTTTCAGTAACTAATTGATTTGAAATTAAAAACTATTAAATAATGAAGAAATCGATATTTTTCTATTTTTTAAAATTGTGATTATGTCAACAACCTCATAAAAATAAAAGAATCATATTGGAATCTGATCGGGAAAATATTACAATTTTAAAATAAATATTATTTGCCTAATTGTTTTATTAAAAATCGAACTTAATGACGTCAAAAAACCAACCAATCAAAAACACTGAATTATTTTCTTAAAATCATATGTAAAATGTTTAATATTACAATGTAAAAAAACATTGATTAAATTTGAACAAAAAGTTTTAATTAACTAACTTACTAACCATCACCTGCAAAGGGGTAGACAGAAAGAATCAACCGCCATACTGTTCGAGTACGAGAAGAATAGGTAAGAACCTATTCTTCTCTTACTTCCTCAACATTCATACATCTTGTCATGCACGCACGTCGATTTTTCGTGGCCGACGTCCAATAATAAATTGATTTGGTGTTTTCTTTCGTCTTCCTCTAATTCTTGTTCCGTTTACATCGACTACGTACATAAAGGACATTATTTTCCATCATTTCTTCATTCATTCTTTCCATGCATTCAAACCATCTAATGACACTTTAATTAATTTGTTTATTGCGCTTTCATTCGCGCAGTATTCACTTCTTATATTAACACTTGAATCTCTAACATAAACCAGTTTTTCCACACATTATTCTAGAAGATATCATTTATTCAACTTTCATCTTAAATCCGTTTTTATATTTAATCTCATGAAGTAATTTTACTCAAGAATATGATGTTGTTTTTTACATATACGGTACTTTATTCATTAATTTTAAATAATAATTAAATAAAACGATGTTATTTTAATAAATACTTACAATTGTGTCTTTATTTTGATACCAACCAGTCTGTCGATACCAGCTAGCCTAGCGAAACTGATCGCTGTTGAAATAAAGACAAAAATAAATGAAGCTTTTAAAACATATCGATTTATTTATTTATTAATTAAATAGTTTTACGTATTCTAAATAAGTTTATTATATAAAAAAAATTTTATGTATACAAATACTTGTCTAGTAATGTGTGATAATTGGGTTGATAGCCTTTCACATTACATGAAGAAAAATTTTCTGCTGCTTACATCTAGTCTCAATAGATGGCGCTAGTGTAGATTGAACTAAAATATGTGAAATGTTTCTCAACATGGTAGCATATATACAACATTCAAATAATTGTCAGACGTGGTGTTCGTAAAAGGGCGGAATGGGGAATGTTGAATTACATAAAGCGATCGCTTAACCCAACCAATAAGTCCTGTAAACGCCTCGACCACCATATTCTGTTTCCAAATAATTTACATCTTCGTCTCTATTGAGATACAATTTATTCTTAAGTTTATTATATTATCGTAACTAACAAACTAACTAACCATCACGCCGTCTCCCCAAAGGGGTAGGCAGAAAGAATGGACTGCCACACTTTTCTTTCCTGACATATTTCTCTCGCTTCCTCAACATTCATACATCGTGTCATGCACGCGCGTCGATTTCTCTGACTCCTCACATGGCCGACATTCAATATTTGATTTATTTGATCTGCCATGTTTTCCTCGGTCTTCCTCTATTTCTGGATCCATTCACATCGTTAACATATATTTTTTTACCATTCTTTCTTCATTAATTCTTTCCATAAGTCCAAACCATCTTAATTATCCTTTCATTATTTTGTTCATAACACCATCATTCGCACCGCATTCACTTCTTATATTTTCATTCGACACTCTATCATACACAGAGTACCTACATATTCGTCTAAGAGATCTCATTTCTACTGCATTTATTCTACTTTCATCCTTCTTTTGTCAGTTCCATGCTTTGCTTCCATACATAAAGGATATTGAGTTTATTATATTATCGTAAGTTTCCGTATTGCGGAAATCCCACTATGTGTCACAGAAATCATTTGTGAATTAATAAGTATACATTTTATAACCAATTTAAAACAAATGAAAAATACGAACGCGTTTTGTTTCTGGGACTTGGAGGGTTAGCTGGCAGTATAATAAATACTGGTCGCAGGCCGAACGCATTCAGTTCACCGTGTGCCTTGGCAGGAGAGCGACGTGATCGAGTGCTCACTAGTGCTCTTACATACGAATTGAGCTTGCATTTCAACCAGGAACAAGTTCCCAAAGCTTTCTGGTAGAAAGACAAGTATTAGTTGTATATTCAAAGAGTGCTCGCAAACGAAACGAAAGAATCAAAAATATTCATCTTAATTAATAAAATTAAATAAGTGATATTATCGTATATTTATATACAACCAATTCTTTCACGTGTGATCGCGTATTTTTTTTTTAAATACATGCAAAAAAATAAATGTGTTAACTCGATTTTCGAAAGCAAAGATTTTTTTATTTCGTATTTGAAATCGGTCGTCGGCGATACAAATCGATGAAGTGCCGAAAATAAAACGAAATTAAATAGATCGTAACAGTAGCGCAATTGCGAGAATTATTCTGCGGATTTCGCAACGGTTTCGCAAATTTCTGAACAGACAAGGAGACAGTGTATGTTTATGAACTGATCACGTACATAATGAACAGCCTAGATTTCAACGGTATCGAATCGCACGGGGTGCGCCATAACGCTTTTCCCGGGAGAAGAAAAATGGGAACCTCAAGGGTGGCATGGCCGTGTATATATTTTCTTTTTAATCTAGTTATCTTCGCTACATTTTCCACTTCAAGTTCTGCTCCTGTTACCAGCAACACACAAGCCATGGTGAGTCTATAAATAATCTAACATCATCAAAATGTTTCTTATATATACTCATGTTTTTAATATTAAAATATACTTTGTTATAACACCACACATGTTGACACCATTCTTCTATGTAAAAAAATATCTTTTAATTTAATTAAACTGAAAAACGCGGTCTCCTCGGAGATCGACGTCTTTCATATTAGTGAAAGTAATACTCTTAATTCCGGAGAGTATCCTGTCTTCCTAATGTTGAACCATCTCTCATGCGTTTCTGGTAGTATACTATACACAATATATTATTTTACCTGTTCTCAATAGATGCATTAAAAATAAATTTTGTAATGTCTGTTGATGAAATAAACTGATTGGATTTGATTTGATTTGATAAATATACTGATATGGTATATGTGATAATTAATACGAATGAAAAAACTTATGTTTTTCTAGAAGTTTTATTATATTGCTTTATTATATTATGACTGTTTCGCCCTTCTAAGGCATTATCAAATGTGGCTATACTTACTAAACATAAGTTTTTTCATTCGTATTAATTATTTAATACGGAGTTTTACACCATTGTTCAAAAAACAATAAATGGTATATGTGTTTTATCCATAGTCTTTCTTTCTTTCATTGTTTTATATATTTTATTAAAATCATTTTTAGTAACTTAATGTATTTGATTGAAGGCGTTAACACGTAGGAGTTCCATTTTTTATTTAGAAGGAGCATTTTAAAGTCAGTTTTATCCACTTCATTATTAAATATTTTTACAAAATAAAAATATTATAGACTTCATGTTTCGGTGGTGACCTCATCCATATTCATGTGTAAATAAAACTTAATCAAATCAATATGTTTACTTCATAAGTAATTTATTTAATAATATTTCGTTATATTTACACATGAAGATGGAAGTGTCACCTCTGAAACATGTAGTATATAACATTTTCATTTTGTAAATATGTATTATAATTAAAGTGGATAAAATAGAATAAAAGACACATGTATTAACATTAGTAGAGTAGAATAAATGCGGTAGAGATGAGGTCCCTAAGACGTATGTGTGGTAGAACGATATACGACAGAATCTCAAATGCTGATATAAGAAAGGAATGTAGAGCGGAAGAAGGTATTATGAACAAAATTATGAAAGGATCGCTGCGTTGGTTCGGACATATGGAACGCACGGATGGAGAAAGAATGGTTAAGAAAGTATACGTTAATGGTGTAAATGGGGTACGAAGTCGAGGCAGACCGAGAAAAACATGGCATGACCAAATTAATCCAATTTTAAAGGTTGGTCATGTTAGAAGTCGGAGGAATCGACGTGCGTGTATGACTCGTTGTATGAATGTGAAGGAACCTAGAGAGGTTTGCCAGGATAGAGTAGAGTGGCGGTCCATTCTCTCTGCCTACCCCTGCGGGGAAACGGCGTGATGGTTTGTTTGTTTGTTTGTTGTATTAACATTTATTTTATTTATTGTATCGGCATTCACTTTGTGGTAGGACATGATTAAATTATAAATAAAACACTTGTTTTTTACCACTTGAGTATTATATTTTAAACGACTAGTTTCGGAAGCTACAGATGCTTCATATAAACATTTTATATTGAAACCTGTAGATGGATGCATCTGTAGCTTCCGAAACTAGTCGTTTAAAATATAATACTCAAGTGGTAAAAAACAAGTGTTTTATTTATAATTTAATTTATGTATTTACACATATAGCTAAGAATTAAACAAAAATATCAAAATCTGATTTTATCCAATCGATAGATTTCACATTAATAATATATATTTTTAAATAATAACAACACAAAAATGTACCTCGTACAATTTTGCAATCATACAGATATCATTAAAAATGTTGTTCGCGTAGAAATTTCGTAGATAAAAGATAATTTTGATAAGATAAACGAGCCTGCAACACAGATAAGTGTGACTCCTAATGTAATATACTTCGAATTAAGTACTTGTTACAAAATTTAAAAAAAAATCCTAAGCTACCTGCGAGATGAAGCAATTTTTTTGATAGGCTACTTTGTGTTTGATTTTCTAGAAAAAATCTAGCTTTAAAAATATATATATACAGGATGCGTCGCCTAAATCAAGAACAAATTTTTATTAATTTTCCCGCCATATAGTTACTCCACCAGAGGTAATTTTCGGCATTCGATAATGCCTAATATTTCTATAATAATTCAATAAAATTGTCTTTATTTTGACGGCTTCCTGCAAATGCTTCTTATTTACCACAAAAGTCGACATTTTAACGATCGTTAAAATAATTGTTGTTGTGAGATTGACAAACATGTGCAAACTGAACTTTATTGCCAGATCTTTAGGCTTCTTCTTCTTCTTCGATGGTCCTACAGCCCATATCGAGCCTTAGCCTCCAGTATTCTTCGCCTCCAACTCCTCCCGTCCTCCGCTTCGACCCTACAATCTGACCCTCGTAACAATTTCGCCCCATCTCTCCCAACTTAATCCTCCCATCGCAGCCTTGGTCGTCCAATTGGTCTTCTACCACCTGGATGCCACTCCAGCAATCTTTTTGGGGTTCGCGATGACGGCATCCTCTGCACGCGACCGGCCCATCTCAGTCTATTCAGTCTGACCTGTGTGAAGAGACTGGGAGCTTTGTAAATATGGTACAGCTCGTCATTATGCCACACTCTCCAGCCTTCACCACCATTCACAGGTCCCAGAATTTTGCGCAGCACTCTTCTCTTAAAAGTATTCAGTCGCTCTGCGGATTTCGCTGTCATTGTCCACGCCTCACACCCATAGGTCACTACTGTTCGGATGATTGTTTTATATAGGATGATTTTGGTTTTCCTGTGTACATTTCTTGATTTGAGCACTGGTAGTAGAGAGAAGAATGTTTTGTCGCCAATTATGATTCTTATTTCGATTTCCTTGTGATCTTTAGGTTTACTAAAAAAAATGGCCGCCAGATTTGAAGGCTTCAAGCAGCCAAAGCTCTCCGAAATACCCAATATATAATAGATATTTTGCATTAAAAGTAGTTTCGTCTTAGGTAGATCAAAAATGGACTAGCAATACATATTCTTATGTGTTGTATCAAGATAAAATAATTACAAGTTTTAAATCCGCACGCTTAAAGGCCGTCAGACATCGTGCTTTGGTTTGGGTATTTATCAGCGGCATTAGACCAATGGACAATGTCGTTTGCAAGCAAGGCCGAAGCTATACGACCTATAGCTAGTCGTTTATATAGCTCTCCAGCTGTCGTACTGAGAAATCGTAACTTTTGCATCGAAATTAAATGCCTTTGGGATGGTGGCCTGCACCCCGTTCAAGCTAATTCGTATTCGGTCATTGATCTCTTTATTTTATTTTTAACCTTAGTCCCATTATCTTGGATTTATTATAACTATTTTCTTATACACATATGAGACATCACAAACGAAAAACATTTAGACACACTTATTTGGACACAAAACGCTTAACAAAAATACAATATCGATATGAAACTAAGATATGTAGTTTTCTTTCCAGAATTGGTTATATATTTTTTATGGACACTGCCTCACAGACGTTAAAAATATCCAAATCTGAATCGATTTAATTCAACCGTTCCTTCATCTTCTTCTTCAGCGTATTCCCGTCCATTTCTGGACAGAGGACATCTTATGTGCTCTTTTATTCTTAATTTAAAATAACGCTTGTTTTACCAATATAAAAAGATGACATTTCAGTTTATAAATCCCTGATGGAGTAAATTTATCTTCCTTGTCTTTATTATTTTTTATTAATTAACCTAAATTATTGTTTGTATAAAACGCAGGTCTAATGTCATATGGGAGTTGTTTTGAAATTATATTTGTTTAATTATTAATATATAATTATAAAGATTTATTTTGGAACGTTTATTCCGATTAGAAGATATATTACGATGAATTGGGACTTGCTGTCTGAGCTGTAAATGTAGCCAACCGCATTTCAAGCCCAGATTTTTTCACTGCATATGAAGTTACCCGCACTATTGGGGTTAATGAATTACTATCGGTCTCATACGAAGGAATAAATTAAATTCTAGGCGGGAATATTTACTATACTCTATGGGAAAATATGAGTAATGTGATTACCTAGGTACGGCCGTGAAAACTCGCGAACAATTTGTACCGGTTATGAGTGAGTCGTCTGTATTCTCAGAATCCCTGATCTTAAACCAGAGGAAACCATTTCGTCACTTCTGGTCAATCCGGTCCGATCCGGAGTTTCCGCGTTCCCATTTGCGCAAAGATCCAAATTCAAACAAATTTATAAATAAATATAAAATAACGAACTTTTTATGAATTAACACGCTGTTTTTTTTCCACTTTTGAGTTTATTTTTCTCGACATTGAAGCATTGACACCTTTAAAATCGAGAGAACGATATAAATTAAGTTTATATGGTTCTCCCGAAGATGAAATTGTAAAGCCTTCGAAACATGTCCAATAAAATGAACTCAAAAGTGATCAAATAAATACAGTATATTAATGCATAAAAAATTCGCCATTACGGAATTGCATAGTGTTAACGCCATAAGTTTATCTAAAATGAACCTAATGGTATGTAGTTTTACACCAATATTAAGGAAACAAAAAATATTTTAAATTAAATTTTACTTTCATTATAATTAACGTTTTTGAAATATGGGTTACCAAATAAAACATTAGATTATTGAGAATTAATTGTATATCATTAGAGACGAAGATGTAAATTATTTGGAAACAGAATATGATGGTCGAGGCGTTTTACAGGACTTATGACCCATCATTGGTCGGGTTAAGCGATCGCCTAATGTAATACAATATTCCCCATTCCGCCCTTCTACGAACACCACGTCCGACAATTATTAGTCTCAATAGATGGCGCTAGTGTAGATTGAAGCAAAATATGTGAAATGTTTCTCAACATGGTAGCATATATGCATCTTTCAAATAATTGTCAGACGTGGTGTTCGTAGATGGGTGCAATGGGGAATATTGTATTACATAAAGCGATCGCTTAACCCAACCAATGACAGGTCATAAGTCCTGTAAAACGCTTCGACCACCATATTCTGTTTCCAAATAATTTACATCTTCGTCTCTATTGAGATACAATTAATTCTTAATGATTAATACACCCGTAATGGGTAAAATCCAGTATTTGTCTACAAGTATTTCTATACATTAAAAAAAACAATTTTTTTATTTATTGACATTCCGAGAAACGTGCAAAAACAAGCAGGTTTTTTATTAATGAAATTTAATTATATACTAATTTTATTTTTTTAAATTGCGAAATGTCAAATACTCGGCCGCACACTTGGCCTGCCCCTTGTAAAACTATAATATTTATGAAGACTTGTGCTTAAGTTTTGATGGCACACGCGCGTATCCCTAAAACTTTGTACATTTTAGGTACATTACTTTTCAAGCCCGTACGTGATACGGGATATCGTAGAATGGTACAGTCAAAGTGAACGTATCACTACGTTCAAATGGTTAAATCGGTTAAATGGTTAAATCAAACACTAAATAAATTCATCACGAACGAAACCGGTTAAAACTTAAATATAAAATTCGGTGTTTATCAAATGTGTTTAATTGAAAAATATCAGTTATTATTGCTAAATACGAGTTTAACTTTAACATATGCGTTATAAAATAGGATATTTATATTTTACACGCAGCAAGCAATTATTTGTATTTGTTTATTTTTTTTTTTAATATTTCAAATTGAATACTGGAAACTCCAATATAGCCGCGAGCGAATGACGCTTATCATCAGTGATTTTATTACGTCATGGAGTCAACTTCAGATCAATAATGTTCTATCGTAACTGATTTGTAAAAATCGAGAATATTGTATATTTCTAAATACCTGCATATTAATATTTTTTATATCATTCATGACTAATGAAAACGTCTGATTACTAGAAGTATTATGATATTTTACTGGAAATAACATGTTTCGCCTTTCAAATGTGTATTTGATAGTACCTTGGCAAGACGAAAGATGTCATTCCCATAAAACATTGGTTTCCAATTTTTCTGGGCCACCGACCCCTTTACAAGAAAAATAAATAATAATCCCATAAAAGTTATTCGAAATATGGAAAAATGATTACAAAACATACAATAACAAAATAAACCAATATTTAAGTTTAATTCATAAAAGTCATAAGTCCTGTAAGCGCCTCGGCCACCATATTCTGTTGCCAGAAAACAATTTACATCTTTGTCTCTATTAAGATACAATTAATCCTTATAAAAAAAAATTATCCGCAATGGGTAATATCCAGTATTTAATTTATCTACAAGAATTCAAAATGTTGTAATATAATGTATATTTGCTGTGAACGACGACCTTTTGTTTATGCATTTATTATACGATGCACCGACTCTCAAGAATATGTCAATATGAATACTTAGGAACGATTCCAGGCATTCTCCTGTGGGAACAATGCAGATCAGTCGGCGTTTTCCCACTGATGAATAATATTAGGTTTTATAATACATCTCCCGTCCAGCGCCCCGGAATTTCTCGGAAACGATTTCAATAAGTTTTTAACCCAGAGGCATTCCTTACCGCAGAGACAATAAATCATTTGTGTCCGTATCCCTGCATATAAATTGCATCCACACATGCACCTTCTCACCGTAAAATTGCCAGTCCTCCTGAATGCACAACGCAACACAGACAAATGCATCTTTGTAATAATACGATGCAGTAATGAATCAGCGCCATTATAAAAGAGTTATAAATTTATTTAAATTTTTATAACACGAAAAGCTGCGTGATTGTTTTATATAATATAATAAAAGAGTCGTTTTATATTTTATGCATAAAGAATCAGTCCCATAATAAATGATGTACAATTTTTTATACCAAATGAGTTTTCAATTATCATAAGATAAGTATTTCTTCTATATTCGCCATACTTTGTGTTATAATTGATTAATTTCTCTTTTTCTTTTTTTGTATACTTTGTTTATACAACACTTACACTTACACTTACTTATAGAAGACATATAATTGGTATTACAACACTTTGTTTCACTTAACACAGACATGTTTCGGTTGTAAAATAACGTTTATAAAATACACAATTTGAACAATAAAATTAAAACGGAATAGTCACTTATATACTTAAAGGGGGTGGAGTTATATATTAAGGTGGAGGAGGTACCATTAGTAGGAACAGATATTATTAGATTACCTTAGATATCATTATATTAGCCTTTTGTTGGTACACTAATAAAAACATCTAATTTTCAGTAGTAATGAGTAAAAAAAACATATATTATTTTAGATTCGACCTTTAAATTAGATGTGTACATTAAGTTCTTAATAATGGCAGTTCAATTATTATGCATCACATTTCAGTGTAAGCAATTGTCAGGTAAAATAATATATTAGCATTAGATAAAGAAACATACACAAATCAAGTAAAATAAGGCAATAACAGAAGATAAAGATGAAATGCACAAAGCATGATCTTTTATATATAATTCAATTATTAAAAATTTTATAATACAAAAAGTCGTATGATTGTTTTATGTAACATATTATAATATTTATATGATAAAAATGTATAAAATTTATTAAGAAATACTCACGAGGCATGAACTTTGGAAATTATTATATAAGTATATATATAAATCACTGATCTCCATTTAAAATATTCGCGTATTAAAAAAAATACTTTTTTGAAACGATTAAAAAGATGTCACTCCATACACTTCAATAAAGTTATAATAATATTACAATAATTTATCCACAGATAAAACCATAGTTAATTTATTCAAATATTGGAATGAAATTAGGTACCTGCTTTTTAAATATTTGTATTATTTTAGAAGCAGTTGGCTACCCTGGTTAAAAATAATATTCAAAATCGTTCTGAAAAATCATAACTTTTTATAATTGTTACAACTTTAATTTGTATTGTGTCAGAGTTTACAGTAAAAAAAGTTAATTTTCATTGCGTAAATACGTTAATTTTTATTAATGATTAATAACTTTAATACTTATTGAGTTATTAAACAGTGGTTTAGTGGATTTGAATAGAATAATTATCTGATTTATTGTTTGTAATAAATCTGCCTACAAAGGTATGATGATGGGTGAGTCGTCTTTACTTCCTTGTGACATTGATAGTACCTACGTATGTTTATACGAGTACTTCATACAGTTTTCAGGTGTTTCGTTATTCTTAAACATATGTACATATCTCTTTCTTTGCGCAGATTATAATGGAATGATACACAATAATAGAATATATTTTAAATACTCAAATTATACCTATCTAAAACAACATGTGTAATAAACATATGGTTATTTGTGATTTATATTTAGCAACCGATGAAAAACAAAATATATATTCTACAGATACAAACAAAAAACTAACCATCACGCCGTCTCCCTTAAGAGGTAGACAAAATGAAAAGACACTATTGTTTCCTGACATTATTCTCTAGATCCCTCAACATTCTTACATCGTGATGACGTGATTGTGACGTAATCCTTGGTCTTCCTCCATATCTAGTTCGGTTAACATCGTTAAATAATTAATATGAATTAACACGTCTGTTTTCTAGGAGTTTTATTATAGTTTAGACGGAAAGACATTATTTGCCCTTCTAAGGCACGCAGATCAAGAAAACAGTACTTTAGATTAATTGTTCCTTTAACAGTGATGTAAAACTCAATTTTAAATTATTATTATTATTTTTCTATTTTGTTGAAATAACTCCTTATGTACATCATTACAGCGCGAGCCTAATCGATTTAAAGGGTAAAAAAAGAATATCAAAGGAAATATAGATAGAACCTTATTAATAGGAATATGCCAGTTATTTCCTTGCTGCCTTTATCGTAAGGGTATTCATGAATTCGCCATAATTGCATCCAAAGAGGTATATCTCTTTTGCTACCTCATTTTATTTGTACGATATTATGATAACGTCTGTTTTTTACAAGTTTTATTATATTTTATGTGAATGACATGTTTCTAAGGCATTATCAAATGACATTTTATAATGCCTTAGACAGTGAAACATGTCATTTATATAAAATATAATAAAACTTCAAGAAAACACATGTTTCCATTCGTATTAATTAAAAAAAATGTACATATATTTTAAAGTATCAGCTAATATTAATTAATTTTATACAATTTATGTTACTACTTATATATAAAACTGAAAGTCAGTATGTTTGTTCCCTATATGTTCGCGCACCGTTCATTCGATTGAGATGAAACATTGTACAGTTGTTGTTGACAATGTTTTCCTTTTAGGTACATATTTTGGAAGATAATTAAATAAAACATGTCATTAATATAAAATATATGTAAACGATCAAGCTGAAACGAAAAGACTATGAAGCCTGCGTTCTGTCAGTTGTTACTTATGGTCTTGAAACTGTTACACTGTCCAAAAAAAGTGTCGAGAAACTACGAGTGACCCAAAGAGCCATGGAAAGAGCCATGTTAGGAATAAGCCTAAGAGACATAGTCAGAAACGATACGGTGAGAGAAAAAACAAAGGTCACTGACATCATCCACCGGGTGGCGACTCTAAAATGGCAATGGGCGGGCCACGTAGCCAGAAGCTCAGATGAAAAATGGACAAGAAGACTACTGACTTGGAGACCGTGGACGGCAAAGAGATGTGCGGGGCGACCGCAACTACGGTGGAAGGATGATCTAAGCAGACACGTCGGAATACCCTGGATGCAGTCTGCACAGGACAGAATGACATGGAAGCAAATGGAGGAGGCCTTTGTCTAGGAGTGGACGGGAATAGGCTGAGGAAGAAGAAGAAACTTCTGGAAAACAGACGTTTTCATTTGTATTAATTAAATACTTTAGCAGCTGTGTTTAAAACAGTTATGGGTCCAGTTCAAATCGATGGTTAATAATAAAGTGCGTACATTTTTGTTATCGGATTCTCCCCGCCTCGTTACGAACGAATCTTCAACAATACACAACGAGGACTTTTTTAACACACATCGATTCAATTGGTCGGTCGCCAGGCAGATTCCGACAAAATGATCGCTGTTGGTCGCGCATAATTGAGGCGTATTGTGAAGACCAAGCCATGCGTGAATTTACAGGTACACAGTACAATATCAACGCAAGTTATAGACCAAATATTTTGGAAATCGGTGTATCTTTGCCATCCACGTTTTATAACTGAACCATTACGACATTGAGACATGCAAATATGTTATCATTTTTATATATATTTTTAATTAATCGATTTAATATAGGAGTATCGTGAGATGACTCTCATTATTGATACCACACTATTTATGACATGAGTTATTTGCCTGACACTATTTATACTAAGTACATAAGAATTAAATGAAGTTAAATAGTCCATTGTTTTGGCCGAAACACTATGATACTTTAACATTATACACTGTTAAATCACAATTGTAATTTAAAAAAATTAATCAATATTAATTTTGAAAAACGGTGTAGACGTGGAATATAAATTAAATAAACACAAATGTCCGGATCGTCCAGCTGACGACAAGTGCACCATCTAAAAAACATTATGTGTTAAATTATTTTTAAAAAAATATTTTATTTTATATCATTCTATTTTATATTATTTGTTTTAGATTTATTTTGTGAACGTTGGCAATCAAAATGTGCGCGGGAGATGCCTATTGGTGGCGATGAGGTTCGCAACCCATCACACCGCGTCTCTCGCGGGGGCGAAAAGAGAAGGATGGAGTGCCGCATCAGTTAAAGTGTGGCAGACCATTATTTCTGCCTACCCTTTCGGGGTGACGGCGTGACGGTTAGTTAGTTTTTATTTTTATTTTTCGCAACAGCTGTTTCGTCAACCTATGTTGATATCATCAGGTGTTACAATATATGTCATTATAATTTATCATTGTAACACATTGTAACAACTGATGATGTCAACATAGTTTGACGAAACAGCTGTCGCGATAAATAAAAATACAATTGTGATACATAAAACAAAGTTTTTTAAATTTAACAGTGTTAAATGAAGTTTCAACATTTTGAATGTATACAAATACTTGTAGACAAACAACTGGATTTCACCCATTGCGGGCTATCAATTTAAGCAATTTCTCGAATTGATAGCACGCAATGGGTGAAATCGAGTTGTTCGTCTACAAGTATTTGTATGCATTCAAAATGTTGTAAAAACAAAAACTGATCAAAAAATTATATACTCGTATAGCATATAGATTGGAGTGACATCTCCAGGCGGTTTCTAGCAATGCGCTAAATGGCGGTAGCCTTTCACATTGCGTTAAAAAGATCTTCTGCTTAGTGCTTAAAAATACAATCTTCATAGATGGCGTTAGTGTGTAGATTGAAAAAACTACCATGTAAAGAGTGGTCTTACAGATTAACATATATTCAACTTCCAAAAATTTGTCAGACATGGTGGTCATAAGAAAAAATGTGGAATGGGGAATGTTGTATTACATAAAGCGTGCGCTTAACCCAACCAATGACAGGTCATAAGTCCTGTTAACACCTCGATCAACCATATTCTGTTTCCAATTTGCATCTTCGTCTCAATTGAGATACAATTGATTCTTAAATGAAGTTGTTTTATAAAAATGAATAAGTTAGCATATAATTCTCAAAAAATTTCAAAATCACAGATTTTTTCTCAGATGTTATTTACATTTAATAATATCATAAAGATGAGTGTCTATAATGTAATATTGTTGCTATCTTTGTACGTATAACGTGTGTTTATCGAGGCAAACAACTCAGAATAGCTATCATACAAGTATACTGAAGTAATTTATTACTAGCGTTGTAACCCGTCTCAGCAGGCCTCGAAATTATATAAACTTTACATTAAAAATTATTTAAAAATCCCGTTTAATATTGTTTACATTGAAACAGAACTTACATATATATATTTCGTAATTATAAATTCATTATCGAAACCTATTTGTGCACTGTAGAATTCACGTAATATTGAGAATAAAAAACAGTTTTTATTTCATAGTTTTATTTCTATTCAGTTAACTAATAAATACAACAAAAAAGGAAGTATAATCACCGAGTTCTGTTTTTAATTCATAACCTATCATATCCATAAACAATTATTTAATAATTTCTTTTAAAAACAAAATCATATTATTCATATAAATTATAATAAAACTAAAAAACTAACTAACCAACCAATACGCCGTCTACCCGAAGGGGTAGGCAGAAAGAATAGACTGCCACAGTTTTCTTTCCTGATATATTTCTTTCGCTTCCTCAACATTCATTCATCGTGTCATTATGCGCGTTGATTTCTCTGACTCCTCACATGGCCGACATTCAATATTTGATTATTTTTTTTAATATTTGATGTCTTCCTCTATTTCTAGTTCCATTTACATCATTAACAAATACTTTTTTCACCATATTTTCTTCATTCATTCTTTCCATGTGTCCAAACCATCTAAATGATTATTTCATTATTTTGTTCGTAACACCACCATTCGCACCGCATTCACTTCTTATATTTTCATTCGACACTCTATCATACACAGAGTATCACACATTCGTCTAAGATATCTCATTTCTACTGTATGCCAGTTCCATGCTTCGCTTCCATACATAATGGTCTGTAGAAGAACACCATTGTGCACTGCCATTCTAGATTTTTTGGATAGGTTTTTGTTTGCGATGACAACTGATGCACCATTCACTTTGTTGCCTGCCCCAACTTTCTTTCAATATCCCTCTCCACCCGCCCATCTCTTGTGAACATACTACCTAAATACACGAACTCATTTACTTGCTCCAAATATTCACCATTCAATATGTTAAAATAAAATTTAAATTTTTTTTTTAATAAAGTGTTGTTATACAAAGTAAAATATATTAAAAATAATATTAAAACACTTTTAATTTTTTTTAACACCACTTGTTTTTTTTAAAAACCAACCGGTTTCGTTCCCGCCGGGTTAAATAATATACTATAAAAAATATTATTTAATTATCAAAATATACTTTCAAATTATTTTGCCTTAGTTTTTCTTGTGTCATATCAGGTTTCTCCGACATTAACTTTTAAATGTTAAGACAAGTGATATTTAGTTCAGTTCCACGAATTTTCATTCGTTCATCTCCATAGTGATTTCATAGTAAATCCCGTTGTCTTCTCTGATAAGTTTTTCTATATAGGTCGCCTTCCTTTAGCTGGATGGTTATCTGTTGCTGGATATTCCCCATTCGTCCTCTCACTGTCGACTATGACACTCATGCTAATGTAAATGTCACATTGACGAGGTTTCGTGGAATCTAAAGACTGTTAAAACTCCATATTTAATTTTTGAACTGTTAATGAATAATGTTTGTATCACAATTGTATTTCATTTTGCGCGACGCTGTTTCATCAACCTATGTTGACATCATCAGGTGTTACAATAATATATCTTTTTTTATATATTTATTTATTTGACACATTCACCATGGAGTGTTGTGTGTCATACAAGTAATAATACATTAAGGTTACATATTTATGTACAAACAATTAGTACATTTCAAAATAATATCATCGACTTACATAATTGAATAGTTTAAATTAACAAATATTTATTATATTCATAATAATTATGTGAAAAAGGAATTGAGAAAACTAACTTATAGATTAATTACATTACAAAATATATCAAATGTCAAACTTTCGTGAATTTTCGAATCTTTGTGTGTATTTGTCCCTATGTCAATTTAAATAATTTCTTTGATATAATTTAGAAGTTCTTGCTGAAATTGAGTTAGGTACCTAAATATTGTAATTAAAAAAACGGTTAGTTACTATTTATAGGAGAAAATATTAGAGGTGGAAAATATAATAATAAAATAATAATAATAAAACAGTAATTAGAAGGAACACTTACACATAGTATAGAGTCAAAAACGATGAAACATAATAAATTAAAAACGATAAACAATAACAGGAAGTATGATTTTATTAAAAGGAAAGGTGTACAGGGGGAAAGTTTTTAATGTACTACAATATACTAATGGGTAATAAGAAGGAATTTGGTTATTTATAACATTTAGTTTACATTTTTTGGCCTCTAAAATGCGTAAAATAAAATACAATTGTGATACAAAAAACGAAGTTTATTCATTAACAGTTTAATATGTCAATGTATCATAGTGTTTCGGCCAAAACAATGGACTTATTATATTTAATGATTAATACGAATGAAAATATCTCTTTTCTAGAAGTTTTATTATGTTTTATTTGAATGACATGTTTCGCCTACCCAAGACATTAATTTTGTGGTACACATAGTATGTTTTTATCATTTCGTTTCGTGAATACATCATGAACGCTTTTATCATTGCAATAATGTGAAGAAAGACCCGGGTGACTGCCGTTGCAACACCAAGGTAACCCAAATAGCTTTCGTCACATCAGATGAGATTATTGGTCCAATACAAGATGACGAATTTCTATGCACCATTAGGTTATCGGGTCATATTATCTTATTCAAATCCTAATAATGAATAAATATTTATTTTCTAACGTTAACACACTCTAGTTGAGTCATGACATTTGTTGATATCGCAGAACCGCGAGTATAAACATCCTTATGAGGATAATAAATACATTGTACGTAGAAACCAGTAATGTACAGTGGTGGGTGATGCTATTATACAATGAATCAAATACGTATTTTAAAAAATATTATTTCTACTTCCTTCATGAACGTGTCATCACTAATTCATGTGAATGAAAACGTCTCTTTTCTAGAAGTTTTATTACGTTAATTAAAGTTATTGACGTGGCCCAATATATTTTTGGAAATAATTAAAGGAAAAATCCCGTAATCCTCCTTCCTTTAACTCATTTAACTCTAAGACAGGCAATACGTGTCACACATAAAATATAATATAACTACTAGAAAACAGTCGTTTTTTATAGTATTATTTATTTAATATGGAATTTTACATCATTGCTCAAGAAACAATCAATAAAAATTTCATATGAAGCACTCTATTTGTGGTCAGAGATTTTAAACTTATAGATAGTAAAAAAAAACACTTTATTTTTAACCACGGTATGGTTATTTCAATTAATATTAAAATAGAACGCTTGGCTCCTGATCCAGACACGACCAGATTCCTTCTTCATAATAATGAGCTATTTTCTGCTCACATTGAAGATGGTAAAAAAACTTTAAAAAAAAGTTTCCGCTCAGCCACCTAGCTATTGAAATCAGTTGAGAAATTTTCTAATATAAAAGCAACAGTGAAAAGTTTTAAGGTACTATAAACAACTCTATGGGGTACTAGAATCCTGCAAAATCCCATTGGGAAATCATTTTCCTTGGTCGTGCGCTTGCGTTGTTAGAAAATAAATAATAAAAGGACCACGTTCTAAAATAATGTATTATTAAATGTTTGTCTTGAAATAAGATATGATCACATGAGCGAAATATTTAAACACAATGACTAAATAGTTGTGGTAAACATACATAACTTTTCTAAACAAGAGTGATTCCTCTAGTCACAAATAACTAGAGAATGATATCAATTTTATCTGACTAATGCAAAAAAACCGTTGTTGTACATCTTGCATTCAAAATAATGGATTGACTGAGTCATAGCAAGATAAAAACTGTGTTCAACATAAGATCAGTCATCTCCATCTCATTATACGAGCATATGCGGTATTATCTATAGAAAACATTAATTACATAGATTATAGTACTATTGATTGATCGTAAGATACAAACAAGTTATAGGACTTCCGAGATGAAGACACTGAGAATTATAGCAGGCAAGACACTAAAAGATCGCGTGAGGAACACCAGAATAAGATGGATATGTGAAGCTAAAGATATATCTTGCATTCAAAATAATGGATTGACTGAGTCATAGCAAGATAATAACTGTGTTCAACATAAGATCAGTCATCTCCATCTCATTTTACGAGCATATGCGGTATTATCTATAGAAAACATTAATTACATAGATTATAGTACCATTAATTGATCGTAAGATACAAACAAGTTATAGGACTTCCGAGATGAAGACACTGAGAATTATAGCAGGCAAGACACTAAAAGATCGCGTGAGGAACACCAGAATAAGATGGATATGTGAAGCTAAAGATCTTCTTCGTCTCTTCTTCCTCAGCCTATTCCCGTCCACTCCTGGACAAAGGCCTCCTCCATTTGCTTCCATGTCATTCTGTCCTGTGCAGACTGCATACAGGTTATTCCAACGTGTCTGTTTAGATCACCCTTCCACCGTAGTTGCGGTCGCCCTGCACTTCTCTTGGGTTAAGCGATCACTTTATGTTTAACAACATTCACCATTCCGCCCTTCTTAAGACACCACGTCTGACAAATTTTTGGAACTTCACTGTTGGTAGGTCCATCTTCACTAGCGCCATCTATTAAGACACGTCTATTATTACAAATTACGTAAAAGCCTTTCACGTTGCATTAATAAAGATTTTTTCTGCTTAATGCTTACAAATTATCTTAATAGACTGTAAACGCCTCGACTACCATATTCTGTTTCCAAATAATTTACATCTTCGTCTCTATTGAGATACAATTAATCCTTAATAAATGATTAACCCGCAATGGGTAAAAATCCAGTATTTGTGTACAAGTATTTGTATACAAATAAAAAATTCTAATAAAAATATTTAAAATAGTATATATTTAATCTTCTTCTTTCGGTGCCGTATCAGGTCCCCCCAATGTTAACGATCACTACAGCAAAGGCATCTCCACTTGGAACAGGTTCTGAACTCTTGTTATTCCTGTTCACTCTTTTTCGCCATAGTGATTCCTAGGAAAAGGTGACCATAGTGGTTTCCCGTTGCCTTCTCTGGTGGATTTTTCTGTCGGGGTTACCTTCCCTTAGCTGGTTGGATCTGGTTTGGAGGCGCCAGAAACTCGCCTTTCATCCCCTCGTTATATGCTGTGATCACACGGTTACGAGTGTGATCTATATTTAATATGAAGTTTAAATCATTGTTAAAATACAATAAAATTAATCGCCATTACATATAATTGTTTAACGCAAATTATTTTTAAAAGCACATATTATTTAAAAGATTAATACTTGCACAGCTGCTATTAATTCTTCTTTAACTCGAAGTTTTCATATAAATTATATATTGTTTACAAGTCCTTGAACGACCAAAGAAAATTACCTAGTTTTACAATGCCGATATCGTGACATTGATTTTCCCATGCTAGATAATTTTTATACTGAGAACAACTCCGATCTTCAATCTATCTAATTAGCAAAAAAACATATATAAATAAAGATATTGATGAATAAGTGCAACAAAGGACAATTAGGAAAATGTTTTTTTATAATAATAATTAATAAAAAAAATATATTATTACTCTTAAAACTTATAACACCGTTATAATATCACAATATGTGTTGAAATTGGCTACCTACACATGTCATGAGAATCAATATAATAGCTCAAATATATTGTACACAGTAATTGGGTTCAAACGACCTGTTGTGTACAAGAAAAAAAAGAGGCACGAGAGTTATGTCAGGATAGAACAATGTGACGATCCATCCACTCTGCCTACCCCTCCGGGGAAACGGCGTGATGGTTAGGTAGTTAGTTAGTTGTTTTATATGTCTTCTGGAAAAAATATACTGATTGATTTGATAATCAATTATCATTGTGCACTGCCTTTTAGCTTTTTCACAAAATAATTTAACCGATAAATAACTAACTAACTAACCATCACGCTGTCTCCCCGAAGGGGTAGGCAGGAAGTTAGGACTGCCACACTTTTCTTTCCTGACATATTTCTCTCGCTTCCTCCACATTCATACATCGTGTCATGCACGCGCGTCGATTTCTCTGACTCCGCACATGGCCGACATTCAATCTTTGATTTATTTGATCGTGCCACGTTTTCCTCGGTCTTCCTCTATTTCTGGTTCCATTTACATCATTAACATATAATTTTTTTACCATTCTTTCTTCATTCATTCTTTCCATATGTCCAAACCATCTTAATGATCCTTTCATTATTTTGTTCATGACACCATCTCACCGATAAATACCCATTTGAAATTGCCTAAAGCAAAAACAAACAGAACCAAATTGTAAAGTAATTTATGAGTTATTGGAGCAAAGTTCACACAAGGGTGTGTGAAATATTTTTAAGTGTTTTGACACGAAGAACTATAGTTAGCTATTTATAAGTTTTCAAAGTTATACACAGATCACGAACGTTGAAATAGTTGAAAATTTGAACAAAAGTTTTACGGCACATTTCATTGCTTTAAGGGTCGTTCAAACATATTTTATATTTAATATGAGTACTTGTTTACCACGCTGACTTTATGACAAATGTGTGTATCTTGTCTAAAACAAAATCACGCGCTTTCAAATATGGAAAACGTATTTATAGGTCTTCCACAGCTCACATCGGCTTTGGAAATAAGGATTTTTTAGTTATTTATTTATTTATTTAAGTTACCAATTGTAATACATATATAAAAACGCAGACAAACAATAAAATAAGGCCAATTACATGCTACTATAAATATTATAATTAGAAGAAAAAAAAAAACAGTTTAGACTTATGAATCGAAACCGAAATTAAACTAATGCTAATAAAATATTTTAAAGATTTAAAAATAATTATAATTATTTTATTTATTTACTTTAATAGTACATATAATATGTATACAACACATGTTCTAATAAAAAACAATTAATCATTCAATTATAATAATCCACATACACATCAATATAAGGTTAATTTTGTTTACATATTTATTTAATTCTATTCAAAATATTTTTATGCTCTGCACACTTTTGACATCCTCCGGTATATCTTCATAAATTTTAAATGCTTTATACATAAGGGAATTCTGAGATTTTTTTTTTTAGTGGGAGCCTTAATTTATTTTTCTTTCTTGTTTCATATTGATGTTCATGTTGGTTACTTTTTATCTTCCTTAAAAATTATTGGGAGGTGTGCCCATTCACAATTTTGTGAATTAGTAATAAAACGCTGTTCTGACGTCAATCTATTCATGGTAAAATGGCAAAATGCACTTAATACAAATCAATTGTAAAATGTTAAATTGACAGTCTGTAAAAATAATGTAGTTAGTTTAAAAACCAAACCTCTAAAAAAACACCCTATACATAATAATAATAAATAGATGGCGCTGGTCTGTAAATTGAAACTGACATGTGAATTGTGGTGTTGGATATTAACATATATACAACGTCCAAAAATGTGTCAGGCAAGGTGGAATGGGGAATGTTGTAATTACACAAAGCGTGCGCTTAACCCAACCAATAACAGGTCATCAGTCCTGTAAACACCATATTCAGTTTCCAGTTTGCATCTTCGTCTCTATTGAGATAAAATTAATCCTTGAATTGATAACCCGCAATGGGTAAAAATAAAATCCAGTCTTCGTCTACAAGTATTTGTATACATTCAAAATCTTGAATAAAAATAATGATAATATGCTAACTTTAAAAGCGCAGTTTTTGTGACGTATAATCACCTCAAGGGAATAAAATCACGTCAGGATATTATCTTATAGTACAGTGCTATATCCTTATAACTTATTATATATCAGATATTGCTTAATGATAATTTAATGATTATTTTATGTGTGGCTTTTGAGAAGAATCTTTCATTTGTCATAATGATTCTCACGAAGAATCAGCGACATCCCATGAATCAATGCAGCAAATGAATCAACAGATCACTGAACCCGCTGACTTTACCGTAATAATTACTGAGACATTGTCCGTCACTGGTACAATATTAATATACCTAATAGGACTTCTTCTCTACGTGCCTTGTGTTCTTTCAATCCGATTCAAAACCGGTACACTACACTCCCAATAAACCTGAACAAAAATTTAAATCAATTTATTGACACTTTGTACTTTTATTGTTATATTGCACAATTTTTTCAATGTACAGAAACCAACTTAAATCTGATTTAACCTTTATAATATTAAAAAAATATTCTAAATATGGCAAATTTTCAAAGATGAATAAAATAATCCTGCACTTTTATAGATAGTAAAAATTACTATTAAAATTTAAAACACTGTTATAATATCACAATTTCTTTTTATTCACCGAGAGTGTCGGGACAACGGTTTCGCCAAACTTGTAACACCTGATAATGCCAACATCGGTTGGCGAAACAGCTGTCGCGACACTCTCAGTGAATAAAAAGAAATTCTGATATTATAACAATGTTTAAAAATTTAACAGTAATAATGTTGAAGTATCATAGTGTTTCGGCCAAAAATATTATTTTTTTAAATTTATATTGCTTGTAAGATTGTTCATTGATGAAAATTAAAAATTTATAAGTAGTTTATAATATGTATCTAATGAAGTTTCATTCCACTTGGTTTTTATTATCGACCGGTTTCGGTAGCGAGATTTAATTTTCGATTTAATTGTTGTAATTTATTTATGATATTTACATTTTTTTATTAACTACTATGGTATAGTATATTCATTTTATTAATTTGTCATGCATCTTATGTTTCTCGCTCTTTTAATTATTTTATTATAGGTATATGACTTATTATTGTGTATCTCTAACTTGTGTCTTTAGTGTATTGGGAAAAAATCTGTAATACTTTGGATATATAACTAACATACCAACTAACCATCACGCCGTCTCCCCGAAGGGGTAGGCAGAAAGAATGGACTACCACAATTTTCTTTCCTGACATATTTCTCTCGCTTCCTCAACATTCATACATCGTGTCATGCACGCGCGTCGATTTCTCTGACTCCTCACATGGCCGACATTCAATATTTGATTTATTTGATCGTGCCACGTTTTCCTCGGTCTTCCTCTATTTCTGGTTCCATTTACATCGTTAACATATAATTTTATTACCATTCTTTCTTCATTAATTCTTTCCATATGTCCAAACCATCTTAATGATCCTTTCATTATTTTGTTCATGACACCATCATTCGCAACTCATTTTTTTGGATAAATTGAAAATAAATTAATGAAATGAAATGAAACTGGTAACGTAAACCTCAAATTTGTGGATATATTCAACAAGATATGAAGAGCAATTACTTTTAATGAATAAGCAAAACAATAAAAGTGTTGTTAATATTTATGAAATCAAGGTTCGCTGCACCGAATGTAGTCGTCTCGTCTGCCGCCTATTGTTTATAGCACTGCTCGTCAATAATTGTAGCAGACTGTACCTGTACAGTCTGAGTGTTTAACAGCTGATTGGCATGCACAGCACTCGCTAGGAAGAGTCATTGATCACCAAATTGGTATTCCTCGAGCACGAACAAGGAGCGATTGTCATTTATAAAGTTATCATTTGCTGAATAAAAAACAAAAGCGAAGGTCCATGCAAAGGTTTCATCTGTTTCGTATTGTTTTGAACCGAAACAAAATGAAGTATTTCTATATTTGCTATCACTTTGTGTTGTGAATTCGCATTTGTATAACTTTTTGAAAACATTGCATTATCAAAAAAACATGTTTTTTAATTTCTTTTAATTTCTCAAATTTTGAAGTATGCAACTTTTTTTCACAATTCAAAAAACGCTTAATGCATATGTTTTCCTCGCCATCTGCAGATTTTTTTAAAATAGATTTCAAATAATGTACGCTATTTACAAAATTATCGGTAGTTATTTTAGGTATTAATCCGTATATTTTAATTTTAGATAAACTTAAGACCTGTGGAATTCCATTAATTCTCCCGTCTTCATTCTCCCGATGATGAAGGTGTAAGCCTTCGAAACATGTCGAGAAAAATAAATTCAAAAGGGGAAAAAACAGTGTTTAAATTCATAAAAATCCGTATATTTTATTATAAGAAATACGAATGAGTGATAAATCTAGATATGTTAGTGTGTCCAATTTCAATATAATTTATGAAAATGATATGAAAAAAGTAATGAAAGATACATTAGGATGGTTTGGACATATGGAAAGAATAAATTAATAAATAATGATAAAGAAAATATATGTTTATGTTATAAAAGAAACATGTAATAGAGAAAAACCAAGGAAAATGTACAATCTTCTTCTTTCGGTCCTCTCAACTCTGGCGATCACTGCAGCAAAGGCATCTCTATCTTGCGCCACTTGGAACAGATTCTGAACTCTTGTTATTCCTACCCACTCTTTGATGTTCCGCAGCAGGACAGCTCCATCTACCAATTCCCCGACGTTCCTCCACTTTACCCATTAATATCAGTCGAAGGATGTGGTATTTTTCTCCCCTTAGCACATGACCCAAATATGAGACCTATCTAATTTTCACACTCGACAACAGCTCTCTATTATATTGTATTGTGAAAACGTAAAATATAATGATTTAATCAATAAAACATTAAATGCCGGTATTTATTTTATCTTGATTTGGTGTAAAACTCAATATCAAATTATAAATACGAATGAAAATGTCTGTTTTATAGAAGTTTTATTATAAGTTATAGGAACGACATGCTTAGCCTTTATAAGGCATTATCAATTTGATAATAAACATGTCAGGAAAGAACAGTATGGTGGTCCATTATTTCTGCTTCCCCCTTAGGGGATGCGTGATGATTTTACGTCATTATTCAAGGAATACTAATCCAAAACATGTTTAGTAAAATACACCAATTTCACAATGTCTGATCGCATTCGAAGTCTGATGTTTGGTTAAAGCAATTCTGCGGTTAAAACGAGGTATAAGAATCCATTAAGTGTCTTGCATGCAAAACAAAATTTATCCAAATGATATCATAAATACAACAAGTTTTGCATTATATGTTTGAACAATGAGTAATGTCTGCAAGAGAACAGATGTCCGACCAACGTTCGAACGTGAATTATCGAACTTCGCGTGCAATAACTCAATTCCATCCCAGGCTCATTAAAAAAGGCTCGACTAATACCATTTTGGTCGTGGTATTGACCCCTGTGGTACACCCCAAAGCTAACTTGACCCTATAATTTGCTCGTCATAAATAAGGACCTCGATAACACAACTCGTTATTAAAAATTTCTCCTCTCGTATCGCAGCATCCTTAAGGATATGCAACGCATTATAAATCTGTGTTCTCCTTTAATAATGGGGCACTTATAAGGTTGTTTACCTTTTGGAATTCGTTGAATGCACCCAACTGAGACTCGTTTGTATACGCCAAAATCAACATACGTTATTTTTTTAATAACTCATTTATGTATTGTACTATATTAAACTACACATTAATTAAGGTAAGAAATTATACTTTAACGATATTAATGGAGTAAGGAATCGAGGAAGACAAAGCATAACCAAGTTATTAAAATTTTAAGGATCTAACATGAAACGATCAACTTGCGAGTATGACTCTTATTCTTTTTCGTGTATTGGTTGGAGTGGAGTGGCACCCAGGTGGTAGAAGACCAATTGGACGACCAAGGCTGCGATGGGAGGCTGAAGTTGGGAGAGATGGAGCGAAATTGTTACGAGTGTCAGATTGGAGGGTCGAAGCGGAGGACAGGAGAAGTTGGAGGTGAAGAATACTGGAGGCTAAGGCTCGATATGGGCTGTAGGGCCATCGAAGAAGAAGAAGAATTGGTTGGAGGCCGCTAGGGCCTGTTTGTGCAGAGTTTGATGCCTCTTGCGATGTGGATTCCCAGCTGTCTTTCCATCTCTTGGAGTATCTTCCAGGCATCCTTCTTCCCTCTGGTTTCTCTTGTAGGGCAAGGTGTAGTTATCTTTGGGTGTCCAACTTTCCACATGGTACCTCCAATAACTTCCTCTTTGTCTCCCCCATCTAACAACATCCTAGATATCACAAATTTCTCTGATAGTGGTGTTTCTCATTCTGTCGCGTAGAGTCTTGGCTGCTATATAACTGACTGTGTATGACTCGCTGAATGAATATTTCAATTGGTAGGTGTGCCACAATAGAGTTGTGTGGCGGTCCATTATCTTTACCCACCCTTCCAGGGAAACGGCGTGATGTTGTTGTTATTGTTTAAAGTCTGCATTTTTTCACGTTTAAATTAAAATTCAAAGAACTGAGAAACATTACTGATATTTAAAATAACAGACGGATCGAGGCAAATAAATTTGCTTGCAAATAATTGCGGCTTCGATCTGCTTTGTCACTTAATGACTTGTTTATTTTCAAGAAGGACCAAGGTCACTCTGAACAAAACCCTTGACAAACTCGTCCTCGCGTATACCTCGGAAGATTGGACTTTGCTTAAGATATACGTCAGAAGCCTCAAAGTCATTATTAAGAGAAAAAAATAACAATATGCTGTTCAATTTAAGAAGACGTATATTTTCAAAGTAAAAACGAGAATATCAGTTCTATTAAAAGTATTAAGACGCAATTGTAATGCAATCCACACATGACACTTCTCAGATTGAGGTGTACACAAAAAATCATTGCGATTATTCTTGTTCGCTATTTCCAATCCATGGGATTGATTTGCAGTAAGGTGCATTTTTACCGGTTCTTAGAATGTCACCTTTAATGTGGTAGTTTCCCGTTGCTTTCCACATTTGAATACATCAGGTTATTTGAATCAAATTACTGTAAACAATTTTTAGCTATTGATTCTCATGACATGCGATTCTATAATATTGTCACATGCATTCTTCATCAGACCAAAGACAGTGTAAATATCACACTGCCATCGCCGGGAATCAAATCCGGGACTTTCGGTGTGGCAGTCATAGCTCTGGCTACTCTGTCACGTAGATCGTCAATAAAATCACTTTAAAACGAGTATATATCCAGTGATTTACAGACATATGAGTACTAATGATATTCAATTAAACGAGATATGCACATTTTAATAACTTCCGATCAAGTGACTTAGAAAACATTACTGAGAATTCTCTGTCACCTGTACTTATAAAATATACATTTAGTGACGTAAATGATTCAATCAATAATAAACATAAGACATTTGTACGTGAATATTCCTCGTATGTTTTAGGCAAATTCGATATAACACATTTTTTATATTCTGCAATGTGAATCCTTAATGGACGCAAGGTTTTGAATATTATTGGATAGATAATCCATTGTTTTGGCCGAAACACATTGATACTTCAACATTATTCCTCTAATAAATTTCTAAAAACCCATCCTTTTTATTGTTAACACATTTTTTTGCCATTCTTTCTCCCTTCATTCTTTCCACGTGTCCAAATCATGTAAATGACCATTTCATTCGCAATGCTGTGTTAATCGCTGAGAGTAGAGACAATTTGGAAGTCTTAGTGTCAAGGATGTATGAGGCATGCAAAAAGAGTGACTTGGTGATGATTGTGTCTAAATCTAAAGTGATTGTTTTCGAGAAAGAAGAATGTCTGACGATTTGTGATATAAGTGCGATGGGCGAGATTGGAGCAAGTTACCGAATTTACGTATCTAGGAAGCATGTTTACAAGAGACGGAAAAATAGAGAAAGACATCGAAAGAAGGGTTGGTGCTGGGAATAAAATAAATGGCGCACTCAAAGTCATTACTGCAAATAAAAATATATCCACAGAAGCAAAGATGGCAGTACACAATGGAGTTCTAGTGCCAACCCTCATGTATGGAAGTGAAGCTTGTAGCTGGCAAATGAAGGATGAAAGCAGGATAAACGCCGTAGGAATGAGATCACTAAGAAGAATGTGCGGGAAAACGTTGTATGATAGAATACCGAAAGATGAAATAAGAATGAAATGTAAGGCAGATGACTGCATCATGGATAAAATTAAAAAAGGATCCCTGAGATGGTTTGGACATATGGAACGAATGGATGAGAGTAGAATGGTTAAAAAATTGTACACAAGCAGCGTGAGTGGAAAAAGAAGCCGAGGACGACCGAGGAAAACATGGCATGACCAAATTAATCAATTACTAAATGGCGGTCACATTCGAAGTCGGAATGTTCGACGTGCGTGCGTGGTACGATGTATGAATGTAGAGGAATCCCGAGAGGTATGCCAGGACAGAGCATTGTGGCGATCCATCCTCTCAGCCTACCCTTCCCGGGAAATGGCGTGATGGTTAGTTAGTTAGTTTTCATTCGCACTGCATTCATTTCTTATATTTGCATTTGATACGCACGTAAAAATTTAGCACATTAAAGACCCGAAAGCAAAACAGATCCTTGGATTAAAACTAAGAAATATGATGATTAGGTGGATTAGAACCAGAAGAAGATACTACATAGATGAACAATGTACCCAGAATCGATAATGACAGACTCCAGAAATTCATTTTGAACAATATCCACCTGATAAACCACCTAAGACATGTTTTCTGTGTCATAGATTATCAGATCTATAAAATAAAAAGAAGAATAAAACGACAATTAGTTGTTAAAAATTAAATACAATGTTTCTTGCTGATTTCATATGCTTTATTTTATCGATTATTTTAATGGTTATTCCCAGAAATGAAGAAACGATCTAGCAGTTCTCGGGAGCGCTTTGAACAATCCACGTGTATTTGTATTGAGTCACCGGCCATGACTTTAGGGGTAGATTATGGGGAAGTGACTTCATCATTCCACCCCTTGGCTCGTATAAAAGCTTAGTCAGTGTTTTGATAACGTTTTCTACGTATCAATTGTGTAACATTTGGTCGATTAACTCGCTGTTTCTAGCACATAACACATTATAATCTAGCATTTGTCATCACCTTTATTATTTTCAAAGATTATACATATGATTATAATTATGAAGTTAATCAATCTCTTTTGTAATTTAAATAAGAATGAAAAGAGTACTGCCTCACTGACGTCGACATATTTGGAATCCTTCTGAAATATATAATTTCTTAGTTTGATATAATAGTTTTTTGAATGTATACAAATACTTGTAGAGAAATACTGGATTTTACCCATTGCGGGTTAATCATTTTTTTAAGGATTAATTGTATCTCAATAGAGACGAAGACGTAAATTATTTGGAAACAGAATATGGTAGTCGAGGCGTTTACAGGACTTATGACCTGTCATTGGTTGGGTTAAGCAATCAGGATTATTTACCAATGACAGGTCCATAAGTCCTGTAAACGCCTCGACTACCATATTCTGTTTCCAAAAAAATTTACATCTTCGTCTCTATTGAGATACAATTAATCCTTAAAAATGATATAATTGTATTTTTGTTTACCTTTCTTTTGCCAAAATGAGTCGCCTAAATGTTTTTTCGTTTGTTATCTCCCTGTGGGCAATAAAAATTAATAAATAGTTAATAAGTAGAGTCTAAATCCATGAAAATAATACGTGTATTATAAACCTCAGCTCTTGTGACTAGTTAATCAATTCCTATACATTTCTAAAAGGGATATTTTGATTTTAGATAAACATAAGGCGTTAACACTGTGGAATTAAAACACTGTTTTGAATCTCTACCAACTCAATACTTGTTAACCCTAATTCTTATAATTGTGTGTATGTTTTTTTAGCTATTTAGATACATTTAGGTACTAAATAGTTAAAAACCCTATTATATTACCAAAATTTCTCTATTTGTAAAGATTTTCACCAGTAACAAATTAAAACTTATATTTGTAACTGCTTTGGCCTACTATTATGTATCTGGGTAAAAAGTTTATGTGTTACATTTTTAATCATTTCTTTCGTACAATCATAAAAACCGTGACACGGATCTTTTGTTTAAAAATTCTATTGTGAAAAAGTTATTTTTCAACTTGTGTCAATGTCCATTTGTTTTATTTTTTCTTAAAATATAAACTGTCTCCTTACTTAATCAATATCCTTAAAGCAATAAAACACCCTCAACTCAAACATCCATCTAAAAAATCCTTTCAAAATTTAACCCATTGATATGTCTATTGTTATGTCCCTTAAATATGTTTACAGGTTCTTGCACTCAGTTTGTAATAATTTTTGTTAGTTTTTATCGTTCTCCCGATAAAGGTTTAAACTTTCGAAACATGTCTAGAAAAATAAATTCAAAATTATAGTCTAAGTTGTTATTTATAGTCTCATTTGTATATTTATAGTCTGAGTTGTCAAAATTATGTTCTTAGTTGTTATACTGCCCTGATGAAGCTTGGATCCAAGCGAAACTAGTTGGCATCAATATACAACCCTACCGTGGTTAAATACAAAGTTGTTTTATTTATATAATTTTTTTAAATGTCTAACCACAAAGTGAGTTCTTTTTGGTATATGAAGAATTAAATTCAAAATTGAAAAAAACAGTGTTTTAATTCATAAAAAAAACGTCAGTATATTTTTGGTTAACAATTAATAGAAATAAATTTGTATCTTTCAAGGGTAGTTCTATTTATACAGAATTGTAAAAAAAAAACATACGGGCTTACATAAAATCAATAGTTGTTAAGTGGTTTCCAATACAAATATTTTCGGCTTTTATGTTATGTATTCTGACTGGTACGAATTCTCGGTAGCATATTATTTACGTATCTTTCGAACTATCTCTTATTTTTCTAATTGATTCGATTTGTAAGCTTCAGCGGAATATGACAAAGGTTTCAGTTTCCAAGAATAATACTTAAATTTCCGAGAAAACCTTTACTCAGACCGACTCTCGCGTATATTCCGCTCGTATGCAATTTCTTCAGACCAAGCGGCGGTTGTGACATCGCCTTTGTCTTATTGCGGTCAGTATGGTTATGAATTCGTATGAATTTTCTCAAAGGATGTGCGTAGATTTATATTTTGTGGCTGTCGAATCGCGGCACAAACGGAGTAACTGGTTTTTAAACAAATAATCGTCGTCAATTTTTATGTTTGTCTACTTAATTACTTACTAGAAAAAACACGTTTTGTCGTTGAAGGTAATCTTGTGGATACATCTGTATTCATTGCGATCTAATTATAAAACAAAACAAATCATTTAAATATCTTAGTCACAAGGAGAATTAGACATCAATCATTTGGATGATTTCAAGTAACATTTTGTTTAAAAACTAACTAACTAACCATCACGCCGCAGGCAGAAATAATGGACTGCCACGCATTTCTTTCGTGACATTTCGAGTTCGCTGAGCGAAGTGTGGATTTTCTTATATTTAGGCTGTCCGTTATACAGAGTTCGGATATATAACTTGGTACCATTCCATGTAGCGCTTTTAAGGCTGTCCAGCAGAGTTTTTACTGGATTCTTTCTGGACTTTTAAACCAGACTCTGATAGATCGTGTTATGCACGCACGTCGATTTCTCCGACTCCTCGCTTGGCCGACATTCAAATTTTGATTTATTTCATCGTGCTACGGCTCGGTCTTCCTCTATTTATCATTCCATTTACATCGTTAATATATACTTTTTCTCTTGTATTCAAAATATTCTCGTTCTCTAATTGATTATATCCGGTTTTTTTCACTATTTATTTTAAAACAAACTAACTAATCATCACACCGTTTCCCCAGAGGGGTAGGAAAAGAGGATTGACCACCAAACCGTTCTGTTTTGACATACCTCCCTAGCTTCCTTCATATTCGTACTACGTAACATGTACGCTCGTCGATTTTGATTAATTTGGTCATGCCATGCTCTCCTTGGTCGTCCACGGCTTTATTTATTATTTATTTTATGATTGTACATATATAAATGCAGTTCCTACCAAAACATAAAAGAAAAAATAGTTATCATTTTAAAAGGCGTTTGTCTTTTATGATAAGCTACGCGCGCTGAGAGCTATAGATAATTTGTTGAGACAAACCCCTTATCTACCTGATAATATTGTTGGTTCATTATACGTGTGTCCACACCAAGTATTCACTGCTTTATATATATACATATATTGCAATTTAGTATGTGTTTCGATTGTGTAATGTTGACCATTTTTCGTAACACAACTCAAATATTAGACAACTTGTTCGCATTTACAGGTTAGGTACCTACAAATTACAATAAGTACGGAAGATTTTGAGCATACGTATTAGT
Source organism: Lepidostoma basale (assembly GCA_022606425.2). NCBI lineage: Eukaryota > Metazoa > Arthropoda > Insecta > Trichoptera > Lepidostomatidae > Lepidostoma > Lepidostoma basale. The sequence continues at coordinate 16,332 of JAHDVF020000291.1, read as the reverse complement.
AAGTCATGTTTGCTTATCTATTTTGATTAGAAGAGACAACCATTTATTATTCTGTACCGGTTTTTGGCATGGCACAGTCAATAAGCAGCCAAAGTGGAGTCACAAAAAATAATCTTTGTGGTATAAATTTGTTATAAAATTATTCTTTCCGAGAAACTAATATTAATGTCTAAAGATATCTAAAGAACCGCTCAGATGTAAACTGATCTGCGATAACACACCTATTGAGCAAGTCATGCGATTCACTTACCTAGGTGTAGAGATCTGTAGCTGCAGTGACCTATATGACAAAGTGCGAGCACAAACCAACAAAGCGACAGCCGTGGCTGGCTGCTTGCGCGACAGCATATGGAGGAACACATACTAATCGAAAGTAAAGTCAAGATATACAAGGCATGCGTCCGCCCCATCATGACGTATGAAATAGAGGTCAGGGCCAATACCAATAGAACTAAGAATCTTCATAGAGTAGCAGAAATGCGAACACTACGCTCCATTGCAGGCAAAACCGTCAGAAATCGGATCAGAAATGAAACTATAAAGTATGTCTATGGTGTTGAGGACATAGTAAGATGGGGAAGAAGCAGAAGGCGTTTGTGGAGAGCCCAAGTGGACCGCATGGAGAATACAAGAATTACAAAATCTGTTAAAGATGGAAACCCAAGCATCAGGAAGGCCGCCAAAAAGATGGAGAGATGGCTGGATATCATCATCTCAGGACAACTTAATGTCACAAAGAGGTCATACGACCTAAACTAGGAGGAAGAAGATGAAGACGAAAACTTTCCTATGAAGCATTTCATTTGTGGGAAAGCTTTATTAAAAATAATTTTAAAACATGTGTATATTTTGTTATTACACTATTTTATTTGTTTTAACAAACCAACCGGTTTCGCACCCGCCGGTCATTTTTCAGGGTTACAGAAACATTCTAACTGATTGTCAAAATTGTGTTGATGTGAAAAGTGTGACAACTTTTGACTTTCGACATCTGCCAAAATCTATACTGAAATGTAAATCTGCGGAAACTGATCGAAGCCAAAGAACAAGTAAGCGAAATCTAAATTATATATTATAAACACGTTTTCTGATTATTGTTTTCATTATTAATATGATAGAGTCCATTAAAATATTTATAAAAAGACTACACATATAAATAGTTAATAACAACAAAAAAATACTATACAGAAAAGCGTTAAATGACCTTTATAGTTAGGATTCGTTGTATCTAATTAATTTCGTCTAATTTATTTATTGTTATATAAAATACAAAATTATGGAGATTCATTTTATATACTCATAAATAATTTATTATAAAACAATATTCTCTTGTTTTTTATTTTATTTAAAACATTCATATATAATTTTATTTTATTACATGTGAACAAAAATATTTATTTAAATATGATATAACTAACTTACCAACCATCACGCCATTACAACGTCATATTTAACATTATCGGGTGTAACAATCAACTATTTGCTACATTTGTCGTGACGATTTCATAGAAATTAAATAAATAAATAATTATATTTTAACTAAATTACCAACCATCACGCCGTTTCCCGGAGGGGTAGGCAGAGAGGATGGACCATCATACTGCTCTGTCTTGACATAATTCTCTAGTTTCTACTACATTCATACATTGTGTCATGTACGCACGTCAATTTTTTCGACTTCGAAAGTGGCCTATTTATATTTGTTAATTTTTAAAATTCAATCACTTTTATGATATAACAATTGTTATAATACAAATTTTGAGTGTCGCTGTTTAACCAACCGATGTTGGCATTAAAAAATTATAAATATTTCAGAACAACATGTTCCAATTCAGTAAACTAAGAATAATAACAACAAATATTAAAATAAGAAATTAAAATAATATAGTGCTACAAACAACAAAGAAGTTGTTCGTAACACTTGATGATGCCAACATCGGTTAGCGAAACAGCTATCGTGACACTCAAAAAGCTATTACTAAAAATTGTGAAATCATAACAGTGTTAATTTTAACAATTAATAAGTATCAAAGTGTTTCGGCCAAAACAATGGACTAACTAACTAACTAACTAACCATCACGCCGTCTCCCCGAAGGGGTAGGCAGAAATAATGGACTGCCACACTTTTCTTTCCTGACATTTCTCTCGCTTCCTCAACATTCATACATCGTGTAATGCACGCGCGTCGATTTCTCTGTCTCCTCACATGGCCGACATTCAATATTTGATTTATTTGATCGTGCCACGTTTTCCTTGGTCTTTCTCTATTTCTGGTTCCATTTACATCGTTAACATATACTTTTTTTAAATAAAATATTATTTATTAAATAACATGTTCGAAAGAGCCAAAAATCGCAATTATTATAAACGAAAGAAATTATTGACCGTTTTCCACGTTAAAAGTTCCAGTCGAGTGCTAGTTTTCACCACCTTGTAAAGGGGGCATTAAAATTTTAGCTGGACTTTTAATTTCCTCGTTTAAATATTTTCACCCTTTTGAGGTATTTGAGAAATTCATCGGAAGAATATTTCGTTCACCCCGGTCCCTCAATCATGATAACTAACTCGGAATACGCTTACCCTTGATGTGTTTCCTTGTAAATGTTTGGTTATATGAAAAAACTTTATTTATATTTAAATTAATATTATAAAATTATGTATAAAACTGAAATTTAGCTCAAGGGATGTGTTTTTGAAACCATTAAATTTCACGGCAAATATATTAGAGAGAAATATATAAGGTGTGTTGTTGTTGTTTATAAAATTAAAATTGTTTACAAATGTGGTCAGTTTTGACAGATGTCAAACTGTCAAAAACATCTGTCAAAACTGACCATATTTGTAAACAATTTTGTAGTATTTTAAATATTTATATAATATCACTGATTAAGGGCTGGTTAGTCCGAAACATATTTGATATAAAATATATATTTGATACAAAGTATATAAAAAAAGAAATAGAAATGAAACTTTTTTATTAAGTTCGTATCAATCTTTATTATTTATTCAATATGGAGTTTAAAAAACAATCAATTATAAAAAAAAAAGTTTTTTTACTGTGAATTAAATATGCATTATACCATACACTTACATTCAATGTGTTCTAGTTCCCTTGAAACAAAAACAAGACACTCATATTAAAATATGGCATCATGCAACCCTGTGAATGCAATCAGGATTATTTCACCGACAAAACATAAGCCCGTGCTACGTTATGTAGTAAACTCACTATAAACTCAAAAAGTTCGAGAAAATTGCAAATATTCTAACAAGCTATTCATATATATTTTTTGCGTATATTATTTTATGCCCCGAATTGCCGCACAGAGGCACTTCAACTTCGTTGTAGGCGATTCGTCTTCTAATCGAGGTGGCAACGGAGATAAACCTGTTTAGATGAAATTGCAGAGAATAATTGGACTAAGCTGGGCAGCTTTCGGAAAAATGGGTTATATCCTTAAAAACTGGAAAATACCGATCAACCTAAAATGAAGTTTATAAAGCCTGTGTTCTGCCAGTTGGTACTTATGGTCTTGAAATTAGAACATTGTCCAAACAAAGTGCCGAGAAACTACGAGTGACCCAAAGAGACACGGAAAGAACCATGTAAGGAATAAGCCTAAGAGACAGAATCAGAAACGATACGGTGAGACAAAAATAAGGTCACTGACATCATCCACCGGGTAGCGACCCTAAAATGGCAATGGACAGGTCACGTAGCCAGAAGCTCAGACGAAACATTGACAAGAAGACTGCTGACTTGGAGACCGTGGACGGCAAAGAGAAGTGCAGGGCGACCGCAACTACGATGATAGGATGATCTGAATAGACATCTCGGAATAACCTGGATGCAGTCTGCACAAAACAAAGTGCCATGGAAGCGAATGGAGGAGGCCTTTGTCCAGGAGTAGACGGGAATAGACTGAGGAAGAAGAAGAAGAGATGAAATGACAGCAAATTCGTGAATACCCTTAAGATAAGGGCATCGATGAGAAAACTGTCAAAATTCTATTCATATGGTTCTAGGCATATTTCACATTTTGTATACAGTTAATACTGTTTACTTTATGTTTAGCCATTGATTCTCATGATACGTTATAGTATTTCATACCCAAATTACAAGCCGACTTGTACATTTGTTTTATTTTAATTTCTAACCTATCGCAAATATCAAATTCAAATTTAGATTTTTTTTTATTTAAACACTCCATAATGCGCCCTTGAAGTGATTACATCATTAATATGGCGCATTAAAATAAGCATATTATAATAATTATTATTAGGTAGCTAATTTAAATTATGTATGGAAGTGAAGCATGGAACTGGCAAAAGAAGGATGAAAGTAGAATAAATGCAGTAGATATCTCTAAGACGAATGTGTGGATATTCTGTATATGATAGAGTGACAAATGCAAGTATAAGAAGTGAATGCGGTGCGAATGAAAGTGTTATGAACAAAATAAGGAAAGGGTCATTAAGATGGTTTGGACACATGGAAAGAATGAGTGAAGACAGAATGGTAAAGAAGGTGTGTAAACGGCGTGAACGGAGCTAGAAATAGAGGAAGGCCGAGGAAATCGTGGCATGATCAAATAAATCAAATATTGAATGTCGGTCACGTCGGAAAAATCGACGTGCGTGCATGACAAGATGTATGAATGTAGAGGAAGCGAGATAAGTATGTCAGGACAGAACAGTGTGGCGTTCCATTCTTTCTGCCCACCCCTCCGGGGAGACGGCGTGATGGTAAGTTAAATAGTTAGTTAGTTAGTATTTATATCAATTTTACTGTCACGTGAATTCCACACCAGACCAAAGACAGTGTGACAATCGATCCTATGACCTTAGGTGTGGCGGTCATAGCTCTTGCCACTCTGCCACGAAGGTCGTCATTTCTGGTGTGTTTTAGTTAAGTTTAGTATGGTGATCGCTTGTTGGGGTTGTGCACAGCTGTTATCTCGTGATCTTTCAGTCTTTCTATTCGTCAGCCCTTACGAGCCGTGTGTCGGGCTCATGGCGTGTATCACGCGAGATTTCGTTCCCATAGCGCGTACGTTATACAACCACACATCTACACACTTACTACCACTACTACAAGGAAAATGTTTGAACAGAAAACATGCTGTTACAATCTATACAAACGTCTTTTTCATTGCCGAATGAAATTTATACATCTTACTAAAATATAAACCTTTACACTCATTCAGCTAGAACCAATTCACGATGTTTATTCTTTCAATTATAGTGTCGTAAAACTCTATTTAAAAAAAATATTAAATTAAATTAAGTTATTTTACGATCCTCGTGGCCGATTGGCAAGTGCGACGACTGCCACACTAAAGGTTCCTGGTTTGATTATCGGCGATAGCAGTGTGGCAAAATATTTAATTAAGAAAGTGGATAATGTTTTTAATTGAAATTTCTTGGTAGAAGTTCATTTTAAATAAAGAAAATTGATAAAAAAAATCTTTATTATTATATATTTAGTGTGCTTCCACTTGTGTTTATGTTCGACCGGTTTCGGCAGCTTCCTGCCGAAACCCAGACACGCACTAGAAGATGGCAGCAAGCTGCCGAAACTGGTCGAACATAAACACAAGTGGAAATATATAATAAAGAAGTTTTGTATCATTTTTTTTTTGTTTTTTATCATTTAAAGAAAGTGGATTATTATGTTTTAAATTTTTCCAAATTATATCATAATTTAAAAATTATATCGTTTAATTTTTACTACATCTAACAAATTACAATATAAATTTGAATATTAATTGTTATATATTAGTGTGCTGTTATAACGTTAAACGATATATTTTAATATATTTGTCACGACAGCTGTTTCGCCAACCTAAGTTTACACATTTTATAATGTTGAATTATCATAGAGTTTCGGCTAAAACAATGGATATTCTATAAACATTTAAAAATAAAATTTACAATTTAACTTTATCTTATCGAAATTCAAATATTTAACGATTTTTTTTTATCATTTTTATATACAGCGTATTCACGGCGATAAAATCATTACAAAATTTAGCTTTTTTACGTAAATATTACGAAATGCCCTTTCTTCCGCGTTGGCCTATACACAATATCGATTAGCCGTCACAAAAAGTCAAATATCGAATAAGTTGTGTTGCCAGCGGCCTCCATTTCGTTGTTACTTTGTTTTCTTTACGTTTTCATTCACATTACTTCACAAACTTTGTGTTATTGCTGTCACTAGCCAGTTACAAGACAAATCAATGCTATTTATCTGGCGTAGGTACTCGATGAACCGTGCTTGTTTTCATATTTTTTTAAATACTTTTTTTATGTTGTTGGTACGCTTGTAATATATGGAAAAGGCGGGTCAATTTTTTGATCGGAAAACATTTGAAATAAAGGAATTATGTGCCACCAAAGCGTACTATTAATGTTTTTACTCTAACCTTGATATATTGTATCGTGGTGCGATAGTAATGCGTGTATGTCAAAAATTACAAAATGTTATTATTTTATTTAAAATATGTTCTATCATGGAAATTGGAACCATTTTCGAAATGCTGTTTTAAATGACAACTTTCAGACCGCAGACGTCCACACAAATGATTTATTTTCACACTGATAAAAGACATCTACGATTCGGTTTGTTGTGATGAATCTTTTTTAAATGCGTATTTATTTAAAACCCTCTAATTTTGGTGTCTTCGACCGGTTTCGACAGCTCGCTGCCATCTTCTGGAAGATTTTAAAAGATTTTGTACAAAAATATATATATATTTTCGTTATTTACAATGAACTCCTATCGTGAAATTTCAAATAATGTATATTTTTGTATGGTTATTAATGTATAATTGATGCTTAATATGTTTGCTTGGACCCAAGCTTCATCAGGGCAATATAGTAACAAAGTTCCCTACTATTGTCCTGGTGAAGCTTGGGTCCAAGCGAAACTATAATCTTCATCTACTTCTTCCTTAGCCTATTTCCGTTCACTCCTGGACAAAGGCCTCCTCCATTCGCTTCCATGTCATTCTGTATTTTGCAGACTGCATCCAGGTTATTCCGACATGTCTGTTCAGATCATCCTTCCACCGTAGTTGCGGTCGCTCTGCACTTCTCTTTGCCGTCCACGGTCTTCATGTCAGCAGTCTTCTTGTCCAATTTTCGTCTGAGCTTCTGGCTACGTGACCTGCCAATTGCCATTTTAGAGTCGCCACCCGGTGTATGATGTCAGTGACCATTCTTTTTTTTCTCACCGTATCGTTTCTGACTCTGTCTCTTAGGCTTATTCCTAACATGGCTATTTCCATAGCTCTTTGGGTCACTCGGCACTTTGTTTGGACAGTGTAACAGTTTCAAGACCATAAGTACCAACTGGCAGAACGCAGGCTTCATAGATTTTTCGTTTCAGGTTGATCGATATTTTCCGGTTATTAAGGAAGTTTCCGAAACCCACGTTTCCGAAAGCTTCCCAGCTAGTCCAATTCTTTTTTTTAGCTCTGCGGTTTGGTTATCTCGGCCCAATCGAAAAAAAATTAATGTATATAAGTTTAGAATATCTTTAAACAATGACATATCGTGTTTCACAAATACATGACAGATGATTTCACGCAATCATTATTAATGCATCATGTAAAAAATACACCATTTGTGATCACCCTGATTAGTAAAACAGTATCTTTTGTTGAAATTATTATGATTATTGATAATAACAAAAAAAAAACATTAGGTTATTATGATATTCATTGCCATTTCATACGTGGATGATATTTTTCTATTTCAATACGTTTTAGATGTGGAGATATGTGTGCGCAAATCAGTGTCAAGGGAAGAGAACAACATTTATTCTAGCGGAAAATGCAATGTTAGTAATTATATTTACTATATATGTTACATCTCGTATTAACTAAGCTGCTTGAATTCGTTATATACCTTACGACTATGCTTATCCAACAATTTTTCTCTCGAATTGTTTTATCAAACAGTTTATCTAGAGTCTTCTTCTTTAGTGTCAATCCTGGAGATTGGTTTGGAGCAAAGATTTGCACTTCCTCCTCTACTCCTTTTCAGCCAAATCAAAAGGGTTGGGAAATCTTGGATACAAAGGGGGTAGGATAGAGACGAGTGGAGGAGGCCTATATATTCCGCAGTGGAGGGAAGAAGGCTAGCAAAGAAGAAGACTTTAAGAACTAAATTTAAAAACATCGATCGCATTCTATCGTAATTATACGCATTTCAATTAAACAGTTTTCCTGTTTATTAAAAACAATGCATAATAATTTCATTGTGGTCAAATTGCTAAGACCGTTGGTTTTTTTGCGGTCGGAGAAAACAAAAAAAGTCTAAATAGTGTTCTGAATTCGAATATATTATATCCATTTGAACCGGCTTGTGGGTCAGAGGCAGTTCTGAGAATGCACGTGAGTCACACATACACAGGGTCAACACAACGTGACTTGGATGTTGACTCACAACGCGTTAACTCATAATAAATATACAAAAAACACAGATAAAGTAAATCTACAGAGAAAATAAAATTTGTAATTATTGAAATACGTTGACCAATATATTGTTAAACATAAAACACAACAATTTAAATAATAATGAAAAGAAACGATTTACTTCTTCCATTTTTTTAATTCGACACCGGTTTCGCCAGGCTAGCTGGCATCAACAGACTGGTAATACTGTTATAAATAGCCTAGCTGGGCTGAGCCTAGCGAAACCGGTCACTGTCTAAATAAAGACAAAAGTGGAAGTAGTTAAAAAAACATTATTTTATTTATTTATTTTTTGTTTCTTGAGCAATGATGTAAAACTCCATATTAAATAAGTAATACGAATGAAAACGTCAGTTTTCTAAATGTTTCGTCCTTCTAAGGCATTATCAAATGTGACATTTGATAATGCCTTAGAAGGGCGAAACATGTCATTCCCATAAAATATAATAAAACTTCTATAAAACTGACGTTTTCATTAGTATTAATACCTTCTTCCGCTCTACATTCCTTTCCGATGATTCCAATTTCCGATGAATCCATTTCCCTGATCCGATAAAGCATTTGAGATTCTCATGACAGATGTTATATAACAGATATTTTATTATATTTTCAAAATGTATCTTAACTGAAGAGGGACTATTTGTCCGAAACTTGTCTTTGTAATTTTATTTTTTAATATAGGTGTTGTATATACAAAGTATATAAAAATAAAAAGAGAAATAAATATTTAATTTAATTATTATTCATAATGAACTTCCATTAAGAGATTTCATTAAAATCTCTAGATTTTCTTAGATACACTATAATAAAAGAGTTTGTTAGCTAAAAAAAACGTAGGCATACACTAATAGTGTACACTATGACTCGGTAAAGCTATCAAAGGAATCTTATATCATACATACAAAATACTAGTTCTTTATTTTACTATTATCGTGAGTTCTCCGGATATAAGGTATTACTCTATGGATACCTCATTATTGAGTCATGAAACATTCAGCGAAAGACAAATACACCTTTTTTTATCAAAAACTGTGCGATGCATTCGTAGGAAAAAACTATATACTTGATCAATTGTTGACTCTTAATTATTCAATAACTCGTTTTGCTTGTTAACTTCTTCTTTTTCTATCACTGCATACTTATTATTGGATATTTGCGACAAAACGAATTGCCGCAAATGATTCTCTCTCTCTGGTTTCAATCCTGGGATTGGTTTGCAGCAATTTCCTCTATTATACTTTTCCATTCTTCCCTGTCTTGTGCGGCTCTTTTAAAATCTGCATATGATGAGCATCGCACGTCCACCAACAGGTCCTCCAGGTACTCTCGGCGTGGGCGTCCCCTAGAGTTTGTCCCCTCGGTCATACCCTCCATTATGGCATGCAAGAGGCCTTCTTGTCGTATTACATGGCCAATCCATCTTGAACGCCTTTCGGACAAGGTCCTGAGCAGGTGCCTTCCTCCTTCGATTCTTTGGAGAACCTCCTCATTTGTGATGTGGTCTCTCCAGGAAATTCCTAATAGTCTTCTTTAGGACCACATCTCAAAAGCCAATAGTCTCCGCTTATCTCTTTCGGATAAGCACCATGTCTCGCAGCCGTACATCAAGATACTCCATACATAGGTCTTGATGAGGAGTATTCTCCAACACAAAATTGAAAGAAAACGATGTGTTGGAAGAAATAGAAAGTCCAGGATAAAAGGGTTAAATTGCGGCACAAAATCCTTGTTTAGGGCTGATACTATGAAGTTTTCCAACCTCTGATAACAGAAGAATTGTCATGTTCAGACATTTAAATTAATTGTCATTTCAATTAAAAAATATTTTGATTTGTACATTTATATAACAAATCTTATATGGTGTTCTTGTACTGACCCTTATGTATGGAAGCGAAGCATGGAACTGGCAAAAAAGGACGAAAGTAGAATAAATGCAATAGAAATTAGATATATTAGATTATGTGTAGATACTCTGTGTATGATAGAGTTTCGAATGAAAATATAAGAAGTGAATGCGGTGCGAATGATGGTGTTATGAACAAAATAATGGAAGGGTCATTAAGATGGTTTGGATACATTGAAAGAATAAATGAAGAAAGATTGATAAAAAATATATATGTAAACGATGTAAATGGAACAAGAAATAGAGGAAGACCGAGGAAAACGTGGCACAATCAAATAACCGGGTGGTGGTCTAGGGGATAGAACGTTTGGCTCCTGGTCCAGGGGACATGGGTTCAAGCCTGGACACGACCAGATTCCTTCTTCATAAAAATGAGCTATTTTCTGCTCACATTGAAGATTGTAAAATAAATTCTAATATCATTGATGTAATTCATTGATATTTGTCTTTTTTTTTTTTAAATCAAATATTGAATGTCGGCCATGTGAGGAGTCGGAGAAATCGACGCGCGTGCATGACACGATGTATGAATGTTGAGGAAGCGAGAGAAATATGTCAGGAAAGAAAAGTGTGGCAGTCCATTCTTTCTGGCTACCCTTTCGGGGAGACGGCGAGATGGTCAGCTAGTTAGTTAGTTTAAAGTTATTATAATTTTGATATTTAGTCCACTTGCTGTCGGTCATAAATTCAACGCATCTAATTAAAGGTAATCACAGTAATGCTATTATGGCAAGTCCATGTTAAGATTATGCTAAAGAATAGTACATTTGCCTGGATTGACCTCGACTTGGCCAAGAGTTGCGAAACATCGGAAGGTATTCCGTGTAAATGGATGGCATTAGCGTGCCTATAATCTGTAATAAGGGTCTCATTACAAAGGGAAGATGTTGAAACGACAAATAATGAATACATTATTCAAACTTCCGTAATCTCGCTCGGAATACGATGAACTTAGATATTTAGAATTATAAATTTAACAAGACTCTACATAATTAATTAACTAACTAACCATCACGCCGTCTCAAGAAAGGATAGGCTGAAAAAATGGACCGATGTATACAACAGGTTGTTGAATCCAATTACTGTATACAATTTTTTTTTTTTAACTATTATATTGATTCTCGTGACATGTGATAGGTAGCCAATCTATCGCCATTTTATTGTCACGTGATATCTACACCAGACCAAAGATAGTGTGACAATCACACTGCCATCGCCGGGAATCGAACCCGTGACCTTTAACATATAATTTTTTTACCATTCTTTCTTCATTCATTCTTTCCATATGTCCAAACCATCTTAATGATCCTTTCATTATTTTGTTCATAACACCATCATTCGCACCGTATTCACTTCTTACATTTTCATTCGACACTCTATCATTCTCAGTATTCTCTCATGTTGGAGAGGGTTCAAAAGAAATTCTTGAGAGCCCTCTACATGAGAGAGTACGGGGTATATCCTTGGCTCTATCCAACGGCATTTCTCTTGGGTATGCTGGGGTATAACTCCCTCGAACTAAGGAGGGAAGGATTACTAACATCACATTTTTACAAACTGATTCGGGGCTCTATTGAGAACCCCTATGTTCTGGAGCAAATAGGTCTTTTTGTTCCTGATAACTACCTGCGACAGCGCCGACATCAATTGTTCTTTACTCCGTCACGCAGAACCAACCTGCCTTTGGTGATGCCAGTAGGAAGAGCAATTCGGACGCTGAATCTAATCATCTCGGATTTGGACATTTTCAGTGTCAGTGAGGCAGTATTCATAAAAAAATATTGCAAACTCTGGAAAGAGTACTGCCTCACTGACGTCGACATATTTGGATTCCTTCTGATATGTATGATTTTTTTGGTCTCATGTTGTTTTGTTTTTTTATCTTTATAATACCGTTTTGTGTCCAAATGAGTCGCCTAAATGTTTTATCGTTTGTCATGTCTCATTTGTAAATGTATAAATAAATAAATAAATCATACACAGAGTATCTACACATTCGTCTAAGAGATCTCATTTCTACTGCATTTATTCTACTTTCATCCTTTTTTTGCCAGTTCCATGCTTCGCTTTCATACATAAGGGTCAGTAGAAGAACACCATTGTGCACTGCCATTCTAGCTTTTTTGGAATTTAATTAATTTTATCTTTATAAATAAATTTAATTAATTTTATCTTTATAAATAAAAATATATATGTTCCTGTTACTAATCCAAGAACTCCGCTAATTATTTAGAAAATGCTTTAAAAAAATACAGAACGTTGCGTTCGAATACGCGCTTGTTTTTATATACTTTTATTCGTCTTCTTTTTGAAGAAAAAAAATGTTTGCTTTGAAATTTTGTTATTTACCGATTGCTTTTAAATTTTGGTGCAACCTTGCATTCGAATACGCGCGTGATTTTATAAACTCTCCTTCTTATTTAATAAAAAACCGATTGCTTTAAAGTTTCTTTATTTATCAAATGCATTAAAATGTTGACACAACGTTTCATTCGAATATTATTTTTCATTTCATTATATTTCTTATTTTTTAAGAAAAAAACAGCTTGCTTTTGAATAGTGTTATTTACCGATTGCTTTAAAATGTTGATACAACGTTGTATTCAAATTCACGCTTGTTTTTATATACTCTTTATCTTCTTTAAAAAAAACGATTGCTTTGAATTAACGGTTATTATGGTTTATTAGTTAGTAGTTTTTATTTTAAAAAAATAACTTTTTTCATGTGGAGTTTTGAAGTAACTTTCAATCATATCAATTTGTAATATAACGTATAAAGTTGACATTATTTAAATGGAATATAAAAAGAATAAGTGTCACATATATCATAAATTGCAACGCCATTCAAGGTTACGGACCTTTATCGAACTAATTATAGATTTGCATATAAAAAATATATCTTGATTGACTGACACTCGTCGTTTTCAATGTCAAGTTTTTATCTATTTGACAAATTAATTAATAAAGAACTCAAGACTTGATATAAAAGATAAAATAAATAAAATACTAGGTGTGTCGCATGTGCATAAGGTACAGAACATTATTCGCATGAACGGTGAAAATCTGGAATAAGATGATGAATTTGTTTATTTAGGAAGTATGTTTACACAAGGCTTGGCGAGTGGAAAGTACAGACAACAAAGTGAATGGTATACTTAAAGTTGCCATCGCAAACAAAATCCTATCCAAAAAAGCTAAGATGGTAGTGCGCAATGATGTGTTTTTACCGACCCTTATGTATGGAAGCAAAGCATGGGACTGGCAAAATAAGGATGAAAGTAGAATAAATGCAGTAGAAATGAGATCTCTTAGATAAATGTGTGGAAATCTATTTAAATGCAGTGCGGATGAAAGTGTTATTAACAAAATATTTAAAGAATCGTTAAGTTGGTTCAGACACATGGAAAGAACGAATGAAGAAAGAATGCTTAATATATCATTATATACTAACGATGTATACGGAACAAGAAATAGAGGAAGACCGAGGAATATGTGGCACGATCAAATCAATAAAATATTAAATGTTGGCCACTTAAGGAGTCATAGAAATCGGCGTGCGTGCATGTCACGATGTGTGATTTATTATAGAAAATCTAATAAAACAATGAAGCGGTACTTTATTTCTGCTCACCCCTTCAGAGAGGCGGCGTGATGGTTAGTTAGTAAATTTTTGTTCTGCAATAAATCTGTATTATATCATGTTTTGTCATATTGATTTTTAATTTATAGTACATAACATATTTACTAAATGTGTATTAAAATTTGCCAAATGTAAATATCTCAAGTTTCTTCTAATTGTATAGATATTTAAATATTTTTACATTGATTTAAAATCATACGCAGTCGTTGCATAGTAAACTCAACAAAAACAGCATTATCGCTAACCAGCAATAGATAAAAACAACATTTCGATTCGTAACAGATTTGTTGGTATTCATTGAAGCGTACTCTAACGCAATGATAATTCAGTCGAAACCTTCCACTTGACCGCAGATTCTACAAGCGTCCATTATTTCCTGCACTCGCGTACCTACTTCCGCACGAGACTCCGTTCTGTTTTATCTGTGGTTTTTCACGCGATGGCAGGAAGCGTTCCATTTCCAAATTTCTGTCATAACCGCTGAGCGGGAATTTACAAACGGCGTATTTAACCTCAAAATCGACGTATTTCACAAACTACAAGTGTAAATCAATGCATTTAACAATAAAAAATTATACAAATTAATTATTAACAACTATTTGATACATATTACTTAGCATGTATTCATTTTGTGGTCACAAAAATCAACTTTATTGTACATAAATACTATATTACTTTACAGTAGACATGATTTATGGCTGATCATTAATACATTAAATTAAACCATTTCTGACATTTTGAATGTATACAAATACTTGTAGACGGGATTTTATCCATTACGGGTTAAGGATTAATTGTACCTCAATAGAGACGAAGATGCAAATTGTAAACAGAATATGGTGGTCGAGGCGTTTACAGGACTTACGACCTGTCATCGGTTGGGTTAAGCGCACGCTTTATGTAATACAACATTCCCCATTCCGCCCTTCTTATGTATGTTAATGGCGGTAGCCTTTCACATTGCGTTAATAAAGATCTTCTGCTTAATGCTTAATACAATCTTAATAGATGGCGCTAGTGTAGATTGAACTAAATAATGTGAAGTGTAGTGCAAGATTGTACCATACATCTTCCAAAAATTTGTCAGACGTGGTGATCGTAAGAAGGGCGAAATGAGGAATGTTGTATTACATAAAGCGTTCGCTTAACCCAACCAATGACAGGTCATAAGTCCCGTAAACGCCTCAACCACCATATTCTGTATCCAATTTGCATCTTTGTCTCTATTGAGATACAATTAATCCTTAAAACGATTTTTGCATTTTTTAGCTATTGCTTGTCGAGTAGAATTTATATATTTTAGTTGATTTTTTCTAGTAAGTTGGTAAATAAAAATGAAAGTAGGATAAGTGCATAGAAATGACTCACTTATTATAATGTGCGAGAAAACGATGTATGACAGTATACCGAACGATGAAATGTAAGGCAGATGATTGTATCATAACTAAAATGAAAAAAAAAATCATCCCTTTAATGGTTTAGACATGTGGAATGAATAGACATAGAAGGTTACCCACCGCTTATCCGAAGCTGTTATAGGACGCAGCGGCGCCTTTTCCAATCCCTAGGCCCGCCCCCCATTCATGCGGGACTTACATTAGCTGGAGAATGCACCATTCCAGAAAAAAAAGGAAAAGTAAAAAATTGTATGCAAGCAGTGTGAGTACTAAAAGAAGCCGAGGACGACAGAGGAAAACATGGCATGGCCAAATTTTTAAAAGATGCCCACATTTAAAGTCTGTTACTATTCCCGAAATCAGTCTCGCCTATATCGTCAACGCATTTCGGAAACTCGCTCCTAAATATTCTGCCGGTCCAGACTTCATACCCCCTTATATATTAAAAGCGTTTTCTACTCAACTTATATCTCCTTTGCATCATATATTTAGTTTGATAGTGTGCAAGAATGCTTTCCCCGACAGATGGAAACTTACCAAAGTCACGCCAATCTTCAAAAAGGGAAGCAAGATATTAATCGATAACTACAGACCAGTGGCTGTACTCTCAGCTCCTTGAGTCCATTCTCCATTCCTACATATACAGACAATGCGAGAATCAGCTCAGTGAAAACCAGCACGGATTCAGACCGACTAGATCGCCCGTAACCAACCTACTTAATCTTTCGTCGTTTGTTAACAATTCACTAGAAAAATTTATTCCCGTCGATGTCATTTACACGGATTTTGAAAAGGCATTCGATAAGGTCGATCACGCCATTTTATTAAAAAAACTTAACAATTATGGATTTGCCTACAATCTTTTGGGATTAATGGCATCCTACGTATTTAATCAAAAACAATATGTA